>OW240916.1:242123623-242327729 GCA_933207985.1 Pelobates cultripes
TTTGATTAACCATTTGTCCGGGAAAGCTCTAGCATGGGCTAATCCCATGTGGGAGAATACGTCCCCAATGTCCTTTTCAGACTTCTTAACAGCTTTTAAACTTACGTTTGACCAACCCGGCCGGGTTGCTTCTGCTGGCAAAGCTCTGCTTAGGGTTTGACAGGGTAATAGGTCTGTAGTGGATTATACCATTGAATTCCGCACTCTGGTCTGGAATAACGACGCTCTCGTAACAGCTTTTCAGGAGGGTTTGGCCGCTTACATATTAGATGAAATAGCATCCAGGGAAATGCCTGTTCTTCTGGATGAATTAATAGATTATGTCATTCTAATTGACAACCGTATCAGAGAGAGGCGTAGTCAAAGAAGGATGAATACACAGGGGTTACCTGCTTTACCCAGTACTGCATTGCTAGCATTACCTCCCCCTAATCAACCACCTCCCGAACCCATGCAATTAGGTGCTGTAGGCTTATCTGAAGCTGAAAGAATGTACCGCAGAAGGGAGGGTTTGTGCCTTTATTGTGGTAAGAGGGGGCATCTCCGAAGAAACTGTCCTAGTTTGCAGGGAAACTCCAGCACCTAAGGCCTAGAGAGGGGTCGGCCTCGGGTGTTATGGTTTTTTACCCTCATATGTCCATCTCTAGACCATTTATAACGGTTTCTCTTTTGGTCAATAAAACCACGATAACAACTAAAGCCTTGATCGATTCAGGTGCTGCAGACAGCTTTATGGATGAGAACTTTGCTAAAACCACAGCCTTGAATCTGATCCAAAAGGCCACACCCTTGGCCATTGAGGCCATAGATGGTAGACCACTTGATAAACCTCTGGTGACCCATGAAACCCAAGAAATGGTTATGGTCGTGGGTGCCTTACACAAAGAAAGGATAGCCTTCCAAATAATTGACTCCCCTACAGCTTCCATCATTCTGGGTTTTCCCTGGTTAGTTAAGCATAACCCAGTACTCGATTGGGATTCTCTAGATATACTCTCCTGGGGGGTATCTTGTCAACAAGACTGTATGGCCCGTTTACATCCCGTTTGATTACTTAATGTGCCTACAGCTAAACCACTTTCTGTTTCTGTCCCTCCTGTGTATGCAGACCTCACATTGGTCTTTGAAAAGAGGGAAGCTGATAAACTACCACACCGGGATTATGATTGTGCCATAAATTTGTTACCTGGAACGATGCCTCCTAGGGGTAAGGTCTACCCGCTTTCTGAGAAAGAAAACCAGGTCATGGAGGAGTACATACAGGAATCCTTACGTAAAGGTTTTATCAGAAGGTCCTCCTCTCTGGCTGGTGCTGGTTTCTTTTTTGTTGCCATGAAGGAGGGCGATTTGAGACCATGTATAGACTATAGGGGCCTGAATAATATAACAATTAAAAATGCTTATCCTATCCCTCTCATTACTGAGTTGTTTGACCGTGTTAAAGGTTCTAGATATTTTACTAAACTAGACCTCAGGGGGGCGTACAACTTGGTTCGGATAAAAGAAAATGATGAATGGAAGACAGCGTTCAATACACGCAGTGGGCATTACGAGTATCTAGTCATGCCTTTTGGACTGTGTAATGCTCCTGCTGTCTTTCAGGACTTCGTAAATGATGTCCATAGAGATCTACTGCATGTCTGTGCTGTGGTTTATCTCGATGATATACTCATATTCTCTCCTGATTTGGAGTCACATCATGCCCATGTGAGGAAGGTACTTAAGAGATTGCTACAGAATGGTCTTTATTGTAAATTGGAGAAATGTTTATTTGACCAGAAATCAGTACAATTCCTAGGGTACGTCATTTCTGAACAGGGGTTCAGTATGGATCCTTCTAAATTAGAAGCCATATTGTCTTGGCCTCTCCCTCAAGGTCTTAAGGCAATACAGCGATTTATAGGCTTTGCCAATTATTATCGCAGGTTTATTAAAAACTTTTCATCGGTCATTTCTCCTATCACTAAACTTATTAAAAAGGGTTTGCACCCCAGGGTTTGGACTCCTGAAGCCATCAAAGCCTTCGAAACCCTCAAAAAGGCATTTGCCACTGCTCCTGTGCTACACCATCCTGATCCTTCCCTTCCCTTTATAATGGAAGTAGACGCTTCAGAATCAGGTATAGGAGCTGTATTATCACAAAGATTATCCTATAACAAACCCCTCCATCCCTGTTGTTACTTTTCTAAAAAACTGTCTGATTCGGAAAAGAATTACGACATCGGGAATAGGGAACTATTAGCTATTGTGATGGCATTTAAAGAGTGCTTATTAGAAGGTGCTAGACACAAAATCCTGGTTAGAACTGATCATAAGAATCTCTCCTATATAGCTGATGCTAAAAGGTTGTCCTCTCATCAAGCCAGATGGTCCTTATTTCTTTCACGCTTTCAGTTCATTATCACATATAGGCCTGGGTACCGTAATGTCAAGGCTGATGCTATCTCCCGACAATACGAACCTTTGGAGTCTATCGCCCCCACTCCTGAACCCATTGTACCCACGTCTAAGATAATAGCTGCTACCCGTTTAGTTATTTCGTCTCTTTTCCTTGATGGTATCAAGGCATACCAAACCCAAGCACCCTCTGAGACACCTGTTGGTAGATTATACGTGAAAGAGAAAGATAGAAAGAAATTGTTAGCTTTATTTCACACCGCCAAAACGGCTGGCCACCCAGGGGTTACCAAAACATACAAGGGTCTCCTTCAACAGTTTTGGTGGCCTTCACTTAAGCAAGACGTGGTGGATTATGTGCAGGCTTGTCGTGTTTGTGCACAGCGTAAGTCCCTTATGTCAAACCCCCGGGACTCCTAATGCCTTTATCCGTACCCAAGAAACCATGGACCCACTTATCCATGGACTTTATTGTGGATCTTCCTTCATCCGATGGAATGACAATAATTTTGACTATGACTGATAGATTCTCTAAAATGGCACACTTTATTCCACTTAAGAAACTACCTTCTGCGGTTCAGTTGGCTCAGGTATTTGCCAAAGAGGTTTTCCGCTTGCATGGTATACCACAGGATATCGTATCTGACAGGGTTCCTCAATTTGTCTCTCGGTTTTGGAGGGGCTTTTGTGCTGAGATGGGGATTTCCTTGTCGTTTACTTCCTCCTATCATCCACAATCTAATGGAGCGGCCGAACGGGCGAATCAATCTGTGGAGTTATATTTACGTTGCTTCACAAATGCACACTAGGACAACTGGTCTCACCTCCTTCCTTGGGCTGAATTCGCCAGGAACACTGTGACTCATTCGTCCACTGGCTTAAGTCCTTTTATGGTTGCTTATGGGTTCCAACCCTCTGTCCTTCCCGGCGTGTTCTCCGACAAGGGAATACCCGCTTTGGACGAGCACCTCACCTCCTTACGGAAGATGTGGGATCAGGTCCATGCTACTCTTTCTCGTGCGACTGCTACTCAGAAGAAATTTGCTGATCGTCGTAGGGGTGCTGCTCCCTCTTATGTCCCGGGTGATAGGGTTTGGTTGTCCTCTAAGAATCTCCGCCTCAGGGTCCCCTCAATGAAATTCGCGCCCAGGTTCCTTGGCCCCTATAAGGTATTGTGTAGGGTCAATCCTGTGTCCTACTCCCTGGCCTTGCCTCCTTCCATGCATATACCGAACACTTTCCACACCTCCCTTTTGAAGCCCCTGCTCTGTAATCGATTCTCTGGTCCTCTCAGGCGTCCAGATTCCCTCCACGCTGTCTCTAATGATGTGTGCTAAGTAGCTGCTCTGCTTGATTCTCGTTTTTCTCGGGGTCGGTTGCAGTATCTGGTTGATTGGAAGGGTTATGGCCATGAGGAGCGATCCTGGGTTTCTGCCTCTGACTTGAATGCGCCCTCTTTAATCCGCTCCTTTCATGCGCGGTTCCCTTCGAAGCCTTCGGCTTCCCGCCCATTGGGCGGGCCTCGAGGGGGGGGTTATGTCAGGGATCCGCGGTTAGGAGGGGAGGCTGCACGCCACTTGCAGCACTCACCCTCAGTCCATCGCCGCCCGCGGTCTCCCCTCTGCTTACCTGTCGGCGAGCGGCGTCTCCTCTGTGCCGCTCGCCGCCCGCGTCCTCCACGCCCCCCAGCGGCAGCATGTATAATGCTGCATGCTGGGAGGTCAATGAATTAAGTAAACGCCGGGGTCACGTGAGTGACCCGGCGTTAAAGAAACAGTACCACAATCACAGTGGGAGGTATAGATATCCCCCACGTGTGATTGTTAATTCTGATTGGAAGTTATCCAATCAGAATTAAACCAAGGGTATTTATACTTACCTTTCCTGTCCGTCAGTGCCCTGTTGTGGTCTTGTGATACATGTAGCGTAGTGTTCTCGTCTTGCTCTCTGGTTACTGATTATTTGGCTCGTTATTCCGTTTATCCTGTCTTCTCCACTCCTTTGACCTCGGCTTGTTTTTCGTTCTCCCGTTTTCTGGCTCCCTTTACTTGGCTTGTCTCCTGACTAATCTTAGCGTGCTTAGCCCAGCCACTCTAAGGTCCGGTACGGCACCTTTTCTGTGTGTGTGTGTGTGCCAGCGTGTTGGGTTCCCCGAATCGTGACACTGTTGCCCTTAGCAGTGCAACTTTTAAATAATCCTATTTCTCTTGGACTACATTTAAATTGCTCAAATCTGATAATGACTCTTTTACACATATTCTAATTTTAGAAAAGTCTGCTTTTCTAAAGTCTAAAATTTTTGTTTTTGTGTGGTGTGACTCAGTCACTATTCTTATATTAAACCACACTGACTGATGATCACTGGATCCTAAACGTTCACCTACAGTAATATCTGATACCAAATCTCCATTTGTTAACACTAAAACTAGTATGGCCTCTTTACGAGTTGGCTCCTCAACGACTTGTTTTAGAGACAATCCCAGTAGGGAGTTTAGAATATGTGTGCTCCTGGCACAAGCAGCTAATTTTGTTTTCCAATTCACATCAGGAAGATTAAAGTCAGCCATGATCATAACTTCCCCCTTCATTGTCATTTTAGCTATTTCCTCAATTAGTAGATTATCTAACTCTTCTATTTGTCTTGGGGGGCCTATAAATCACACCTACACGAGTTACTGTGTGATTTCATAAAGACAGAGTGTAATTGTAAACAACTTGACATGCGTTTTTTTGTATTTTTTTTTTGTTATTCTGTCTCTCACTGTTAAAATACACCTACCATTAAAATTATAGACTGATCATTTCTTTGTCAGTGGGCAAACGTTCAAAATCAGGAGGGGATCAAATACTTTTTTCCCTCACTGTATATCTATTTTTAATAGATAAGTGCTGATTCTAGAACGTAGTGAACTTCCAACTGGTAATGCCAGTTGAAGATGTTGAGGGAAGACAAGGTAGTGGCCTTGAGACTTCTTCCTGGAAAAACACCTGCTGCAGCTGCCCAAAAGGATGACTTTGCCCTTGTGGAATGTGTCCTACTTACCTTGGGAACCAGAACTTCTCTGGTATCACATGCTGTAAAGATGACTGCAACTATCCAATTCACAATGGTGTCTTTCCTTTCCGTGCTCATGTGGAATGATAAAGTGAAATGATATGTTAACTATCTACATTCTTTTAACATACACAAAAAAGGCAGTACACCAGATCCACTTTATTTCAGATAGTTCCTACCTCTGTAGTTAGATAATTAGACTGGAAGAATCCCCTTCTGATTTACATAGAAGGATTACTCCAGATTTCTGGAGTTGTTTACAATTCCACTCTGTCTTTATGGAAGGTAATGTAAGGAAATTTCCAGGAACATTTCTGCACCCTGATAATATAGCCAAAAAAATACTTTTTTTAAGAGAGAGAGAAGCATCAATGAAAAAAAAAAACATTCGTACATAGGATGGTAGTCGGGTTTGTGGCAGTTATGTTGTGTGGCATCGCTGTGAGGGGCAAATACATATCTGAGCTCTGACAGAAAATATTTGGGTCAGTTTGGTGGGCATACCAATACTCTGACTGAAGGTGGTTTATAGTGTTGGCAATGTTGTCCTTGCTACTGTCATGCGGTATCTCTTCCGGGTTCGGCATTCCGCTATGCGGAGCCGGCCCCACCCCCTTCTTACGCGGCTCTCTGACACTACTTAAAGAGACCGCGCCAGAGAGAAAGGGCTTGGTGATTGTGGGACCTAGTTCCGGGTATAGACGCCGGCTCCACAAGCTTCTCTCACAAGCCTTCCTAAACCTTTGAAGATAAAAAGATTATGCTTCATGCGCTAGAGGATTACTGGAGAACGGACACTTTACCATTTAACAAGTGGACTCTAATACTGATCTCTTGGAGGACAACTCACATTAATCTTAAGTATAACTTCCAATTTATTATCTGGAGTCTCAGTTATTAATGAACTGTTTCTTGCTTGCTCAAATCCTCTCTGCTGCATACACACTAATTATATTGAGGATAACTCCTATCAATCTTAACCACTATGAACTGTTTCTTGCTTTGCAAATTTCCTCTGCTACATGCATACTATTTCTATTGAAGATTATTCCTATCAACCTAAAGAATATTATTCAATAGATCTGAGGAAATACTTATTGATGAACTTTGTATTGTTTGCTATAACCAACAATTTCTTCTTATTGAAGTATTACCTATATGCTTTTCACTTAAGTTTATCACAATCATTAAAACTTCGTTTGATTCTCTAATTGCCAACAATCCTCTCTTTTCTTAAAGCTACAGTATTGATAATTTAAAGATTCTCAGTCTCTTCACTATTGTAATTAAGGAGTTCTACAAGCTGCAGTTCAGTTCCAATTCTAAAAACCCTTGTAGCATAACAGCTAAACACACTATATAGTAATCTATAGAGGTCACACAAGCTACGTCTTTAAAGCTAGGTTTTCAGCATTTAAATGTCTAACATGCTTCGTTAGAATTGGATTGTATCTTCATGTATGTCCCCCTCCCATCACATCCCCCTTTTTTATTTCTGTACCCCTTATTACCTCTTCTCTTCTAACTATGTCATTCAAAATGTCAATAAACAATTCTTATAAAATTAATTTAAAAAAATTAAATAAATAAAAACTTTTATTATATATTCAATAAATACATCATATATAAATATGGATTTTTTCTTACTTGACCTGTGAATCAAATGGCGGTAAATATGTGTATGTTTTGCAGCACACTGATTGGCCCATGTTTTTAGTTCATCTGATTGATTTTCATAAATCTTAAAAAATAAAAATAAAAAAAAAATAATAAAATTAGATGAACCAATCCTACATATGCTTGAAATTCGCCCATCCCCAAATTTGTTTTAACTTTCAGGTGAAGTGGTAATGCTGTTTCAAATGTTTTCACCCTACACAAGTCTAGCACATGTGATACCTATGTAAATATTATTATTTATATTTGTATAAGGTGTCTGCAAGTTTCACAAGTGTTGATGGTGTACTGCGATATAAATGTTTCATACGTGTGTGGAAAAACATTTCATGCAATATGCCCATATCAATACTGAGACAGAATGATTGAGGAATATATTGCCTTTGTGAGTTTGCTCTCATTGTGGAGATGATGAAGACAGCTTAATGTGTGTCAGATTTCCTTAACTATATAATACTACTACATATACACACTGTGACGGACCACCTGCCCTCCTCCCGACTGGGTGCCTCCACCAGTCACTGCTTCCTAGTACCTCCGAGTACTTCCAAGCACTCCACCAGACACCATAAGCACCGTAGACCCTTAGCCGCTGCAGCTTGGCTGGAGTCTCGCTGTCTTCCACCCACCCTGGACCCAAGTCAGGGATCCAGCTTCCAGTGGGTAGACCTCTCCTACTCCAGAGAATATAGCAGGATAGCTCTTACAAGAGCTAGTGACAGTATAGCTGTTCCCTACAATCTCAAGACGAGGCTCTGTATTGAAGGTGAAGTTGAACTGTTTAATAGCAGGCACAACTGGCCTTATCTGCAAGTCCCCATGCAAGGGTTTTTCCATAACATATTCCAGGGGCATTCCCCACTGGACCTGAGAGGGGACTGTGACAAAGTACACACTGTAATTACATTGGCTGTCAGGTCCTGGACACTCCCATACAAAACAGGATAATCCCTCCCCTGTACCTGAGAGATAATTGAGTCAGGAACAGTACTAAACTCAGTTATCTCTAGGCACAGAAAACATATTTTACAATAACCCAAAAGTACCCCCAAAACACATGGAAACCTCACAATAGTCATATCCCCTGATAGCCCAATCTGGGGAACCAAGATATCCTAAAATCACGCAGATTGGTTCAGGAGTTCAGGATTTCCATGGAAGTCATAATTTTGACCGACCGTGCACATGGTCCTATGCCAAAAACAGTTCCAGGTAATTAGCGCCAACGGTCGGTCACTGTCTGGAGTAAAAAAGTACATAAATCACATACGTTTTTAAAGAGCCTGTAGTCTTTTGGCAGGAGGCTGGCAAGCAGGCCCCACCATGAACACATGGCAGAGGCATTTCTGCCACAAACACTGGTCATCCACAACATTAAAACCACCTGCCTAATGTTGTGCAGGTTCCCTCATGCTGCAGAAACAGCTCTGGTGCATTGAGGCATTGATTCCACAAGACCTCTGTGTAGATCTGGCATCAAGACATTAGAAAATCCTTGGGCCTCTAAAAATCAAATTTGTTTATCCAGCACATCTCACATATGCTCAATCAGATTTAGATCTGGGGAATGTGGAGGCCAAGTCAACACCTTGAACTCTTTGTCATGATCCTAAACATAATCCTGAACAATTCTAGCATTATCCTTGCTGAATGAGGCCACTGCCATCAGGGAACACCATTGCCATCAAGGGGGCTATTTAGTCTGCAACAATCTCTAGGTAGGTGGTATGTATCAAGTAATATTCACATGAATGCCAGGACCCAAGGTTTCTCAGCAGAACATTGCTCAGAGCATAACCTGGTAAACCAGGTAAACAGTGCACATGCACCCAACCATCAACCTGACCTCAAAGAAAATGTGATTAATCAGACCAGACAACCTTCTTCCATTGCTCCATGGTCCAGTTTTGATTGTCATGCCTACATCGAAGGTTCTTTAGGCAGTGGACAAGGGTCATCATGGGCACTCTGACTGGTCTGTGGCTAGGAAGCCCCATACACAACATATTGCAAGGATGCACTGTCTGTTCTAACACCTATTTATCATGGCATGAAAGTAATTCAACAATTTGAGTCACACGTGCATCAACGAGCCTTGGTCACCCAGTTTACTGCCTGTCCTTGGATTTTCCATTTTCTAGATGCTTTGATCGAGTTGTCTAGCCATCACTATTTGGCCTTTGTCAATCTTTTCACTTGCCCATTTTTTCTGCTTCCAACACATGCAATTCAAGAACTGCTTGTTCACTAGCTGCCCAATATATTTGACAGGTGCAATTGTAACAATATAATCTATATTATTCACTTCACCTGTCAATGGTTTTAATGTTGTGGCTGATCAGTGTATATTATGTTATACACTATGTTATATTATGTTTAAAACTTTTATTTTTCAATATGAGGTTGAATTTTTGGTGTTTTCCTACAGGTGAAATGTATGTTTGTGCATGCTTGAATGAATCTGAAAGGACTAGTTTTATTTAGTCCATAGGTGCCAAATTTGTGTTCGGAATATACTTTTTGTATCTTTTGAATAGTATTTGACTCCTGACACTTGACAATGGACCCTTAAGGCTGGCAAAGGTCCAGCACCGTGTCATTCTGCAACAGGTGGAGAACACCTTTTTTTAAAACAACTGATGAAAAGCATTAATTATTTTTTTTCATATATTTGGGCCAGCCTGAACTAAAGTATGTTGGTTACAGCATCAGAATTCAAAGACTAAAACATGACCTTAGTTTGTAGTAAATGTTATGTTGTGAATAAATTTGCTGCTGTGCATGATGATAAAATGTATCTTTATAGTATTTGAGATTAAAAAAAACCTTTGGTGAATCTTGATTGAAAATGGATGTGTTCCTATTTTACATACTGTGATTCAAGAGTATGTTATCCATCTAGTCGGACTGAAATCACTGAACATTTTTAATATAGTATGTGTGTACCTTCAGTTTACAATTCTGGATATTTGTCCACCTCAAATATGTATTTATTTCCATTGGGTTTTAAAATTATTTTAAGATGATCTTAAATATATAGCTGTAAAATTACTTTACCATTTAAATTGTAATGAGAGAAAGAATGAATAAAGTGACAGATGTTTGCTGCCTAGTGAACATATCTTCAATTACACAAACCTAATGTCTCACCTTGTTCTAATTTATTGTGGTAGGAGTGTTGCTATAGCTCACTTATTTTTATGCCTTGGGTCATGTTTCCCATAGAGATCTGGTTTTTCGAAACGACTACTCTTTCTTCTTCTCTACTAGCCTGTAGGCATGTTCTGGGCTATTTAGATTGCAGATAGAAATCATTTTCAAAGTAAATCTAATATATAATTTATCAAAGAAGGAACTAATAATTTGCAAACTAGCATGAAATAGTTTAGTGATATAAAATACATATTCAAAGAAATTGTAACAAAAAATTAGCAGACTTTGTTCTACCTATCATGTTCAAAGGGGTTGGATTCTCTTTTTCAAAACAATTATACGGAAAGGATATATGGCATTGCACATAACCTATATCATGCAAAGCACATGTATTGTCTGTATTTTCTAATCATATTACTAATTGAAAGCTATGAGCTAACTGACCTTTTCTAATTATGTATGAAATGCAATATTGTAAACATTTGGTCTAAATAGAAGATCTTGGTTTAAAGTTATCTTAGTGATTTCCATTCATTCTAATTTTGTACAATATCTGTTAACTAAATGGCAAAACAAAAAAAAGATGAAAAATCTGGAAGCAATATTGTAATAATTCCATATATTATTCTGCATGTATAGCTGATTCTAATTATTTATGCTAATAAGTAGTTTTTTCTTTTCAACATTTAATTTTAAAATCACTTGAAACATCAACAAATAGTGTACTACTAGATATACAATGTAAAATAACAGTGTTAAAATACGTATTAACAGAAACTAGATGATACAACATATTCAAAGTCACTACCTGTAATGTTACTGTTTTATATGGTCACATTGAGCCCAACCCATGTACTATATACAGTACACATGGAAAACATTGTATTAAAGGATCACTATAGGGTCAGGAACACAAACATGTATTCCTGACCCTTTAGTTTTAAAACCACCATCTAACCCCCCCTGGGCCCATCATGCCTCCATAAATATAGCAAAATCTTACTATATTCAAGCCTGAAACTGTAGCTCTGCATGCTGTTTGCCTAAAAAAAAAAAAAAAAAAGCAGTCTGCTGATATCATCAGAAGTGGTAGCCTGATCCAATCACAATGTTTTCCCATAGAATTGGCTGAGACTGACAAGGAGGCAGATCAGGGGCAGAGCCAGAATGATTCAAACACAGCTCTGGCTAATCAAAATCAATGAATCTCTATGAGGAAAGTTCAGTGTCTGTATGTAGAGGGAGAAGCTACTAAATATTTGGATGCATTTTAGGCATAGAAACATAGAATGTGACGGCAGATAAGAACCATTTGACCCATCTAGTCTGCCCAATTTTCTAAATACTTTCATTAGTCCCTGGCCTTATCTCATAGTTAGGATAGCCTTATGCCTATCCCACGCATGCTTAAACTCCATTACTGTGTTAGCCTCTACCACTTCAACTGGAAGGCTATTCCATGCATCCACTACCCTCTCAGTAAAGTAATACTTCCTGATATTATTTTTAAACCTTTGTCCCTCTAATTTAAGACTATGTCCTCTTGTTGTGGTAGTTTTTCTTTTAAATATTGTCTCATCCTTTACTGTGTTGATTCCCTTTATGTATTTAAATGTTTCTGTCATATCCCCCCTGTCTCGTCTTTCCTCCAAGCTATACATGTTAAGATCCTTTAACCTTTCCTGGTAAGTTTTATCCATGAACCAGTTTAGTAGCCCTTCTCTGAACTCTCTCTAAGGTATCAATATCCTTCTGAAGATACGGTCTCCAGTACTGCGTACAATACTCCAAGTGAGGTCTCACCAGTGTTCTGTACAATGGCATGAGCACTTTCTACTGCTAATATCTCTCCCTATACAACCAAGCATTCTGCTAGAATTTCTTGCTGCTTTATTACATTGTCTGCCTACCTTTAAGTCATCAGAAATAATCACCCCTAAATCCCTTTCCTCAAATGTTGAAGTTAGGACTCTATCAAATATTCTTCCATGACCCAGGAAGGATCTCTAACAGCCATCTAAGGAGTAGCCAGTGAAGTTATCACTAGGCTTTAATGTAAACACTGGATTTTCTCTGAAAAGAGAGTGTTTACAGCAAAAAGCCTGAAGGTAATGATTCTACCAACCAGAACAAATTCAATAAGCTGTAGTTGTTCTGGTGACTATAGTGTCCCTTTAAGTGAATTTCAAAAGTACAGTAACCTTTGAATATGGAAACAACTGAAGTATGACCTCACAGATATTGGTTCTCTACTGAAGAATAGGACAGGTAGGACAGTGGGGTTCAATATGTTTTGGAAATAACTACATGATACAGTTGTATAAACTGATATCACAAAAAAATTAAGGAATGCTTAAAAAATAAAATAACTTGTATATAAAAAAAATCAACTCTGTGCCTTTCAAGTTATGTCAAGAACACCTATCAGCCAGTATATTAAATATAGGTGCACCTGTGACGAAGTGCCCTTCGCCACTTGGTCCTGGAGAGGCCTGCTTGCCAGCCTCCTCCCCTGTGACTATGAGTCTTTCATGTATTTGGCTTTAAAGCCCCTAGTCTACCTTCAGACAGACTATGTAGGCTGCTTTATTTATCTTATGTTTTAGTCACCCTGTACCCATTATAGGTGCAGGGTGTGTGTAATGTAATTGTTTATAGTGTGTGTGTGTGTACTGTGAAAAATATTGCCTGCTCTCCTGTACTTCAGGGGTTTGCTACCAACTAGGTGGGTTTGGCTATGGAGCTTGTCTAGTGCCCTCTGTTGGTAGCAACAGCAATATGCACTACCTGAATTGCAAGACTGGTTCATTTGCATATTCGGGTAGATTTGCATATTGCTAATTCTGCAGGCAGGTGAGATATTTACTGTTAAATATTGTCTCCCCCACCCCTTTAAAAATGTGCCATGGTGTTGTGAGAAGTCACTGTGTGTTGCCTGCTATGGTTTGGCTGTTTGTGATTTTATTGAGGTTTCACAACAATGTTATTGTGGTGGCTCTATGGGCTGGTCCCAAGGGAAATAAAGGTTTAGACAGTTCTACTTGATCCCTCTAAATGTAGCCTTGTCTCGTTATTGGAGGGAGCTGTTATAATCACACTGGGGATTGCTATGCTCTGCATACTCTCCTGAGCTTGAATCACTTAGCTCTTTTGAGAGCTTGTTCCTGACCTGATCTCCTTGGAGGAGAGGTCTTCACCACACAGTCCTGGATGCTGGAGGTTCATACAGGGTGGAAGGAAGAGGTCTTTCCCACACGGTCCTGGAGGACAGAAGCTGATCCAGGGTGGAAGGAAGACGGCGAGACTCCAGTCAAGCTACAGCGGTTGCGGAGTCTGCGGTGGTTGTGGTGTCTGCAGTGCTTGGAGTCCTCAGGAAGCGCTAGGAGCATCCTTCAACGGAGGTACCCAGTCGGGGTGCCAGTTGTTTCCTTACAGCGCCTATACCTAATTTACCTAATTAAATATTAGGTAAGTAAATAATACAGAAGAAAAGGATAGAATTTAACTAAACTTTAGAGCTGCTGAAGTTCATGTACAAAAAAGGTCCCTAAAGAGTATAAGCAGAGAAATCTATAGCCAAAGAAAAGCTGAAGTCTACAGACCAGGGGGTTACACAGAATTGTCTTTCCATTTCAAAGATAACAGAATTCAGCATGTATTGGAAACTATCTAAGTCAATATCAGAATCAAAAGCACACACTACAGGGCATAAAACCACAGTAGGTCACTGTAGAACTGATGAATTTGAGTTTAATAGTGTAGCATTCAGCAACGAGTCAGTCTTTATTCAGCCATGCTAAAATGTGCAGACATTTTCTGACAGAGTGGTCTAGAAAAAAGAAGGGAGCCAGGGAAGCGGACAGCATCCAGAGTTCTGCCAGAAGTGCCGCAGTGGAAGTCATGGCGTGTTTAACAAAAATATGACAAAACAAACAAAGCTTAATGCAATTTCTAATTGAAATACGAAAAGGAAAAAAAAATATTCTAGAAAGCACCAATTAGTTTTTTTTCTTCTTATATTAACAATAATAGTTGATAATGCCTTTTCTAACTACAATAGCTATGAAAATTCTAAATGACATATCAATGTTACTAACTTCATGCTCTTATAGAAACATAATAACAAAAATAGTTCAGGCACATGCATAGAGCATATTCTATTCTTTATATATACATTGCCACCATTTGAATTTACATTTGAGTGAAAACATTGCGCAGCAAGGATTGAATGTTGTATGTTGAGATGTACAGCTTCTCTACGGTCTGTATAATCTTCGACAGATACAGGATAACTGAAATCCCTCTAAAATGACTTAAAACACTCAATCCACTAGCATGGCTTTTATTTTTCCAATCATAATAAATAAAAAATATATATGACAAATAACTTTGGGGGTGATAACAATTCTGGAGTTTTTCTTTTTGCTTTTAGTTTAGTTTTTTTTTCTCTTGCAAACTAGCACATACCTTTAGCATGTTTTACTTGCAGCCTGTCTCTCTCCTCTATTCTAATTCCATAAACTACAGTTTGAAACATACACAAGCCAAGTCTATTTTAATTTGAAACATCTGCTACCTTCCATTTTAACACCTGGAAAATCCATAGTCTATGAAGCGCAGCTCTTATCTGGCTAGATTAATATTATCCCTGAATACAGATAATAGCATGCTTTCTGTTGATGTGCATGATTTGTCCTGCATTTCTATTCTGTGTGACCAATGCTCTGTGATAAGTGAATATTCAATCTAAAAAGATAAGCTGTTCTGTGACTAATATATGCTAATTATGTTGCCTGTGAGTTGAGCTATTTTTCTTATATGTAAATAATTGCTTTGGATTTTATTTCCAAATCTCTTAAGGACACTAATTAGTTTACATTTTTATCAGAGATCTTGAACTTGGTGACCAGTACAAATCACTTATGGATAATTCGCAGAGTGCACAGCAGGACTCTAAATTACTTTTAGTTTTGAAACGGGTGACTTGGTAAATGGGTGAATAAGGTGGTTCCTTCAATGACAAGAGCAATCAATAGTTATAGTTTGGTAGTAATATGTTTTACTGTGTAACACAAAGAAGTAAAAATGTAGAAGATACATTTTTTGAAAAGTTGTTAACCAATAATACCTGGATGCTGAATGATACATCCCCATAGGGATTTGTTTTAATAAAAAAATTCATATTTCTCAAATTAGAGACAACTCGTAGATAACTTGTTGAAGCTAGGTAGATAGATCGCAGAAAAAGAAAGTTTAATTAATGATATACACAAACAGATATTTGTTGTGTTCTTAGAATAAAACTTAATCTCATAAAACAAAGACAAACTGTACACTTGTCATTTGAGAAGGGCTTTGGGTTTGCTTCAAAAATACTTGGACAACCTAAGGAAAAACACATGTACTATGATAATGGGTTGATGGAAAACTGATTATTCACTGATATGTCCCATGTCAATAGCAATAACTAAAATGGCAAAGCTTGCAAGTTTTCAGATCTGTGATAGGTTGGACAGCTCTTATGATATTACAGGTTTTTTTGTGTAAAATACATAATTAATGAAAACTATGTGTTTCCATTTGGTAACAAGGTACTGGCTATTGACTTTCTTTGAGTCTGGATATGTTCCGGAGTTAGCGTATGTCCTATAAACTCTTAACTGATTGAGACTCAGAGATGCATTTCTCCACATGCATTTACAGATTGTTTTCTCGTACTGTTAAACAAACCTATTCTATGTTAGAAGATAAATAGTTCTAAAATAAGCTAAAAATATTGATTCAGCATTGCCTAAAATTGTTAATTACAATGTCTGGAACAAAATCCACTACTCATCCTCACTCACGAAGAGAAAAAGGAAAACAGACCAGGTGGGTCAAAAGAAATACGGCGCCCCCTTGTAAATTGCCATGTATGTATGTACAGATAAAATATAACCTTTAATAATTACTTATAATATTACCTCATCCTCACTCACAATCACCAAATGATTATTTTGGTAAACAGCCAAAATAAAAAAAACTTTTGTCAGTGTCCAATTATTTCCAGACCTAACTGTATATCATCCATGTATAGATGAAAAAGAAATGGTTAGTAATATTTAGTGATTTCCGACTGGTCTCCATCCCAGTAAATGCATGCTAAGTCTGTTAAGTTGTGTTTCATTAGAGTGATGTTCTCGATGTAGTTTGCTGCCAATTTACCAGAGAGGTAATTCCAACACATTGTATCCTGTTTTGGAATTTTTGGAATATTGAATTAAAGCAAATGGATGTGGATCATTGGCATAGTTTTCCAACAGAATTGCAACATTTAGACAAAAATAGACAGGCTGGAAAAACTTAGCAACTCTGTTATCAACAGTGCTTCATGAATATTTAATCACCTATGTACTTACCAAAGAGGCCTACTTCCTATGTTGAGTTTCAGCTACCAAGCTACATCATCATGCTACACTTAATCTATTATTACTAAATGCAATTAGAGGCACATGCATTGGATTCCACTAAACTAAACTCCTGTGTGTTTTGCCATTTTCTGAAGCCCATGTAAATTATAGACAGATCTACCAAATAAGGTACAACTGCATGTATTTATGTTGCTTGTGTGAAGTATAACGTTTCTGTTTATTTATGCTGCTGCAATATTTACATTCTAAGTAAGCACTGATGACACTTCTAAATGAGCCACACAAAATGACAGGATCTTTAAAGTTCCCTAAATAAAATTAAATACTCAACTGGCAAGATAGAGGGACAGCTTGTTTATCCCTTGTTTGCTTCGATTCAGATTTATATCAGAATGTTCTGGCTGTAACTCAAAATAATTTACATCACCACTGGAAACAAAATAGAAAATCTTCACGAAGCAAAAGGCATAAGAGCTATTCTGTTAAATGTTTTACATATTTTAGGTGCACCCTGTTAACTCTACAAAACCTTTGGGTGCATTTTGATAACTGTCAAATTTGTTAATCACTTGTCTCATGTCACTGTTCAGTCACTGCAGTAATGCCACATGTAAATTAATTGTTTCTCATTCTCTATCAAACGAATACCACCTGCCATTCATTTTCAATGAATAATTCACGTTTTGTATTTCCTAGTAAATCCGCAGAGCATATTTTGAAATCTAGTGTGGAATCTTCACTACAGATTATGCTAAACTAATGCATATATTATGCACAGATATAATCAAATGTATCAAATTAGAAAAGAGCAATAATTCTCCCTGACCCAAATTGGCAGCTAGGAGACACTGATATAGTATCTTCATGGAGATTAGGAGCCTGGAAAACATCAAATTAGGACAACAACAAGAATTTATCTGTATAATGTTTAAATGTAATATATCAGAAATGGTGACGTGAATTAGTTGAAACCGTAGAACAAATCTCAAATTCATTTTTTAAACAAATTGAAAATGCATTCAACAATTCAAAAAAAAGGTTAAGTGTGGACTGTGACACCACTATTATTTCTCTTTTCGATAGAAATAAAATTATGTATAATAAAGGAAATTTTATGAACAATCCCATATGTAAAATAATTTATTTTATGTTTATTGAAAGGCTTTAAATTATCCTTTTCTTTAAAATCAGAACCCCATATGAAAATATAAAAAAGCATTTACATCTCTAACATTTTCCCTAATTTCAGCGTCCTCAATATTTAAACCAATTTGTGTTTATCGAGTAATATATCCTGCAACTTAATCTGCTAAACTACAGGTCATTTTTTTTCAAATTAAAGGTCAAATTTTAATGAAGGTGCTAATTACTATCTATAAAACTAAATTTACATATCACCAAATTAAATTTAATCAGATTGATAAGACAAGATAATTTTTTAATGAGTTTTAATAGTGAATATTATCTATGTGCAAAACAGATGTAATGATGCATTATAAATGCTGAGGAAGATTTAATCAGTACAGGAAAAATATAATGAAATCGTTGTGTAGTAATTATTCCACTGAGTAAGGCATAGAACATATTAATCATACTATGTGTGATTAGTATGTGAGCACTCATTCATCTTGCAACTATAGGTTTGCTTTGACTTAATGTGAATTCATTAACATAAGGATTAGAACAAACCTAACTCCATAAAGTGTAGACCAGGTCCTTATCTCAACAAAGTTGTTATGGTGCCTGGGGATCTTGTGCACAGTCTTACCTTAGGAGGTTAATCTGTTTAATACCCTACACAATGGTGTCAACTAGTACGTGCCAAAAAATCATAGTCTTACACTTTCTGTGGTTTTGGTACTAGAAATATACAGCACAAAAAATATACAACACAAACATATATGTAAAAATAAAAAAAGAAATGCGTTAAATGTTTGATTAACTAAACTTACATGAGCCAATCGGTATTCTTTTCAAATGCATGTTCACATATATTATTTCTTCTTCTTGTACATAATTTATGGTTTGGTAATATGCTTATTTTAATTTCAGATATTCCTTAATTGATACCTTAAATCACGAAGAGTATGTATAAATTGTAATTTAACAATATTACCTGTGTATTAATATAGAGCTGTGTTATATCAAATGTGCCAGAATATGCTACAAATTTTCATTCGAATATATACAGCAAGCTATTAGTTTTCTGTCATAAGTTGGTATAGGGACTATGTTTAGGGACTATGTTATAACTAATCTCTTTGCTATGTAAATGTATAGGAAAAGAAAAAAGTGTGCTGTGTCTTTAAGTGCTAAATTGACAGTATTTTACTACCTGTGTGTATAAATGGGCTGGTTTGGCATGTTATACTTTTAAAGCAAGCAATGGTATTTTTATGATTCATTAAGGAGTCTAACTTACAATTAAAAAATGCATCAGGAAAATAAAGAGACCAATTATGTTTTTATGTGACAGACATTATGATATTCTTCTTTAAAACATTCCCCTACTAACAACTGTCTTCTTGTCCAAAATGGAATCTTGGGTTGGTTTGGAACATGTACATGTGCATTTAAAGTACAACAAAGACTGAATTAAAAATAATGGCAGCTGGCTTTAAGGCATCTGATGTCTACATACCACAGTTGTCAGTGAGAGTGAAATAACTGTGTGTCCAAACGGAAATATTTGTATGAGATTAGATGAGTATTCTATATACATTTAAATAGCAACACCCATGACTTCCAAACACAAAGATGCAAGTATTTCTATGTGAGTCAAGCAAGTCTGGGGACCTGGCTCTAAACTGGGGACTTGGCATTAAATGCCGGCGGGCGGCATAGCACATCCCCGCCTTCCTATTTACTTACCTGCCCGCCGGCGATCCCACGCTGGCGATCCCACACCGGCGATCACAGTGGGGGGACTCACCTGGCATCATAGGGAGTCCTCCTGCTGCTGTTCCGGCCCTCCTGGGCCATGTGATTGCGAGGTCCTTGCGAGGACCTCACAATCACATGGATGGCATAGCTGTCCACAGCAGTGCCAGCAGGGGGAGTACATATAATAAAATTATATATACTTAGATCATATATATATATATATATATATATATATATACACACATACATACACTGTCAAAGTGTATTTTAATATTAATATATATATATATATATATATATATATTATGATATATTAATATCAAAATACAGGTAGAATGATATTAATTAAATATATTTATAATTATATATATATATATATTTATATATAATATAAAATAAATATGTAAATACGTTAAAAAATAAATAAAAAAATTAAAAAAATATAAATACACGTAGAATGAAATAATATATATGTATATATCACTATAAAAAAAAGAAAAAATCCCCTGCACTCACGCTTTAAGTCCTTCACTGCAGGGTGCAATTAATAGCCTGGGCTCCAAACATACAGATCCAAAGTAGAATGGCTGCTCACCAGTCTTAAAACAGAAATGCTTTATTAAATAAAGTTAAAAAAGGACCAACGTTTCAGTTCCCGATCAGGACTTTCCTTAGGGTCCTATATTTAACCCTGTAACTTTCCAAGACACCATAAAACCTGTACATGGGGGTACTGTTTTACTCGGAAGACTTTGCTGAACACAAATATTAGTGTTTCAAAACAGTAAAATGTATTACAATGATGATAACGTCAGTGAAAGTGACATTTTTTGCATTTTTTACACACAAATGGCACACTGATGATATCATTGTTGTGATACGTTTTACTGTTTTGAAACACTAATATTTGTGTTCAGCAAAGACTCCCGAGTATAACAGTATGCCTCATGTACAAGTTACAGAGTCAAATATCAGGCTTGCATTTCATGTACACTGGCCAAAATTGTCATTCAAATTAGTTTTTTGCATTTTTCACACACAAACAAATATTAACACTAAACTTGGCCACTGTTTGTGACCAAGCGACTACTAAAAAAGACTGGACATACCCCATTTGCAATACCTTGGGTTGTCTACTATTGCAAATGGTATGCCATCATGGGGGTAATTCTCATTCCTGGGCTACCATATGGTCTCAAAGGCAACGTAACCAATCTGGCGAATGTCAATGTGAAAAACTGTACTGTTTTACACGTGAGACATCGCTGAATACAAATATATGTATTTTATTGCAGTAAAATCAAACAGTATTATGACATTCACAGAATGTAACGTAGAACTAAACATTTTTTAAAAAGTCTTACTTTCTCCCATTTTTTTATATTTTATTCATATTAAATTATGTTTCATAGCTAAATATTTGATATTAAATGAAAGCCCTGTTTCCCCTGAATAAAATGATATATAAGTGTGGGTGCACATAATATGAAAGAGGTGAATTACGCCTGAACAGACATAATGCAAATTCCAGTTTTTGTTTACGTTTTGTTTTGATCACAAAGTGTACAATTGGCTACGTCCTTAAGGGGTTAAATAAGGATGCATAAACAGACCAGTCTTTCAATAACCCTTATCTCTCACCTTTAAATGATTATCTGTATTGAGTAATATATGCAACAGGCTCTCTCTTATCAGTGTAAAAATACCATGGCTTTATTGATAAAATATTTTGTTGTTTTCCAAGGATAAGCTATGCTGCAGGGCTTTCAGTCATTCTCATAGTTCTTTATGCAGAACTAAAAAAAGTTACCTGTGTACATATTTTCCCTGTAACAAGCAGAATTTCGAGTGCTCAAACAGCAAATTACAATGAAACACAGTTTCAGGCTCCGTGGGTCACTAGTTTGAAGGCGGAAGATTCCTCTGAAATCTCAGAGGACGACTGTTATAGTGTTGGGATAGATTAGTGAGAGATGGATGCACAAGCATAAAACTCAGTACTTGCTGGAATAAACTTTATGAATCCATGGTTTCCAGAAACGGTTCCCCTGTCAATAGCTTGTCTCAGAAAATAACCTCAGGCTTCTGGAAGACATACCAAAGAATTTATATATTGTGAATATGGGAATAAGTGCTCACTGAGTAAGGTTGTTTTAAAACTTTTTAATAACTAATTTACTTCCAAGGCAGCCTATGTATGCTTTAAATATGACTTTGGTTATGTCATTTCTTTCATATGGTTTTAATGTAATTTATGCGGACGTATTATACGATCCACCCTCTCCTCCGGTAACTACGAACCGGTTTTCTTCTAGTGCTAGCGAAGTGTCACTGTTTGACAGGAGTGTCATATCTGTGTACCCCTCCCAAGCGTACAATAGTTCTGTAGAAAGAGGACATGTATCTTACAGGAGGTGTCAAATATTTTGAGATCAGGTTATTGTGGCTTTCCCAATTACCCAAAGCTGCTGAAGCAAGCAAAAACAAAGGAAATCCTTTGAGAAATTAAATGCTTTTAAGTTAAAAACGGATATACCCTGGTGAATGATTTTTTTAAAATCTGTTTTGCATTTAATTCCTGAGTTTTGAGTAATTTTTGTTTTGTTTTACAAGTGTTTTTTGTAAGGTTTTACAGTGATGTATGGTACAATCTGAAATTTTTGTATTTATTGCAAAGTATTACTAATATAAGTGAAAGCGCACAGAAAGTGAGCCAATAAATAATATATTACTCCTTTCTTGTCATGGGTAATTCAAGTGTACAGCTGGAAATCTAAAATTAATAAGGGAGAAAACTTCACTGTGTATTATGCTTTACAGTTTTAAGAACACTGGTGAGACCTCACTTGGAGTATTGTACGCAGTACTGGAGACCCGTATCTCCAGAAGGATATTGATATTGTAGAGAGAGTTCAGAGAAGGGCTATTAAACTGGTTCATGGATTGCGGGATAAAACTTACCAGGAAAGGTTAAAGGATCTTAACATGTATAGCTTGGAGGAAAGACGAGACAGGGAGATATTATAGAAACGTTTAAATACATAAAGGGAATCAACACAATAAAGGAGGAGACTATACTTAAAAGAAGGAAAACTACCAGAACAAGAAGATATAACCTTAAATGAGAAGGACACAGGTTTAAAAACAGTATCAGGACATATTACTTAGGGTAGTGGTAGCTGAAGTTGTAAAGGTTAACACAGTGAGTGAGTTTAAGCATGCGTGGGAAAGGCATAAGGCTACCCTAGATATAAGATAAGGCCAGAGACTAATAAAAGTATTTAGAAAATTTGGCAGACTAGATATTTCTATGTTTTTTTGCATTATGGTTACACTCATTATGGTTACACTCATTATTTAAGAAGCAAACAATATTGCCTTTATTTGATAGTAGTGGATTAGCAGTAATACAATTGACCCTCAATTGATGTAAGTGGTAATTATCTCCATCAGTAAGTCTCTTCTGAATTTTCCTCAACATTTCAATGTTAATTATGAGGTGGGACACATACAATATGTGGTTAAATCAAGTATAGCAAATGTATTAAAAGTATATTAAAATCTTACATGTATGCTTAAATCCATCCACATAAGCACACAAACAATATGTTTTGACATGAGTCTTTAAGGTACATAACAGTGAATGAGAACAGTTTTCCTTAAATACCCTCCCAAAGTATCTTTCAGAAATCCAATTTCATTTGGTTTGGACTAATCTCCAATCAAATTGCTCGATATGGGTATATTCTAATCATATCATATGGGAGAATAACTACTGGCATGTGATACTCGAACTGGCAAATCGACTTCCCCAATTAGTTATAACAGTTCTCCAATGGGGCTCAATAATTGTCAAACCGACATTTACCATTCTCAGATGGTCATCTTGGTAAATCAGAGGTTAACTGGGTATATATTAGCCTCACATTTTCAGTGGCCATCAAAGAGGAACTTTTATTCAACACTAGAGAAGGACATATTTTTGGATCCACTAGTAATTGGCTCCAGTCCCGATCCATAATATAATAGATATTATTTTAAGAAGAATATAATAAAAAAATTAAAAGAAAAATTAATGCAGATTGACATAAATACAAAACAGATGATTTAAGGTAGTTCAACCAATTTAATTGTAAATAATATAGTAGTAAATGCAATCCCCATGCTGGAAACTAGGGTAACCTTGAGACTCTAATTCTTTTTTTTTTTTTTTTTAAATAAAGGACCTCTACTGCATTACATTTTAAATATAGCACATACTAAACCTATGATTAGCCGAGTCTGATGGTTTTGAACATCTGCTTAGAAATAAACATTCTACTCAACTGTTTCCTATAGAGCCATTTTAGTTTTATATTTAATCAGCATTAAATGGTTATAAATGATGATTTCTTATAATATAAAATGGTATATACACTTACACATAATCCAACTGTGAAACTCTTCTCCTAGCTAAAGTTCTTAGGATAACTATGAGTTTATGGCCCAAAATGCACTGAAAATAAAGCTATATCGAGCAGAAGACAAGTGGAGCAGCTTAAATACAAGCAAAAAAATAAGAGTTTTGAACTACATCCAGACTGCTGGAAGTAATACAAATTGAAATTGATGAAGTTATAGATAGGACATTTGTAGTGGCAAACCTAAATAGACATCAAAAAAGCTTTTGGGGTAACTGTCGGTATACGAATGAAAGTCTCAGAAATAACTAAACATGTCCTGAAATAACCCACACTGATTCCAAATGATCAACTCACAAACAAAAAACTAACTTAAACATATCAACTATAGTTACATCTTGAATCAGCTGATGCTGCCTTTCATTTCTCCTCTTCATTCTTCCAAAGCTCATGAAGGCCATTCGTGACAAATTTTTTTGCCATAATGCTGTATCCATCTGCTAGAGCTTCCAGGTACCTGGATCATGTCATTGTCTGCACAGATCCACCAACCGCTTTTCACCTTATTTTTGTTCCTAAGATGGCAGTACCTAAACTTATCTTAATAATTTGTCACTGTGCTTTCTGTTATCCTCGTCAAAATATATTTAACAAACAATACGTTTTTTTACTATAAATCCAGAACAAATGTTTTTAATAACCATTGAATAAATTAAACATTAGACATATTGCAGATTTCCTGCATTTTACTGTTATTTAGTGGCACTAATGACGTTTAAAATATTAATTATATGATTTATTAGCTGCTTCTTTCTCTAAGTTTTCATTTCTGTTCTCTAACATGCCAATTTAAACTAAATCACCTTTATTGTTTCTTTTCCGATATTTGAAAAGCAGCTTCACAAAAAACTATTTTGCTTTTGATGAATGATTCATTAAACATAATAAATAGCAGTGAAAGCATGTAAAAACAAGAAAGTTGCATAAATGAGGATAAATATGCAAATTAATTTGAAAAGAATCTGATGAAATTTTAATCAGTTCTCATACTGTACCTATCTTACACGTTCCTAAAGGAGTATCATTGATCAATAGAGACACAGAGGAACTCTACATAATATAGGTCATATTTAAATCAAGTTTGAAAAAGCTCTATTTTGCAGATTTACTGCAGAACTAGTTCAGCCTGCAAGGTGCCCTTTACTAAACCGGTTAATAGAGAATAGTTTCTGCAGTGGCTCTCTCTCTCAGAAAGTATATTCGCTCCTTAATATGTTTTTATAAAATACTTCAAATTTCAAAAAAATAAATTGTTTTCGGAACTAATCAACAGAAACTCAATTTCTAGAACATTTTAGCACACTTTTTTTATTTATTTAAAACATTGATATACTTTATAATGCAAATGTGATTGCATTAAAAACAAGTAAATGATTGCATGTCAATGAAGATTTTTATGTGTAAATGGTGAGAGAATATTGGAAAGAGTATACGAGTATTTTACACAAGAAAATATATTTGAATAATATATTGTACTGTATTATAGAAGTATGAGGGTCTGCAAAACAATATATATTGTTAACAATAAATCAGTAAAGGGATTCGCCATGTGTCTAAAGGATCAAAAATTGCATAATAGAGTGCACACTGCTTTAGAAGTATTCTTATACTAGCTTTGGATGAATAACTGCACGTTCCATCTTCCACAAATGTTATGGTGTGTAATGGTCTTTAGTTTAGGCACAACATTAAGTATCTATCTAGCTGGGATGTCCTCTGTTCATCACATAGAAACATAGAATGTGACGGCAGATAAGAACCATTCGGCCCATCTAGTCTGCCCAATTTTCTAAATACTTTCATTAGTCCATAGTCCATAATCACCAGAGTCTTAAGCCGGGCAAAAAGTCTAGTCCATGTTGACATGTGTATTATCAGTAGACTTTAAAGGCATTTGCAGCATATTGTATTAGGGTGTGTACCCATGATAATTCTTCAATAGCAATATTTTTAGAACAGAAATTACCATGGGTGCATACAGGCAGAAACATGCTAACACATATGTGCACCAGCTCACACACAAACATGCTTCTACAGACACACACTCATATACGCACCAGAGACTGACTGGCACCTTTTGGACAAGGGGCAAGTACAGCCTAGAGGTTCATGGTATATTCAACCTATTTTTGGTTTACAAGGTTTATGCGGACCAGGGGCGGCTCCAAAGTTCAATCTCTGAAGAGGCACTGGAAAATGAGTTAATCCCAGTGTGACAAAACTAAATGCATTAACAATGCACATTGCTGTGCATTTTTACTGACACAAGTCTCTGTAATGTAATATTCATTGTGTATTAGGTTAATACTGTAGGGAATAAGTTGGAGAATGGCATGGACTGTGGGAAATAAGATGGTTGTTAATTGGAAGGCACTGTAGGAAATAAGATTGAGGATAGATGGGATGAATAACAAAGTGCTAACAACCTTCCAACTTATTTCCCCAAATTGATAATCCTTCTCGTCCTCCCACCTTGTTATATCCCTTATGTACATTAACTGTTGAATCAGCTAATACAAATAATGTAGTTCAAGTTTTTTTTTTTTTTTTATAATCTTATACAATATGGCCTTGATTAAATTATATTGGCCATGAACGTCAATAATTACGAAATGTTACCAATCAAGGTTTCATTAAATTCTGCTGGATTTAATGCCGGTGAAATTCAAGCAACCAAATCCAATAAATGAGTTACACCGTTACAGAGGCTGAAAAGAGACATGCGTCCATTAAGTTCAGCCTTTTTGACATCTGTCTTTGCTGTTTGAAGCTCTTTCCAATTTTGCAACAAACTAGGAAAAAAAATCCCTTCTTGACCACAGAATGTCCATCAGATCTCTCTTTGAACTAAGTTACTATTACCCCAAATTTTTTAAATTATATTCCTGAATATTATGTTTTTACAAGTATTTATCCAGTTGCTGTTTAAAGATCAGACTCTGTGCAGACTCTGATAAAACCACCTCTTTAGGTCTCTTCAAGACTTCGAGGGCTGCACCGTTCCTGTGGAACTCAATTCCCTCCTACATTAGATGCCCACCCAGTCTCCACTCCTTCAAAAAAACAATTAAAAACCTACTTCTTCATAAAAGCGTATCAATTAAACTGTTATTAGCTCCCGACTGAATCTTACTCTTGCAACTGTCATTAGTCTAATACTATCCTTACCTTTTGTGTCACTTTACCCCACTCCTGCTCATTGAGCAGGGCCCCTATGTTCCTGTGTGTCCAACTTGTCTGGTTACAACTACATGTTTGTTCGTCCACCCACTGTAAAGCGCTGTGGAATTTGTTGGTGCTCAATAAATAATAACATCATAATAATAATATTCTTTTAACTGTAAAAAATCTCCTATCTTCCAGTCTGAATGTGTGACCTCATGTCCTATGTATAATCCTGTTTATGAATAAATTTACAGACAATTGCTTGTATTGGCTCCAAATATATCTTTTTAATGCTATCATATCCTCTCAACTAAAGAGATTTAAATTTGTTAACCTTCCTTCATAACTAAAATGTTTAGTTTCTTATTAATTTTGTAGCCCGCGTCTGCATTTTTTCTAGTGCCATAATATCCTTCTTTAGAACAGGTGCCACAAAATTGTGCAGCATATTCAAGGTGTGGTCTTACAATTGATTTACAAAAAGCAAAAATAATATTTTCATCCCTAGAATTAATGCTCCTTTTTATGCATGACAACACCTTGCTGACTTATCAAATGCTGATTGACATTGCACATTGCTTTGTTGTCTATAACAATTCTAAAATCTTTCTCATGTGTTGTTATCTCTAATTCAAAAACATATATAGCTTGGAAGTTGCTTAAGCATTCTTTAACCCGAAGTGCATAACTTCATAGCATTTTTCCAAATATCATCTTCCACTGGAGTGTCCAGTCCCCTAATCTATCTAAATCCCTCTGCAATAAAGTAATATCCTGCTCACATTGTATTACCTCACTTAGTTTTGTGTCATCGACAAAAACTGTAGCTTTCAATGCCTATTTCAAGATGTTTGAATAAATCCACTGATAAATATGCATTAACTGAATTTATTGGTCATATGCATAACTTTTCTGAAAACACACATTTAAACATTACATTGTTCTGCGGCCCTGACCAAAGAGATTCACAGATATTCACTGCACAGACACTACAGCCAATCAAACAGCACTTCCAGCATGCAACTCACCAGCACACTATATAACCCATCCCCTGTGATGCCATCTTAGATGCATGTGAACACAGATCTCTTTTTATTGGTTACCGATGATCTCAATGGGTGATGCGCATGTGGTTCAGTTTCACAAGTTTGTATTTTTATTTTCATGTGTGTACGCTCAGTGCATGTTTAAATTTGTATTATTAAATGTTTGTAACAATATGATTCTCACACTTGTGCATGCATGTCTACTGATATGTTATATTTGTTTTCCATGTAATTGTTGTTAATGATGCATTAATTATTGTTATAAAACTGGCAATTATATAACGTCATCATTAACATACATTGCACCTACCACGGTCAGCATGATTTTCATTTTGATTACTGAGTATAGTGGGGGAACTGGAGAACCTCTGCTTACATTGAGCACTATGCTTAATGTTTAGTAGATATGCCATCACTGTTCTGGAGATATGCCCTCACTGTTTAGTACCTATAGTCCTACTGTTTAGTATACCAACCTCACACTAAAATGGGGATCATCTTGACCACCATAGGCTTTATTTAGTTATTTATTTATTGTGTGGGTTTTAATTGTGACTTTTTATGTTTTAAGATGAAAATCCATTTATTAACAACTTTCAGCTTTCAAATCCGATAAACCCAATAAACGGTCGATAAGAGCCCAATGAATGGAATTTACCAAAGCTGATATTTTCAATGTTAAGTATATATAGATATTTATTTATTTATTTTTTATATTATTTATATTTGATAATCGAGCCAATAAATGTTGAATACAGATAAGTCTATTTTAATCGATTTAAACTAATAAATGGCTTATTGTTGGCCGATAAACTCCAGATCTAATTAAATTGAGGCCTATGTCTGGAAATTGTCAGCAAATGTGAAGATTGAATGTTATACTTCACAGACATTTGCTTGCTGTTGTATGCACAGATTACTATTTCCTTCCCTTTTTGTACGAAGATTACTTATATAAATATACAGTATATGCATGCAGGTATTGTTACAATAAAGTATTACTAGAGACTCTGAGCAACAGTTATACCATTGTTATATATATCAGCTCAACAAAAACAACGTATCTGTGCCCAGACTGAAGAATTTCATGCCTCTTGAATATCATGCTAAGATTTCTTTACATCCAATTAATGCAAGAAATGTGAGCAGGGTGCGGCTCACAATAACATATGCTGTAGTCCCACAGAGACTCTATTCAGTCACTAGGTATGTCCATTTGATAGAAATCAGCAGTTGCAGGCTCGTTACATATAAACCACAACAGATTTTGTGTCTTTTTCTGATTATATATGAATCCCACTGCACATGACCGCACTTGCTGAACTTTTGCCAAAATCTTTTAAAACTGTAATTTTATGAACCCTAACTGTTCTGCTTAGTATAGAATTGTTTTAAAAGAAGCATCACTGAACTTAGTACATAATATATTGTACTGGCAGATGGCAGGGTTAGCGTATAGCCTCATGAACTTATGGAAGTACAAAATCTTTCTAAAGTTATTTAACAATGGAATTGTTAAATTTGTGAAACAATAGATGGGTTGTTTCATTTGAACCGTGATATGAAACCATTATGAAGTGATAGAAACTGATACACCTCTACTTTATATAAATATGTTTGTGCCGAGAGAAGGCATTTTAATTACAAATGCAGATGTGCAGACGTATGTTTTATTCTTGGTGATAGAAACCAGACAAAAAAAAGTAGAATTTTTCTGTTTTATGAGAAATGGGTAGATTAACACTCACAGTGTATTGTACAACACTACTGTCAGGGATGAATCATATTATGTCATCGGAACGAGAGGCAAACCAGCTAGCATGCAGAAAAATATCATGTCTACATACAGTCATATTGCTTGCATTCCAGCAGCAATATTACTTTGTGCACTGTGGAAAAACTTGGTTTTGCTGAATTTGGTTTGGGACCACCGACATGCATTCATTCAACCTAAAAGGACGTGGAAATGGGCTATCAGTGTACTGATATATAAAATATACATATACGATAAATATTAAAAGATCAATAAATATTAGGTGAGAAGATATTGGGGAAAAATAGGAGGAGCAGTAATAAAAAAATCCATATTTATATATTATATATGTTTATTACATATGTAAAATATAAATATAAAATATTTTGTTTGCTCTTAATTTTTTCCCACTTCTCACTTGATCCATGAATAAAATCACCATTCAGTGACTGTCACTCATCAATTTTGTTGAATCCAATCAATAGTCTTTTTTTTTTTTGCAACATGGATGGAACTCTGAATCCCATAGCACAGGGGTGGGCAATCTACGGCCCTCCAGATGTTTTTGGACTACATCTCCCATAATGCCCTTAGGGCCATAATGCTAGCAAAGCATCAAGGGAGATGTAGTCCAAAACATCTGGAGGGCCGCAGATTGCCCAACCCTGCAATAGCAAATTAAAATGCCCATCCATCTCGCTGTTTGTTTGTTCAGTTATACGTTTGTATAGCACTTTGGAGCTACATAATTCAGGAAATCTGCCAAGCAGCCTAAATTCATACAAACTGCAATTTGGCCAAATCTAAAAGCACAAGTCTAATTATTACTGGTGATATCCAGGTCTTACAATTTTGGTTCATTCTGTGGAATTCTAAGGTAACAAAGAAATTGGTGCTGGAATATAAGTGCAAAGATTTGTAGACAAAAATGGAGATAGAGAGAGAGCACGGTTTGAGCTCTATGTTAGGGTAATGAATTTGAATTATTCTAGATTGATCAGTAGCGAAAAGATTTAAAAGAAACAAGTTGTGAGCACACACCTAAATAATAGTATTTACAATTAGTAGGTTCTTTGTAATCCTGGTTCAGCCAACAGTAAATAGTAGCAATTCAAAAAAGACATATTGGGTTCCACAGCAAGCAGCAAGGCTTCCTTAGGGTATGTCTTTATCAAGCTTGACAATATACAGTATTTAGTATATACATCTAGCGTACTTACACCTCTGACTAAACTCAACACTGTACAATTTATTATGTCATTTTGTCCTCCAGTGTAAGTACAGCACCCATCATTGTGATATGTTGACACATCTAACTCTTCACTTTTCTTGTTAAGGTAAGTAATACCGCTTGTCTGTAACATTTTTAAGCTACCTGAGCATTAGGCTCACTCCTGCTGTCTCCACCCTTTTCATCCCCAATCTGCTACTTGCTCCTTTACACCACTCAACTATAAAAAGAGGTTGACTGAACAGCTTTCTCTTTTAGAACTCTGCACATGTGGAATAACCTTCCAGAGAATCTCAAGCTTGCCATCTGTCTGAATTCTTGAAATAATCCGCACTCATTTATTTTCAACTAATAAGCAACTGCACTCAATGTTAATTTATAATGATATATGTCTATTATAAGAGCAACAATGTATTGTATGTATGTCTCCTAATAGATGTGTTCCATTTTAGTATGTGCTCCCCAGTACATACTTAAAAATGAAATAAATCTCAATGACTACTACCTGGTAAAATATATTTTTTTAAAAATGCAGTTTTAAAGAAAAATGAAGTGTATTGACAGGGCATGTAGATTAAGTTGGTGATAGACGTAGGGTGATGGAATTGATGGTGCATGTTGATGGTTATCAAAGTCCAATACAGTTTAAATGCATTACATTGATTAGTTACCCAGAAAAAAACTGCATGCTCCTATGATAATATGTTCATGATTTATCTCGATTGAGAACTATATCAGGGAGTTCTCCACTTTGAAACATTATACAAATTGAACTCCGTATATGTTATATTTGTTATATTGCTTCTTTAAGCTCTTACAGATCAGTTACTATTTTATTACTTATTTTAATACAAAATATCAAAAGCTCAGGAATCTGAAGTGTTCAGTGGGTAACATGCTTTCCACACTCAAATTTGTTTAAATTTACAATGACACCCACAAAGAAATATTCTCTTGCTATTTCAGGATTGGATTAAACAACTGAGGCACTTCTCTTCTCAAAATTACTCATACGTATTGCCGTCCATTTTGGAAGCCAACTATTATATTTCTAGCAAACAACTACAGACTAATTGTAACATGTGCTGATCTAAAAGTTGCCACTTAATGAGGCATGAACATTTGGAGACAATAAGTTACAATGAATGTCATAAAGGAACATCCAGTGCACCAATTCCAGAAAGTTGCTATATATTCTTTGTAGGTATGATTAAGACAAGCAAGTTTTATGATGTTTGAAAGAGGCCTAGAGCAAATAGTGAGTTAACATCGCAGCTGTTTTTTGTGGGGTTTCAAATGCCTTTTAGAATGGGACAGTATTATGAGTAAATCAAAAGGCTAAATGCTAAGAGGCCGTGGTTAGAGGAAAAGGAAAACAAGGTTCTAAAATTGAGAAATCGTGGAGGAACTGGAAAAGATGAGAACAGTTTAATGTGAGCTATGATGCATTGCTAAAGAAATACATTGTGTGAGACCAGAAATGTAGGTGAGGGAGAGAGGTTTGGAGACAGCCAGAATTAACTCATTTTCTGTATGAGTGCAGATACATAAAGAGACAAAGTAAGAAATCCAGCTGGTGAAATGGTCCATAAACTAGGAAATTGTGTTAATAGGTAAAGAAAGAAACAAGAATAGACACATTATAAAGGAGAAAGGTGAGATAGAGGGATTGGGATGGCTAGTTATTGATAAGTACAATGGGTGAGGGAAGGATACCAGAAGCATATCCCTATCTATCTACTGGTCTGGTGATGTGGTTAATAGAAAATTACTCTGTGAGTGTGGAAGGCAATTTCTGACAATGTTAGGTTCTAAATGAATGTAACGGACCGTTTTGCACAAAAGGGGAAAAAAAACGTTTAGGCGATCGGCCCCCTTTCTGGAGATGCAGGCACAGCTACTGTAGAACACCAAACACACGAACCGCCAATAAGTGAATGCTCCAAACTCCTGAACGGCATCCAATATAGCACTCCAAATACATGAACAGGAACCATACGAATTGCTGCTACCAGACGAATAGGAAAAGCATCCAAGCGGCTTACACTCCTAGCAATCAGTCTCTATCAGCATTCAGTAAATCCCCCCAAAGACGAAACAAGGCTCTGTGTTGAGGGTCAAGCAGTGGTCTGTTTAATGAGGGCTACCTGCCCAGTATTTATGCAGGTCTCCCACCTGGTGGACACTCCCCTAGGGGACCAGATGGAAGACTGTAACAAAAGACAGACATGTACCAATTACAGACATACAGAAGTAAAACATCCCCACAATGCATCCTGGCTTCCTCCCCTCTGCCCTGGAGAAGTAATTCAATTATCTCCCAGGACAAAGGCAAAACTCCATTACACACGTGGGGACACAAAACCAGTATTATACTTTAAAATACATAAAATAACATTTATTACATAAAACACAGACATGTAACATATCCCCAGATAGCTCAGGTCTGAGCACACATTATTAAGCGAATGGCGCTCAGACCACACGAATACAGTTTAATCGCCATGGAGCCAAAGTCTTTACAGTCAGTTTCATACGAATGGGCTCCATGGGATTCCTATCTGGGGTATAACACATTCAAACAAAACTACCGAACACCGGGCCGTTCGTGCACTTCCACCGAACAAGAAGGGAGGTCGGCGGCTTCAGCGGTGTTCGCGCAAAACTGTGTCCGATTTTAGTTCCATGAAAATAGGGGCGAACACCGCTGTGCATTCATATGTTTAAAATGGCCGCGACCTCGTGTTCGGGATACGAATGGCGGCCACCCAGCATTCGTCAATTAAGCTGCGGTTAACCGCAGCTTCAGGGAGGTTAATTGCCGGCACACTCCAGCTCCCAGGTGGTCTATTCATTCGTGCGGTTGTTCGGTAGATTGAATCTACCGAACAACCGGCAGAAAAGCACGAATACAGCTTTTCTGCAGGCGAAATAAAGTCTTTTAAAAGGGGGCCATAGTCCAGAGGCAGCAGGCGAGCAACCAGGCTTCTCCAATGCAATGTGGCGAGATTGGTCTCGTCACAATGAACATTTTTTACAATTGAAAGGGTCATGAACAGATAATATTTATTGCACATAGAATATTTTTTTCCATAAGGCATTAAATGTGGAGGAAGCAGTTCGGTGATTGAATTTACAAAAAGAGTAGTGCATTTCCTACAAATGCAAAATTGTATTATTAATTTGTTTTTGTGCCTTGTAAATATTATAATTTTACTGTTTTTATACCTGTGCTAATATTTGTGAACTTGTCAAAACATTGTAAGATAAAGGATATCACATAAACCCTAAAATATGATCCCACATAATTTATGAAGAGAATGGACAAATGAAAAATAATAATTCCGGAAATGTACAAAAACGTCATATTTTGGACAATACATTAAATAATTAAATACCATTCTGTCAGAATTTCTTATAATAGCTTTGGAATATTAATTCAGTAATAAAACTACTTAATATAGAACAAAACAAGCACATCTTCCATTGGCCCTGCTTAAATTCTGACTGCTTCCTACAGTTTGATTATGTATTATACAAATTATAGTCAAATAAATAAACAAACACATAAATAATAAAATATGTTTTGACCAGCAGAGTTCCCTTGTGTAAATAATATTTCAGAGTACAAAAAGCATTGTGTACCATACCTACATAGAGAGGTCACAGAAAATAAATCTGTGTGAAGAGGAAGAATTAGTTTATGAAGGTGTCTTAAAACTCTCCAACATATATAAAGCAGTTACCAAAAATCTATCGTATTTCATGCCTAGAGCAGTCAATAATATTTTGATGACTACATCTGGACCCTAAATATAATGTACACTTTTTGAACCGCCTTGGATTGCATACTCTATTAAAAGGACTTATAAAACTCAACTGAGTTACTAACATTTTCCTTAAGAAACTTGTTATATGTCCCAAGGGTTCTTAAAAAGTTGATCGTCTTCTCCATGAAGTAGAATAACATTTCCCACTTTTTTGCACGTTTATTTTTAAATAATCCACATCTTAAGCAATTTAATGTCTATGCATTTACTTGATAGTAACTTGTTTTCCAGTAATTGAATCAATTTACGGTAACTTTTACGTTGCTTGTAATATAACCTAAAAGGCCATCTTTGCCAATGACTGTTTATCATAACCAAAACCGACTGACTCTGGGTAAGTGATCAATTTACAGTCATTTGAGAGTCAAATACCAGTAATACCACAAATATATAAATAAAGCACACATTAAAAGGTCAGTACTAACAAGAAATGTAAAAAAAAAAAAGGACAGAAATCAGGTAGCATACAAGCTTTTTCCTTTGATTTGTTTCAGCTGTCTTCCAAATAAAGTTGGTTGATATAAAGTTGGAGCAAATCCTCTCATGATCTGTGCTTAAAATTGGACCTTACTCACATTTCCCACAAAAAAAAATAAAAATAAAATAAAAAATATTATCACTAGATTCGATATAACACTACGTGCTGCATAAGCCTGCATCATAATGACCTTAATAGATTTTATAACCTGAAAAAAAAAAAAAATAACATCTATTTTTTTCTCCCCAGAAATCACAGATCTTCTATAGATTCAGCATAATCAGTTTTATGGGTGTTGCTTATTATCCTTCAGGCCTCACCTCACACTCATAGGAACAGCTATACTGAAGCTCTGCATTTAACATTAGTGATGTCCCGAACGGTTCGCCACGAATGGTTCGCTGCGGACTCATCATTGAGTAAACTTTGACCCTGAACCTCACAGTAAGCAGACACATTCCACCCAATCAGCAGCAGACCCTCCCTCCCAGACCCTCCCACCTCCTGGACAGCATCCATTTTACATTCATTGTGAAGGTGCATTGTTAGTGAGCTGTCCAGGAGGTGGGAAGGTCTGGGAGGGAGGGTCTGCTGCTGATTGGCTGGAATGTGTCTGCTGACTGTGAGGTACAGGGTCAAAGTTTACTCAATGATGAGTCCATGGCGAACCGTTCGTGGCGAACCATTCGGCGAACCGTTCGGGACATCACTATTTAACATCCTGCAGTAACTCCCACAACTCCCAGGTCTCACCTCACACTTATACTCATAGGAACAGATATTGTGAAGCTCTGCATTTAACATCCTGCAGAAACTCCCACAGCTCCCAGGCCTCATCTTGTACTCCTAGGAACAGATATCATGAAGCTCTGCATTTAACATCCTTCAGAAACTCCCACAAATCTCAGGCCTCACCTCACACTCATATGAACAGTTATAGTGAAGCTCTGCATTTTTTCTCACCACTACCCACCCACCCAGGTTCCCTTTAAATATATAGCATGCTCCTCCAGCTGTTTGAGATTCTCACTCAATTACCCCTTCATTCCCTTTATATTTTACCAAAAGCTGCTTCTCACTGTTAACTATTTTAGCCATCACTTCCAAATTTCCCCTGCTACCTCTTGTCTAAAATGTAATTTATATTTTAAAATGCCCCTGCGATCTCATCTTTGTGGGAAGAACCACTAGATGTTTACTTACATGTAAGAATAGTGGAACATATAAGGAACATTAAGAAGGGCATATAAACACAAAGTGTTTCAAACCATTTTAAAACTCATCATAAAAAAATGACCCAAGAAATATGTTCTTCTGTGCCATTAAATTGGTACAGAAAGATTGGAGGGGGGGAGATTTTAACAAGAAAATAGGTGAAGAGGAGATGAAGTGTATCTACAACTTTAAAACATTAATCCCATATGGTCTCAATCAAGATTTTGAGTTATGTCCTTTTTTATAGTAATAACCTTGTATTAGTTGGTCTTAAATCTTTTTAGATTTTGTTTATTTTTAGTATTTTTAAATAATTAGTTTGAGAATATTATATTGAAGAATCTTCCTTTTATTTTAATTCAGTAAGAGAGGGTATCACCTATAAAGGTGAATTAATATTAACACCCAATATAATAAACTGTTATTTTGAATAAGACACCTCTGTACTTACTACCTCATTCTCTGAAAGACATAGAGAAATCTGATATGACAATATTGTTCCCTCAGTATTTGTCTGTATCCATTATCTAGTTTTAAGTTATCCGATATAACATAATATTAAGGTTGTACTGTCACTTTAAGTTTGGTCGTTCACCCCACTTTGTGGTATTTAATATAGTAGACATTAAGGGTGCACTGTCATTTTAATGTTGGATTTTTAAATATAGAATTTTGTGGGAAAATATTTTTGGGTCGCACTGTCACTTTAAATAGACTATATGGTGACAATGTGGAGTTAAAGTATTGGACCATCTGTTTAGATGGAGTTAATGTATCTAACCATTTATCTGTTATCCTTCCAATATAAGGAAATTAGCAAAGTTATTGATGAGTCTATTCACCCCATATAGAAATATTGGTAAAGATATGTTTTACGATGATGGACTTAATACTACACAGGTGTGTAGTGAAAGAACTCATTTTGTAATACTGTCTAAGGGACTTGGTATGGTACGCATACTTAATACATATGATTGAAAGAGGCGAATGTTGTTAGCCTAATGGAACGCATGGTGCGTTCCACTCACAGCCGATCCCCACGTGACCGGAACCAGGAAGTAGAATGTCGATGGACGAGTGGAATGCACTCGACTAAAAAGACCGGAACCAGGAAGTAGACACCGACCAAAAAGACAGCGAAATTGGAATGGACATTATTTATAAAGACCTAGATGGACTTAGGAGTATTAAGAATAGCCAACTGAAGAAGCCACTTTGGGCGAAATGCGTTTTGGCGATGTTATATACTATATAGATTTTATCTGCATTTATTTTTTTATCTGTATATCAAATAAATTTCAAGTTTTTTACCCATTGGGGTTTCCTGATATTTACTGCTGGGAGGTGACTACTACAAGCATCCAGACCAAGCATCTAATCCGGTATCCAGGCATCGAGACCACACACAGAGGGAAGAGGATCACCCCAAAAAGATCCTAAGGTCATCCACACCAGAGCCAGGTTTTATATATGGCTCTACTCTTGTGAGAGCATTTCTGCATATGTAATATCTTTATATAATATTGTGTTATTTGCACTATTGTGTATCCCTCTGTTTTTTCAGCATTGTTCAACCGATTGAATAAGAGAGGAAAGTATACATATTGCTCCACCTATTGTGTTCGTATTATTTGTCTATACTCAAGTTGGAGAATTTTTCCATATTAGCTTTACAGCATCAACATACCAATCAAATGTAATTTGGTAAGATACTAGTAAATAAATTCTAGTATCTCAGTCTTGAGATTACATTCAATACGCATAGAGTTTTGTCAAAAGTGCTAACCTGAAAAGTATATTAGAATACATTGAACCTTGAAGTAGATGTGGCTATATATTTTTAATACAGCATACATGATTCACCTCCTCTGATCATCAGGTCCTGGAGGTTGGGGGTAAAATCTCAATAGTGGGAGGTCTGCGTGACATCTCACTGGATTTAAGCAAAAAGCTGCCTCAATTAAAGGGGTCATTACAGCTTTCCTGCAGAATATCAGACAACTACTTTATGGCAGATATTGCTGTCATCCATGACACTTTCTGCTCAATTTTAAAAGGCTAAAAAATACTGATCTATGGATGGATATATAAATGATTGCGTCCAGATCACACTTGATGACTTGCATTCTACAGAGCTCCTTCACTACATGTGAAGACTGCTGACATCAGTGTTTCCGACAAGACTGTTCCTTATTCTGAACCTGCCAATGCCTCCTGTGGTGGCTTATTGTGATGATATTATTCAGTTCCGGAACATTTTAGATCACTCTACATTTATGAAGATGATAAAAGGTAATGCTACTTATGACTACAAAAGCGATTACATTTCCTCTTTTTAAGATCTGTCAAGATGGACATTATTTTTGTGGTCTTTGCGTAAAACTTTTAAATTCCCCGCTGAAGTCCAACTCAGTTCTTAGTTGTTAGGCATGCCCTTTCTATCTGGTCATTCAAATGGAAGGGACTGCATATACAGCATTTTTCTGATACCAGTGAGGATAACTTGCATCTAATGGTTGCTCTGTTTCATGGACCATGTTTCACTCTGGGCAAAGCAAGCTTTTATGTTTTACAGTTGTTTCTAAGAATCTTTACTCTTTATAGATGCATAGTTTGATACTTTTTGTATAATTATGACTGCATGGATTGAGCTGCATTACTTAGGTCTTATGTTAGGAGTAGATTTGTGCACAAATCCTTTTCGAATCAATTTGTTTGCCCATACACTGGCAGGCGTTTGATTCATTCGGATCAGCTGAAAGAATTTGTATAAGTCTAGTTAGTAGACTTAATTGCTGAGAATACTGAACTTTACCAATTCCTTCCACTGGGCCTACGTAAATTTTGACTGCTTCCTTTAGTTAGATTTTTAAGTTTTCCTTGAATTTATATTATTATTATTACTGGAATATACAACATATTCTGCAGTGCTGGACAATCAGGGAAAATAGACAGTGTAGTATAGACAAACTAATACAACAGGAAAAGAGGACTACGTTAAATTACACTAACTGTTTTATAAGAGTCTATTCTCATCTAGTCATATATTAGACTATACCAACTTATAAAATAAAAAAAATAAAAAAAAATAAAAGGCTTCCTTTGCATTTAAATGCCCTTTAGGTTATTAACCAACACTATATATATGCTGGAAGATAACCTCAAACATTGTGACATTTTTATGGACATTAATGCAGATTACATTTTCACTGAAATTTTCAGTTGATATAAATGTCAATTTGTTTTAGTTATGTTTTAGTTACATTATTATTAGTAATAATATAATATTTCAGAAGTTAATGAGAAATCAGTTTGTGATGATATGAGGGAACATTTCTAAGGAATTATTTTGTTAAAATAAATGATGACTGTTACATAAAACTAAAGCTTAATAAACTACATGTATAGCTAAATATCTGTACACCCAAGTAATAAACTATTGGTGACTATAGGCCATATTCATTTAAGAATTGACAGTATAAAATTAGCCTTTGGGCAGATTCAGACCCTATATGCTATAATTATGATTAAAGACTGAATTAATTCTGATACAAAACACACAATATAAAAATCCAATGGTTTGTTTGTGCTATTTTCAAATTTAGAAATAACTCTCCTTCACATAGAACAGATGGAGATTTTAGTCTTATGTCCAGGTATGTACGGACATGTATGGCATGCCCATCAATAATATATATAGTGTTTTGCGCCATAGGGAGAACCCTGATTCTTGAAGCAAACTAACATTCCTATTGTGCTAGTCATTTTCTCAGTTATACGTCGGTGATAGACATCTGGTTCCTTAACATGCCATAATACCAAAACGCTCAGAAATGCACTTCTCCGGGATTTCCATCAATGAACCAAAGAACCAATGCAATAGTCACCTTCCTTGGTGTGTCAACCTGGAGCTACCATGTATAACAAATACACATAGAATATATCAGCATAACATACCTACACAAATGTTATTATAAATGTAATACTTTTACAATCCCTGCTAGATTCATAGCCAATCTTTAGCTCCTTTTTTTCTAAGTAAGTATTTTAGCAAGAAACTATTTCACAACATAAATCCACTCCTATAAAACCCGTGATCAGTAACTTCTTGTTAATGTTTGTATGAACCACTCTGTAATAAATCTTTCTCTTTTTAACTTGAAATGACTGATTAGAAATGTACTTGGCAAGAATTTCTATTTTGTTCAGGGAACATATTTACTGTTTCCCCTCCTCAGTTCCAGAAAGACTTGGACGGCAGATTTTTCTTTCTTTTTGACAATTCAGTACCAAGTTTATTTTAATAAAATCTGTAATCGATAATTACAAGGCTTTACAAATTTATCTTTATTGCTGTCAATCATTCAACGTTTGAGATTTTAAGATGGTCCAAAATGTGTTTTTTTTTCATCAAGACATAAAACTAAATAAATCCAACAATTCTCACAAAAAGCATACACATTTGCAGAATTCACACTTTACCTGCCAAATAATTTCTTGAATACAGTACACTCATGGGGCTATCTGAGCAGTTTCAGCCACCTGGCCATCGACAATCCAATGATTCAAATCTAGGTCAATTAAGGGACACCTGGAAACACAGACTTTCACTGATCAAAATTTCCTCTTAAAAAACACACAGGTGGCAGTTAAATCCTTGTTAACAACATTAATAATGTTTTGGACACTGAAAAAAAAAATATGGCATGAAACTCCTAGCAGCTGTAAACATTGGAGAGAGCTTGATTGACTGGTGTTATCTGTGAAATTCAGGATCCAGTTTTTCTTTCTATGATAAAAATGATAAAATATAATTTGTAGGTGACTGATCTGAGAAATGTAACAAACTCATTACTTTCTGAATTTGTATTTCTGGTGAAGGGGAAAAACGACTGAAATATAAAGGACCAGAAAGGTCATCCAATGAAGTGGCCTGGGTGCAGTGGCCCTATAGCTTTAACCCTGCAATGTAAAACATTGCAGTTTTGTAGAAATTATTTTTTTCCAATGTAGGGTTAAACAAACCTCTAATGGCTCTCTTAACTGACCGAATATGAAATTTAGTTTGGGACCTCTGACACTCGTTCATTTGAGAAATCGGCTCATCCAAATATCATCCATGCAAAATATTTGGGAAACTGGTTCTGGTGTTGATTAAAGACACAAATATGGGCCAATAAGGTTTCTGCAACATATATACATATAATAAATATTATGCATGCATTGTGCAGTGTGCTGATAGGTGCATTTTCCATCCATTTGGTTCACAGATCAAGTGAGAAAAGTAACAAATAGAGGGAAAAACAAGAAGAGCAGTAAATAAAACAACAACCCAAACGTTTTATATATATATATATATATATATATATATATATATATATATATATATATAGCAATGCTTGCTTCCATTTCCTCTCAACTAAAAATACAGCCCCCGAATTATAACAGAACTGGCACTATTCATCCTCACACGTAACTATTTTAGTTTTAACATTTTTTAACAGTTTTAAATGAGGTTTACCTGCAAACCATGGGCACTGCTGTGGGCACTAAGATGGCACCCCGATATGCCAATCTGTTTATGGCAGATCTTGAACAGTGATTCCTAGAAATACAGCACACCAAACCATACAAATATTATCACTATATCGATGATATCTTCATAATTTGGACTGAAAGCAAAGAAAAACTGATACAGTTCCATGACTCTTAACACATTCCATCCATCAAGCAAACTAAAAATGGAATATTCCACCAGATCTGGGAATTTTCTGGTCATCACTGTGACATGTAACAATGGCACAATCAGGGCCGTCTTAAAGTTACTCTTGGGAGGCCCAAAGCAGGTGTCCAGTGGGCCCCGCTGCCCTCAACAATTTTTTCCCCCATGGGGCCACCGGTTATTGTAAGCAGAGGCACGGTCACACGCTTTAACAGTGCTCTCACAAATACACACACCAGTCAAGCCATAAAACTTGCTTTTCCTACAGAAATCTCACTTTAACAGTGCTCTCACTTCTGCAAGGGATTCTATGTAGGCGTATGCAAATGAGCTTGTGACGGACCGCCTGCACCCCAACCGGGTACCTCTGTCAAATGCTGCTTCCTAGTACTTGCGAGCACCATAAGCACTGTACTGGAACTCCATAACCACCGTAGACTCCCTCAAACTGCCGCAGCTTGGTTGGGGATCTCGCCGTCCTCCACCCATCCTGGACCCAAGACCAGGATCCAGCTTCCAGTGGATAGACCTCTCCTAGTCCAGAGAGCGTAGCAGGAACAGCTCTTATAAGAGCTAGTGATTATGCTCAGGGGAGTATTGTGATATAGCAATCCCCAGAGTAAATGTAGTTCTCCAATCCCATAAACATGAGCCAAGACTTCATGAAGGGGTAAACAAATCTGTTTAATGGGAGCCACACTTGGCCTTTTATGACAAGCCCCATGCAAGGGGTACGCCCACAGAGACCTTGTGGGGGACTGATTTGCAACTTCACAGACCAATAACAATAAGGTTACAAGGCATGATTCTCCCATACACAGCACACAATCCCTCCCCTCTGTTTGGGAGATAATTGGATCAGTAACTGTACTCATTCTAATCCAATTATCTCCAAGCACAGAAAAAACATACTTTTTAAAAGCACCTCAAAAGTACCCTAAAAATACATAAAACCCCACAAATGTTACATCCCCTGATAGCCCTGATCTGGGTGACCAACATATCCATAAATCATCAGATCAGTTCAGGGTTTCAGGTATTTCCTGGAAGACTTATTTTTGACCGACTGTGCACATGGTCCCATGCCCAAAACAGTTCCAGAGAATTAATGCTAATGGTCGGTCTCTCTCTCTGGGTTACAAACTTCATATGAATAGAGCCTTTTAACGTATTTTAGCCAGGTCTACTGCAGGGGCCATAGACACAGGGTAATAGGCTGGCCAGCAGGCTCCTCCAAGAACCAGTGACAAGGTTCAGTTCATCACAAAGCTCAACAAAGAACCACATTTATATATATATCATGAGTGATTCACTTGCTTTGCATCTTTTCCTAAGTTGTGTTTCAAAGCTGTTGTGTACAGCAAACACAGACTATAAAGAATCCATGTTTAAAATGGAATGAGGCATGTGATTCCTTGAGCTAATTTGTATATGCCCACCCAGAATCCTTTGTGGTAGTAACATCACTGCAAATTTGTGATTTCTGTGGGAAAAGCAAGTCTTATAGATGGACTGGTATGCAGAAATGTGTTTAACATTGTATTGACTATTCAGTTGTGCTGAAAGGTTTGCATACCCTGTGCAGAAATTTTAGGATTCATTTTGAAAATAAAAAACTATTTTTTATTTCATTGAAAGATAGTGATCATATGAAGCCATGTATTATCACATAGTTGTTTGGCTCATTTTTAAATCATAATGATAACAGAAATCCCCCAAATGGCCCTGATCAAAAGTTCACATACGCTTGAATGTCTGGCCTTGTTACAGACACACAAGGTGACACACACAGGCTAAAATGGCAATTAAAGGTAATTTCCCACACCTCAGGCTTTTTAAATTGCAGTTAGTATCTGTGTAAAAATAGTCAATGAGTTTGTTAGCTTTCACGTGGATGCACTGAACAGGCTAAATAATGAGCCATGGGGAGCAGAAAATAACTGTTAAAAGACATGCGTAACAAGGTAATGGAACTTTATAAGGATATAAAAAGATATCCAAAGCCTTGAAAATGCCAGTCAGTACTGTTTAATCACTTATTTTGAAGTGGAAAATTAGGGAATCTCTTGATACCAAGCCAAGGTCTGGTAGACCAAGAAAGATTTCAGCCAAATTTTCACTGCTCAGACCCAGCAGCTCATGGAGCCGGCCTTCAGTGTCTACGACCCGGCCTTCAGCATCTCTGACTGTACTTCCATAAGGCTAGACGCCGGTTTCCGGCCACGAGACCCGGCAAGCTTACGTATGTACACGTGGGAACCCGTTTGCGGTGTTCCCACATTTGGACCTACCAAACGTGGTGACTGGCTCCCATTACGTTCGCATACACATGTACCGTTTGTTTTTGTTTAAACACTTCTATGCTTTACTTACGTTCGCAGGTTTTTTCGCTTGTTCCCATACAGCATGTTCACTTATTTTGTGCATTCATCTGTTTCAAACCGTGCAAACGTATACTTTGTCTTGTTCGTATGTTTCTGATTCATGCGTTCATTCGTTTATTCGAATCTTAGCCTACGTAGGCACTTCCACTTAGGCTTTCGTTTGAAGCATTCTCATATATTCATCGTTTGCATATTTATGTATATCACTAGATTGGTACAGGGTTTCACTTCACCTCTCAGTGTGCGCTGGATCCCTCTCCATTCGTGAAGGTTTTTCTGTTCGGTTCTTTCCTGCATGTATTAAGGGTTATGTGGTTCGGTAAAACAAACTGACCCTTTGCGGTTTTCCCGCTCACTACCTCCATCTGTTGCCTGTCAGTTACTGTTCGTAGCTTGGTACTTTTTCATTGTGTACATGTATATACATACATATATACATGCTGTCCTGAGGAAAGTCCCGAGATGGGACGGAAACGTTGACGCTATTCAGCATCACACCTGTACTCTTATGTAAATAATAAAAGCTAAGTTTTATGAAGACTGTGAGTGCGGACAATAATTTAGATTCTTGGATTTTTATATGTTGAAAGGCCATTAGGCCTGAATTTGTGGGAGGAGTAAGTCCCCTACTTAAACTCCCAGCCTCTACTCACCTCTGACGTTCAAATTGATTGCTAGCTGTCTATCTCCATAGCAATCAGTACTTCTGGTCCGAGCTTCCCGCCAAACAGCTCCAGTTTCCAGCAGTAGAGGTGTTGAGCTGAATCCTCCTTCCGTTCTGCAACCCTGCCACCCGGCTTCTCCCCGGTCGCGGTATCTGGCTTCCGGTCTCGAGACTGGCACGCTCACGTAAGCTTGTGAGGGAAATAGCTTTCGGCTATTTCCCTCCGTCCGGGCCTAAAACGTAGGGGTAGGGTCCCTTTTACTTATACATTACCTGTTCATACATACTTACCCCTTGTATACTTTCCCGCTCATGCACTTCTGCTGTTCGTGCAGAATTAGTCGAATGCAGACAATACTTAATGGAGAGCAAAAAATGGGTCGCAAGAGTATTCTGAGGATGGACAGCAGCTAAAATAGCCTGCCCTTCGGTGGGTCCCCGCTCAGAACTCAAGCTGGTTTTAGCTCATCTTGTGCCATTACAGAGAGAACATATCTGAAGCATATCAGACTGGTCCCACCCATACGGGCAGTCCAGATCCGAAATGCCAGCAAGTTCTCTCTGCACGAGAGATACAGCAACCCCAGACGATCGTTTCAGCCTTGTTAGGCTTCATCAGTGAGGCATAGCTGATATCTCTCTAGGCACCGTGAGCAAGGGGTCCACGTCTGGATTACCCTTTAAACTAATGGAGAACAAAAAATGGGTCGCAAGAGTATTCTGAAGACGGACAGCAGCTAAAATAGCCTGCCCTTTGGTGGGTCCCCGATCAGAACTCAAGCTGGTTTTAGCTCATCTTGTGCCATTACAGAGAGAACATATCTGAAGCATTTTTGACTCCCATACAATACTTAAGCTTCAGTGGGTCCCCTGTGTGGTCTAAACTGCCGACCCCTGTTTGTGCAATTATCAGCTTTCATTTGTACGAACTAAACAAACATATATATATATATATATATATATATATATATATACTTACCCGTTCGGTTACTTAGCTGCTTGTATTAAATCTGTCTAAATTAGTTAAAAAATCTGTTTATTACTGCAACCATTTACTACTACGTCTGTGTTCTTGGTTTAATTATGTTTAAAATATAAGATCCTTTAGATGTATGACACTTTATCTCAGAACTAGGTTATTTATTCGAAGGCCTTTTTTGAGTTAACCCTCTGTGTTTTAAGTTGTGTTAAATACCATCACAGAACATATATATTAATATGTAGCACAATCCTCTGGGGGAATTTCCAAAACCCTACATATCATATTATTCTCTATTTTTCTATAGCTTACGCAGACCTTAATCTTAGCTCTGTTACATTTCTTTGGTCTCCACAGATTGTCCATTTGTCTTGTATTACTGCATAAGTTGTCTTATACAAGTTCTTGTATTTACAATCCAAGTATAGTATTTACTCACTTCAGTTTCAATCATGTTAAGGCCTCAGGCAGCCTTCACTCTAAACTTGTCACAAACGTACGGCCCCTCTACTCTTGTATCATTTATGTCCAGTTAACACGGTCCTCTGGGGGAATTTGAAAATGAATATATACTGTTATAACTGCTTCTGTTTTAATAATTGTACAATGGTTTTAATCCCTAGCTCCAACATTATTCTAGGACTCCTCTGGTTTTCTCCGTACAAACCACTTACGCTCATCCAAGTACCTGTACAACAAATAAAGGTATAGTACTCTACTCATTACGGGGCTCTCACACTAGACCTGATGCGGTCTCTACTTATCACAATTATAACATGGTCCTATGTCCTTTTTGTGTTTAAATTCTCTACATTTTTACTTAGGCCTACGTTCATACTGCCATCAGGCAAGAACCTACTCAACCTACCTAACCTGATACCCCGCTCCATTACCAGGTATTTGCGTTCTTACTCGTTACTAGCACTTGGTACCCCTAAGGCCTCAATCAGCCTCCCTCTATAGCATTAACTCGTCCCAGTCTCGGACTAATCATTTACATCCCTCACCTCAGGATCTCACGTTGCGCTCCTTTAGCCACCCCTTACTGCCTCCAATTTTTTAAGTTTCAAGCATACGCCCCTACGTTACGCTCAAACACATCAACATCTGTCTTAACCCTTAGGCTTCTTCTACGATACCAGCAGCTGCCAAGCCAATCTACTTAAAACACTAGAAGTTTCAAGTTACTGGTTATAACCACTATCAAGGTTAGTATCCACTCATTACACCCATAATTGCCAATTAACCCATAGAAGGTGCGTGAACTGGCTTACATGGTCTAGGCTCCGGCCCTAGCTCACCTAAGTACATCCCGGTCCCACAAGGCCATCTCCCACCTCAACACGGAGGTACGGCCCCACGCCCAAATCATAGTTAGACACCTTGTTCACCCTTCTACAGGGCCGCAGTCAGGGCCTCACTTTTCACGGCCACATGTTTTTGAATCTCTTAACAGTCATCGAGAGGCCAACATCCCGCCACCACGTCTGTGGCAACGAACTTCCCTCGGCCAAATCATAGATAGAGCCTCTCACTGCCACTCGGCACTAGCAGGGCCTCATCTGTCACTGGTTCACAGTTACGTTTTTCGCTTCGGCACTAGCCTTACAGTCCAGTTCACCTAAGGAACCCCCCTCTCATAGCCCCCCCTGTTCTCTCCTACGCCCCTACTAAATCTAATTCACTAATTAATTTCTAGAATGTCTCAAGAACCAGCTCCCATCGACGAGTTGTCTGCCGAAGGGATTCCGTTCACTCCCATCAGACCCGAGTCTCCAGGCAAATCTCTCGCCCCCTCTACTCCTACATCCTTGAGAGCATGGACAATTCCTAAAATTATGGCTGAACTTAGGCTCAGGGGCATCCCCTTTCCGGCTACGGCTAGAAAGGCGGAACTCTATAGACTTCTGACCAATCAGGCCCCCGAGCCTAGGCCAGGCACTAGCTCTCAAGGACAGCCATCAGGCGCTTGCACGGCCACTCAGGAAACCCTTGCAGGAATCCTGGCCAACCTGCAGACCCTGAACAGCAGGTTATATAAGGTAGAGTGTGTCATCGCCTCCTCAGGTAACCCCCCTGGCCTTCCAGCCCCCACCCCGGCACTCTCTGCTACACCACCACATTCCCCTATACTTCCCCCTCCAGCACCAGCCACAGCTACGTCACCTTTTGTGTCACCAGCTCACTCCATCCCAGACTCAATTAGGAAAGAAATCCTAGACGGGAAGGATGTGTGTCTGGTGTCACTACTTATAGCCTCTCAAGATGTGTTGGAGAACCGAGCATATAACTATGGGGATATCTCAGTGGTGATTAAAACCAGAGATCCTAGGCTTAATAAGAAATTATCCATTCCGCAGTTCGTAATAGCCTTCGCAATATACCGCAACGTCATTTGCTCGGTATATCCCCACAGGAGAGATGAACTAGACCTCTATCTTCATAAAGTGGTGGATTTGGGCATCAAGTACGGGGGCTCATCTTTTTATGACTACCATAAATCGGTATCAGTGAAGGCGGCGACCCATCTGAAGCAGTTCAATATTAGAATTAACTGGTGTCGGATGGATACTGAATTATTCTGTCACCACTTCGCTGGTCTGAGGCCCCCGTCTTGTGCTGTATGTATTTCTACATCCCATACCGCTGATTTGTGCCCTTCTGAAGCTGAATCTTCCACCTCCACTCCCACCCCTCAACCCACTTTCACCCCTCACATTAAACAAGCGGGTGGTCAATGGGATAAACTGGGTAGACCCATCTCCTTCTTAGGCAAAGCTCAGGTGTGCAACAATTTTAATGCTGGGTCCTGCAGCTTCAGCGCCTGTAGGTTGTTGCACATCTGCTTCATCTGCTTCAGGGCACACACAAAGACCATGTGCCTGGCCAGGTTGTCCCCTAACAAATAACTAACCGACATTAATGTCAACAATCTGTTTTTCTATTTAAGATCTCATCCGAGCAGGCATTTGGTGAACTATTTGACCATGGGGTTCACACAGGGTTTTCTCACGGGTCTTGTAGCCATCCCCTCAGGCACGCTTGAATGTCCCAACCTCTTGTCAGCCTGCCAAGACCCAGTATCCACAGACATTCTCCTTTCCTCTGAAAACACGGTTTCATGATCGGCCGCTTCACCTCCTCACCTTTTTCTTCCTGGCGCACTAATCCCATTGGTATAGCTGTGCACAAATACTCTAATAAAAAACGCCTGATTATTGATTTATCAGCAGTGCGCTCCTCTTTTGTTACCAGCATTAACTCACTCATACCCGCAGAAGAATTTTCACTACAATACGTAAAAATTGACGATGCAATACAATCCACCATTTCAACTGGTAGCAACGCTTGGCTTAGCAAAACGGACATAACAAATGCATTCAAATTACTACCCATGCACCCATCGCTCTGGCATTTGCACGGTGTTAAATGGCGAGACAGATACTATTTTTCCACACAACTCACTTTCGGGTCTAGAAGCAGCCCTAAACTGTTTGATATATTCGCAGAAACTTTATGTTGGCTGCTTCTGAACGTTCTCAGGTGTCACTCAGTCATTCACTATTTGGACGACTTCCTACTGATAGAACCAGGTGCACGTACACCCTCAGCACCTCAGCACTTTTTTCCACACTCGGGGTACCCATATCACCCTCCAAAACCATCGGCCCCACTAATAAACTAACCTTCTTGGGGATTGAGCTGGACTCTGGTACCTTCCGCGCCAGCTTTCCCCCCCGACAAATTGGTCCGCTTGAGAGGGGAGATAGACATGTTCCTGCTGAGTGATGCATGCACCAGAAGAGAACTTCAGTCCTTATTTTATTAGCATGGCACTTTATATGCATATTGATGTATACGGTCTCTATGGAGACCATGATATTGTGCACGGCAAGCTGCATTGCCACGATACCATCGGTATGGCAACGAGCGCCAACACTACATGTGCATCCAGCACGTTCTATTTGGAGGTGGAGCTGGGTTACTCATGCGCACATAGTGTTTTGCCATCAACGGTACACCGTATTAGAGGTAACTAAGGTTACTGAAAGATACAATTTGCTCGTCACTTCCGGTAGTGGATGTTGGGCATGTGCACAGTGATTGGTGGGACGCCGCCGGCTATGCAATACACCTGGGGTGAGTCTATTCCGATAGTTATTGTTCCTATATATTGTAAGTTTATTTCATATGCATTATATTAATCCTGAAGAAAGTCCCACTTAGGAACTGAAACGTTGATCTTTTTTTTAACCTTGCAAATAAAAGATTTTAAGTGAAGACCGTGAGTGCTGCCATTTCTCCTACTATCTATCTATCTATCTATCTATATATATATATATATAATTATTATATACATTTATATATTTATCAAACATATAATTATATACATGTAGTTTTTTTTCTTTTTACTATTATTCCTCGCACAGACCATTAGTTAGTCATTTCTCACTTGATCTGTGTATCAGATCAGCAATTAGTGGTTGATTCCTAGACATCAATCATCTCTTTTTTGTACCATGGGCAGAACTCTGAAACCTGAAGTAAACAAACATACTCATCCATTATCCAGTGCTAGTCATTTGCTCAATTATACATCGGTGATATATAGAATTCAGATGGAACCACGAAACCAAATGTAGAGGTCTACTCATTGTACTCAATGAGCTGGGACACCTCACATACTTTGCATCAAAATTAGTAGGGATTTTGCATTGGCAAAAAATTTGGTTTTGTTCGGTTCGGAAATTCGGGTAAGTAAAAAAAAATTGACTGCTCCGGCAATTCGGACTAATGGCCTTCGGTTCGATTCGGCACTTCGGCAATTCGGAACTTTAACAATATAGAACTTCAGTAAATCGGACATTAACCCTAAACCCTAACCCTAACTTACAACCCCAAACCCTAAGCCTAATCACTTGTTTTGCCACTTTTCAGAAATCCGAAGCACTTCGGAACTGCAGCATTTCGGAACTTCAGCAATTCGGAACTTCAGCAATTTGGTTCAGCACTTCGGAAATTCAGCACTTCAGCAATTCGAACTTCGAACATTCGTAAGCATCCGAATGTCTGAATTTCACAAAATTCATCTGAATGTACATTTGGAACGAAGCGAATAGCACATATCTAAAAATTAGATATACAAACTGCCATTAATAAGCTGTGCTACCAGAAAACAACCTAGCAACTGCAACAACACAACCTCTTCATTTGATGGCTCTACATGTTATGAAATACATAAATGACCTATTTTCTATTGCAAATGTTACTATTAGGAGTACTAGGCATAATTTACCTCTAAACAATTGCACTACATAGCATCCTTGGTATGTATGAGCACCAGCTGTCAACTGGATTGTTATGTCAACTGGTATGAATTTTTTTTTTTCAATGTTTTTAGTGTAAATTACAAAAAAAAGTGATGGTTTCCCTTTAACTGTAAGTAAAAAACAAGATTTGTTCTCATCCTCACAGGGATGCAGGTAGGAGATTGTTTCTGTTTTGAATCTAATGCTTTTCTGTTTTCTGCTGTAGTTAAGGAGTTTGAAATATTTTCTCCAAATGTGATGCCAATCCAGCCTGTATGCCAGAAATTTGAGTTATGGGTAAAAGCTAGCCCACAAGCTAAAAACATAAATAGCAAATGTATTTTTCTTCTCACTTCCGAGCATATCTCATCTAATGATTTACTTTGACAGGTGTACCAACTTGGATATCAACCTCAGGGGAGGTGAGAGAGTGAGTATACATTTTTAGAGATTATAGTGTAATATTTATTCTACAATATTTCATGTAAGCTGCAAAGAAACACGTATAGAAGAAGAAAATACACTTTTCTAAAATACAAAATGTGTGACATTAATATTAATGAAAGTGGCTAAATAGTCTGTTTATGTATATTTACAAGGATTCTTCTTAAAGAACTGCTAATAAGCCACATACAGTAACTTCAGTTGCCTGGCTGAATTTAAGCACCTATGTTTTAAAGGACATTGCAAGGTGCTATTCTCTACAGTCATCTCCCCTGTGAATGCTATTTAGGAGCCCCTTGCTCATCTGTGCAGAATCCTCTACAGTGTGGAAAGGGAATAATTTTATTTCAAGTTTCTCTTCTGTTTGCAGAGACCCTAACAATCGCTCTAGATAAGACATTTGTTTCTTAGCAGTATGAGGACCAGTGCTGGAACAGAGTTAATATTAACTTTCCCGCACCATTCTAACAGGGAGATGGAAGGACAGGGAAGTCTTTGGATATACATAAAATAACTTCTTTGAAGACACTAAAGGTGTCTTTCTGGTTAGTCTGAACTGCATACGTCTAGTAACAAGAAAAATTAAAACTTATACAAATTGTTTTGGCTATTTTGAATAGTGAACTAAGTGCAAAAATGCTTTTTTCTCATAATTTGGGTTAATATATAAATATATATATATATCTATATACACACACATACATATAAATGTAAAAATATATATAAAAAAAAGAAATAAATATATATTTAAAAGAAAGAACTTAGTAGTGATATAAGCTACCTTTTTACTAAAGGTTTCAACTGGAGTCACAGTTTAATAACGTTTACTTTAAGGCAAAAGAGAAAGGAATCATTAATTACTTCTAAAAATTGTGGTCAGAAATCTGAACTACATTTACTCCAGTGTTAACATATGTCCAAATGAAAGCTACACTCCACTAACCAAATAAATATAATAAAATAAAAAAAATCAGCTTGCAAAAGATCTCTTGTCTGCGGCCTTTGCAAGCCTTCCCCTTCTAACCCAGCCCAGACTTTCATTGGCTGTCCAATCACAGACTTCCAAATGCCTCTCAATGAGAAGTCTTTTCAAGGCAGGTATTCTGGACAATTGCTACCTCTTTAGTTTAGCTCCACAGAGCTAAGAAAACAAGGAAGTAACAGGGCTGTCTGTATGATTGATAGCCACTGGAATGGAACAAGGTTAATTTAAAATGTGCCAATGTCTACCAAAACCTGCAATTTTTGTAAAGTAATAAAAAGAAGACACTCTCTTCACATGTATAGCAGTTCAGCAAGCTAAAATGTGAGGACTGTCCTTTACATATCTACATATATTACAGATATTCATCTAATTTCTTTCTGTGGCAAACTACCAATTTGATTAAATTAAAATGGAAAGAAATAATTGCATGTGGAAATGTGTGGATAATTGTATCCTGACCAAATGAATTGCAATAGAGGTTTGTTCCATGAAAAAATAATTATGAACTGATTAGAAACCCCAGGATTTTGAACATGCTATGACCACATAATGATTTGCTATTGTTAGCCATTTATCAAACCTTCATCTTCACTTGTCAGTTTTGATTAAAGACAAGTGGTGTTTAGCAGATGGTTATAGGTCACTATCACCCTATGTATGTGGTTCATTTCACATCTCTGTCCCTGTGAATTAAAGAACTAATGAACATGTATCAGGCTGCCGGTACACTGACTTTCTATATGTGTACCATTATTATTATTAGCATTTATATAGATCCAAAGGCGCTTTACAATTACAGAAAGGGGATATTTAAAAATGTAGTAGGACCTCTTCATATAAGCTTACAATTTATGAGAATTTTGAGGTGGCTGCATATATGTATCACTTACTGGTGATGTAGGATGGGATTCAACCAGTATAGACCACATTTTGACAATACACAGTGCTTTTTTGTGAGGGCGAATGTCTGTGGAGCGTCAGTGTATATTTATACGGGTACTTATCTGAGAACTGTCCATATGCACAGGAGATATTTCTGTATAGTGTCAGTGTGTGAGTGTGGTGTATATTACTGTGGAGTGTCTGTATGTAAGTGTGGGGGTGTATTTCTGTTAATGGTCAGTGTTTGTGCATGCAGGTTAAGCTTTGTATGTGTTTGCAATGTGGCCTTTTCCATCTTCTCTCTGCATCCTTCTTTTTTTCCCTTTTTTATTCCCTCCATCCCCCTTTAGGGAAAACTCTTCATAATTTTCCCTTCTCATCTTTGCCAATAACTCTGCTCCTTTCCCTCCCTGCACTTTAATATTTAAAAGGATACTTTAGCTACCCAGACCACTTCATCTCATTGAATTGGTCTATGTGCAATGTCCCTGTCTCACTTAGTCATGCAATATAAATCATTGCAGTTTTCTAGAAACTGTTGATTCTGTTACCATGTCAGGTACATTTTGGCTTCATTTTACCACTGCAGATTAATTATAATGCCAGCTGCAAAGGTAATAAGGAGTCTATCAGTATCCTGCTGTTTTAACCCTGTGTATTCTGTGTGCTGAGAGCTAATAGTGAGTCAGGAATAGTTAACTTGTTTGGATTCTATCAGTATCCTGATGCTTTAACCATCTGGCCATCTATCTATATTTATATATATATATATATATATATACATATATTATTTCTGGGGTAGTATTACTTTTGCTTAAAATGTATTCCAACCCAAGCGAAAGGCATTCTGCTGAAGTATTTATTTTATTTAGTGTACGTATTTCAGAAGTGCAGACATAGGGGAAAAGAAAAGAAAAGAAAAAAGGAAACAAACACACAAACGCACACACACGCACGCACGCACGCACACACACACAAACATACATATTGAATTACCTTTTGCTCTTGTGTCTCTTGTAATTTGAAGAAATGTGAAATAGAATAACAGACAATTGTATTACTTTAATGTGAATACCACTTTCTAATTGTCCTAACTGTGCTTTATATGTTATAGACACAATAAACATGTTCTGTCTCACTGAAAGACTGTTTACCTTTCAGCATTATATTAGGAAGGCCATAATTAAACATTGTGACATCCAATTGTTATCACACCTTCAAGCTTCTCTCCTTATTAATGAAAAAAAAAGAAAATCAAGGCATAAACAATAAATTGAGTTTATTGATGAAATTGTGTTATTTTATGTATATAAAAGTGAAACAAATGTATGTTTATGTTTCTATTATATGTGACTATTGAATTCCTTGCTGTGTTTGGGATAATTATAGAAATGTAAATCTTAATTAAACTATTCATATTAATTTAAATTCCAAACAGCAATTACGTTTAAAAAATATTGATGAAATGAGATGTGCACTCCATCTTACTCTAAATATCTTCCTAATGCTTTTGCTACTTCTTTTATTTGATCTTTAGCTAAATAGGCAGAGAAAACACATGGGGAGGTATCTTGATATTTAGCAAACTGTCTTCTAGGGATTAACTGACCTTTCCTATAAATCACAGGCAAAGTTGCCAGCTGGGCACTTTTATATTTGTGCAATACAAGCAACCAGAAAGTGAGCCAAGACAATCCTGTGCATACGAATATTATATTGTGAAATTGGGCATCGTGATTCTGCTAAAATGTATAAATAACTCATGTAAATGTTGTCATTGCACAGGCTTGCATGTTTATAGATTAGAGCATAGTGAGTTTGCATTTTATTGTCCAAGTCCCATGATCAGGAATCTTTAAAAAAAAAAAACAAAATAACCACTTCTTACAAAATGTTTGTGGGTTTCCTTGTGTGAAACACATACCATGCAAACTCATTAATATTCCGTTATCATCATTTTAAGAGGATTTAATTTAAGTTGCCATCAGGAAGAAGTCATCGTTAATTTTGTAATTGTATCATTCAGAAAATTCTGGGAAATTAAACAATTAATCTTTTTATATTTTGCCAAAAAAGCTAAAGCAACACAAAACACCTTCATGGGGAAAGGATGTATTAAAAACAAACAGAAATATGAATCAATAATCAAACACAAAATATGTTGAAAGTATCTTAAATAAACATGTTAATGTACACAATTTTAAATAATGGTGACATCTCTTTGAGGGGGTCTCTATTTTAACTCCAATCACCTGGAAGACTTTCTACAAAGTCACCCCTGTGTTCCATCGACAGGGCTTGTGAAATAAGCAAGCATGTTTAAGTCCATATTTTCTGAGGAAAGGCAGTGTTTACATTGCTGTCTAATACCACCACTAGTAGCTGTCACTCTGGCAGCAACTAGAGGGGCTTCCTGATTGTGGTCTTGCAACTATTGCTGATCCGACCTGACATTTGGTGTCTCCATGCTCTTCATGGAAAAGCCGATTGCTTCCAATAGAGATTCACTCAGTCAATTGATCTCTATGAGGGGATGCTGATTGGTATCAATTGCGCCAAATCACAAACCAACCAAAATGTACAATGGCTGAGCATGTTTGTTTCAGATCAATTTTAGATTGTGCCCACAACATAGAAAAAAAGATGATTGATGGCTAGGGGGCAGTCACTAAATGTAGATTGTTTTATTACAGATCGAAGGAGAAGTAAGAAATAGAGGTAACAAAATCTACATCGATCTATCTGTCTCTGTCTGTCTATACAATATAAATATATATTTGTGGCTCCTCCTGTTTTTCCCGTTATCTGTTGCTTTTTATCACTTGATCTGTGAACCAAAGAGTGAGAAAATACTTCTGTCAGTGGACTGCAAAATATATACATAAAGTTTATATAACATACGTATTTTCTAGTGCAGTGTTTCGCTATTGTCATGCCCTTTTGGTCTGTCTAATTCGGTTTCTGAATCATTTTTTCGATACTGAAATTCTGCTGAGCTGAACCAACATTCAGCTGAAATTTGGGTGTCCCAAAATTTTTTCTCTGTTCATGAAAAGTGGTTTGGCCAAGCAAAATTTTCTTGCCATGCCTCACAGGGCTTCTGGGCCTAAATTGGAAAATCCAAACACTGTTGAATAGCATGAACAATATCTAAATGTTGCAGTCTGAATGGCCCCATATGTATCCACATGGTTTTGCACCATTCGGTACTGGGTCTTTTAGACTTTAGTGAATATCCCCACTAGTCTCTTCCTAGGATCAATGACAAAATGCCTGCCAATCTTCTATCTCCCACTCAAAGTTGTTTCAAGTGCTTCTGTCAGTGCCTTCAAGCTAGATACAGTAGAAAGCTAAAACATAGTTTCATGCTAGAATTAATGACCAAGGCTAGGCAAAGTATTTTTTTACCTGTCTGTTATTGAATACCATACTCCTCAAAATAAACAGTTAACATTCTTTTATTGCTCTACTTTCTTTTCCCCACCTCACTATATCATTTATTAGCGGTCTCCTGACCATCAATCATCTTTTTTTGTTACCTCTTGATTGGACAGGATATCCAATCCACGTGATTGGGCAGATTGCTTGGTCCATCATGAAAACAAAGCTGCTTATTTGCTTCCTCCACAGAAAAAATTAATGGCACTCAGAATCAAGATCCAATTTCTTTTTTTGCTGATTTTATTATTGTCTTTACTATCATAATAGATTTATAAAGCTAGAGCATCTTCATCTGTACAATGGGGAAATGCTGCAAACAGACCAGTGGGGAGACAGATGGTAAGGTCAGCCATGTTTGCTAGCACTTACAATCTGAATTTAAAACTGCAACAGGATAAATCAAAAAGTATGATGTATAACAACATTTATTAGAGCTACCATCTGTGTCAGACACCATCCCTTGTTCAGAATTATTTCAGACTTAATGCTCATAAAAGTAGATTGTGATGTCCTGAATCTTACCTTAGAATTGTTGTGGTTTATTTATAGTGCCTCTAAGACCTGAGGGTATACAAAATATTATTATTTTAAGGTTAGGAAATATCCAAGTCAATTAACGCAAAACTTTATCAATTACCACGCTATCTTTGGATTCTATGTAGAGATTTTTATACACTATAAAATTATTTGCAATGATAAAAGACTGTAATAGTTACACAAATCTAAGAATTATTTATTAACACTATCAAGTCAATTACAGTCAGGCATGATTAATTGATTTAAGTCACATCAGACTATGATTAAGGCAATCAATTGTACAACGCAGGCCAACGCAGGTTATATACCACACCCCCAAGGTATATATACAGTACTATAATGCAACCTATGCTTCCAAAAACAAGATTTTATCCTAGAGTACACTCATCAACTGATCACTGTGCACATGCAATCATGAAACATAAGCTTGGCAGAAATATAAATCTATGATTAAGTGGAGACTGACTAACTAATTTTTTTTTTTACTTAGATAGGTGGAAGGCAATATTTAGGCATATCCTGTATCAACCTCCCTTAGTAAATAACAGTGCCAAACTGTGATTAATCTCTTGGATTTGATAAGTATCAATAACCAATATTAATTACTGATATCAACTTATCAACAAATCTCACAAAGAAACTCAATTGCTTTTTCATTATAACTAAAGCAGCAAACTTAAATGGTACAGTTCTATACCTTGATGGACATAATAACAGGTAAAATTGGTATGTCAAATAACCAATCACTATATTAGCATTGATTATACATACTGAATTAATGTCTCAGGGAAGTAATTCACAATTTCACACAGAAATACAGTCAGGTAAATATTAGCTATTTTTAAGTAAAAAATAGTCCCACACAGGCTCTTAGTCTTAAAACCCCCTCTGCAGAAGAGGGCTAAAATTTCAGCGTATGGTACTATTACTTTCCTAAAATGGAAGGTATTTGTTTATTTCCCCTTCACTACTGTTAAATGTAAAATTTGCTTATACAAAATAGTCATATCCCCAGAGAAGTTAAATTCATACAGTACCACTAGTTTTTCTGAGTGCTCTCTAATGAAATTCCAAAGATGGTTGCTAAAGTGAAGGCTCATGTATGCTGAAGTCTTGGTTCTTTAATGATTTCTGCTCTTCTGATTGTACTACGGTCTGCTGATGGTGTTTAAAGCTGATGTCCTCAGAGATCTTCTACCTAAATCTTGCTTATTTTATCCCCTTTTTCCTTATCTAAAGACAGGTCTAAAAAGTATACTTTAAAGGTGTTTATCTACATCTGACTGGTAGAAATTTTTATACATTAGACCAGTGTTTGCTTTATGTATGGATGGTACCTGTTTAGCAGATGACTCTCTGTCCCCAGTAAATCCTAGTCTGGTGCTTTAAGTTGCATTGTATGTTATAAAATGTCTAGGGGAATCAATTGATATATGATTAATCCAATGTACCTTGATCAATTTTTTACATGTCTGTTCAACTTTGTTGAACTTATTTGATCATTTATATCTAGACATTATCTGTATACCCCTCATAGCTGTAAAAGGCTAGTATTGACATAATGCATATTATCATTTATCATTAAAACTACTGTTTTCATAGTGGTGGTAGGTAACATACTTATATTACCTATATAAATTTATATAAGTATTATATAGGTACATATGTAATATGTTTATATTATTTATCATGATTATTTTTCATTCATTCATATAATAATCTCATCAATATACATTGAAAAATCAACCATCTTTAGCTTAGGAATACCCTTCCTTCATTACCATCTAGATAAAGTACAATTTAATATTTTCTTCAATCACCTTGATTAAATGCATTTTGCTTCACTTGTGGAATTTGCAGGGAACATATGGGATATTATATAATAATGGAAATTTACTAATAAATCTCTGCTCATAACAGGGAATAAAGAGTAAACTAGTTACCTCATGGGGAGCTAGATAGTGTGTGTGGGGACAACCATAAAGGGGATAACCCTCACAGTATTGTGTAAACTAAAGAGTAAATAGCCCATAGGAGAAAAAACCCAGAGGGCACGAAAATGTTAGTACCTAGGGGATCTGTATGTATAAAATATACCTTTTATTAAGACAATTAAAAAATTATATAATATTACATAGTTACATAGTTACATAGCTGAAAAGAGACTTGCGTCCATCAAGTTCAGCCTTCCTCACAAATGTTGTTGCTGTTGATCCAAAAGAAGGCAAAGAACCTGGTCTGAAGCGCTTTCAATTTTGCCACAAACTAGGAAAAAATTCCTTCTTGACCCCAAAATAGCAGTCAGATGTCTCCTTGGATCAAGAAGCTATCACCCCACTAATTAGAAATTATATCCCTGTATGTTATGTTTTTGTAAGTATTTATCCAATTTCAGTTTAAACATCTGTATGGACTCTGACAAAACCACCTCTTCAGGCAGAGAATTCCATATCCATATTGTTCTTACTGTAAAATAAATTAATAAATTAATAAATTAAGATAAATTATCTCCTTTCTTCCAGCCTAAATGTGTGACCTCGTGTCCTATGTATAACCCTGTTTATGAATAGATTTCCAGATAAAGGTTTGTACTGGCCCCGAATATATTTGTATAAAGTTATCATATCCCCTTTCAGGCGCCGTTTTTCCAAACTAAACTGATTTGATTTTTTTAACCTTTCTTAATAACTAAAATGCTCCATTCCTTTTATCAATTTTGTAGCTCGTCTCTGGACCCTCTCCAGTGCCATGATATCCTTCTTTAGAACAGGCGCCCAAAATTGCACAGCATATTCAAGGTGTGGTCTTACCAGCGATTTATAAAGAGGCAAAATTATATTTTCATCCTGAGAATTTATGCCCCTATTTATACATGACAAAATCTTACTGGCTTTAGCAACTGCAGATTGACATTGCATATTGCTGCCTAATTTGTTGTCTATAACAATTCCCAAATCCTTCTCGTGTGTGGTTATCCCTAATTCACTACCATTTAGTGTGTAAGTTGCTTGTGCATTCTTAACCCCGAAGTGCATAACTTTGCATTTCTCTATGTTAAATTTCAGCTGCCATTTTAGTGCCCAGTCCCCCAATCTATCCAAATCTCTCTGCAGCAAAGCAATATCCTGCTCACATTTTATTACTTTACAAAGTTTTGTGTCATCTGCAAACACTGATACATGGCTTTCAATGCCTATTTCAAGATCATTTATAAATATGTTAAATAGAAGTGGTCCCAAAACAGAACCCTGAGGGACACCACTTACCACTTTTGTCCAGCCTGGAAATTTACCATTAATTACAACTCGTTGTACTCTATTCTATTCTTAAGCCAATGTTCTACCCAAGAACAAGAATATTCATCTAGACCAATTTCTTTTAGTTTGAAGACTAACCTATTGTGAGGAACCATATCAAATGCCTTGGCAAAATCCAAGTAGATCACATCCACTGCAACACCCTGATCTATACTTCTACTTACTTCTTCGTAGAATGCAATTAGGTTAGTTTGACATGACCTATGTTTCATAAAACCATGCTGATTATTGCTAATAACAAAGTTCTTCCCAATGAATTCCTGAATATTATCCCTTAATAGCCCTTCAAATATTTTCCCAGTTACAGAAGTTAAGCTCACAGGTCTATAATTTCCAGGCAAGGATTTTGAACTCTTTTTAAATATAGGAACAACATCTGCCTTCCTCCAATCCTCTGGTACAACACCTGAAACAAAAGAATCTTGAAAAATTAAATATAGAGGTTCACTTATTTCCCCACTTAGCTCCTTAAGTACTCGTGGGTGAATACCGTCAGGCCCCGGAGCTCTATTTACATTAAATTTCTTTAATAGCTGTAGCACCTTGTCTTGAGTTATCCAATCACAAGTTATTTGCAAGTTTTTTGGTGTCAACTAAATCATGAATTATAAAATTGAAAATAGATAAATAAACCAACTGAACCTAAATTATACAGGGCCCATGTAGAAAATAAAGACACGCTTGAATCGTGTTTCCGCTATAATAGCCGGGCGTAGCGACTACTTGTGACCGTTATTCTTGTTATTGGGATCAGAACACCATGTCATGAGGTTACTCTAACAATACCTGTATCACGTAATACACACATGTAGTCTTGACTCTTGTATAGCATTTTCATGCCCTCTGGGGTTTTTCTCCTAAGGGCTATTTGCTCATATTAGGGAATGGCAAAATTTTTAATTAAGTCTTTTCACTTTATAGTTGAAAGGTAACTCCCATATAACTAGTTACAACTGGCCAGTTTTAATGCTGTTTCAAAAGATACATCTAGAACATGCAAGAAACAGAGGTGCAAGGCAAGCATCAACCTCCTAGCTCCCCTCTCCTCCTGCATTATGGCTGGCCACCTGCTCAACATGAAAGTTTCCTGGGCCGGTGAGGAATATCCCCACCAGGCCATTAAGGGATATAGAGCCCTATCTGGACTGGTGCTGTCCTGCAGAGGCCAGCTGGGGTGATCCTTTGATCTTTACTGTCAGCCCTGGCGAAACAAGTACAGTAACTCCATGCATTTTTTTCCATGCATTCCATTTCCATGCATTCCTGCAGGACTTGTGCCCTGGTGTTATTGCTATTGTGCACAATGAAAAAATTTGGTTGGCCAAATCACTTTGTACAAAAATACAGTTTACTTTGAGTAGTCATTCATGTGGTTCTTGGGCTCTTACGAATAGTTTCCATGTAAATTATTTGGACAAATGATTTGTATGAACCAAAATGGCGCACAAATGGTACCACCATGCATTTCCCCACCATTTGGTTCACAGATCAAGTGAGAAAAAGTAACACATAAAAGGAGAAGGAGTAGGCACTGTAAATAATCTATATTTATATATAATGTATTTATTAAATATATCATGTATAAATATATGAATGTACATTTTTCTTTACTACTCCTTTGTTTTCCTCTATTGGTCACTTCTCAATCTGTGAATAAAATCAATCAAGTGGCTGTATTATAATCATCAATCTTATTTTTTCCCATGAATCATCTCTCACAGATGAAACCCCACGAATCAAACAAAACTTGTCTGTAAATTATGTAAGTCGTTTATGGCACTTTGGAAATATGGAATTTAGACAACCTGCAGAATTTGGCCTAAAATTTTACTAATTGCAATGCAATTCTGTCAAAAAGCAATGTGCAAATCTAATATATAGTTATTATTCTGTGAGAATTGAAAATGGTAGAAATTTTCTAGAGATGTGGAAGCATTAAATTATAAACTTAATGACCTTTCATTTTCTGAAGGTCATAAGGAGAAAAAGTGCCTCAATTGGCAGTCAGTCTTAAAGCAATTAGATACATGTTCTTAGACAAAGTAAATGTTGCTGATTTCTAAAATGTCAAGGTTTTACATTGTACGAGAATTGGGGTAGAGTCTATACACCAAAACTAGTACAGTAACCCCTTAAGGACACATGACATGTATGACATGTCATGATTCCCTTTTATTCTAGAAGTTTGGTCCTTAAGGGGTTAAGATGTCGTGCTTTTGGTGCTTAGAATGTCCATTTAGGGAAATAGTGCTGTGTCAATGCTTGCTGAATAATTTGCTCTCCTTATTGTTTCTTAGAATGTTGAATTATGGTCAACAATAATAACACAATTGAAGTCTATGTAATTTCATGTTTATTATTTTACATTACCTAAGCAGATTTACTCTCTGCCAGGTCATCTTTCTCACTGCTACCAGGGACTCTGGAGACTTTAGACCAAGTTGCTGAAGCTTGACTGTAGTATCTGAGGATCTCTTCCACCGGACCTGGATGCAGTGATTATAGCTCAAGAGACCTCTCCCTTAAAGCAATATCTTTCCCCTCACCCATTAGACAAGTCTGAATGCAGGAGGTAGAATGATTTTATTGCACATCACACAGCTATTTATACACACCATGTTGACTCTCCCCGCAGAAGGACTTCTATACAATACAATGTGCAGTACAAATGTCCCTCTTGGGCACAACTCTGTCTGGGGACTTAATTACATTATCTCAAGCTAACATAATCATCTCCCTGCTGTGCCTTTACAGTTCAAAAGGCACAGCACACAAAATGTCTGCCAAAACCATCTTTCCTTGGGCTGTACCCCCACTTAATATATATACATGGACAACTAATCACAACTAGCTGTCCAAATAGAGACCTGATCAGAAAATCCATGTTCAAATTAATGTGGGTTAAAGTTTTACTGGTTCGTGACTATTCTCCGAACCAATGAGGCCTTCCAGGCATGTGGTGGGCTAGACCTCTTCTCCTAAGAAGGATTCCGAGACCTCTGAGGAGTCAAGTCCCAATTATCCTTTGATGCCTCCCCAGCCTTCCTTTCAAATAGCGCTCTTTGTGAGGGTTGGGGCACTGAGCAATACCTTCTTAAAGATTGACTGGAATGCGGCACAGTACAGATCCGTAGCACAGTTCCAGAGTGTTTCAGGGTTTCTCCCGGTAAGGTGCTTGATGTGTAAAATAAATCCAGGCAATCCCCAGAGATCTTCAATTCCATCTGGGAAGCACAGTAAGCATCTGAAGCCACCATACCCTGCCCCACAGTGACAATATCCCCTTTCAGGGGCTCTTGTCTGCAGGCAGGAGGCTGGCCTTCAAGTCTCTCCAAATGTCTGTGTCACAGGAGCTTCGCACACAATAAAGATATAACACAAACCTAATATTTACAACTGGCCATAATTGGCATAAAAAATAAAGCTCAGTGTTAGAAGATTTAAAACTACAGCTATAGAGATTAAAATCTCCTCTTTTTCAAAGAAAAAAAAACTTTTACATTACTTTTTTTCTGGATGAAAAAGTAAAAGTATATGAAATTCCCATTAATGTCAAGTATATCTAATCCGGTAGATTCAGCAAAGTGTCAGATTTAGTGCTGTGGACATATTTTCCTTTTGCTCTTATCAAGGGCATTTTAAAAAAAAAAGTAATTTATAATTTATAAGTCCTATCTGCTAAGAATTCTGCAGGCTGGTGATATCAAAGATACGAGTCAATGAATTATGCCATGTTATTTCGCAAGTCTCAAAACATCAGATTACCCACCTGCAAAAAATTTTATGATAGAGCAAAGCTGAGACTTTAAAAAGAAAGTAGAAATTGGATACAGTTCATAAAAAGTAACAAACAGTAGTGTGAAAAAGTTTGTAAGCTCTAGCAAAAATACTAAAGCAAAAATAACTTAACATTTTCAAGGTAATTACACAAAATCATGCAATGACGTTGCAGTAGTAAATCCACCATACAGAAATCTATTTTTCCAAACAAACATCTATTTTTGCTTAATAAAGTTGTGTTTGTTTACACAATATGAATTCATATCCTAAATGTATTTTAATAATACAAACAAACTTGCCATCAACAATGTTGTGTGTTCCAAATCTTACAAAGAAATTGAGGAAGGGTAGGGATAGGGTCATGCTATCCAGTCCACCATCAGCACTAGTTCCAGGGCCCTTATTTTTCTTAACATCTATTCCTCTGCCACAGTGTCTGCTTAAACCTCCACCACTGCCATCGCCATCCCCGCTGCCACTACTACTATAAATACTAGATTTGGGCACTGGAGAAATGTTTTTGTTTCATCAGAACCAAATGTCGCCCATTGACTCATTCATTTTCGGATGAAATCCAGACATTATTTTAGTTTTGGAAAATCCATTTGTTAATTTGGCTCACTCTCCCATCCCTATGCTAAAACAACGTATTGAAAAAGGCTTTATCCGAATGCAAGAATGGCTAGTTTATTCGGTGTGCAGTCATTTGGCTCACTCCTATCATACCTGTAATCATAAATATATGAGGCTGAGTAGTACAAACAAATGAGCACCGAGCCATTTGTGCATTCGGATGAGTCATTTGGCAGTTTGCAATATATACATTAACAGACAGAACACTGTCTGTAATTCAAAAGGCCAAATGAGTAATCTAAATGAATAAATGGCTCATTCATTCAGTGCACATTCGTTAATTTGGCTCACTCCCATCAGATATTCAGATAGTGAGCAAAAAGAACAAAGGTGAGAATGAGCCATTTGTGCCTTGTCATGAAGCATTCGGCATTTGGAATTACAAACAGTGGGGAGGCTCCTCTGGCAGTGCTGCAATCTGCCCCTCTCACTGTGCTGCAATCTGCCTCTCACTGTGCTGCAATCTACCTCTGGGTAGGGGGCAAACTGCCTCTACCACCTCTCACATTGCCAGCTTCCACTGGGTAGGTAGGCTAACTACCTCTGATGTAAAGTCCATTAAATCCCCAGTCTTTGGGATTACCAATGGGGAAGGACAGAGGTTAGCAGTGCTCTGCCCTAGTACTCACTCTTCCACTGGGACAACTGCATCATATGCCTTAGGCTCTTGGGCTATCAGTGGGTTTAGGCAGAGCTGGCGGCACTTTTGCCTTGTGACAGAGCTGGGATCACTGAGGGCCATTTCCACCCTGGACCAGGTTACTGTGTTTATAGCCCTGGACACCCTTTTCATCAGCAGATTATATCCCTTTCCCTAAACACCAGACGACACATGGTGAAGGTTAAAACAGCAACTGACTTTACTAGACATAGAACACATATTTTAAGCCCCAACAGCCTCGTTTACATACAATGGTGCATAGAGTACTATAGTACAAGGAAATGTGGGGTTAGACAATAGCAAGGGCTGATGGGAGATTGAGGAACCTCAAAGAAGCTAGTTTAAACTGGTCTGGCGGTGTCCCTGGTACAACGCCCTGCTGGAATAACAATAGGACAGGAAAAGGGGATGGGGAGAGGCACAGACAAGCAATACATTCAACATACCCTGCACCAATAATGGGCACAGGGTGACCAAACTACGAAAGGATTTTGGGGACCCACACATAGTTGGTTCGGTAACTGAATGGGGGGTGTACGGACAGCCGAACAAAAGGAAATAAAGTGTAGCTAGAGCATCCATTCTGCTACATCGCTGATGTCAGCTATTTTGCAGGGGTAGTAGTGAACTCCTAGAATTCCACTGTGACTAAAATGCTATACTGGCCCCTCTGAAGTGCCAGTGTCACTGCAAGTTGGGGGCAGAGGCCAGTGGTCATCTGTCCTTGTGCCAGAGCTTCAGCTGGGGTTGTAACACCCCTAGATATAAGATAAGGCCAGAGTCTAATGAAAGTATATACAAAATTGGGTAGACCAGCTGGGGTGAATGTTTTTTTTTTTTTTAATCTGCCGTCTATGTTTCTTATCCTTCGCTCATTGTCTATAGGATTGTTAACCTTCAAACAGCATGTCTCCTGGTTACTGGTTAACTATCTCCACATACAGCCTGCTGCCTTAAGTTATTTATAAAATAAATAATCTCGCCACATTGCATTGGAGAAGCCTGGTTGCCCGTCTGTTGCCTCTGGACTATGGCCCCATGTTAAAAAAGCCTTCTTTTCCCCTGCAGAAAAGGCTTGTTTGTGCCTTTCTGCCCAGTGTTTGGTAGATTCAATCTACCGAACAAACAACGATTGACTGGACCACCTGTATTGGGAGTGTCGTCAATTTACCTCCCAGAAGCTGCGGTTAACCGCAGCTTAATTGACAAATGCTGGGTGGCCTTTGTTCGTTTGCCGAACACGTGGCGAACACGTGGCAGCGGCCATTTTAAAGTCCTGAGTGGCCAGCGGTGTTCAGCGCCCAAACTATGGAACTGGAAGTGGACACTTATTTGCGCGAACACCGCTGAGCCGTTAGCCTCCTTGCTTCTGCATTCGGTCATTTAACCGGATGCCTGTTCATTCGGTAGTTTAAACCGTATGAACAGCATTACCCCAGATAGCCATCCCGTGGTGTCTATTCATATGGAGAACAGACTTTGTGAACACTTTAATTCCACGGCGATTGGACTGTGTGCATTGGATCTGAGCACTATTCGGTAGTTTTGTGCGCTCAGATCCCAGCTATCTGGGGATGGGTTACATGTATATATTTTATGTGACAAATGTAACATTATGTATTTTATTGTATTTTAGTGTTTTATTGTAACCATGTGGTTAATGGAGTTTTGCCTCTGTCCTTGGAGATAATTGGATTACTTCCCAATTATCTCCAGGATAGAGGGGAGGGATTGTAATTTACTGTGGGAGTGTTTTAACCTGTATGCCTGTTTTTTTACCATTTGTGTCACAGTCTTCCATCTGGTCCCCTAGGGGAGTGTCCACCAGGTGGAAGACCTGCATAAATACCGGGAAGGTAGCCCACATTAAACCAGACCACTGCTTGACCCTCAACACAGAGCCTTGTCTCATTCTTGTGCGGATTTATTGTATGCTGTTCCAGTTCGACTGCTAGGAGTGTAAACCTATTCGGCTGTTTATGGCATTCATATGGTTTCCTGTTCGGCGGATTGGTGTCTTTGGTAGCGGCCTGTATATCTGGAAGGGGAATATCTCCTAAACGGCTTTTAACCCCTTTTATGCCTGGGGGTGCCGTTACACAGTTCATAAGATGCAAGTGGTTTTCACATATTATAGGTCTTTAAACCTTGCTCTACACCAAACAGATCTGAAGCGCTTCAAATTTTGCAACAAACTAGGAAAAAAATTCCTTCTTGACCCCAAAATGGCAGTCAGATATCTCCTTGGATTAAGCAGCTATTACCCCACTAATTAGAAATTATATCCCTGTATGTTATGTTTTTGGACGTATTTATCCAATTGCTGTTCAAACATCTGTATGGACTCTGATAAAACCACCTCTTATAGTTTTTACTGTAAAAAAAAACCCTTTTCTTTGCCTTAGATTAAAACTCCTTTCTTCCGTTTTTTGGCTTCATGATGAGTGGGCGGTACGTGACGTAGGTGGCCACTCTTAGGTAGCACCAATGTGAATTGATTGTAAAATAGAGAAATTGTATGTTATTTTCTCTTTTGGTTTGATTGTAGATAATGTAGATAATGTTTAAGTGTATGAAATATGGTTATATTAAATTTATGTGTAATTATAAAATCTATTGTAAAGTAATATACTGCACCATATTGTAAATCTATTTATGAAATTGTATTTGGATGGGAAATTTTTTTTTTTAAACGAAAAATAAAAATTTATATATGAAAAAAAACAAAAAAAAACTCCTTTCTTCCAGCCTAAATGTGTGACCTTGTGTCCTATGTATAGCCCTGTTTATGAATAGATTTCCAGATAATGGTTTGTACTGGCCCAAATGTATTTGTATAATATCATATCCCCTGTGAGGTGCCGTTTTTCCAAACTAAAGAGATTTAAATGTTTTAACCTTTCTTCGTAACTAAAATGCTCCATTCCTTTTATCAATTTTGTAGTTCGTATCTGCATTTTTTCTAGTGCCATGATATCTTTCTTTAGAACAGGTGTCCAAAATTGCACAGTATATTCAAGGTGTGGTCTTACCAGTGATTCAGGACACCACTTACTACTTTTGTCCAGCTTGAAAATGTACCATTAATGACAACTCGTTGTACTCTATTCTTAAGCCAATGTTCTACCCAAGAACAAGAATATTCATCTAGACCAATGTCTTTTAGTTTGAAGACTAACATATTGTGAGGAACCGTATCAAATGTCTTGGCAAAATCCAAGTAGATCACATCCACTGCAACACCCTGATTTATACTTCTACTTACTTCTTTGTAGAATGCAATTAGGTTAGTTTGACATGACCTATGTTTCATAAAACCATGCTGATTATTGCTAATAACAAAGTTCTTCCCAATTAAATCTTTAATATTATCCCTTAACAGCATTTAAAATATTTTCCCAGTAACAGAATTAAGATCACAGGACTATAATTTCCAGGAAAGGATTTTGAACCCTTTTTAAATATAGGAACAACATCTGCCTTCCTCCAGTCCTCCGGTACAATACTTTATACAAAAGAATCTTGAAAGATTAAATAGAGAGGTTCACTTATTTCCCCACTTAGCTCCTTAAGTACTCATGGGTGAATACCGTCAGGCCCCGGAGCTTTATTTACATAAAATTTCTTTAACTGTTGTAGCACTTTGTTTCGAGTCATCCAATCACAAGTTATCTTCAAGTTTTTTGCAGCGATCATTTGCATATCTCTTGTCAAATATGATATATACTGAAAAAAAAAGTTATTTAAAATGTTCTACCTTTTCCTGGTCTTCATTAACTAACAGACCCATTTCTGTTTCCAGTGTACCTACATTTTAATTCTTTATTTTTTAGAACTGATATACTTGAAAAAATGTTTGGGGCTGGTTTTGCATTCTTTGGCTATCAACTTCTCATTTTCTAGTTTAGCCACTTTAATTTCCTTTTTGCAAGCATTATTGGCTCTTATATCTTATATATGATGCCTCTGATTTGCCTGATTTAAATTCTTTGAATGCTCTTTTCTTATTTTTAACCTCTTGTTTTACTTCTCTACTAAGCCACATTGGTTTTAATTTGTTTCTTTTATATTTATTACCTGATGGTACATACTAAGAAATGTACCCTTCTAATATTTGTTTGAAGAGTTTCCATTTATTCTCAGTGTTTTTGTTTACTAAGGAGTTTGTCAGTCGAAATCTTGTAAAGCTGCCCTAATCTTATTGAAATTGGCTTTTTTTAAACTAAACATTTTAGTATAACCAATGTGCTTTTGCTTTTTTGAGTTTATTTAAAAAATTACCATTTTGTGATCACTATTTCCCAAATGCTCCCCTACTCGAATGTTGGTAAAAAGATCAACATTGTTTGTTATAACGCGATCCAGACAAGCATCCTTTCTAGTTGGTGCTTGCATCAGTTTGTGACATGGTGTCATTTAACACATTCAAAAACCCGATTCCCCTTTAACCTTCCCCAGTCAAAAAACGGATTCATTCAGCTTTTAAGTTCTGTGTAGTCATTAATTTTGTTCATACAATCCTTTATCTTATAATATGCCAAGCATGGTGCTAGGAAAACATAATATTCCCTTAATTTGGTTTATGTTGGTCTTAGGTATTATTTCCTAATATGTAATTCACTCCTTCTAGCAGGTGAATAAATTTAGTCCCATGGAAACCCAGGGGGAGACAATCTCAGATTTGCTAGTCAGATATCCCTGTAGATCCTGTACAGATAACAACAAAATTCTGCTTCAACGCAACCACTCACCTAACCAAGAAACATACCAGAGAGGTTCGACTGCTATATTAAACATTTTGGAGATTTCACACAGCATTTTAAATAAACTACTACACAAATGATTATAAAATATATACATTACAGACAAGTAGTCCCCCTTATTACTAAGACAACACTAAACTAGATAAAACTGAACCTCCCATTAACTATAGTCAGGGCCGCCACCAGGGAGTGACAACTCCATGCGCCTGGCCCCACAATCCCATGCAACTGCTCCTGGGGCTCGCACACTGGAGGGGCCCATCGGGTGGTCACTTTAAGAGCGTGACCCCGGTCCCTGTAATATCAGCTGAGTGCAGCAGGGAGGCGGAGGCAGAGCAGTGGGAGGGAGAAGAGCAGAGTTATTGCTGCAGGGCCAACAAGCTTTATTCTCAGCCAGCAACACCCCAAGAAAGACAAAAGGTATGCTAATAGGAGGGTGACTGCAAATATAAAAATTATCACTTGTATGTGTGTTATGTGTGTATATGCGTTTCTGTGTGTCAAGTTGTGTGTATGTTTCAGTGTGTGTATGTACCAGTGTGTGCATCTGTGTGTCAGTGTGTGTATGTGTGATTGTGTGTATCTGTTTGTTAGTGTGTGTGTGTCAGTGTTGTTTATCTGTGTGTTAGTGTGAGTATGTGTCAGTGTTGTTTATCTGTGTGTTAGTGTGTGTGTCTGTGTATCTGTATGTGTCAGTTTGTGTGTATGTATATCAGTGTGTGTATGTGCATCAGTGTGTGTGGCAGTTTATACACTACACACAAATGAACAGCTGCACTTAAATGGTAACATTCACACACATAAATATTCCATACAAAAACATGCCTTCAAATACACAAAAACTGCTCAGTGCTAAATATAACTCTGCAAGGATGAGCAAATTGTAAAGCCTTTTAGAACTTGTATGACAGGTGGGGATCCACATTTTCGCTACCTTTGTACTAGAGGGGGGCCCAAAAAAAAAATTCTTCCACCAGGGCCCTCTCTATGTTACTTCCACCACTGCCCCTGCGAGCACTTGGCAGCCAGAATAGTGAAGAAGAGGCCTATCAGATGCAATTATCAGCTTCCAGAAGCTCTCTCCATCTCTTGCGAGCCCACGGTCATTAGAGCATTGCTGGGGGTTGCCATGACAAAGCTGCAACATGCAGTCTGGACTCGCAAGAGTTGGAGAGAGGAGCTGCTGGCAGCTGGAGATCATGTAGCCTGCACAATGCCACCAGACCACCAGGGAGTGTAAGGTCACCCTTCTCTGGCCACAGGTAAGAGTTATGGAGGGGGGAATCAAATGAACACACTAATGAATACAACATTTTTTAAAAATTTAAAAAAAAACCTTTCCCCACAGAATGCAGCCCTAATCCAACCCCACATATATACTCACACACTGTGCATGCACTACACGCGTCATCCACTACACACACACTACTTCCACTACACACACAAACTGCAAATACTACATACACTGCATCAACTCCTCATGCACTACACACACCACATCCACTTTACACACACTGCAACCTCAACACAAATACACAACATCCACTACACAAACACACTGAATTCACTATGTCCACACTCTACATCCACTCTACACACACACAAACACACACACACACTGCATCCTCTGGGGCTGGCACCATGGGTTGACTTGGGGTGGGCAATGTGGGCAGACTCAGGGGTGGGCTACGGGGGCAAAGACCTTGTGCTGCGTCAGGGGCCCCAAAATGTCTGATGGCAGCCCAGACTATAATGCATTCCTATATAATATAACTGAATAAGGATAGCAGCCTCCAATGTATTCCTATTTAGACACAGCCATTGAGACGAGAGAGAGGACTAATCAGTTCAGCAGCAGAGTAAGAACTAAAGAGTAACAAAACGTAAAAGAGTTACAGGTTATAAACCTGAGTAGGTGTATCTCTAGACAGGAAAGACATCAGAAAAAACTTTAACATTGTTTTATTGTTTGTGGTCAAATTCATATATTATATGACTTTTAGAGCATTCTTTAAGTAAGACAATGTTGACATTTAAAGAACAGGTACTCCACAGTCAATAATATAAATGCCCATATTAAGTTCACTATCTTATTTCGTACACATTGAGTATGCAATAAATAAGAATAATGGTCAGATCAATAAAAACCGGAAAGCCTCTTGTTTTCGAATAATAAGTGCAAAATGGATCCTACGGATAAGGATCCCTTGCATTAATTAGTTTGCTGCAATACACAATATTGGCAATCCAGCAAAGGTTATGTGTAGGCTTTCTGAAAAAGCTGGTTACAAAAATAACTCTCTATACCAGAACACATATCTTGACTCAAAGCATTGACTTGACATTCATATCTCTGTATATGGCTTAAAATGTGATAGATGTAACACAAGCTTACAATTTCTCTCTAATGTCTTTGTTAAGCATTGCCGTCAGTAAGAAAAATTATAACAGTTAGGCTAATGAACCTTCATCCAGACAAAAGAAGAGAAAAATAAGCTATAAAGCAACTTTATTCCATCTATGTTCAGGTTGTTATAGATATCAATATTAAGCTAGGAAATAGATTTTTGCTATTTCCCGTTAGATTTGATGGAATGTTGCCTGGAAATAAATTATATATATTTGAAAGTAAAAAAGATAAAAGTTATTACCTAAAATGTAAAATATAAAATATACAAAACCAACATAAACTAGATAGAACAGCATGCACACAATATGCATTTGTGCAGGATTTAACAAGAATTGTGCATCAAAACTCCCGGTGAGATATGTTGCACTGGGTTTTTGTGAGATTATCTGTTTATTTATAAAGTTTTTATGATGATGAATACTTTGAGTCCTTATGGTTTCATTATTTTATGAATATGATGCAATGTAAGAATATTAAGAAAAAGATAAAATTAAAAAGTGATTCAACAAATGTGTATATTGATTTTAAACAAAAAGGGCATCTATTTTTTTTAATTTATCTATGTATTTGTGAATTGGTCCTTCATGTAGTTGAAGCTAGAAAACAGCTTGATCCACTTTAAAAAAATCTAATGTGAGATATATTTATGCTGCTAGAAAGTGATGCTAAAGAATATGTCGGGAGCCAGAGTGCTTTCCACTAGAAGCTTTCCAGAACCATAATTATAAATTAGACCATTAATGTGAAGTTCAATTCTAACTTTGAAGGTTAGCTATTTTAGATTTTTTAGTATCACAAACAGGAATATGATAGATACAATGGTATCTTCATCCTTATGGGGATTTTCAAAAACAAACAAACATGCAAAGCTTTAATTACTTTATATTTTCTAATTTTGGTGGTTTCATTTATGTGTTGCTATTTGTATTATTTATTAATTTAACATTTCAAGAGAAATATGGCAAAATAGCAGAATACAATTATGCTAGTATAGTATAGTAGTATAGTAGAACAAAAAACAAAGAGGGAAAAAACATAGAAGGGTAAATTAAAAACAAAGAATGGACAGGAGAGCAGGGAAAAGAAAAGAATGAATATAAAATGTTCTGGGACAAAATGATAGGGAAGGTCTAAACCATGATTTACCTAAGAAACAAAAGGAGAAAATAAACAGTAAATATTAAGAACAGCAAGAACTAGAGGATAACAAGCCACTCTCTCAGAAAAAAAGTGGTATGATCAACTTCCTAAAAAAAGTAGAGCGTAGCTTACAAAACCAAATACATAGAGTATGGGCTTTAAAAAAAAAAAAAAAAAAAAAAAGTTCTGCGAGAAGTCAATGTAGTAAGCAAGATTTTTGTTCGTTTTACTGCTATTATTTTTCTGTTCATGTTCAAATTATTTAATGTCTGATTTTAACTTATGACTTCACAAAAAAAGCAAGGTTAAAGTGTACAAGGAGGTAGTGAAGTAAATGACAATGTAGCTGGATAGCTGGGATTTGTAGAATTTTAGATTAATTTCAGTCTTAATAAAAAAAATTTTTAGGAGAAGTAAGCAATAGATGGACAAAAAGAAGAACAGTAAAAATATAATTTTTTCTTTATTATATATTTAACAAATATATAATTTACAAATGTAGATTTTTTAAAAACTTTTTTCCACTGTTTTTTTTTATATTTTTTCTCATTTGATCTGTGAACTAATTGATGAGAAAATATCTAATAATCTAGGAGTTAAAATTACTGGATGTGTCACCCTTAATTAAATCCATAGTGAAATGTTATTTGTGTGTGATAATTGTATACAAAATAGTCTTACAACAATTTTATCAAAGATGGGCTCAAAAGATTTAAGATACCAATTTGAAACAAGATGGGAAATCTAGTTTTGTATATAGTATGTCACGAAGGGGGGAAGTTGATTGTGGGTCCTGCTTTATCACACCAAACTATTAATTGATCCAGCAAATGGAGGGTATATCTATATTTTGACTTTTCAACTTGTGTGAAATACATAGGAAAACTATTACCTTTACATTTAATTGAAATGTATATGATAAGATATGGCCATGTGAAAAGACTCTAAACAACAATAACGCCCTCCTTGCAATATTTTTCTACTATGTACAAACATTTGACATCCTTGAGAAAATAAAAATTCCAGCATCAGAACTATTAGATTATTCTACTTTGAAGTATTTATCTTAAATTGTAGAAAATATGTAAAAATTATTAGCAACATTTTGAAAAAAAATCCTTCTTAAAAATCCTTTTAATACTTTTTCATACTTGATGTATTAAATATGAAAGTAGGATTTCAGATTAAAACATTTTTAAAAATCAATATATAATAAGTATGAGTCCACATGAAATGAAAAAGTATGAAATAACAGTAACAAAAGTGCTCACATGTAGCACATACATGTAAACGTACAACTTAAAAAAAAGTTAAGAAAATATTTTCTATGATTATTCACTAAAGTGAGAATTGAAAGTAAGTCCACAGTGAATTTCACATTTAGGTGCAAAGTAGCACCTTGGTCTAACATTTGAAATTCACTTTGAATTTGCTTCAAATTCTTACTTTAGTTATTAACTCTGTTAGGGTTAAGTACAATTTTAAAGATTATGTATGGCATCCATTGGTTTTCAAGAATGTCACAAAGAATTCTGAATAGATCTGTTGGTATCCTAAATTCTAAAATAATGTATAAATTAATCCCAATAGAGGATCAATAGGTCATGTTGGGGAGCTTGCAAGAGCATAACCCACAGAGCATTGGAGAATAATAACTAATTCAAAATAACCCCTATTAAAAGAGGAAAATGAAAATTAAGAAGTCCCTAAAAAAAATAAGGAAAGTTTTTATTTAAAATTGTCCAAATATTTTTTATGAAATCAGAAGTATTAGAGGACTCAAATAATCAGTAAAAAATAATAATAAACCCATCACCTAACAGAAGAAAATATATACATATGGAGTCTCCTAATTAGATCTCTGGAGTGAATATAGGGAGGACATATGTTTAAAGTTCCACAAGGAAAATGGCCCGGCAAAATAAACCACAACTGATCCTTAGAAAAATAACAAAGAGGACTGTTACAAATAATGCTACTAAATTAGTATAGATACTCACTGGGAGTCAAAATATTGGTCTGCCTTGATATAATGCTACTTTAGGTCAGTATATGTCAATCAAGTCTCCGTAACAGTAGTAGTGATTAGGTATAATACATTTGACAAACCAAAAACACTCCACAACTAAGTAATGAAAAAGGAAGAACATTTATTTGTAAAGGATAACTTATGCCTAATGCTAAAAGGATATATTGCAAAGCATATAGCCTCCTAATACCAGAGGCTGGATCTCTGATATAAGGATGTATCTGAGAGTGCTACCATGACTTAACCACCTTTTTACATGGCATTTCTTAAGGCTCTCCTATCAATGGTTAAAAAGGGTCAAAAGGTAGCTTTGCAATTAGACATCCCAAAAAGTCGGATTCAGACAGATCACCACTCACATACATTGAACAATTTAAAAACAACTAAGCTACCCAACGCTTGATTCAGCGCATGTGTGTGCCTTGTTGGAAGTTCAAGGATCCTAAATTCTACAAACAAGTATGAAATCATATCATGTAAGGCTCAAATAATACTCTATTTATCATTAGTTTAGGAATGTTTTCATATATATATTCTAATTACGTATGATTTTAATTCAAGTTCAAACTTCAGTCTCCTTTAATTTTCTTAATCAAAATATGAATTACATTTTAATTTCTTTAGAAATGAAAAGCTAAATTAAAAATTTTAATAGTAATACACAGGAAATAACTTTGGTTAACATTTAATTTAAGTGAAACTATTTTTTTTGTCAAGCATGAATTATTGAAGCATGGTAATGCAGCTTAGATTAATATATATTTCGATGAAATGTGTTCTTTTGTAGATACAAGCTTGCATTCAAAATAATTACATTGCAAAGTAAATCTTCAATATTAAATGAACACTTTTTCAAATATATTTTTTAATGTTTATTATCATTATAATTTCCAGTTCAGTAATTTCCTTTGGCTTTTTTTTTCTTACTTATTGGTAACTAACTAGTGCAAAATATACTGGTCTCTAAAATTGTATCATTTTTCTTTCTGTTGTGGCACAGTTCACATGTTTTCCAGAATGATTTCACATATATTAAGTTACTTTGTGATAAATAACTGCTTACTATACTGTGCTTTTATCTCACTTGTATGTATGCATCATATGGCTTTCTGCTAAAACTCATACTTGGCTTTTTTATGAGTTTGGTGATTAATCATGGAGTTGCTTGATAAACTAAGTCAGGTTCTAGGTTATTTATAAAGCTTGGAAGGACAAATGCATTTAGGATATTTCCTGACCTTCTTATCCACTCTTTTACCAGTTTCTCCTAACATGACATTTCTTCTGGGATGCTGAAATGTAAGTTTTCCTAAATTTGCTGATACATCAGCCATTGTATAACCCATATACATAATATATCACCCCTGTGTCCTTTTTTTCTATAATGGTACGCATCCACACTTGTTCAATGCATTTCCAGCTAACCCTCCCCTATTTTATTAATTTATGTGGCCACATTACAATTAGGGCAGTACCTATAAGTTATAAAAAAAAACATTCTCTCCACGTTGCTGTCAATCCAACACCCTGTTACTGTTTTAGGGACTAAATGCGAGAACAAAACTGAAAAGACATGGGCAGTGCTACTTAGATGCAAAAACATGCACACAGTGCTACATTCAATTTATTTAAGGACATCAGAGAAACAAATATTTCCGGTTCTCTTAGCTCAAAGGCTATTTAGCCAAGTATAAAATAGCTTCAATAAAACTCAGTTTACGGACAGGGCACTCTTTAACTTTTGTATTTGTCTGTGTATATTGGATGTTCTCCCCTAACTGTACAGTGCTGCAGAATATGTTGTGCTTTATAAATGCCAGTAAAAGACAGGAGAACCTTAAATGTTTGTTACTTTGATGTCCTTCAATAGATTGTAGCACTGTGCGCACACTTTTGCATCTAAGTAGAACTGTTCTCATTTATTTTCTTTTTATTATTATTTTAAGAAACAGTAATTTTGTACAATACTGACTACTATGAGCAGGGATTTAACAACATTAACCTTCTCTTTTCATGACTTCATTGCTCTTCATGTCAGTTATACTCTCACAGTACTTATATTTAGACATGTGCAATTCGTTTCGGTCCGAATATGAATTCGACGAAATTCGGACATTCGGGTACTTCCGAATAGCCGAAGTGTCAAATTGCAGAGGTTCCGAATTTCCAAAGTTGCCGAAGTTCCGAAACACACTAGTACTAATATACTTACCCAGTGGAAGAAGAAGAATGTTACACTGTATACAAGTTTAGATAAAAAGTATACAAACATAGCCAGAATTCAGCTGTAAGCATTTGCAACACTTACAACAATCAAGTAACATACATTCATATAAAATGTAAATTACTTAGCCAGTCAATGTAATGACAGGAATGAATAAGTAGAAAACTCCCTAATTCCCAAGGTATTAGGGAGTTATCTACTAAAAGGCTGAAAGATCTGAATTGGTCTTTCAGCCAAATTTACTAATACTAAGTAAAGATTACTTAGTATTAGTAAATTATACCCCTACTCGCTATACCGCGAGTAGGGGCATGTCTATTAAACAGTGAGAAGCCTATGGCTGCTCACTATAAAAAAACAAACAAAAAAAGAACACGTTCCCCCCTCCCGAGCCCCCACCCATGCTGCGCGAGTGGGGGCTTCTGACCTGAAGGGGGGACCTATTGCCCCCCCAGCCCCCACCCCTGAACGGCGGGTGGGGGCCCTAAAGTAAAATAAGGGGAGGGACCTATTGTCCACCCCCTGGCCCCCACCCATGAGCACTGGGTGGGGGCACTAAATTAGAATAAGGGGGGGACCTATTTTCCTCCCCCCTGCCCCCGCCCCTGAGCGGCTGGTGGGGGCCCTAAAGTAAAATAATGGGGGGGACCTATTGTCCTCCCCTGGCCCCCACCCCTGAGCGGTGGGCGGGGGCCCTAAATCAGAATAAGGGGGGACCTAATGTCCTCCTCCCTGGCCCCCACCCCTGAGCGGTGGGTGGGGGCCCTAAATACCAATTGGGGGGACCTAATGTCCTCCCCCCAGCTCCGACCCATGAGCAGTGGGTGGGGGCCCTAAATTAGAATGAGGGGGGACCTAGTGTTCTCTCCCCTCACCCCCACCCATGTGCGGTGGGTGGGGGCCCTAAATACTAATTGGGGGGACCTAATGTCCTCCCCCTGGCCCCCACCCCTGGGCGGTGGGTGGGGACCCTAAATTAGAATGAGGGTGGATCTAATATCCTCCCAACTGGCCCCCACCCCTGAGCAGTGGGTGGGGGCCCTAAATACTAATTAGGGGGGACCTAAGATTCCCCCCCCCGGTCCCCACCCCTGAGCGGTGGGTGGGGGCCCTAAATTAGAATGAGGGGGTACCTAATGTCCTCCCCCCTGGCCCCCACCCCTGAGTGGTGGGTGGGGTATCAATTAGGGGGGGACCTAATGTTCTCTCCCCTGGCCCCCACCCTTGAGCGGCGGTTACTTAATCCACCAATCAGAGAGTTATGAGTCAAATTACACAGCGTGGGAAAATTCCAAAGAACTTTTTGTAAAGTGACACAGAGCACTCTGATTGGTGGATTTCAAGCCAACCAATCAGAGTGCTGTGACAGGTAAATATAGAGACTTACCTATAAGATGGCTTAAACCCACCAATCAGAGTGCTCTGAGCCTAATTGCAGGGAGGGTCAAGGCTTTACAAGCCTTCTTCCACCTTGCAGAGCTCAGTCTGTGTGGAGCTGCTTACTGTTTACTAGACATGCCCCTACTTGCATACCTGTCAGATCACTCTGATTGGATGGCTTAAACCCACCAATCAGAGTGCTCTGAGCCTAATTGCAGGGCGGGTCAAGGCTTTACAAGCCTTCCCCCACCCTGCAGAGCTCAGTCTGTGTGGAGCTGCTCACTGTTTACTAGACATGCCCCTACTCGCGGTATAGCGAGTAGGGGTAAAATTTACTAATACTAAGTAAGTTTTACTTAGTATTAGTAAATTTAGTAAATTTGGCTGAAAGACCAATTTAGGTCTTTCAGCCTTTTGGTAGATAACTGCCTAATACCATGGGAATTAGGAAGCTATCTACTAAGCGGCTGCAAGAGAAGTTCCGAAGTTCCGAAGTGTCTAAGTGCCGAAGTTACCGAAGTCCCGAATTTTGGAATGCCGAACCGAACCGAAATTTTTTCCCATGCACATGCCTACTTATATTGTCCTTATAAAAACTGGCCTATGCTGAAACCAGTTTGAATACCCCATTTCATGTCTTGACTGCCTGCATTATTCCTTTAGCATATCGGCTCACTAGCAGAGCTCTTACGAGCTGTCATTTCAGTGACTTTTAAGACCACTGGACCGTGCAAATATGTAAAAACTATTTTAGGTAGCAAATAATGGGTCAAACATATCACGATTATTGAAAAATGCCCATTATCACCCCAAAAATAAATCATTTGTACAGTAAAATGGAAATACGTAAAACATTTACATGGAAGAGAGAAGTTACCTTTCTCAGTAGCTGCTAACATATTATTTTGTGGGATATGTCTGCCACTTGCTCAAGAAAACTGCTGAAGAAACTGGCACAACTGGACAATGACACATGCTTCCTGACAAAATGCAAAAAGAAAAATCTCATTCATAGAGGTTTAACAATAACACATCCTACTTGTTTTCCTGTGAACTATGTATAAATATGTCTGAGCGTCACCCAACAAACATTGGCCGATAAAGGAACCTTAATGTCCAGAAAGCTTGAACAATATTATTTTTCGTTAGCCAATGAAGTTATCAATTTTACAATTTTAAAGCACATTGTCTCCCATGTAGTATTTTTTTTCCATGTTTTATACTTTGAATGATCAAGTGAACATGATCTGAATATGACCTGAATGCTTTGTAAGGAATTACATTGCAACCTTTTTAATGGAAAAGTTTATGCACAGGAAGCGTTATTACTCTATTGTGTGTCTAAATGGTAAGTATACTAGAATTAGAATAAGCCATTCATTCTTGCTTGTGACTGGGTACAAACAGAGCTGGATTAAGGTTGTCCAGGGCCCTAGGTAGGATGCCAGATTGGGGATTCCTTCTAGAGCCATGTGCTCTGTTCTTCGAGTATTGTATGTGTGTGTGTGGTGGTTAAGAGTTGTATGTATGTGGAGATGACAGAGTGTCCCTGTGTGCACTGATAGTGTTGTGTGGGGTGGCAACATTTTGCGTGTGTAGGAGTCTAAGTTTTGTGTTGTGTGTAGGTGAGTCTAACAGAAGCTAAGTGTTTTGTATGAGTAGTCTGTACCAATATCAGGTGCAGCTCACTTTAAGAGCTCCTTCGAAGTTCTAGAGCTCACTGAAAGACTCAGTCTCTGAGCTACTGAGATGATTAGGGGGTCATAATGGAGCTCTTAAAGTATGATGAAGGGATACATGGCTGAGCAGAAATACATGTTTTATCGTCCTGCCATCTCAGGGATGGCCCCCACTCCCAATCAAAGCTGAACTTGTTTGCTCAGATGGGACCACAGGACCGGGCATAATTACACAAAACAACTTAATTAGCAATAGGAAAGGACAGTCTCCTTATTAGTATGAACCTGTGTCAATTAGTAAGGTGTTACAGATGGTGCTGTTACAGCCATTATGTAAAATTGCATGCAAGGCCCTCAACAATTTTTGCATCTGTATGTATACATGTGTTATATCTTGTACTTGTTAGCCTTTACTGAAATTACACCCTGTGTTTGAAATGGTTATCCGGTATTCCTAACACTATAATGTGTCTTCTCCCTAACTTATTACATTACATTACCTACTACTCCGGTCAAGAAAGGGTTAATACCTTGTTTTTTCACTCACCTCTTTCCAGCACCGAGGTCCCTCAAGCCCTGGCAAGGTTTCCTCCTTCATCAATGTCATGCAGATGGGGAAACCTAATAATGCACAACGAGAGCCACAAGCACATTAGTGTTTCCCCATAAGAAAAAATAGAATCGATACTTTCCTAGAAGACTTCAAATCAATAGTCCAATGGGGAAAAATGATTACCAGGATAAACCCTATAATCAGTGGGTGGAGTCTAATATACAATAGCCTCACAGTGTGCAATAAATGTGAAATTTATTAGGATCAGAAGAACAAAATTAAATACAATGTTTTGGCATGAAACCTTAATTATACTTGAGGCCAAAATGTTGTATATGATTTGGCTCATCTGATCCTAATAAACCTCACCTCTGTTGCACAACACCATGATGCCTTTAGACTATGGATTTGAAGTTACTACAAAGGACTGCGGATCCCTTCCACTGTGCTCTAGACTTTCAGCGTCTATTCTGTACTTACCTGTGTCACACTATGCTTGGATTTCATAGGAAACGTGAAGATGTTATGCAAAGCATGATGATGTCCAACACTACTTCATGGAGAAAAACTCTGTTAGAGTCTAGGAAGCGCTTCTAGTGGCTGTTCCTTCAAAAAGTAATGAATAGTATTTTCTATTTGATGTCTTACCAAGATTCTTATAAAAGGTAGTGAAAATGTGTCAGGCATCCCCACATAATTGTTTTGACCAAAGCATTCTTAAAAAATCCCTAAATGTATCCAGTTTATGCTATACAACATTACAATAGCATAGTATTTTTTAAATCAGCTCCAAAGATACACAACAGGTTAATTGTTATCCCCATATAAGTTTTTCAGCTACAAAGTTTCACAGTTTAGGGAATAAGATATAATTTATTTTATTATTTTGTACTGTGATATAAATGTATTTTCTTTAAATGTATAAAAAAAAATAATTTGCTGCACATAAGATTTCTAGAAAACATATACATGGATTTTACAAGAGGATGTCTGGTAGATTGGTGACTCATTTGTTTGAATACTTTGTGTGTTTGCTGATTAGGACTGATCGAGCAGTTCAACTAATTGAGGTGCTTTGAACTAATTTGTTCCTCAAAGGTCAGGTATTTATTGATGTCCCTTAGAATATTTTAATCAATCTAATAAAAATGTATTAAGCAAGCAAAGTGACTAAAATGAAAAGTATGTGGAAAGTAAGGAACATTTGTATTTTCCTAGCTATGGTAAAGATAAAAAAACAAAAACAACCTAAAAATATATTTTTTTAAAAACAACAAATTTGAATATAACCAGATGGTAAATATTTGGAAAGAATGTATACATTTAAAACATTCTTCAAAAATAATTGTATTAACAAATATATTCTCATTAAATTTGGCACCACATGATCTCTGATGATCTGTATGTAATTGTATATTACTTAGTGAAAAAAATGGAAACTATGAAAAAAAGATAAATAATCTTAAAATTATCCAAAGGAGGAACACAGCATAAGGTACAATAAAGAATGTAAGAATACATAACTAAAACAGATTGAGAGCGAGACAAGAAAAAAATACTGATTCCTGAACTTGTTTATAGATATGCTATGCTAAAGATGAATCAATGGCCCCTAATTCTAGTTATGCCATTTTTTTATGGAACAGGTTGTATGGAGATTGGAAATTTACATCCAAAATTAGAGATTAAAGAATGTAATTATAAAAACATATACAATTAACAATGAGAAGACCAGGTATTGGCTAGTGCTGGATACACAAAATGTTTCTGTTTTTGTCTCTGCACCTCCTCAGGGTTCTAAGTCTTTTATGCTGTAACAAAGTAACAATATTCATGAACATGCTTTACTGTAGGCTTTTACTGTATTTTTGTGTTCCCCCAAAAATGCTTATTTGCATAATTAGGTCTATAAACACTTTTAGGATTTGGATGACAAAATCTAATAGGCACCTGAGGTTCTGTTCTCCATATCTGTGATTGTTAAAGACATTTCCCATAGTTAATGTATTACAAGCAATGTGTATGTCACATCGATACATGCTTTCAGTATATTAATTCACATTTTTACCATGAATGAACTAGTTACAACCTACAACCTGATTTTTTTAAAAAGTTGATTACATTTAATGACATTTAAAAAGACCATTGTGCACTTCTTCCAAATAAAAATTACATCATCAATGAAGTGCCGCCATAAGGAGAGCATAATAGCATTCTGGAGTTTTTGGGATATCTAAATTCCAGTGATTAGAATCTTCATTCTCCACAAATTTTAAAAATACACAAATTACTTTTTTCACATTTAACTTTATGTGTTGAAGGTGGAAACATTCAGTCAAAATGTTATTTTAAGCCAACTGATAGTAATTGCTATGTTCATTTCAAAAGCCGTCATTACAAACCATGGCTATGGGTAATACTGAAAAGTCAAATAGTCAATCTAAAAGTACAGAGAAAATAAATTGAAAAACTTTTTCAGAAAACATTGGAACATTCTCTTAGAAGAGCCAATATTAGGTAAAGAACTACCAATTAATCCTTTTATTATCTTTAAGAAAGCGAGAAAAGATGACACTGGTTCCAAGTAATGACTTAAAATAAGAGATGAATTTAACAGAGATAAACATTGAGGTAGTGGATTCAGGAAATGTTGCAGGTGAAGGCATGTCATTTTCTTAACAATCGAAATATTGTGGCGTTTAAAAGTAATGTTTCAGGAGAAAAGTTTAAAATAAAGTTAAAAATGAATATTGGATGGACTAAACTGTTAATGGACTCCAGGTCCTCTAAATGATGCCGGACGTTCTCACACTCTGCATGAGGGCATCCAGCAGTAGTAAAATCCCCATAGGAGATCATTAAGGCTTTCCTATGGTAGAGCCTAAGGCATTGGAATTTGGTAAGTTACTAAGTTTTTTTCAACCCTTTATATGTTGGGGGGCCACAAGGGTACCTTTGGGGCCTTTGTATTCCTAACACTATAGAACCCTTTAAATAATATCAGGCATGTGCAAAATGGACCAGGTTTGAAACCTGCTTCATTTTTTGACATGCAAAGAAGCTCTCAAGAAGACTTCTTTAAAACCCTTAAGGACACATGACATGTGTGACATGTCATGATTCCCTTTTATTCCAGAAGTTTGGTCTTTAAGGGGTTAAACAGCTATGATAAGGGAGGGGTCCTGAAGTACTGAAACTTATTACAGAATTAGAGAGACTCTTATTTTTCCTATGTTTTTTGGCTTACCACCCTCACCTCCAGGAAAAGAATCTTAGTGTTTCTAAACTTCCAATACATTTTTACATAACAACTGGTGGGGTGCTGCCCCAAGTGCCCCTATGTACAAGCCTTTTACTGGTTGCTACTAATTAGGTCTTCTTACATATGAACCTTAAAAGCAATGCACACTTAGTTCCAAATTATACACACAGTTACCTTTTGAAACGTAAAAATATATCAGCTATTATTCTACTCTATTTCCAGCTATTCCCCTCCTGCTTCAACATTTTGGTATGTTTTTTTTTTTTCTTATTTCTTTTGTTGTTGTTATTAATATTTTGCCTTAGATTGATTCTTCTTTGGTCAATTGTGGAACTGAACACTGGGGCAATCACTGAAATTGCATTTCTTGTTTCATATGTCCTAGCATCAATCAATTAATCAAACCTGTTAAGAACACTGACAGATTGCAACGTTGCCAGAAACATATTTATTTGATTCAATATTATTGAGCAGATAAACGTACTAGAATATTAACTTTTGCTATTGTCATTTTTTCATTTAGATTTTATGTAAAATAGTAAAAATGTTTTGACCCTAAAATAAAAAAAATACAATTAATGAATCAGTTATCTAAGTTTACCTGAAGTTTGCATCTTATGATAATTTAACAAAACAGCACTGAACATTGCCAAATATGCACTATACAGCACTAGTGAACTTGAAATCATGTGGTAAATTTTGACAGGTGATATACAGAATTTGTAAAACAGTATAGCTTTTTATAAAACTACATCGCTCATCTTGATTTAGCTTACAGTTATTTTCTTTTGCTAAGTTAATGGTGTTCTGGGATTGCCGGACTATAAATTAAATGTAGTATTGCACACTTTTATACTACAAATGAAATTCCAGAGGACTGTCAAAAATAATATATATCTTTTTAAGGCAATATATTTCTCAACATTGCAAGTACCATAAAAAAAAAAAATCTCAATTACTTAAAACTATAACAAATGACTGAATACAGCCCCAGGTATATGACACCCTGGCTTTTTTCTACAAAACAAAGGATATAAGATAGTTCTCACAAAATAAACATAATAAAATATACAGTATCTCACAAAAGTGAGTACACCCCTCACATTTTTGTAAATATTTTATTATATCTTTTCATGTGTCACCACTGAAGAAATGACACTCTGCTACAATGTAAAGTATTAAGAGTACAGCCTGTATAACAGTGTAAATTTGCTGTCCCCTCAAAATAACTCAACACACAGCCATTAATGTCTAAACCGTTAGCAACAAAAGTGAGTACACCCCTAAGTGGAAATGTTCAAATTGGGCCCAATTAGCCATTTTCCCTCCCTGGTGTCATATGACTCATTGGTGTTACAAGGTCTGAGGTGTGGATAGGGAAGAAGATGTGTTAAATTTGGTGTTATCACTCTCTCACTCTCTCATACTGGTCACTGGAAGTTCAACATGGAACTCTCTGAGGATCTGAAAAAAAAAAAATTGTTGCTCTACATAAAGATGGCCTAGACTATAAAATGATTGCCAAGACCCTGAAACTGTACTGCAGCACATTGGCAAGACCATACAGTGGTTTTACAGGACAGGTTCCACTCAGAACAGGCCTCGCCATGGTTGACCAAAGAAGTTGAGTGCACATACTCAGCGTCATATCCAGAGGTTGTATTTGGGAAATAGACGTATGAGTGCTTCCAGCATTGCTGCAGAGGTTGAAGGGGTGGGGGTTCAGCCGGTCAGTGCTCAGATCATACGCTGCACTCTACATCAAATTGATCTGCCTTGCTTTCATCCCAGAAGGAAGCCTCTTGTAAGGATGATGCACAAGAAAGCCTGCAAACAGTTTACTGAAGACAAACACTACAGTCAAGCATGGTGGTGGGAGTGTCATGGCCTGGGCCTGCATGATTGCTGCTGGAACTGGGGAGCTACAGTTCATTGAGGGAACCATGAAAGCCAACATGTTCTGTTACATACTGAAGCAGAGCATGATCCCCCTCCCTTCGGAGACTGGGCTGCAGGGCAGTATTCCAACATGATAATGACCCCAAACGCACCTCCTGTGGCGGTACTTACCTTATCTGGGGTCCTCGTGCTTCCACACGAGCCACGTGTGGCTCAATCTCCCCTTCTGAGCAGGCCGAGTGCATTGACCGCAGTGAGCAGTCACGTGGCCCATTGGCACTAGGAGCATGGCTTGCGTCACGAGCACGCTCTTAAAGGGGCAGTGGGAGCCCAAAAGTAGATTCAGGCTCCCATTGGACCATGTCATTCCGGCACACCCACATTTATGACGTGGGCGAATCAAATGTTAGTTAAGGATATTTAAACTTCCCTAGCCCTATCCACCCTATCGTGGTTTCTGTTTCAGTACCCTTTAGTGCGTTCCTTGATCTATTGTATTTATTCTGGTATTGAACTTAGCTTTGTATCTGACTCTGAGTTTATCTTTAACCCTTTCCTGTCTTGTTTGCCCGTCTGACCAATTACCGTGTACCTGACTCTGGCTAGCTCACGTTTTCAATGTCTCTTCGTTACCCTGACCTCGGCTCATCTCTGATTATGCTTTATCTCTCTCTGACATTCAGTCTGGCCATTCTAAGGCCGGTAACACGTTATATCTTAGTCTTGTGCCTTGCTATCCTAAACTCTGCATGTTGGGGTAATACACCGTGACACCTCCAAGACGACCATTGCCTTGCTAAAGAAGCTGAAGGTAAAGGTGATGGGCTCACCAAGCATGTCTCTAGACCTAAAGCCTATAGAGCATCTCTGGGGCATCCTCAAATGGAAGGTGGGGGAGCGCAAGGTCTCTAACATCCACCAGCTCTGTGATGTAGTCATGGAGGAGTGAAACCATGGGTTTTTACTAATGGCATGGCTGTGATTGGCCAGTGCAGCATGTGACCCAGCCTCTATATATAAGCTGGAGTCACGTAGTGCTGCACATCACATGAGCTGTTATTAGTGTAGGGAGAGGATGCTGCAGCTGTTAGGGACAGATTAGAAAAGAATTCTGGTGTTGAATCTGCAAACTACAGAGATAATTTTTTTGGATGCTATACTACATTTTTGTACCCTGCCCTGAGCCCAGTGCCACAGAGAGTGCAATGCACTTGCAACTGCATGTTTGCCAGGCACATTACTTTAATCCTGTTCTGGTAGCTCAGTGGGCAACATCTAGGCATTTTTAAATCCTGCAATTTTTTAGTGCTAAATAGTACATTTGCGTACTGCATTTCTTGCAGTCTACTAAAACCCTTAAATTCTACTGTTACATTGTTGGTTTAAAAAATCACACTTTTTTTGTGCTAAATAGTACATTTGCGACCTGCGGTGCATTTCTTGCAGTCCAATAAAACCCTTAAATACTACTGTTACATTGTTGGTTTAAAAAAATCACACTTTTTTGCAGCCTGCGGTCCACTTCATATCTGAGAGTCAAATAGAACCATCAAATACTGTGGTTACATCGCACTTTGACCAATTCAATTTTTTTGGGTGCTAAATAGTATATTTGGGGTGTGCACTTCATATCTGAGAGTCAAATAGAACCGTCAAATACTGTGGTTACATCGCACTTTGAAAAATTCACATTTTTTTGGTGCTAAATAGTACATTTGCGGCCTGCGGTGCACTTCATAGCTGAGAGTCAAATAGAACCGTCAAATACTGTGGTTACATCAGTTTTACAAATTCTAATTTTTTTTTGTGCTAAATAGTACATTTGGGGTGTGCACTTCATATTGGAGAGTCAAATAGAACCGTCAAATACTGTGGTTACATCGCACTTTGAAAAATTCTAATTTTTTTGGTGCTAAATAGTACATTTGCGGCCTGCAGTGCACTTCATATCTGAGAATCAAATAGAACCATCAAATACTGTGGTTACATTGCAGTTTTAAAAATTCATTTTTTGTGTGTGTTAAATAGTACATTTGGGGTGTGCACTTCATATCTGAGAGTCAAACAGAACCGTCAAATACTGTGGTTACATCGCACTTTAAAAAATTCTAATTTTTGGTGGTGCAAAATAATACATTTGCGGCCTGCGGTGCACTTCATATCTGAGAGTCAAATAGAATCATCAAATACTGTGGTTACATCGCACTTTGAAAAATTCAAATTTAAACCATCTGTTCGTTTGGTGGGTGAACGCAAAGAATGAGGAGAGCGTCAAATAAGGGACATGACCCTGGTCGTGGTGCTGCTGGTGTTGGTGGAGCTCCTGTTGCACAGAGAGGACGTGGTCGATCTGTGCCAGCTACACGCACAAGTGAAACACCTTCATCAGGTGCGAGTAGGTGACAGAACCTTCAGTATTATTTGGTAGGCCCGAATGCTGCTCTACAAATGTTGAGGCCAGAACAAGTACAGGCGATAGTAGATTGGATGGCTGACAGTGCCTTCAGTTACTTCATATTGTCTCCCACCTGGTCCCCTACTGAAAGTTCAGAGTTGGCACCTGCAGCCCATGGCCATCTGTCTTTCACCTCAGCCCCTTGCAAATCAGCCAAGCAGTCTGAGCCACAAGTCATGCAGCAGTCTCTTATGCTTTTTGATGACTCTGCTGGTGTTTTTTTTTCTGTGGGTCATCCACCTAGCTCTGCCCCAGAAGTGGAGGAGATTGAGTGCACTGATGCACAACCACTTATGTGTCAAGATGTGGATATGCGAGGACCACCGCAGCACATCTCTGATGATGACGAAACACAGGTGCCAACTGCTGTGGCTTTCTGCAGTGTGCAGACCGGCAAGGAGGGCAGGGTTGAGGAGTGGGTGGAAGATGATGTGGAGGATGATGAGGACCTAGACCCCACATGGAATCAAGGTCATGCGAGTGACGTGTCCAGTTTGGAGGAAGAGGCAGTGGTCACACAGAGGCACCAGCACAGCATAAGAGAGAGCAGGGTGCAAAAGCGGAGCGGCCGTCCCCTAGACAGTATGCCTGCTACTGCCCACCGCACCCAGGGACCGAGCACACCAAAGCCAGCTCAAAGGAGTTCCCTGGCTTGGCAGTTCTTCAGACAATGTGCTGATGACAAGACACTAGTGGTTTGCACGCTGTGCAATCAGAGCCTGAAGCGAGGCATAAACATTCTAAACCTGAGCACAACCTGCATGACCAGGCATCTACATGCAAAGCACGAGCTGCAGTGGAGTATGCACCTCAAAAACCAAGAAAGTTCTTAGGCTCCTCCTGCTTCCTCTTCTGCTGCTGTCTTGGCCTCTTCCTCCACCTCTGGAGTGACAGTGGCACCTGCCACCATCCCCAAGCATCTCCACACTGTCCCATGGAAGCGTTCAGCTGTCCATCTCCCAAACACTGGAGAGAAAGAGGAATAACCCCCTACCCACCCACGATCCCTGGCCCTGAATGCCAGCATTTCAAAATTCCTGGCCTTTGAAATGCTGTCATTCCGTCTGGTGGAGACGGACAGTTTTAAAAACCTGATGGCATTATTGGACTGCAAGAAATGCACCGCAGGCCGAAAATGTTTCTTTTTTGTCCCAATATTTTGGGCGCTACTCCAATTAAAAAAAACAAAAAACAAAACAAACAAATAAAAAACAGTGTTGGCTACCTCTTCCTCCTCCACCACTGCTTCCACCTATACCACCACGGTCACCCCCTCCTCAACCTCCTATTCCACATCCACCTCCTCCTCCTAGTTCAAGATTATTATTTTAAATTTTTATGTATTTTATGTTATTTTAAGTTATTTCCCTATCCACATTTGTTTGCAGGGCACTTGTCCTACTTACCCCCATTTTATTTCCTTTTGCAGCCCTCTAGCCCTTTCCAGGACTTTTTTAGAGGCATTTTAGTGCCCAAAAGTTCGGGTCCCCATTGACTTCAATGGTGTTGGGGGTCAAGTTCAGGTCAAGTTAGAGCCCGAACGTGAACTTGTTGACGAAGTTTGGCTGAACTCGGCGAACCCGAACATCCAGGTGTCCGCTCAACTCTATCTCTGACAGCTCCCCATATGAGGCTGAGCTGCAGAACACATGTATTCACAAAATTGTGAACCGGGTTATGTGGAAACTGGTAGCAGGGACTGTGTCTCAGTTGTGCATCTAGAAAACTGTAATGGCATAATACCTTTATACCATACTTTATATAATGCATTAAAAATAAGAGGAGATTTTTGCCACCTTTACATGGTAAAGTCAGCCTTATTATTTGGTGTGTATTCCTAATGCTTTAGTGTCCTTGTCCCTAATAACAAGGTCCCCCAGTTTAACATAAAAATGAATAAAAATAAAAAGTTTCAAACTAAATGTACTTAATAAAAAGTTGAAAAGAAACATAAAAAAACAAATAAACTATGTTTCTCTTTTTAGCTTTTTATTAAGTACATTTAGTTTGCTAAGTGTTTGCCTTTGTAACATAGCAACTGATGATGTGAACATCACGTTTGGCAACACACGCTATTGCTAGAATACCCAGAAACACATGCAAATTGGCAAGATGGAGCTGAAAGACTCCTGGACGCTCCCAACTCACGCTTTCACTATGTTGAGGCAGTTTTTGGGAGGGGTGGATCCTGTATTTTGTACCTTATAAATTTGGTGAGTGTGCTTCATTCTCTTAAGATCATTTGCACTGATAATGGGGTGACACCCAAAACATTAGCATTTTCTCTATGTCCCTCTATAAAAGAACTCTGTTGCACTGGGTGCACAGCTCTGTGTTCCGAAAAGTGCTGCCCTGTTTTTTTTTGCTTGGTATAAAAATGTTTGAACATACAAAATGCTTATCAGGAAGGATACATTAAAAAAGCCTCTCAGTTTCAAGACAAATAAATTGATTTCAGAAAAATCTACTTTAAATTGTAGTATCTCCACCACCTCTTAATCATGTCTCAAAATACACTTCTGTGCAAACAGCATAGTATATATGCCAAGAGTTGATTGACAGACCGAGATAGGAGAACCCTCCCATAATCAGTTCACATATACAGCAAAATATCGTAGTCACTGACATTGTTCACTGGAAATCACTACCTCTCCCCAAAACAAAATGAGTTTTTTGTCAGCAGACCATAGTAATCCTGATATATTTCTCCCAATGTGGTGAATAAATGAGCTTGAGACCATGCTTCTGCTTACATTCGTATGTGGTAATGCTGTTTCCAATAAGTCAATTAACCTGCCTTCTTTTTTAACTGACTACTGCTCACATATTTCTTAACCTTTGCTAGGATTACTAATAGAAAACACAGGAAATAGTTAAACTTACCATGCCAGATTTACTTACAAACTTTTCTAATGCCCAAATCCAATGCAGAGACAAAACCACAAGCAGTGAGAGAAATTGCATTATGTTACATGGAATTCACCTCTGGCCTGTCTGATCTAAATTATTTCCAGATGTATTTGGGACTGTTAACTATAATCTTTTGTTTTACTTAAATGTCTGAGAGACCACCAAGACGTTTCACTACACTTTTACATTTATTTTATTCAGTTTGCAAAAGTATTCAAGTTTACTAATGTGATCACTAATTATTTAACAAATATTAATTTAACAATGATCTATAGGGCAACAAAACCCCCATCAAAGTAAATAAACATAAATAATAAAAAATTATATATATATATATATATGTAGAGGGGAATAGAGAAAGACAGAATAAATAACGGTGAAGTATTTATTATGGCAACATAAATTCATTAAGTGGTTCTACAGGCACCTCATCTGAAATGTAAGTAAGGAGAGATGGATATCATTCATCACAGTTGTTGCATTAGTAAATGATTCTCAGGAGTATGATCCCCATCAGTCCCAGACAGCCTAAAACATATATGTGACAGTGCTGCAGTAAGAAGAAAGCAATTAGCATTCCACAACAAAAAAAGATAAAAATAAAAATAAATTAATTAATATATATGGTTTTGTTTTGTTTTTTAACTAAAAATTCTCAATGTTGTGTCATACAGAATGTGTTTTTATTGCACAGTGCAACATCATACTAATCTGGAATTCAGTAAGCTATATTTTGTATGTTGTCTGAGATGTACCCTTATAAAGCATGCATCGTGGATTCCACCTCACATTTCAATGGGTTCTCTTAGCATTGAATGATGATAGATTATTGTTTTGAACTAATTCCACGGATACCACTGAGACTATTTAATGATATAGAAGAAATCTTATATCCAAAACGCTTCACAAATTGGAATGCCAAGGATGTTGCTGTTGGGTGTCAATGTAGCTGGAATTCTTCAAAACAACTATTTATAATCATTAAACATGCTAATGCCAAGAAATATAATTTGACAGCATGAGTTGAAATATTAAAACATAATGTATCAGCTGTTTTCAAGGTTCAGTTATAGAAATTACCAATAACAACTGTGTAACTATTAAGCTTATGCCATTAATGTAAAAACTTAAATTATAATTTTGAAAATGTTAGACATATAATTAATAGAATTCTACTTAGTTCTTTGCAGATAAAGCTAACACCACAATTGTAAATCAACTATTAACTTGTTTACATGGAACCATAAAAAGTGACCTAAGTCACTACGTCTAATATTTCTAATCAAACTCATAAAAAGCGCATTTGTTAAAATATATTTATGTATATTTGACACCTTAAGGACTAATGGCTGTCAATTTGATCTTAAATAGCTGTTATATAATGACCCTGTTTCAAAATGAGAAGTTCCATTCAATTAAGACTTTAGGGATCCAGTTGGGGTGACTGAAAAGTGTAGCATGTGTTCTTTAAGGAGTTAACTACCATTATCAGGATTCCAAAATAATATGATTATGCCACGTCTATTTAAAATGATATGATTTTCAATGAATGATCTCATTTTGTTTATTTGCAACAAAAATACAGATCCCAGAGCCTTCCTGTTTTAAAGTTATTTCTGTTATTTTCAGAACTCTATTGCAGTTACATAAACAGCGAATTCCCAAGTACAATGTTTCATATCCTGGGGAACATCATATTTTTTTTTTTCATTTGCACAGTATTAATAAACATAAACCATATATGGGCAGAACTATCCTTTTTATCAGTTGGACTTAATTTGCTACAGTGGTAGAAGTCGGGAAGTAGTATCTCTGTGAAAGAAATACTGATATGATTGTAAAATCATAATTTGTAAATTTTAAAACTCAACTTTTCACCCTCTTCAGGCAAAATCTTAAATTGTACTTTTGTCAATTGGGCAAAACTTTTCAGCAGTTGGTCCTTTTTTCCCCCAATTACCTGAAATGTTCCCATTGACCTCAGGAAAGATTAGTCGTTATGTGTGATGATTGAAAAATTCCTTTTTGTTAAACTATGCCCTCTTTTGTAATTCATTATCTTGTATTCCACTTTCTGGCAGAATCCTACAAAAATCAGTCTTTGGTCTTTCGGTCTTCTCCCTGTATTTCATTTCTCTTGTCGACTTTATATTACTTTGTTTCCAATATTATTTCTAAATAAGTGCTACCCACATTTACCTTTACAGATGTTCCAACTTTCATATCTAGAATTGCAAACTAGCTCACTGCCACTTTTTTTTTTGGATGTTCCTTCTACCTATATAAAGATACCATGGGGGCTAAGCCTGCTTATCATGGTGACAAGATGAGATTTCAGAGAGATCCTAGGGAATTGCTGAATAAACTCTACTTACCTGACATGTTGGTTCTCAATCTGCGACTGGCGAATCTTAAACCCCCAAATTGACTAACCAGCCTCGGCATGCTTCCCACAGTCATTTACAGCTGTCCAGCCACATTGCCACTGCTATGGCCTATCGGATGCCGTGGAGGGGAGAGACAGCTGATCTCCCAGCCCGGTGCACCCAGGATCTCAGTATAAAGCATCTGGTGCCCTGCAATGCCCCCCTCCCTCCATGACTGGTGCTGGTGATCCCAGTCTGCACCCAGGAGGCTCCTGTCAGGACACTGTTTAGGAGATGAAACCCAAGATGCAGAAAAGGCCGTAACTCAATCAGGAACGCAGTACAAAAAGGGTCAAAATTAAGAATGGTCAGAATAAAATACCAGATGGTTGGGACAGGCAGCACAGGATTGAAGTAAGGAGTCAAGCAGGAATTAAATATCAGGGAATCAAACAGGACAAGCACTGAAGGTATTAACGCAACAGGAGCACAGTATAATTGAGCAAAGAGTCAAGGGCTAGTTGAGTTTAAATAGGGTGAGGAGGCATGTCCACTTACTGTAGCTCCTCCTTTATTCACACCCCCTTCTCTGGTTTCCGCCTCCTGTCTCCTTAAGAGACTTTGTTTCGGCGCACACCATAGGATTCCCTCAAGCTCCGGATTCTGTGTAGCCATGTTCGGGAGGTGTTAGTGTCAGGGATATTGTAAGGCGCCGGTGTGGGTGGTTGGGCCTACCCGTGGTGCCTGGTGAGTCGCCCTCCGCTGCGGCATCTCCGTGGAGGGAGAGGGAGATGCGGAGCAGGAGCACAAGATGGGTAAGCCAGGGAGTGGTAATCTGACAGACCCTGATTGCCTTGGAATGAGGCCCTCTATAATGCACAGGTTAGATGTGATATTCCAAGCTTTTTGACAAACCCTGGAGGTCAAACAGCATATGCCTCTTCTACGAGTAGCTCACGCTTCGCAGAGCACACCTCGAAGCAACGCACGCTGACCAGCACCCTCCATCACCCGAGCAGCATGCCTACGGCAGCAGAGGCCTCATTGTCAAGCCTTGCAGAAAGGGGTGCAGAAACCAGCGCCGGAGCTGAAAACTCACAAGGAAAGCATGGGGTTTACACAGTGGGATGAATGGAAGAGATAAAAATGTCTGCAGACAAGGGGCCTATCGCCTGCACCCTCAATGTCAGGCCTGAAATCCTGCATAATCTTGTGGGACTGTACCCTGCCCACGACAGGCATAGGCTGATGAGCATACTGGGAGTCTGGTGGCACCTCACCTCACTACTTGCCTGATTTCCTACAGTCTTTTCATTTTAATAATTTTATTGTTGTTTCCCTTTACTCACTTCTGACGTGCATTCTCTAACTGTAGACACAGTTCACTATGTCTTTCTAGCCATTGGTAATATCTCTACCACCTCAGAAGCCCCTAGGGTGCAATATTCTAATCTACTGTCTCACAATCATAAAGCAAACCTGTTTATACTAAAAATTAGTATAGCAAAAATTAGTGCAGATTTATAGCAATGTTCTTTCTCTTTTGCAAAATATGTCATTGCTACGCTGCAAAAGTGCTAGTTATTTTCTGTTATATCCACAATTTTACTTGTCATATATTCTTGTGAAGCTGTATTTGCAAGCCCGTCTGTTACATTCTGCATTGCAAAATAAAGAATTAAATAAAGAAATAAAAAAGATACCTGAGGTGAATCCACAAAGTGCTAAATGGCCATAAAATAGTATTCAGTCCAAAAGCATTTTTCTTAAGATTGTTAGGTAGTTTTAGCTTTATTTACACATGATTACCTGTTAAAAGCCGGCTAATCTCTGCAAAAATATCTTATCTAAAATAGAGATACTCTGATCTGCGCAACAGGAAAAATGTCAAACTTTACCTCTGATGCTGAGATTTACCTGAACCAGGTCCTTGGGTCTGCTAACAGAATCCAAACTAAAATGTGCAGTTCCATTTTCAATTCCCCCCGTAATTCCAGGTTTAATGAATAAACTGTTAAACTAAAGTCTGAATACACTTATTGAACTAATTGGCTCTATCTAAACTGAACTTAAGTTGATGAATGTAAGGTAGGGGGTAGTCCTTTTAGAAATGGAAACAATGGTGATAGGAAATGTATCACTTTCATTATTTGAGAGAATGTGTGAAGAATATTAATTACTTCTCAAATAGTTTAAGAAATATTTTGACTCAAAGATTTATCTACAATAACAAATGTGTGCTTTATCTCGTGCAAGATGGGTGCAGCCTAGAATATGTTAGTGAAACATCTAGGTTATTAAAAGATAGATTTAGGGAATACTAAATGTTACATTATCCCCTCAGTGACCAGACCATTTTATAAACCATATTATATACCGTTTTTCTCGCCCTTAAATGGTCTTTCTAAAGATACCATTATTTTCATCATATCATATAATTTACTATAAAAATGATAAAATATGATGAAAAAATTTAACACACTCTTTCCCATCTACAACTGCCAAAAAACACCCATGCTAAATAGTTTCAAAATTTTGTCTTGAGTTTAGAAATACCCAATGTTAACATGTTCTTATCTTTTTGGGGGGCTATAAGTACAAGTAGCACTTTGCTATTTCCAAACCATTTTTTTTAAAATTAACACAAGTTACATTGTAACACTGATATCGGCCAGGAATCCCTGAATAACCCTTCACAGGCATATATTTTTTAAAAGAAGACAACCCAAGGTATTAAACTTTGGGTATTTTGACTCTTTCCATGCAACCATTTTACCACCAATCTATGCCAAATTAAAAATAAATAAATAATAATTAATGATTTTTTTTGACACACATAGCAATTTAAGAATACATGTACGGAGAACTTTGAAGATTACTGCCACAGAATACCCCAATATGTGTTCAGCAACATCTCTTGAGTACAGTGATACTCCCCATGTATAGGTTTGTCAGGTTCTTTTGGGGGCTAAAAGACCTCATTTGGAGGGTGCCCCTTCCATGCACCCATGTCCTATTTGGGACATTTTTGAAGCCGGCCAATGTAATTTACCCCCATCAAAACATATATTTTTTAAAAGTAGACACCCTAGGGTATTTCAAATGGTGGTATTTTAACACTTTCCATGCACTAATTGTACCAACAATCTTTGTCAAACTTTTGAGTAGTCATTTTTTTGTGCTATTTTTCTCTTACATTGTAGTTTAGGCATGGATTCTCAGTTCCTGTTATGTGTTACTGACAAAGAACACCCCCATGTGTGTTCAGCAACACCTCCCGAGTACAACCGTGCCCACAATGTACAGGTTTTATGGGTTTTTGCAAACTTACAGGGGTCAAATGTAGGGCTTTCCCCTTTTCTATGTTTGCACATTGAAAATTGCCATATTGGTTTGCTGGGCCGATGTTGCCTTTGAGACCGACATCGAGGCATCTCTGCGATCATGATCGCTAGTGGGGTTACATATTTTTACATCATTTTTTTATTGTGTATTATCGGTCTGCCCAAATGAGACAATGGTCCACAGAGAATGAAGAATGGAGGTGGGTGGATCTAGAAGATGGACTCATAGGCTCTGACTTGCTCCAATTTCATATGTGACAGGATTGGTCACAAAGGTCTCTGCTCCATACACCAGGAGGGAGTTGCTTGGGAAGACATTTGGGAAGCTGTCAGAGGGATTTCCATCTGTGTTTACTAACAAAAGTTATTGTGGTGGTGTACCACCGCAGTAACACTTTTTCATAAGGGTAAAACTACAAAAATTTATGCTGACAGTCATGTGACTCCAATGGAATGTTTTACATGTAAGGTAGTTCCATTTTGGAACAGTGTTCAGCATGTATTGTCTTAAGTTTTTCATAGACCATTTGAACTGGACCCATGGTCCTTTTTACACTCTAGGACCATTGATGGTCTTCCTCACCATCTCCAAAAGTTCTTTAGCAAAATGACACTAGCTGCACATAGAGCCATGCTGTCTCTTTGATTAGTTTTTAAAATTTATTTATTACTGGCATTTATAAAGCACCAACATATTCCGCAATGCTGTATAATTGGGATAAAGACAATACATTATAAACATACCAATGCAAAAGGTAGTGGGATCTGCCTGTGTACTTACAATCCATAGTCCCCTCCATCTCCACGGTTAAAGTGGGGATAGTGTACAGTTATCTCAACCCCCTCTATTCTTCATTCTCCATGAACCATGGTGTCATATGGGCAGACAAATAATACATAAAAAATACATGGTATCTCATGTATGAGATGACAGCAAATACAAAGATGCAAAATGAAGCCCTATGCTCAAACTCCCACTGCTCCCAGGCAGCAGCAATGTTTACTGCACACTGCGCACTATCCCAAATCCACATGCACATTTAAATAAGTAGAGGTTCTTTCAAGTGTAAGCTCACCTGCCACGTCAAGGCAAAGTCTCTGTAGTGAGTCTAACACTAACATTCACCATGCTGCTTTCAGCTAAATGGTAAAATCTCTAATGAGACAGAGAAAGGTTTATTTTCTATCCCCTACACAGAGGTAGTGCAAGTTTGAATGCAGGGCTTTATTTGATATATTTGTATTAGCTATTGTATTACACGGAGCTGCCGCCCCCTTATGTGTTCCCTTTTAAGGGTTAAAAAGTGTGTAGGAGTTTATAAATAAAAAATAACAGCCATCTAAAAGAAAATGTGATTCATCAGACTAGGCAACTTTCTTCTGCTGCTCCATGGTCCTGTTCTGATGGTTCCAGGGTAAATGGGACAGTCACTTTAAGAACTGATTTGGATAGATAATATATATTATGGTTTTGACTGGCCCGTGCTCTATATTGACAAAGCCCAAAGTGTAGCTGAAAAGCTTTGACGTGGAAAAGCCTTGAATGTATTGTTGCATCGGGTTGGAAGGAAGTAGCTTCCCGTTTGGCATTCTTCTGGCTTTGGATTCCTCTGCCTACGGGTTTGGATTTTTGTTGAGTGGCAATATTTAGATCTGGCTATAATGCTTGTGACAAGACATTTGTTAAATTCGCCTACATTACAATATGCTGGATATGTTTTAACTATCGAAGTCAATAGAAAACATTACATATATTGTATTGAAGTGAACAATGTGTCCTTTTTGTGATTATTTTGTATCATCACACACAGCCCTTTTTTGTGAACTCTTATAGACTGATTTTCTATATTGAAATAATAATAATTATTGAAATTATGTAGTTATCACTCACTATATTGGTTTAATATTGCTTTGACATATATTTATTTTGGTCTAATAATAGTATCAGTTTTTACCTTTGGAGCATTGTCATTTTTTTTATCATTTAAATTTTTGATAGTACTGTGAGGCAAATGCTTCTTTCTGGTTCAGCAGCATATTATTTTATTTATACTTTTTAGAAACATTGAACTTTATTTGATGGATTATATTTATTTGTAATTTCTTCTTGCGATATTTTTAGACTTTCCTAAAATTAAAATGTCTGCAATTGGCTTTTGATCTTTTACTGAAGTTTTTGCTTTGTATTCCGTAACACGTTTCAAACAAAGAATTTCAAAATGATAACATATTCTTTTTCAAATAGTTTTTATTAATACATTTTTAAACAATTATATAATAACAATAACAAAATAAGGAAAGGGAAGAGAAGGTGAACAAAAAAAAAAGATTAAAAGGGGAAGGGGAAAGGGGGAAGGGAATATCCATCCAACTGTATACAAAGTCAAATATGCCTATAGCAATCACGTTTACATCTAATTCAGAAAAAATATGTCTATTGTTAAAGAAACATTGTAATGGGTTGCATCAATATCACAATAAAGTTCAAATTATAAATGGTATAATTTCCTAATATCTTCTTCCCATTTGGGCCAATAATATGCAAGTTGGTCACAGGTTAACAATAGTTGTCTCAAAGCCAGTTCATAATTCTTATTCTCAAAAATCAGAGTAAGTACCTCGTCAGTAAGAATAACATGTTCTTCTTGTAATTAGGTCTTTTGGTTTTGACCCAGCTAGTCTATCTATATTCTTGTAATTAGGTCTTTTGGTTTTCACCCAGCTAGTCTATGTTCTTGTAATTAGGTATTTTGGTTTTGACCCAGCTAGTCTATCTATATCCTTGTAATTAGGTCTTTTGGTTTTGACCCAGCTAGTCTATCTATATCCTTGTTATTAGGTCTTTTGGTTTTGACCCAGCTAGTCTATCTATATTCTTGTAATTAGGTCTTTTGGTTTTGACCCAGCAAGTCTATCTATATTCTTGTAATTAGGTTTTTTGGTTTTGACCCAGCTAGTCTATCTATATTCTTGTAATTAGGTCTTTTGGTTTTGACCCAGCAAGTCTATCTATATTCTTGTAATTAGGTTTTTTGGTTTTGACCCAGCTAGTCTATCTATATTCTTGTAATTAGGTCTTTTTGTTTTGACCCAGCTAGTCTATCTATATTCTTGTAATTAGGTCTTTTGGTTTTGACCCAGCTAGTCTGTCTATATTCTTGTTATTAGGTCTTTTGGTTTTGACCCAGCTAGTCTATCTATATTCTTGTTATTAGGTCTTTTGGTTTTGACCCAGCTAGTCTATCTATATCCTCGTAATTAGGTCTTTTGGTTTTGACCCAGCTAGTCTATCTATATTCTTGTTATTAGGTCTTTTGGTTTTGACCCAGCTAGTCTATCTATATTCTTGTTATTAGGTCTTTTGGTTTTGACCCAGCTAGTCTATCTATATTCTCGTAATTAGGTTTTTTGGTTTTGACCCAGCTAGTCTATCTATATTCTTGTTATTAGGTCTTTTGGTTTTGACCCAGCTAGTCTATCTATATTCTTGTTATTAGGTCTTTTGGTTTTGACCCAGCTAGTCTATCTATATTCTTGTAATTAGGTTTTTTGGTTTTGACCCAGCTAGTCTATCTATATTCTTGTTATTAGGTCTTTTGGTTTTGACCCAGCTAGTCTATCTATATTCTTGTAATTAGGTCTTTTTGTTTTGACCCAGCTAGTCTATCTATATTCTTGTAATTAGGTCTTTTGGTTTTGACCCAGCTAGTCTGTCTATATTCTTGTTATTAGGTCTTTTGGTTTTGACCCAGCTAGTCTATCTATATTCTTGTTATTAGGTCTTTTGGTTTTGACCCAGCTAGTCTATCTATATCCTCGTAATTAGGTTTTTTGGTTTTGACCCAGCTAGTCTATCTATATTCTTGTAATTAGGTCTTTTGGTTTTGACCCAGCTAGTCTATCTATATTCTTGTAATTAGGTTTTTTGGTTTTGACCCAGCTAGTCTATCTATATTCTGTATTCCTAATTTCCATTGTCCTGAGATGGCTAGTTTATCATAGTTGCTGATCGTTATAATCCAGACTGGCTAGTGTTTTTGAGTTCTTGCTGTTCAGGTTTCCTTGACCTAGAATTGTTTACTAGCTATTTTCTCTTTTTTTTTTATTGTGTGTTATCCTAGTAATCCCACAAATTCACAATAAACCAAGTATTTGCTGTTTCTGCTTTAGTTGAAAACTGACCTATACTTTACATGTTGGATGCTTAGACATCATGACAAAAAGTTCCTTTAATTTGATCTAATTCCCTTTATAAAGACCATCACCTTGAGCCTCCTTAAATCAAGTCATCTTAATATTTCCCACAACCCACTTAACCTATAAGTATATCCCAGCTCTAATCATTCCCATCTCCACTGTTATCTTATCAGTATTTTTTCTTTCTTATAGCAAAGCCATTCAGCTGCAATACAATTACAATTTACCTGGAGCTATTTTAAAATGAAAATGTTGCAATGAGACCCATGTAAAAATAATAGTGACCTATTCAGCTCAGGGAGGTTTCAGTTTGGTTGATAGTAAATAAAGTAAAGCTTTTTTTTTTTTTTTTAAACTGAAATAAACAGAACTGAGTGAATTGAAAGTAAATAAATCCATGGTAGCACATTTGACATTTAGTGAATTGTCCCCTTAGGTCTACATTCTGTTATAATAGATGTGCATATCTCTAGTAATTGAATTGCAATTTACCCATAGAAGCCATAGGAAGACCTGCTATTTAGTTACCAGAGTCCGGTTTATCTTTTTTAATTGAAACCATTTCTTAGTCTGTTGAAAACAAATCATCTTTCATCCTCTTTGTTCCTCCATCCTAAGTCCTAAGAATGTAAATCTATGTATTGATAATGCAGTCATCATAAGTACCATTCTCCCTATCACAGTGGAAGGTACTGGACTACATATTTATTTCCAATGTTCATTGCACTATGTATTTGTAAACCTCTTAATGATGAACACAATACATTGGTCACTGCAAAAGTTATTAAATGGTTATTAAATAATTCACAATTATACTTTTATTTCTGGCATAGCAGCTGGCAGTTGACAGATGTAAATACTATGCTTACGAGAGTTTATTGCATAACATTTTCCCAATTTACATTATTTTGATAATAGATAATGCACATTGGTTAAAGCTGTTGAATCATTCTCTGCGCAGCCATTCGTGTGAAGAATGCCTCTAGTGAAATAAAGTTTAAGTATCAAATATGCTTGCATCATATTATCCCAGATGTACTCAGTGGCCAATATCATGAAACTGCAGATTTGTTTACAAAAGCAACTGTTGGTGGCCTATGTTTTTCAAACAAGAGCAACCCAGGGGGTATTTGCCCACCTGCTCCACAGACCAGCCAAGCTCTAGTTTCTTCCCATTTCCAAACTGACATTTCCTTTTATATTAATGGCAGATGTCACAAGCTGCTGAGTAGACCATTCTGCATCTGGAATGTCCCAAGTGAAATTATTTACAAGTGCAGCGTGGGATCTGTTCAGACCCTTAGACTTGACTGTGTCTTTGATATATATACCGCATTCTGGTGTCATCGACTTTTAGTCATTGCTTTGTTAAGGCAGCATCGTTTGAGATGACCATGACCTTTAAGATGACAACTGCTAATATCCAAAACATATATATTTTTTGAAATGTACACACAAACTTTAATTATGGTCTTAGTAATATAGATATTTTCCTTTTTCATATTTTGGATTCACATCAAGTACAGTCCTAAATATTATTGCCAGCACAGAATACCTTTTCTAATAACAAGTATCAGAGAATACGATATTACAAAAGTCCCCGATTCCCAATGGTTTTAAACATTGATCTGTGCAGCAGAAACCGTAAGGCATTTAAAGTCATACGTAGACTCTAGGAGAATAATGGATAACTTGAACATGTCAGATGTAATAATCGTAGTGCTTGTTCAGGGTAAAACTAATCTCTGCTCTCACTTGAGATTCAGAAGGTATCACATTCTGGTTTGAGAGTTTTCTCATGTCAGCATCCCATTTAATGTGTCACACTGTGAAATAAAAGCTCATAACCTTCTTTAACATTCTGCAGCTATTTTCAGAATAAAAATATAATCATACATATAATCATACAGTATTTATGATCTTCACATTTGACTAATTTATTCAGTAGAAATAAATGCAAGGGTACTTAAAGCTAGATTTTAATTGATAAGAAACGTGTACCCCTCAGGATAGACCTTGCTAAATAGTTTGTGATGAAAATGCTGCATTTTAATTTTTGTTCTCATTCTAGTAACTCTTACATACAGTAGGGATATTAAATGCACCAAGGGTCTAATGTACTGAAGAGATCTTAAATATTTAAAGAGAACCTTGAAGAAATATACTTGTGCTCATCTATATGCTGGAGATTTGTCATTTTTAGTCATATAGTCATATTTGCTTTTATTTCGTTTTTGGAAAACTGGATACTTTATTTGGTTTATTTGAAGCCAGATTAACATTAGTATATTAACCGGTATACAATGGTAAAAACAAACAAATTAGCTAACTAATAAAAAATAAAAAATAAAAAACAGGCATTAAGATTTTTTCTGTTAAAACATTATTGGAGAGCCACATTAACAACCCATTTCCGTTTGCTGGTAGCTAAAAATGATTCACCCTTACCTCATTGTGACAAATTACATTTTATGCAGGAAAATAAATTCTCACTATATAGATACTAACTCACTAGTTAGCTGCAAAGTAATCCTTTTAATGCTGCAGCTGAGAAAGACAAAGTGCAAGTGAAAGAAAACACATACATATGTCATTTACATTTATATATCACACACGTGCCTTGTGTATATCATGCACATTTACAAAACTGAGGAAGTGCAATAACAGAGGATTAAATATAAACCGAAAAATCCCACCTCTGCAGCAAGATAATCCTGTGAGACTGGGAAAAAAACATTGAGATTTAAAGGGGAGTTTAATATTGTTGCTGGGATAGAAAGGGAAGACGTATAGTGACAATGGAACAGGGAGAAGATTTAAAGATGGTACTGAGTTGGTCAGATTCTTAAGAAGTATATAAAAAGTATACCCCAATGCCAGTTTTTGGTTATGCATATTTCACAACAGTGTCGGCCTGCCAATGTTTCAAATTCAAATTATGGTCTTTGTCAAGCCTGGGTTCTAATCATAACATACAAAACATAAATACTGCTCTTTATTGCATAAATCCAAAGCCAAGGCTAACACCAATACAAACATTAATTGTTGAGTGTAGCTTTCACAGACTTACATAAAAATATATAACAAGTATGATTTGTTTTACCTTAAATGTGTTAGTACGTACAATGGTACAGATCCATGGTTAGATGTTTCTGTAAATAGTTTTGTGTCATCCACAAACATTGACATGTGACTTTTGATGCCCACTGCAAGAAGATTAATAAACAGATTAAACCAACTCATTTTGTGTGTTGTTGATGTTGATGTGTTCAGTAATCTTTGGTGGAGAATGATATAAAAAATCAAAACAGAATGCATTCACTAGAACATCCATTTAATGTAATTAATTAAGTTTGAAATGATCAGTCTTTCACAAAACCATGTTGATAACTACTAACGGCATTTGTTGTCCATAATGAATTCCTGAATATGACCCATTAATAACTCTCCAAATAATTTCCCAGAAACAATTGTTAAAGTCATGGGACTTTACTTACTGAGCAAACTTTTCGATTCTTTCATAAATACTTAAGAAACACAAGGGGTAGTCAACATTTTAATACCTGATGCCCACTTATGTATCTTTGTTGATGGTAAAATTGTCTTACCGTCCACCAGTGCCACGGTAACTAATCTTATAGCACAAGTGCAATTTTTAAATAAGTTTTTTAAAGGAGGTTTTTTTTAATATGTACTTAAATGTATCTATTTTTTTCCTTAACCCCTTAAGGACACATGACATGTGTGACATGTCATGATTCCCTTTTATTCTAGAAGTTTGGTCCTTAAGGGGTTAAACTGCTTTCAGAGACTTTCCTCAATGTATGCTTTCCTGTGGTCGCCTCCAAAGGGGTACCTATAGAGGAGGGCCGGGGGTCTCAGCCCAATAGGAATCTGGTCAGGATTCCAACCAAAACTACACAGAAAAGAAAAGTGGAATTTGAGTGGCACACCCAGAAATTATATACAAGTTTTGGTGCTGTCATAAAGACCAAATATATATAAAATACAGATTAGGAAACAGCACAAACACACAAATATTACAGTTGGTGCTGGTTCTTCACCATGATGCATATAACCTGCCTAATTTCTATTTTCCTTTTTATAATGATTGAATTACGCACTTCATACATTCTGTATATAATAATAGATGCACTGGATACACACTGCTTATGCAGTATTTACTTTGGGCTCATTATATTGTATGTGTATAAGTGATTGGCTTGGTGCACTTTCTTGTATAAGCATATTTGCACTTTAGCACTTGCATTTTATTCCACTGCCCAGTTCAGCATCATGTATTGTTAAGCTGCTATACCTAAGGGTTCCTTGCCTATTGTGGCTTTTTAGATATTTGGGCACATATGTTGTGCTGTGATTATATTTTGTATCAATAAACTTTTGCTGTTTTTTCATTCTATTTTATATTCTATATTTCTTTTTTATTCCCTCATTATTATATACCAACATAGTGATTGTGGCACCCTGTTCTTTCTAGTATTTTGTCTTTTATTGGAGTTGGAGTGTCCTACTTACAGAGGCTTGCCTGCACTTGTTTTTTTGTTATTGTTCACCCACCCACCTTTCTATTTCTTTCTTTATGAACAAGAACAATGCATCTTATTTACACATACCGATACACTCAGATACACCAACAATGTGGAGCTCCTAGAAAAGAGGGACCATAGGGAAATAAATATAGAGAAAAAGTGATTCAGGCCCAAAATAGAGACTGTTCATCCTAAATAGGGACACATGAGAGGTATACAGCACAGAACTGATTTTTTTTTCTTTTTTTAGAGGGGTTGGGGGTCTGGCAGGGGTGCCTAAGAAACCTGAGCCAATAGACACCAGAAATATAAATGTACCCTAATTCTGAGCCTATTCGTCCTCCTAAATAATGTATTCAGATGTGAAGAAAATAATTTATACAAAACATAATATTTATGTGCACCAAATGTATCATAAAAAGATAATAGCAAAAATCACATAAAATATAGAAATTGCGAATCATATTTTTCTTTCGTTTTAAGATAATGTACTGTATGGGTCTGATACAACTAAAATAGTACAAGTAATATAAATATGTTACACAATGACAAATCTTTTGCTTTATAGCAATTTCTGTATATGTTAAATTGTCCTTACTGCTACATAGAATCTTTTTTTTTTTATAAGGCATGAAGTCTGACTATTATTACACCTATTATTCCAAAATACAATTATTTTTCTTAAAGGTGTGCTCAGCTGAATAATAAAACATAAACTGCTCAATCAACACCCTCTTCTGTTCCTTCTCTTACATTATAATCCCCATCTATATTCTTTATTAATTTTCTATGAACAAATGTATTTTGCTTTTGGAAACTCTACCTGGTTTTAAAAACACCCAGTGGCATAATTCATCGTTTTCTACATAGTATTCATTGTAGTATCGTTTTTATTAAATTGTGTAACTATATTACAAAAAGACGTTTTATGTTCAACACACATTTTCTGTTCCCAGTTCTAAGGTACTGTAAAAAGTCTTAAAACAACTGTACCGGGAAATTGATGTAATATCCTTATTTTATTTTTTTTTTAAACAAAAATAATTGTCTTTTAAATCATTACCTCTGTTGTCAATGCTTGTACTAAAGCGTATGTTGCAAGTAAATATTATCTGCCCCTCGATCAACAGATGTTCTAGGCAATCCTATTTTTTTTATTTATTTTTTTACTTTGCAAAAAAATAAGTGGGCATTATTGAATTTAAGAAATAGCTTAGAAATAATTTGTGAATTTAGTCCAATTCATGAGCTATTTGAATCACATTTAGACTCAATAATGTTAATTCAGATAAAAAAAAATTAAATCTGAATAAGTTCAGACACAGTTTGGTAAATTTCGAAGGATAGTACATTTAATGAAATACCTTTGAATTGCCCATATTGGCTGAATAATTTTAGTTTGAGCATCCTAATGTAAATTCTGATAGTAAGAGCCATGCTTTTTTGCTTTTATAATTAAAATTGCTATTTTAGTTACATAAATCTTTTGATCCGTGTTTTGATATATCTAATTGGGGTACCACACAAATAATGTTTTGAAATTTAAATGAGTGTTTTTTTGCATAAATATTGTGAGTTTTAATTACTAATTTCACTAAAATATTGTTAACAGAGAATAATCATAATATGTTATCTGTTCAATGACACCATGGAACCCTAGTTTTAGTTCAGTAGTGAAGGGGTTAAATTGCTAGGGTACATGGTGACTGCTAAAGCCATAGACCAGTAAGGTTTACCACACAGCTTGCCAGACTTTCAAGGGAATTAAAGTTAAGGTTTTAAGTGCATATTTCCTGCTAACAATTAGAACATTTTAACATAATAAACCCTTCTGTTTTCTCTGATTTCATGGCTTTGCCTGCTGTCTGTCAGTTTCATTGACTGACATTCAACACATGAAAGTCACAAGTTCACATACCTATCACTAACTGCTCACATTAAGATATATGGTGTTTACGTGTCTGTGTGTGTGTTGGGGGTTCTTTGAAAACCATGTTTAAGTGTAAATAAATGCCTATTAAATATTCTTTTTTTTATCATAGCGCATGCAAAATGTAAAATATATATATTTTTTAAATTAAATTGGTTCATTTATTTTATGTATCTAGTAAGACGGGTAAATTAAATCAATAGTGTGGCTTTTTAATTAAATACACAGAAGTAAATTCACTTACCTAGTGTCTGGTTCCCTTCCCATGATGCACTTACCAACAGTCAAAGCTTGTACACACTCTTGATTCAACACATTGTCTGGGACTTTAGTCAATGCAATAGTATGCTGTATTATTAGTAGATTTGTCTAAAGTGCCTGAGGCACCACACTGTTTCCTTTTGGATATGGATGACTTGTGGTGCTTTACCTTCCCATCATTACTATTAATTCTCATACCACCATCTACTGGATGATGGAAGAGGGGTATGAACAACTAACAAAACAAATAGTTTTTCAGAACCCAATTTCTGGCTGCTTAGAAGTAAGCTTAGATTTGGAAAAAGAGAGAATTGTATTCATTGTGTTATTCAGCAGTCCTTTTTTCCTTTACAGATTGTAAGGTGGAATATCCTAAACTGCACTTATTATTATTATTATTATTATTATTATTATTATTATTATTATGTATTAATATTTTAACGAAGCCCTCATTTTAAGTACTGTGGGGAGATGACAATGATTCAAACATTCTTGTTAGATACAAAATGATCTGCTCTTAAGTAACTCGTTTAAATGTTATGTAGCACAGAGTAAAGCAGTTCAATGCTGAACAAACTTATTTTGTTTATTTTGTTTCATTATTTACTTGCTTGATAAATAATCTTGGACGATTATCTGTTTCTTTTGTGCTTCATCAGGGCTTTGTCATACTAAGTCAATGTAGGAAGAGGATATAATCCATCTCTATCAAAATTAGCCTCATTAAATCCAGACCTTACATTGTTTATAGAATAGTAATGAAGGAAGATTGAAATTGGTTTTCTTAGCAAAATGAAACTGATTAACAAAACTATCAAGTTGTTACAAATCCATCCAAACTGGCTTTATATTGCTATGAAAATAATTATTTGACACATGAAGTGGGCCTGCCAAGGGGAGAGATTTTAATATAGATGTATTCCTTATTAAACCAGCTTTTTAGTTTTGTACCAGCTTTCCTAAAAGTTCCAGTTACTATTAAGGTTGTACATTATAGAGACTACTTAAACTTAAATTTTTAATTCTCGTGTTTAAAAGTACATCAGCATTTTCTCTGGTAAAATCGGGTAACATTTATCTCAGATGTCAATCATCAAAGCAGGACAATCCCAGTAATATTAAACATCTCATGGAATCTGTCAAAGAGCTCCATTTTGCATGTGTATATGTGTCTGCAGGGCCATTAGAATTCATGGGAACTTTTACAAACGCGTTGGCTGGGTTTCCCCCAAAATACAATCCAAAAGACACACACAAGTGCTGTCAGTGCAGTAAGGAGCCTGGTCTATAAATCAATCCATCATTAGTTATAGTAAAAGTGTTTGGGACATGTTTCCAGCATTTCCATGCATTGATATTGTCACCTTGAGGCAGGGATATACACAAATCATTGTCAGTTGGAGTAGTATGAGGCTTTCTTCTGGGGCATCATTGCCATTTTAGAATGCACTCACATTGGCATTGCTTCTTCCTTGTAGCTTTTTCCAGAGCATCCAAGATGAAATTCAGTTACCCAACCACTAAGCCAATTTGGCAGCCTTTTTATTATGGTGAATTAGCTTAGGATCTGTCGTAGTTATTAAAATGTTCTGGCTAAAAAAAAGGTCTGTTTGCTTGGGTAGCAGATCTACCTTCAGTAGAAAAGTGGTGAACATTAGACCAGAAGATGCATAGTCAAGCAAACCATTATGGATCAATGCCTTATATTTGCTAAAACAGTTTTTCACCTAAGATATTTAATTCGACATTTAGTAAATTAGTTTATTATTTACAAAAAAATCACAAAAACACTATACAGTTCTTGATAAATTACAAAATAAATGTTTATAGTTAAAAATATAAACAAAATAACACAATACAAAATATTCACTGGGATCACATGTCATGTGTCCTTAAGGGGTTAAAGAACCACTATAGTGCCAGGAAAACATACTCGTTTTCCTGGCACTATAGTGCCCTGAGGGTGCCCCCACCCTCAGAGCCCCCCTCCCGCCGGGTTATAGGGTGAGGAAGGGGTTAAATTTACCTCTTTTTCCAGTGCCGGGTGGGGGACTCTCCTCCTCCTCGGCTGAATGTGCATGTGCGCATTCAGCCAGTCCATAGGAAAACATTCACAATGCTTTCCTATGGACGCTGGCGTCTTCTTACTGTGAAAATCACAGTGAGAAGCGCGGAAGCCCCTCTAGCGGCTGTCAATGAGACAGCCACTAGAGGCTGGATTAACCCTATTATAAATATAGCAGTTTCTCTGAAACTGTTATGTTTATAGAAAAAAAGGGTTAAACCTAGAGGGACCTGGCACCCAGACCACTTCATTAAGCTGAAGTGGTCTGGGTGCCTATAGTGGTCCTTTAAATATTTGTATTTGTATTCTTCATCCAGTGTTTAAGGTCCCTGTTACTTGTTTGTGTTAAACCTGTAAGTTTAAAATATAATAAGAATTGGCCTCCACCACTGGCCTACTTTCAGAATTCCACAGAAGCCAAAGGAAATAATGTGCTGGGTCATACCACATAATGCTGCTTTATTACAAGCCATTGTGCAAGCCAATGAAGATACTAGTTTGTATTTATATTTTTAATCTAGTCATTTTTTAGCGTTTCTTTTCAATTTTACCATTAGTTGTTTAATTGCGTAAAAGTTTATTAATCTAATTCTTTAATATGTTCATGCATATTCTTTCTGTGATGTGACACCAGTGGCATATATAAGATTACATGCATTCTGTGAATACTTTTTAAACTAATTTACAATCAATTGTATTCTCGGAAAGGTATGTATTTTACTTTGAGCCTATATAAAACCATAACAGGGCCACTGTAGTAGAGCAGCACAAATGGCTATTGATCAGTGGTCCACCAGCCCACTGTGCAAAGAGATAAACAATTAAGAACACAGATAAGAATGATAATAAAAAAACAAGTATGGGTTAGTATATATCAGGACCTAAAATCATTAATATAATATAGCTGGTAAGACACTGAAGACATTTACCAGGCAGAAAACAATTGCATGAAAAATATTCTTATTAATGCTATTTATATTTAACATCTCCCTGACTTCACAGTTGTACCCCATAAATGTGTTTGCACTGGCATTTAAATACGTTCCTAATCCATGTTTTGTGTAAGCAAAACATTTTGAAAATATATATTTTAAAAAATGAAAAAAGATACAGGAATATCTAAAATACGGAATTTTGTGAAGATATTTCTGGTAATACACTGCTCCTTATCACTTGCCAATCAATGTTGATATAAGCTTCCTGGAAACTCAAATTGGCAGAACATGGAGCAAATGCAAACTGTGTACACAGGCCGTAAACAAAATGTTATATTTTAAATGAGGTCTAATGTAGGATAATTACCAAAATCTAACAGCATGAGACATTATCAAGCCTAGTTAAGCATTTTATTTGCAAGGAGTCAATTAGGAGAACCACATAAGCCATTCTCTCGCCAAATAATCTGGAATAGATAAATATGGGCTTTTTTTTGGCAGGAAGTAAAGTTCAAAGTTTTAGTAATTCTGGAAACACTCGATTTTACAAACTAACTTATCAAGTCTGTAGTCATGTGTTTATTGAAAACATTTAGAGATTTTTCTCAATTTAAAAGTACAGAAAAAAACAGACACAGTCTGACAGATTTCACTTGAAATGAAAATTTAGCAAGGGCACATTCTATCAATTTGGCACGTCAAGATTAATATTGAAGTTACAAAATGCGGCAAAGATTATACCCTTTTTTCCGAGTGCAGGATGTGTTTGGTTTAACCTATTAGAACGATAGAATATATGTTTTTTCACAAATCTATTTAGCTCAAAGCTCATATTACCATCTGAAATGAAACATTTCTTTTCTGAATACTTTTTTGCTAAATTGTTTCCGGAAAACAAGAATAGATATTTAATTAAATATTCAATGAAGAATGTTACAATTACATCTGACATTTAAAAATAATCTGTCTTTCTATGAAAGCCAATCTTCAACAAAGCTTCACTTCTTCATGGGTTAATAGAAAATAACAAATCATTTCGGTTTAGTAATATGTCAATTTGGTTTCTAAATTCTCTTATGGAGTGCCAAATTAGGTTAGGAAGATTTATTAGGTTTCCTTTCCAAAGAAAACAAGAAGCAATAGAATTGCAACAAATTGGCTATAGAATTAATGGTTCAGAAAGTTTATTTAACCTCTTCTCAGATTTCTTGGAACAAGTCGCAACTGTTTAGTGAGGTTATAGAAAATGACTTGCCCAGCTGCTAATGTTGATTTGCTGAGAGCAGGTCCATCACCTATAGGATATAATTAAAATGCCTTCTGTAACATGGCTCTTTAGAAACTAATTATATTTCCACATATATGCAGAGGTGTGTTCTTTTCTTTAAAAACAGAAGTAACACATGGAATTTTACTTAGCCTAAAAAAACATTTAAGCCATAAACCACAAATGACTTAGAAACAAGGAAAATGAAACCTGGAAACATCGTTTTGTGTGCCTCAATAAGATCAGTAATAGTTTTATTTAAGTCAAGTGCCTTAATGAAAATCTACGAGGTCAAGCTAAAATACAATTTGAAAGAACACCTTATCCCCATAACACTAGTAAGTGAAATACCGTTTTTAAAAATACTTTTTACTTTTTCCTAAAACTTTTCTATAACAGAGTGCAAGAAAAGAACAGAGGTAATATTGTTATGGTATGTTGACTAAAAAATACATAATAATGAATACTTTGAGAAATATTGCAGAATATCCAATTTTATTTGTATTTGTACATATAAACATATCATTCCCAGCACTTACTAAACCATTAAAACGTCTTATTAAAAGCAGCAGGCTTATAACTCAGCAATATCACACTTGCAAAACATTTTAAAACATTGTGGAAGTGTGATATCGCTGATGGGTCTACCTGCTGTTTTTAATAAGATATAATAAAGAAGATGTTTTGATGGTGTAACACCTGCTGACTGGTGTGTTGTTTTTGGGCTTTACCTGGGGACGAAGACGACAGGCTCTATCACTGCCCTACATTTTGTAATGCCCAGGGATGTAAGAGATTTTTAAATTTGTTGGTTATTTCTTTCTTTTTTGTGTTAATTGAAACATTTCAATACCTGTTTTTTTTCTTTGAGATTGTCATTCTACATACTGCGTAAGAACAAAGTCAATAACAGCAATGTTTACAGCCCTGTATGTTGAAATGATATTTGGTAGATCATTGGATATCTATCTTGTTATAGGACCTAGTAATTTTAAAGCTGAAAAAAACATCATCCAGAAGTCACTGTCACAAGATTGCCTACATGGCTCATGTATATTAATATTTTATAACTATGTGAAGTACAACAGTATAACATTTTACAGAGGTACTAAATAGCGAGTCATATAAACATTACTTATTTATAAACTATTACTATAATGGCACAGAGATTGCTATGACTTAAATTTTTGCGTATCGAAAGAGGAATTTCTTTATTGACTTGTTTAAACAATAGAACAAAAAGTGATAGTCTGGTGTATAAGATTCATAAAATATTCATCAAAGTAAACAAGCTTGCTCTATAGTAGTAATTATGTTTGGAAACTTTGCATACAATAAACGAAAGGTGGAATTAAGCATGATTGAAGAAAAAAAGTGCATTGAAAATAAATATTAAATATATATATATATATATATATATAAATTTTATTTTCAATGTACTTTTTTTATTTGCAGAATATATACAGACTCACTCACTCTCCGGCACTCCTAATAAGTTGAAAATGTGTCAACCAAGGTACATTCCAGTACTACACAGATGCACATAAAGAGATAGCACTCACCGGATTTATTAAGAGAAATTAAATGTATTCAGCAAAACAATCAATGTTTCAACCCTGCTGGGTCTTAATCAAGATGCAAAACAATGACAGTGATACATATTTATAACAAATGTGCTAATTAACTAAGTGTACTTACCCCACCAAATGCGGAAAGTTGAATTTGAATTATATGGTTTTACATATCCGGACATAACAAAAATCATCTGTTCTTTAGAAGATCTTAAAATTAGGTAAATACAAGCGCAGATGGAAAACAACACATGACTTATTACACTGTATCATGATTTAACAAAAATAAAGCCATGAGTGAAAAACTAAGTACACCTTTTCTACTCCATAGGAGTTAAGAGGCTAAGTAGCAGACAGATTATGCTAATCAAAAATCCTTGATCAATTGATTATTAACAAAGCGTTACCACCTCTATAAGAAAACAGATTTTGCTGGTCTGGAGCATTCAGGTGTGTATTTACACAATGCCAAGGAGGAAATACATTAGCAATGGTCTTGGAGCAGCAATTGTTGCTGCCCATCTAACTGGGAAGGGTTATAAGGCAATTTCCAAACAATTGAAACTCCATCATTCTGAGAAAGATTATTCAAAAGCTGAAAACGTTCAAGACAGTTCCCAAACTTTCCAGGAGTGGAAGTCACCCAAAAACATGCTATGCTTAGAGAAATTGCAAAGAATCCAAGAGTTACATCTCAGTCTCTACAGGCCTCAGATAGCATGTTAAAGTTCATGACAGTACAGTTAGAAAAATACTGAACAAGTATAGTTTGTTTGGAAGGGTTGCCAGAAGAAAGTCTCTTTTTTAAAAAAAAAAAAAAACATAGCAGCACTGTTCAGGTTTGCAAAGTTGCATTTGAACAAACCATAAGACTTCTGGAACAAAGAACAATGTCCTTTGGACAGGTGATACCAAAGTGGAGATGATTGGCCATAATACACAGCGCCACATTTGGTAACCAAACACAGCATATTATACAAATACCTCATACCAGATGTCAAGCACAGTGGTAGAGGGTTGATGATTTGAGCTTATTTTGCAGCCACAGGACCTGAGAACCTTGTAGTAATTGTGTTGACCATGAACTCATCTGTATACCAAAGTATTCTAGAGTCAAATGTGAGTCTATCTTTCCGACAGCTTAAGCTTGACCAAAATTCATGCAATATGACAATGTTGCCAAGCACACCTGCATGACATTATAGCATAAAGTGCACCATCTTATAAAGTGCATTAATATACAGTGCATAATAACACAAAGTGCACTATAATATAAAGTGCAAAGTGAATTACTATAACTAGTGTAAAGTGAAATTATTTTAATAAAGTGCATAAAAGAGGTAAAGTTGCATTTTTCACCAAGTCAACAGCTGGGGTTATTTAAATATAGTAGAATAAACAAGAATAGTTAAAAGAATAGTTAAAAACAATTACTAATACAGCGGGGGACTTATAGAAAAGAATGGTATGAAATCAAGTCCTTTAGGGGCTATAGTATCCAGCTGTAAAATCCCAAATGTCTCTCTATTCAACAGGAGTTTTCCTCGACACCACCTCATTTAGGGAGTGGAATGTGATCAATAGCAACAAATTTCAGGGCTGCAAGTGGATGTTGAAGGTTTAGAAGATGCTTAGCCACAGGTTGGTCTGAGTGGCCCTCTCTGTAAGCAGCCCATACACGTGATCTGTGGCCTCTAATTCTTTTACACAGAAGTGTTTCGGTTTTACCGATGTAGGAAAGTCCCCATGGACAGGTAACCTTATAAATTACAAAAGGGGTTTTGCATGTAATGGTGTAACGGATCTATTAATTCTTATTTTTATGTGGATGATGGAATGTGCGTGACGGAATCATGTGTCCGCATGTAATGCACCCCAAACAACAAACACTACCATGATTTTGTATCCCAGTGTTCTTCTCAAACTCTTCACTGGGTCCGTATGGACCAGTAGGTCCCTCAAGTTTTTGTTCCTCCTATAGCTAATTAGCGGAGGTTCTTTGAAAACCTTTGTCGTCCCTTGCTAACATCTTTCAGTTCTCATTGATGACCCTAGAGACTTTTGGAGACACATCATTGAAGGTCATGAGAAAGACCATCCTTGGGGCTTCATTGACCACTTTATTAGCGCAGGCAGACATGGTCTAACTCCCGTTGCCAAGGCAACACACGTCACGCCGCCAGATTACGTGTGGGCGGAACACGTACACACACGCGCACTCTGCCCTTCGGAATGCTAGCAGCATTAGACACAACACCTGGAGTAAGTCAATTATCTATGATTTTCTTCCTATAAATGTGCTTCTGTTTTTATTATACTATACCTGATGAAAGTCCAGAGCGTGGACTGAAACTTCGGTCCTATTTTAAATGAATCTTCAATAAAGTCTACATCTTTTAACCTCAGAAGTCCATGAGTGCTGGTCATCTCTCCAGACTATGTGTACTGCTTCCCCCTGATTGCAAGCACCCGGCCACTGTATTTTGGAGCTTTTGAGTGCAAGGACCCCTTGGAATATATATATATATATATGTATATGTATATGTATATATATATATATATATATGTATATTTAGCTAGTATATTAACACATAGATATTTAGCTCGTCAAAGTCATAGACGTATAAAAATATAGGGCTATTATCATTACTTATTTTTGAGTAAAATGTGATAGCCTCAATGTCTTTTTTGACCTGTCCCCATTCTATATTTTGTGTTGCTGCAAACTCTCTATTGTATAGAATATATCTCTTTTCAATTTCAGCTGCAACATCATCCCTCCTTGGGGAGACACTGCTCCAGGCAAAATTTTTTCAATTCTATCCTGTGTTAATCCCCAGAAGAAATGTCAATGCTTGGGAGGATAAATTAATATTTAAGTGAAGGAATGGAAGTTGCTTTCCTTTATGTTGTTTTGGCACCTCTGGAGTGTTTATTTCACAAAACAACTGAGCAATGAATTCTAAACAATCTCTCTCAGTTTAAAGTCACCAAAATTCAGAGTTGTGACAACTGACATTTAATGTGGATAAGTGCAAATAATGCATATTGGATATAAAAAACCAAAGGGCAGAGTACAGAATATATGATAGAGTCCTAACCTCAACATCTGAGGAAAGGGATTTATGGTGATTATTTCTGATGACTTAAAGGTAGACAGACAATGTAATAGAGCAGCAGGAAATGCTAGCAGAATGCTTGGTTGTATAGGAAGAGGTATTAGCAGTAGAAAGAGGGAAGTGCTTATGCCATTGTACAGAACACTGGTGAGACCTCACTTGGAGTATTGTACACAGTACTGGAGACCGTATCTCCAGAAGGATATTGATACTTTAGAGAGAGTTCAGAGAAGGGCTACTAAATTGGTTCATGGATTGCAGGATAAAACTTACCAGGATAGGTTAAAGGATCTTAACATCTGGATCTGTATAGCTTGGATCTGTATAGCTTGGAGGAAAGACGAGACAGGGGGATATAATAGAAACATTTAAATATATAAAGGGAATCAACACAGTAAAGGAGGAGACCATATTTAAAAGAAGAAAAGCTACCACAACAAGAGGACATAGTCTTAAATTAGAGGGGCAAAGGTTTAAAAATAATATCAGGAAGTATTACTTTACTGAGAGGGAAGTGGATGCATGGAATAGCCTTCCAGCTGAAGTGGTAGAGGTTAACACAGTAAAGGAGTTTAAGCATGTGTGGGATAGGCATAAGGCTATCCGAACTATAAGATAAGGCCAGGGACTAATAAAAGTATTTCGAAAATTGGACAGACTAGATGGGCCGAATGGTTCTTATCTGCCATCACATTCTATGTTTCTATGTAACTAGTTCCAATAGGCATTTTACGTTACTGATATTTATTTCATTCCACTTAGGTCGCTAAAAAGGATACATTGATATGCAGATATAATTCCATGCATAATTAATGAAAATATACATTCATAAAATAAATGGGAAATAATTCACATGATTGTTCCACAAAAGAAAACATCAGTTGTACAGCAAGAAGTTGAAACATTCAGCATCCAACATGATCTTTTATCCAGACCTATCCGTCAGTCATCAACCAGCACAGGGACCATAAAATCTGGATAGACACATAATTTCCATACAATTTCAAAGCCACTGTATACTAATTATTAAACAAGTGTCAATGGAAATTTCTCCAGTGGTGGAGGATATTGGCACGATACATTTAAACCAAAGCAGCTGAATTGACAAGTATCTTTGTTGGCGATTTTTAACACTTATAGTGGTATAAAATGCCTTATTTTGAAATGTACAGAAACTCGCACAAAATATTGTTTCCTTAATCATGTATGCAAAAATAGCATTAACAAAAAATTCCGATTACCATAATTCTAATAGCTTGGTTTAACAAATACCTGGACAGTACAGAATGGTTTGACAACTTACCTGAAGTCCACAGAGTGTCAGTCGCCTCCTTCTTCTGCAATGAGATACCTTTGGCTCCATTGACCTGAGCCCAGCTGTGCAGGCATACTGGCGGAGAGATCCAGATGGGTGCTCTCATTCAATGAGCTAAGCACTGCACCTCCAGGCTATCTCAGTGCAAGTAGCTTACGGGTTTTTGAGACGGAGGTGACACCCTGCAGGTAAGTTGTCAAACCATTGGTTCTTATAAAAATGAAAAAAAAAAAAAATGAAATCTGAGTTAAACAAAAATTCAACATGCCAATGAAATGTCTGTTTAGTAGTCCTGTCCGAACCAAGTGTACCATTCAAGTACTCACTGTTCTGGAGTTTCAAAGGTAAATATGAACAGTCGGAAATATAAAATCCACATATTTACTTAGGGCTATTTAAATCCCAACATATAACAAAATAGTGTGACCATTCTAGGAATAAAATGTCTCCAATGGTTTAAACATCAAACTTCACAGCCACCATCTATGCATTTCATTTTACAACTTTATCAAGACAATTCGTCTCTTGCAAGCTGTGCCAGTTAAATAGGAATGCAGGCCCACGAACCCCAACCTTTTATTTTCAAACTGATATTAGCTGTTCCTGTAAACCACTAGATTGACTACTTACACTAGGAGGGAGCCAGGGCACTCCTGGAACCATAACCACTGAGGTTTTTTTTCACATTATTGGAATTTGCTATGCCACAGCATGGAAAATAACACAAATATATATCTGTATGTATGTTACTTACTTGTTGTTTCCATTAGAGTGAATTAAAAACAAACTTCAGGTGACCGTCCTCTGTAAGATCCAACACACATCTCTGCTGCACAGTTCTAGTCATTTGCAGACTTTCTCTGATAGATGGAGAGTGCAACCGTATAAACCTGAAAGTTAAAGTTATATAAAAGATCCAAAGTATTCATAGCCTAAATAATGGATTTATCTGTGTTAAATAAAAGATAGTAATATAAATAAATTTAGAAGGTGGCAATATGTAGTTTTTAGGGTTACATGACATAACTAGGTGGCTTACTTGGCTTTCTGATTATGGTGAGCAGTGGTTCCAGATTTACGTGAAGATGCCACAGACCATTTCTCCACTTCTCTGTCCACTTCTGACCTCTGTTGATCCTATGCCCATTATTTCGTGACCTAATTCCTGGCTTACTCTTTGGACTTTGCACGAATTAGTGTAGGAACCAAATTACATCTGAGGGGAACAGGACAGCCTTTCATAATAATAGCAGCCCCAATTAGTGAGTACACATTAAACCATGCAGACAAACACTAGGGAGTCTTTTAATCAAATGAGATAACCAACTCCTTTAACATGTTTGGTTTTCCTTATGTTTCTTAAACAATGAAACATATCATCTCAAGTTACACTATATATTCTTGGTGGGATTCGACTCCCCTCCCCCCCCCCCGTTCCTACTCCTACGTTAGCACCTTCAGAGCTGAACTGTGAAACAAACTTGGTAATGCTACCATATCCAGCACTTCAGATGCATTGTCTACCTCTGTGACAAGAATTCCCATCCAAACAGGACCATTACATATGCTTTTAGTATTTAGCCCTCATGCTTCTGTTCCAGTGCTTTTTTCTGATAATAGGATCTGAGTACATGCTATGCTAGGTTCCACATGAACCATCTACAGATCACCATGTTTATTGTAAAAGAAAACTTTGAGACATAAGACATATTCTAAAAGATAATTATGTGCTATATAAACTCACTGTAACAGAGTTGAGCAGCAGGAAAGAAATGCTGATAAACTGCAAAGATTCAAGAAAGATACACAGTGACTCTATTGACTAAACACATAATTTTCTATGACAAATTTGGTCACTTTTATTTAGTTCAGATATCTTCAATTCACCTAAACAAATCTACAAAAATAAGTCCTGGGAGTTTGAGCGCAGGACTTATTTTTGTGTATTTGTATTCACTTTTGTATCACACGTCAATGTTACAATGCTGCCACCCATCCCTTGTGTTCCATATTAAGAGTTAATAAGTATGTAGGGGTTTAAAAAAAAATACCCATCTCTGTCTCATTAGAGATTTCTTTGCCTGAAGCTCTAGGAAGCAAGGTAAATTGTTAGTGTAGGACCCACCTAAGAGGTTTGCCTTGATGTGGCAGGTGGACTTACACCTACTTGCCATTGGAGTGAAACATTTAAATATGTACAGAGATTTGAGGTAATGCACAGGTAACTCTTTTCTTTGGTTTTTATTGTACCTAAAAAAATCTGTCTGAGGTTCTCTTTGCTCATTTTCAACTGAATTGAACTGAAGGGTTTCTGGTGTTTTAAAATGGATCTTATTGCAGAAGGGAAATTTGTAAGAAAAATAACTCCAGTTAAATTGCAGAACTGGAACTAAACTGAAACAAAATGTCAGCTGTCCTTACTAGTTATTAGTATAAAAAGAAAAAATAAATTCTAAAAAAAAAAGCTGCGAGAAAAGAGTAGTGTTTGGGAGAAAATTTAGGGTTGGAGTGTTGTTGTAGTGTGAAAGGAGGCCAAGAGTAGTGTATGATTAGGAGAGTTTAAGGTTACAGGGGGTAATCCCTCTTAGTCGGTCTCAGAGGGTAGTGTCAAACATATGAAGGGAAGTTAGTTACTATTGGGCTTTTTCTGAATTGTTATCATTATTATTGCCATTTATATAGTGCCAACAGATTCCGTAGGACTTTATTATAAGAGGGGAGATTTAACAATAAATAGGACAATTACAAGAAAACTTACAGGAACAATAGGTTGAAGAGGACCCTGCTCAAATGAGCTTACAGTCTATAGGGGTGTAAAACACATTAGGACAGGAAATAGCAATGAAATATGGTGGGAGTGAAGCAGAGCTGGAGTATAGAGTAAAGTGCTGCCCTTTAGGCAAGAGACAGGTATGTGAGGTAGAGGTTACTCTGGGAGGCCATAAGCATTCCTAAAGAGATGGGTTTTAAGGCACTTCTTAAATGATTGAAAACTAGGGGAGTGTCTGATGGCGGTAGGCAGGCTATTCCATAGGAAGGCAGCCACCTGCGAGAAGTCCTGCAAGTGTGAGTTGGCCATAAGCGTTCAAGCAACAGACAGGAGAAGGTCACGGGCAGAGCGGAGAGACCGAAAAGGGGCATACCTATGGATTTGTGAAGAGATATAAGATGGGCTAGAATTGGTCAATGTTTTATAGGTGTGGGTTAGCACTTTGAAGTGACTCCTATGGGATACAGGAAGCCAATGTAAGGACTGACAGAGGGGTGAGGTGTAAGAGGACCGACCAGAGAGGAAAATCAGTCTGGTGGCAGCATTCATTACAGACTGTAGCGGGGCAATACGTTTTTTGGGAAGACCAGTTAGGAGAGGGTTAAAATAATCCATGCGGAAAATTACTAGAGCATGGACAAGCTCCTTATGACCTAAATAGCATATTTATATAGAAATTTGGGTGATTTGAACAGCTATCTGAATAGCATTTGAACAAAAGTGTAAATATGGCTGAAATATTCAAACCTGCCTTTTGTCAACAGCCAAATTGGTCTCACATTACAAACAAGTGAATTTGGACGATCAATTCCTTCCCACCGCTGTTTGGGCTATGGGAAATAGAACTCATAGTCATGCTTCTACTCTCAAAACTAGAGTAGTGTGGATTTAATGGGTAAAGGAGTTAATGGGTGGAATCTGAATTTTTGCTCAGACATCAAAAAGATCCAAGTTAAGATACACTGTTATTATTTTAGACTCTAGTATCAGCAATAGTTTCCATTTACATTATTTAATTATATATATTAATATATTTTGAGAATAATAATTGATGTTAGTGGGGACCTCCTCTCAACCTGTATTTATTTATTAAAATTGTCACAAGCCTAGTCTCCTTTTGCACAGCAGGGCAGAATCTTATGGCGACTTATAGAAAATGTTAATAAATTAGAGGAATGTATAATCTATGGATTTTACAGACATAGTAAGAGCTTTTATGTTTGTGACAAGCAACTGCAGATCCTATACTTATCTTTACTGTTGCTAGAGGAACACTTGTTGTTTTACTTCATATTGCAACTACCACGAAAAATGTGCAGTTATTATGTATATAATTCAGAGCATACGGCTGGAAATTCTGATAATAGCACTAAATGGGCTGAAAAGTGAAATTCTCCACATTTAATGAAATGTATCCTGTAATAGCTTAAATTGATGTCAGGTGTTCCAAACTGCACATAAAAACACTATCTTTCAACAACCAACCTAGCGACGCAGTAAAAAAAAAAAATAAAAAAAAAAAATTACTTCAGGTAGTTCTATCTTTGCTCATCAAATACAAATATTAGATTCCTAAATATAGCAAAATAAGCAGATCTGAAATGTTATCATCTTTAGTTGCATGCACTTTATTTTGCAACATAAAATGTATTAAAAACAAGTTTGTAACCAGGTATTTGTAATTTACTATAATTCAGTAGTTTTCTAATGACTACTTTGTAATAGTAGTTTTGTATTTTAATTGATTCCAGTTCATTGTAATGGGTGAATAGTGCAAATGTGTATATATATATATATATATATATATATATTTTATATTTTGTTCCTATTTATAACTATACTACTATAACAAATATTTTTCCACTGTAACCATACATTTTATTCTTGGTCTGTCATTATTATTACAGCAACCAGCTTGCTGTATATGTGAAGTGGTAAGTGTGGGTATGAAGGGTAGCGGATTTGAGCAGGTAACCCCACATTAATTGGGATCTTAAATAATTTCTAAAAACTTCCATTAACCCCTTAAAGGAGTTCAAGTTTTACTAAGAGGCATCAACATTTTCAAAACCGGTCTGCCCTCAGCCGTGCTCAAAACAGAAAACTGTTTTCTCAGAGCAGTGCTGCAATCAGAAATAATTTGGACTGCCCCTCTGGAGACTGAAGATTCCACCACTATACCCATGTTTTGTAGTTGGAAGGAAATTAGGGCTGAATGGTGCTTGTGATGGGGATTGCGGGGCTGCATTTTATTCATATTACTTACTTGACCAAGAATGTCTAGACAAAATGCAGAGTGCTGCTGCAATTTCTTTTTTATAAATTCTTTATTTTTTGTTGTTTTTCTTTTGCGTTTGGTGTTGGGGTTACAGATTTAAGAGAGGGTGAAGGGGTACAACATTGATTTGTCAAGTTTACATTGCAAGACTATTCTGTTTACAAGACTCAATGTTTGACAGGTAAGGGTAGGTTAGTCATCAGGGTGCGTTCATGGTATACGATGAGGACAGATATATCTTGTTAGTCTAATGGGTAGTTGAGCTTGTGTTGTCCCAGTCATTGGTTCCTCAGGCCTCATGGGCCGGTTTTCAGGGTTGTCTGTGAGTGTGGGTGTGGTGTCTGTTTCTTGTTAATGGCTTTTGCTGGCACCAGTCTATCTGTGGGCTCTGCGGTTTCTATCGTTTTGTCCTTTTGTCGGTGGTTTAGTTTTGTCCCTGAGCTTTGTTGGAATTTCCTTGGCTTCCAAGACGTTCGAGGGGACCTGGTGGTACACCTTTCTGTGTCTTCTACTGTAGGCTATTGTTGGAAGTTAATTTATAGGTGAAAGTAAATCTGTCGTTATATTCGTTGTTTCCCTGTGATTTATAAAATAGGTGGGGAAGAAGGGAGATGGGGTGGTGGCATAAGAAGCCAGAATGTGTCTGGAGTTGGGTAAGGTAGGGGTGCATCGGCCGGTCCCCCGGTCCTCCCCCACCCCAAGTCGGGGTCATAGGTCTTAATCTGGTAGGCTATGGGTGCTGTGGGTGTTCCACAGCATGGGTGTGTCTCTGTTGGTGCAGTTTTGTAGAGGTTAGGTCCATTGTGGAAGGTTTTGTAGTGGATGTTTTCTACCAGGGTAGTGAGGTGTCTCCGTTTAGCCATGGGTCCCAGATCTTGTGATAATGTGTGGTTGTTTCGTGCATTTGGGCTGTGAGGCTGTCCATGTTTGCGCTATCCTGTATCTTATATGTGATCAGGGCCGGCCTTAGGGGTGTGCGAGCTGTGCGGCCGCACAGGGCGCCATGGCAACAGGGGCGCCGGGCGGCTGACACATCTCGCACTCAGTCACTCACAGTTCGGCCCGAGTCATGTACAGAACAAGTCAAGTGCATAATGCTGTGCACTTGACTTGCAAATTATGAAGAGAGCAGCGGCCGGGAGAGAAAGTAGGTCAAGAGCACGGAGGAAGAGCGTGCTCCGCCTCCACAGTCATTCGCGGAAGGATCCGCACAGTCAGTTTGAGGGAGGTGGTCAGTGCTTTGGTATCAAGGTCGGCAAACTGGGACACTGTCAGGAGGGGCCAGGGAGCAGCAAGCTTCAATGTGAGTCTGCTCATTCTTGTTATAACTATTGCATTTTTTTATCAAATAGATTTTTTTTTGTTTTTTTTTAAGGGTGGCAGGTGTTTTTGTGTGTGGGGGGGGGATTTGCAGAAGGGAGAGCAGAGGTTTTCTAGCTGGGATTTTGGGACAGGGGTTTTGGTTTATGGAGGAGCAGAGGTTTTATAGAAGGGGTTAGGGGTTTTGTAAAATAGGGGGTAGAGGTTTTGGTGTAGGGGAGAGGTTTTGTAGAAGAGGGGGCAAACATTTCTGGTGAAGTGGCAGAGGAAAGGATTTTGTGGATGGGGCATGGGTTTTGTTGAAGAGGGGGCAGGGGGTTTGTAGAGGGGGCAGGAGTTTAGTATAAGGGAGGCAGGAGTTTAGTATAAGGGGGACTGGGGTTTAGTATAAGGGGAGCAGGGGTTTAGTATACGGGGGTCAGGTGTTTAGTATAAGGGGGCAGGAGTTTAGTATAAGGGGCAGGGGTTTAGTATAAGGGAGCAGGGGGTTTAGTATAAGGGAGCAGGGGTTTAGTATTTGGGGAGCAGGGGTTTAGTATAAGGAGAGCAGAGGTTTAGTAGAAGGGGAGCAGGGGTTTATGTAGAAGGGGAGCAGGAGTTTAGTATAAGGGGAGCAGGAGTTTAGTATAAGGGAGCAGGGGTTTAGTATACGGGGAGCAGGAGTTTAGTATAAGGGGAGCAGGGGTTTAGTGTAAGGAGAGCAGAGGTTTAGTATAAGGAGAGCAGAAGTTTATGTAGAAGGGGAGCAGGGGTTTAGTATATGGGGAGCAGGGGTTTAGTATAAGGGGAGCAGGAGTTTAGTATAAGGGAGCAGGGGTTTAGTATAAGGGGCAGTGGTTTAGTATAAGGGGGCAGGGGTTTAGTATAAGGAGAGCAGAGGTTTATGTAGAAGGGGAGCAGGGGTTTAGTATAAGGGGAGCAGGGGCTTAGTATAAGGGGGCAGAGGTTTAGTATAAGGGGAGCAGAGGTTTATATAGAAGGGGAGCAGGGGTTTAGTATAAGGGGAGCAGAGGTTTATATAGAAGGGGAGCAGAGGTTAGTATCAGGGAGCAGAGGTTTATGTAGAAGGGGAGCAGGGGTTTAGTATAAAGGAGCAGGGGTTTAGTATAAGGGGAGCAGAGGCTTATATAGAAGGGGAGCAGGGGTTTAGTATAAGAGGAGCAGAGGTTTAAATAGAAGGGGAGCAGAGGTTTAGTATAAGGGAGCAGAGGCTTATGTAGAAGGGGAGCAGGGGTTTAGTATAAAGGAGCAGGGGTTTAGTATAAGGGGAGCAGAGGTTTATGTAGAAGGAGAGCAGAGGTTTATGTAGAATGAGTGCAGGGCTTTTGTAGAGGGTGGCAGTGGTTTTGGTGGAGGGGGAAGGTTTTTAGTGATATTATGTGTACATTACTGTATAGTAGATATATATAATGATAGCATGTGTTTTGTTAAAGGAGGAGAAGGAATTTTATAGAACGGTGGGCAGGGGTTTTATTAAAGGGGGAGCAGGGGTTTTGTAGAAGGGGCAGGGGTTTTATTAAAGGGAGGCAGAGTTTTTGTAGAAAGGGGGGCAGGGGTTTTGTGGAAGGGTTTTGTAGTAGGCGGAACAGGGCTATTGTTGAAGGGGCAAGGGTTTTGCTGCAGGGGGGGCGCCACGTGTTGGGTTCGCACAGGGCGCCTGATTACCTAAGGCCGGCCCTGTATGTGATAATGGTTTGTGAAGGAATGTGTGGTGTTGCCCACTGTTCTGTGATCGCTCTGCGTACTGCGAGTGTTATTCTTGCAATTAGTTTGTTTTTTCATCTTGTGTAGGTGTCAATGGGTTTGGATAGTAATAGTAGCCAAGGATCCATGGGGCATGGCCAGTCCATTAGTCTGGTGATCAGTGCTATGATGCTTTGCCATAGTAGTTTCAGTTTAGGGCAGGACCACCAGCAGTGGAGGAAGGTGCCTATCTCTCTGCATCCTTTCCAACAAAGGTTGGGGTGAGTTGCGCTCATAGAGGCTAGTCTTTGTGGTGTCAAGTACCATCAGAACATCATTTTATATGCTTGTTCCTTATGGGTGACGCATATTGAAGTGGTGGCCGTGGATTCCCATATATCAGACCATTCTGTGGGGTCTTCCAATGGGCCTAAATCTTTTTCTCATGCCTTGATGTAGGGGAGCTTCTCCTGGGTTGGGTGTGTTGCTATAGTGACGTATAGGTCTGAGATTTGGCCCTTTCTCATTGGGTGTTCCATGCTATTGCGTTCAAATCATGTGAGGGGGCTGTGCCTGCCTGTTTGATGATGGGTGTAGAGGCAAAACTTCTGAGTTGAAGATATCTGAAGTGATCAAATGTGGTTAGAGCGTCTTTGTCTGGTAAGTCGTTGTAGGCAATGAACCCCTCAAGGACAGCTGTTTCATTGTTAATGCAAATCATCAGCATGAGGTTGGTTACTGGCTTGCTACTGAGGTTTGGTAGTACTTGCGAAGCAAAAACCAGAAAAGTTGTGGTGGGGAAAAATTGTGTTTGAAAACCCCTTCCATCTGAAGTCAGTGGATAGTCAATTTAATGTTAAACAAATATCTGCACACCAGTCAAGCCATAAGACTGGCTTTCCCCAAAGAAATCACACATTTGCAGTGATGTTACTACCGCAAAGGATTCTGGGTGGGCATATGCAAATCAGTTCAACAAGGATTCGCATTTGCCGCATTCCATTTTAAACAAGGATTCCTTTGAGTCTGTGTTTGCTGTATAAAACAGCTTTGAAACACAACTTAGGATAAGATGCAAAGGCAGTGAACCTCTCAAGGACAGCTATTTTATTGTTAATGCAAAACATCAGCATGGGTTTGGTTACTGGCTTGGTTTCTATGTGTTCTTTAAAATGCTGCCTTTGTATATATACACTATATGCACAAAAGTTTTCAGACTTTTATTACATTACATAGACATACATAGACATTTGCTCCCCTGCACAAACCCCCGTGCTCCCTGCACCCTGCACAGATCTCCTCCCTCCCTGCACCCTACACATCCTTTCTGCACAGACCCCTCCTTTCCTGTAGCCTGTGCACACCCCCTCTCTCCCTGCACACACTACAGACCCCCTCGCTTTCTGCACCCTACATAGACCCCCTCCCTGCAATCTCTGCAGCCTCCCTGCACCCTTGACAGCCCCAATCCCATAGCCCTTATGCCCCCCTCCTCCTACCACAACCTTCCTGCACACACCTCAGCCTCTTTTCCTCCCTGTATCCACCTCACCCAATGCATCCCCTGTACCCACCTCACCCAATACAGCCTCTATCCCTCCAAGCAACACACTACAGCCCCTATCACCCATGAACACACAGCAGCCAATATCCTACTTACACACACATACTGCAGCTTCTACATCCTCCACACAGTAGAGACTCTATAATCCATACAAACACACACACACCCAGACTACAGCCCCAGTATTCTCCAGACACCTACTACAGCCTCTATCCCACACACATACACAAGCACCTATGAATACACTGCAACACAACCAGCACTCTCCACTCACATGCTACACTGAAAACAGCCCTATTCACACATGCAAATCCACAAGGAACCTCGCTGTATGCATACAGTCCCACAAGCAGCATCTTCAAACATGCAATACCACATACAGCCTCTCTACACAGATCACAAGCAAGATCCCCACCATTGCAATACTGCATAGAGCCTTCTTACACACACACACACACACACACACACACAATTATATAGCACCAACTTAAAATAAGAGAAACAACACAACACATTGACATACAGGAACAGAACATCAAAAGCAGCATCCCACCCATGCAACCTCACAAGTATTCTCCAAACAAGTGTTTGGAGGCTACTAGTATGGTTACACATGTGGGGGTCGCTGCTTGTGATATCATCAGAAAATACAGTGGAAACTTGTAATTTAGATTTTTTTTAATGGGAAGGGGGAGACATTATAGCAAGGGTTACTTCATGCAAAATAGTGCTTTATTAAAACACTGTTTTTGGTTGGATTAATCTCTTAAAAGTAGAGAGGGCACTGTTTGGGGGCCCTGCTTGTGGAAGTCATGACTTGGCAGCGTGCACATAATATCTGTGTGAGAGCTACACAAACAATGGCAGGAAAGTAGTAGTAGCCAAAAAATCTTGCACCAGGTGGGGAGCCCCCCGTGCCCTGTGAGTTGCCAGTCTTCCAGTCTGCCCCTGCACCTGTGTCAATGGGTCTAATTTAAACTAATAATCAAGAGGTGTGTCCCAATACTTTTTTAGTGTAGTATATAGTGTAATTGCTGTGAACTACAATTCTTATCACGATGGTTAGAAACTGCTAACCTCATTATCCTTTCTCTGGTTCTTAGGTATAGTTTAGGTACCAATATCTGAAATAACAGATATAATATACACACAGTTGCCTAATATCAAGGAAGGGCACTTTTCTTTTTATTGTCAGCCATATTCAGTAGAAGGCTTAACTTTCCATTGGACCCTACCCTTTGTCATTCAAAAAGGTTTATGGCACCATGACAACCTCCACTGATCTAAAGAAACATGGGCACTAAGATACATACTGTTGGACATTTGTCCATGGGGGCAGCCTTCCCTTACAACTAGTCTGCAACTAAGTCTCAATGTTAATATAATGGTAAAGTTGAAAAAAGAGTATCTGAGATAGAATACCAAATTTCCAAAAGAAAGAGGAGAACAATGGGATAAAATAGGAAGGAGAAGATAAACGAATAAAAAAAAAACAAGATAAATGAATGATAAAATAATAATAAATAAATAATTAAAATATTCCTGAGCACTACACTCTACCTTACAGAGGATACAAGTTGCGCCAAATAAAACCAATATAGAGCTAAAATAGCTTTTAAAGTATATAAAATATACAATAGAAATACAAAGGTACAAAATATAAGATGTAAAAAGTCATTTTTGGGTCATAAAAGTCTTCAAGTGTTCAAAAAGAAGGTCTATGGAGTAACTTCAAACATCAGCAGCATATGCAAAATAAATCATAGAAGACAAATAGTGCAATATTGTAAGTCTATGGACTGTAGACAACACTGGGATAACGAGCTCTCGGTAAAACAGCACACAGTGGTATTTAAACTCCCCACTTACACTCCCCACAGGCAGACACTCACTAACATACAAACACTCACTCACTGACAGACACACACACACAGGAAGACACACACACACTGCCAGTCAAACACTCACACACTCAGACACTCACTGACATACATACATACACTCACTCACTGACACACACACACATACACACACAAACACACTCACTGACAGTCAAACACTCACACACTCACTTACACAGACTCAGACATCCAGCCACCTTACCTCCCTGGGGTCCAGTGTGGGGCAGCTCCTCACTCCTCCACTGTTTAGTATGCCGGGGCCGGAATGGTGTCATATTCCAGCTCCTGACATCCCAGAGGGCATGCGAGGGAGGAGTGGGAAGCTGCAAGAAGAGCCTCCCTCACTGCCAATACTGCAGCCTGCCTGTTTCCTCTCCTCCGCCAGCATTCATTGGCAGAGCAGACACCTGCAGCCTTATAGATCCAGAAAGGAGAAAATAAGCACACAGTAAGCACCCTCACAGAAGCAGCAGCACTGTCACCTGTCCTGGAGCTACCGATGGACTCACTACATCCCATTGAAATCCAAAGCGCCACCGCCTCGACGCATAAATGGAACACTGATCGGGTGACCACCTTTGTCCCACGAGGCCCGACCCAGGAACAATGCGAATCGGCAACAACCTGAAAGCTGCAGGAGAGATCCACCACCCTAAGGACATTGATCTAAAGCTTAAGTCTTATAATTTCTAAGATATTATAATTTCTCAGTTTTTCACGTTAATCTTTTCATGTTTTGACACTACCATGACGACTGATCCTACTCACAACACACCTGACCGAACAGCCTGTGGGCCATGACTCAGCACCCCTCCACAGTACTTAAGCACGGAACACGGAACACAACCGGACAGAGCCAGGCACACATAATATCCACGCGACACGGCACCCCACGACAGGGAACGTGTCACATAAAATGTTCTAATTCCATATTGAGAAAGCCTTTTAGGCGAAACGCGTTTGTGGATTTTATATTGTATATTTTACTCATTAAAAGCTCTGTTGGTTACTTTTATTTATCATCTTTTATTCACGCTATAATTATTCTTTTGATTTTTACCTGGCGTTTTTATCATTGAGAACTCCAAGAAATCCTAGGTGGGGATCAAACCACCAACGCTGATTCCAGTGGGCACTTTGTCTGCCCCATCATTGTGAGTACCATTTTATATATATTTTAATACCATTGTTTTATCCAGAGAGCACTATCGGTTGTCTCTATTTTATTCTCTTTGAGTGTTGAACATACCTTTGAAGCAAGACACCTGCACCATATCCCATAAGCGGGAATTGTACCGCTGTACGCTGTCCATACTAGAGCTAGCTATAGCTCTTCCACATGTGAGTGCATTACCGTCTTCTTTTTATCTTTTATTTCATCTTATTGGATATATTGCACTGTTTTGTTCTATCTTTTATCTTTTTATATTATTGGATCATTTCGGGGAAGATCTATGTGAACACTATCCCTGACCAAGCACGTTACAGACCATTTGATCTAAAGAAAGAACTGTCAAGTTAAGACCTTTGTGGGATACAATATTGCTATCCTATTATATTTATTTTGTGTGGCGCATGCTCTTCTCTGTATTTTCTCACATGTTACTATACGCACAACCAAAATAAAGAATAATAAAAAAAAAAAATTATTTAAAGAGTTACGGATTAATATTAATGAATTAATTTTGGAAAATGTCATTCCTAGGAATCAACATATTGTAACAAAGGACAGAATGTGTCAAAGTAAGTTTAAAAAAAGTCTGCGAAAAAGTACGAAAGTATAATATTGATTAGGGTGTTTCAATTCTTGTAAACTACTGTGATAAATTATAAATTATATACCATATAGATAAATTACAGAACTGAACTGAAGTGGTATATGGCTTTTAATGCAGATAAATGTAACATCATATTACTAAAATAAGTTGAATTGGGGATAATGGTAAAGGAGGGAAATTGCAGTTTATAACAGACTAGTCAACAATGTGCAATGTCAGTCAGCAGTTGCAAAGCAAGTAAGGTATTGTCATGTGTAGAACAAATATTATTCCATGTGAAGAAAATAAAGGTCTGTATCTTTTTAAAGAAATGCCAAGACTGCACTTTGAATGTGTAGTACAATTTTGGACACTAAAAAATGGGTCGCAAGAGTATTCTGAGAACGGACAGCAGCTAAAATTTTGGACACTAGTATTAAAGAATATATACTATAGAACTTGAAAAAGGGGGAGGTAAGATTTAAGTTATGAAGAAAGGAAAGGATCAATTTGTTTAATTTGTAATTAATTATTTATTATAATAACATGCTTAATATGGTTGTTTAATCAGATTTTGTTATGTGTTTTTTTTTTTTTTAGGTCAAGATGCTTTTCTTTTTTGAAATTCCGAATGTTACTTGTAATTTGGGGTAAAAGCTTGTTGACCCAAAAAGAAAGTTGACTGCCAGTTTGGAGTCACGGGTGAATTGTTCATTTTTTTAATTTTTTTTTTATAATTCTTTATTTTTGTGGGTATTCAGGAGTTAAACATGTTTTACATCATGTGCAGAAAGAAATAAAATGTACGAAATGCATTTGAGGTAAACATTATATAACAAGTATAATTGCACAGGTACTATGCCACCCGATTTTTATTAGGTTGAACACTGGTTTACTCCCTCATGCTGGAAACAATTAAGACGTGCAATATCTTGGAGGGGCTGGTAGACAGCGTTATGTGCCCTGCTTAGGGATGTTGGGGCTGTAGTCTTAACCTAGGCACGTGTACAAGAGGGTAGGGAGCGTGGTTATTATGGCCATTGGCCGTTTAAAGGTTTGGTGTGTGCCCTCACTTAACAAACAGGATGCTTGGCAATTCACCTCTCCCCCGGACGGGGGCTTAGAAGTACAGATTTGGGTCCCTGTGTCAGGGATCCGCGGGCGGCTAGGAGGGAAGGCTGCACGCCACTTGCAGCACTCACCCTCAGTCCATCGCCGCCCGCGGTCTCCCCTCTGCTTACCTGTCGGCGAGCGGCGTCTCCTCTCTGCCGCTCGCCGCCCGCGTCCTCCACGTCCCCCAGCGGCAGCATGTATAACGCTGTTCGCTGGGAGGTCACTGAATTATGTAAACGCTGGGGTCATGTGAGTGACCCGGCGTTAAAGGAACAGTACCACAATCACAGTGGGAGGTATAGATATCCCCCACGTGTGATTGTTAATTCTGATTGGAAGTTATCCAATCAGAATTATAGTCTGTAAGCTCGTTTGAACAGGGTCCTCTTCAACCTATTGTTCCTGTAAGTTTTCTTGTAATTGTCCTATTTATTGTTACATCCCCCCTCTCATAATATTGTAAAGCGCTACGGAATCTGTTGGCGCTATATAAATGATAATAATAATAATAATAATTAAACCAAGGGTATTTATACTAACCTTTCCTGTCCCTCAGTGCCCTGTTGTGGTCTTGTGATACCTGTAGCGTAGTGTTCTCGTCTTGCTCTCTGGTTACTGATTATTTGGCTCGATATTCTGATTATCCTGTCTTCTCCACTCCTTTGACCTCGGCTTGTTTCTCGTTTTCCCGTTTTCTGGCTCCCTTTACTTGGCTTGTCTCCTGACTATTCTTAGCGTGCTTAGCCCGGCCACTCTAAGGACCGGTATAGCATCCTTCCTCTCTGTGACCTGTTAGCGTGTTAGGTTCCGGAATCGTGACACCCTGCACGTGCTTTGTGTTAGGGGGTGGGGGTAAATCGGCTTAACCAGAATCGTTGGTTGTCTGCTAGCGGAGCCAGAGTCGTGAGTGTGTCTAATACTCTGTAACATTTATAAACTGAAAAACTTAAAGACTTAAAAAAGAATGAAACCAAACGTCAAAATGCTTGTAAAGTAAGTATAAAGACCAGGTAGATATAGCATATATGAAGTGTCCAGTATTTAGTCCTTTAGTATGGGACAGTGTAAAGGTGCACTTGCATGTGCGGTTGCTTTTCTCATGTTAATGAGTCCGTCGTCCTCGGCGCTGTTGCTCTGGGCACAGATTTGTTTTTTTGTTGTAATTTTTTCATTTTTTTATTAGCATAAAATCTAGTACTCATTTTTAGTTGATGTTCCAAGATGGGCTGGCCCATGTTGCTGCTGCAGGTAACGAGAGTCCCAGTGACTGGAGAAACTTAGGCGACTCGGATATGTGTGTCAGGTGGAGTGGAGACTGGGTGAAAGTCTAACGGAGAAAGGAAGGGAGTTCCACAGAGTGCAGCCCTGGAGAAGTCTTGGAGGCGAGCATCAGACAAATTCGGCACTACTCCAGTGCTCAGATCCTATCTTTGCATGGCATGAACATTTCTCATAAGATAACGCCATTCATTTTTTGGATGGACAATGAATAGGAGGAATTCTTTACTTGTGCATTTCAAACACAATTGATTGGACTAAGAGTCTCCATCAATCATGATCACTGCAATGACTTGCAGCCGAGTTTTTAGAGTACTTGGGCAAAGATTTGTTTTTTTGTTGTAATTTTTTCATTTTTTTTATTAGCATAAAATCTAGTACTCATTTAGTTGATGTTCCAAGATGGGCTGGCGCATGTTGCTGCTGCAGGTAACGAGAGTCCCAGTGACTGGAGAAAGTTAGGCGACTCGGATATGTGTGTCAGGTGGACCGTCTTGCCAGCGTGATCTGTTGTTAAGCGATGAGGGCCCCATTTATAGGGGATAGAGTTCTCCGGCAGTAGCAAGGTTATGTGGCGGAGGGATCTGCGCCAGGTAAGAGTGTGCCTTGAGAAGTCTCTGTAAAGAGTCAGACTTGCTCCCTCAAATGTTACCATAGGAGAGCCCCATGAGAGCCCCCCGGTCTGAGTCCCGCACAAATTTAATCAGCACGTCTCTTGGTGCCTCCTGGGGAGCCTTGAGTGCTTTGGGGAGGTGAAAGCAGGTGTCAATCCCTACTTGCTTCGCTTGCTTGGGGATCAATAAAGTTGCTACAAACCTCCTGCAATAGTGCGGTAGTTCCAGGTTGACCACCGATTCAGGAACTCCCCGATAGGTTTTGGTCCTTAGCTTTGTCCTCCATTCCCGCTAGTTGGACAGTCAGCGTTGCACATTGCTTTTGTAAAAGTTCCAGGACTGTGTCCGTAGTCGCCTGCGCTGCCCTTGCGCCCCCGAGGCACTCCTCAACGGAGACCATGCGGCTTGAAAGCATGGAGATTTCCCTTCTGACGAGCGCCATGTCGGCATAAAACATCGCCTTGATATTCAGCATCAGTGCCTTTATGTCGGCTTTTGTGGTGGGTGCTGCGTCGCCTAGCTCTTTAGGCTGCTGGGGTGTAGCATGGAAGGAGTCTGGCATACTGTAGCATGGAAGGAGTCTGGGAGCGTGGAAGGAGTCTGGCATACTGTCATTGTCTGATGATTGTGAGTCGTAGGCCTCTGTCGGAGCCATCTTGCCGGGCTCTTGCCGCTGTGTCGGGCGCATAAAAGTGCCGATATCTTTTGACCTCGAGCCAGGATCTGTTCTGCTCTTCTTTGTTTTTTTCCCCATAGTGTAGGGTGTTCTGGGGTTGTCAGGTCTCAAAGGTTAATTTTGTCGCTAGGATATCGCTTTTATCGGGTCTCACACTCGGAGCTGTGGTGAGTTGCGACTTGCTCATTTAGGCACTGGCTCCGCCCCCCGTGAATTGTTAATTTTTAATGGCACAGTTGGAAAAGGGAAATTAAGAACTTCTAAGGAATTAACAGCAAGAAAAGCAGAGATTTGCAACAAAATAAACTTGATGGACCTGGATGTATTTTTAAACTTGCTTTGGTACAAGAAGAACTAATTGGATGCTATAAATAAATTAATACAACACTTATATGTAATATGACTTATGCAAAGTTCTGAAACAGCTATACAGTAAATGGTAATGTTGGAGCACAAATGAGGAAAAAAAAGAAGAAACCAATAAACTTAATACAATTTGTGATTTACTCCTTTGCTCCAAAGGCTCTATAGTTTTGTTGGAGGATCTATTCTGATGTCCTCTGTGAAATTGCCTCTGGGGGCCATCACTGGGTTCCTTAAAAAATATCTTGATGATGTAATGTATCCAAAGAGCCTCTAGGGGCAGCCGTACTATGTGTAGCAAAAAAAGCCTTAAACCTACTCAATATATATGTATAAAGAAATACAAACTCAGGGCCGCTTGTATAGGCATAATAAAATTCTCTTAGAATAGTACACTGTTTTTGGCTCTCTACATCAATAGTAGTTTTTTTCATGAATAAAATACAATTACATTTGTAGACTAGTATATGTTAGATCCATATATAAACATTAAAAAATAAAATGGAATAGTGGGGAAGGAGAGACAAAAGGTACTGCTGCGTAGTAACATTTTAAATAACTTCTGAATATTTATAGAAACAATGTTAAAAGTGGACTCTCACATTTTACAAATGTGTTATCAGCATATCTTGAGTACAGTTACAAAAAAAACAAGGTGAAAACTAAACATCAACATTTAGTATAGTTTTTAAAGAACTACTTCAACAGGCACCTTAACCTCTAGGAATGTGCATGAGCAAACCATTTAGTTCGATTCGGCACTTACAAAATCCGGGACATTGTCAATTCGGTAATTCGGCACTTCGGTTTGGTTCGGCACTCCCGAAATTCGGGACTTCGGCAATTCGGCACTTTGGTTCGGGACTTTGGCAATTTGGGAACTTGGCACTTCGGAATTCGGCACTTTGGTAATTTAGGACTTTGCCAATTCCCTAAACCTAACTCTTTCAATGTCATAATGGGAACATTTTACTTCCTTAGTACCCATTCATAATCTTTTTCTCTCTGTGTCATGAGTGCCTAGAGCAGGGTTCTCCAAACTCTGGCTCTCCAGATATTGCTGAACTACAGCTCCCAGAATTCTCTAGCTATTCTATTCAAATAATCATTGGAGTTGTAGTTCAGCAAAATCTGGAGGGCCAGAGTTTGAAGATCCCTGGCCTAGAAGATCATCAACAATTTTAGTGCACTTCTTCTTCTTTTATTATTTATATAGCGCCAGCAAATTCTGTAGCACTATACAATGGGTGGACTGACAGACACGTAATTGTAACCAGACAAAGGGACACACAGGAGCAGAGGGGTTGAGGGCCCTGCTCGATGAGCTTACATGCTAGAGAAAGTGGGGTATAGTGACCCAAAGGGTATAAGTAGGGGTAATGAAATAGGTTACTAAAAAAGTAATCAATAGGTTATATTTGACAGTTGCAGGAGAGAAGTCATGGGTATAAAACACGCTAACAGTTTAGATGAAGTGTGTTTTCAAAGATTTGGTGGAGTGGAGACTGGGTGAAAGTCTAACGGAGAAAGGAAGGGAGTTCCACAGAAAAGGTGCAGCCCTGGAGAAGTCTTGGAGGCGAGCATCAGACAAATTCGGCACTACTCCAGTGCTCAGATCCTATCTTTGCATGGCATGAACATTTCTCATAAGATAACGCCATTCATTTTTTGGATGGACAATGAATAGGAGGAATTCTTTACTTGTGCATTTCAAACACAATTGATTGGACTAAGAGTCTCCATCAATCATGATCACTGCAATGACTTGCAGCCGGGTTTTTAGAGTACTTGGGCAAAGATTTGTTTTTTTGTTGTAATTTTTTCATTTTTTTATTAGCATAAAATCTAGTACTCATTTTTAGAAATGACCCAGATGGTTATGGGTAAGTACATGTAGCCAACTGAAAACACTCATGACACAATGATAAGTGATGGCCAATATCTCCCTCAAAATTGGATACAAGAAAATGTTGGAATTTATGGCACAATTTTATTTTCATTTCTTTTGATAATTTTCACATTTAGATTGCATCTGTAGATGTCCACTGAGAACAAATGCGTCTACTAAGTCTTTTCATGAGTATTTTGCGAAGTAGGAAAAAACCAAAACAATACAGAAGCTCTAATCTATCTTTTAAAATAATATATTTTATTTGACTACAAAAGAATACACCACTGGCTATGAAGTCAAAATAAATACAGACCTGTGACTGCTCCATGAGCTTTCTATATATATTTAACCTATGTAACATGTCTGCCAAAATAAAGAACATGTGTGGATAAACAAAGTTAAGAACCTAATGAAAATAAAGCAAAGTGACAGATGTAAAAACATGCACCTGGTACAGACTCTGGTACTTTCAATCGAGAACGGAGAGGCATATGTTAAAAAAATTCAGATAAGACTATACAAAAGGATACATATAATCACAAATTAACTTAATAAATAAATAATGAAACATATCATAATATGGTGATATTTTATCTATTATCCACTAAATTATATATTTCCTGCCTGTTCTATGTTAAATTTTGTATATATTGTGTATTAATATTGTTTTTGTATTTTGTTGTACCTAATGTAACAATGCAATGATTCGTGGACCCAGGACATACTTGAAAACGAGAGAAATCTCAATGTATCTTTCCTGGTAAAATATTTTATAAATAAATAAAATAAATAAATAAATGGTAACATTAAAAAAAAAAAAAAAATCTGTTTTCAAAGACAAATAGTAATAATAATCTCCATTCCCAAAAATGTCATCAAGTGTCTTAAAATATAATTTTTTTCTATTGTTATTCATTTTTGTGTTACTTACTTTATGTAACAATGCAACCTAGCAATACTGATGTGGCTAATTTTACATTGGAGTAAAGGCCCAGATTCCTTGATGGAATTGACGCAGCTGTGTTAATGTTGTAGTGAGAACTTTGGGGTTGAAGAGAGATGCAAGTGCATCAAATTTGGAGCTGAGGCCCCTGAATTGATGCAGATCAATGCCAATGACAACATTGTTACCTGGATCGTGATACTGCGCCCCTATTGACGCTGATTCGTCATTGTAGGTATGTTTCCTAACAGGAACAGCCTGACTGAATGTTTAAACCATGTAACATAATACTGAAAGGCAAGCAAATGCTCAAAATAGCAAATGTGGACCAAATTTAAATGGTAATATGAGCTAAAATCAAAGGGTGTAAAAATGACCCTGTCACTGTTATGCAATCATAATATATGAATATATAAATGTTATGTATATATTTTTTTCAAGTACAGTAATAGGCTTTGTTTTTGCACTCTTTTGTTTGGTCCAAAACATTTTTCCTGAATTGTTTGCATGGCTGAAATTCGTATGACCTAAACAAACCCATTGGAATAATTTAGTTAACTGAATTAAATTTCTTTTTGGCTGAATCATATGTGAGCATATGTATCTTTTTGCATAGTCTTATCAGATATTTTAAGCCTGTGATCATTAACATACTCCACTATGTTCTCAACTGAGAAAAAGTTATATTGCTTCTTAATTGCTAGAATTTCAAAACAAGTTTGTTTTAAAATATATAAATGGATACATAAAGAAAATATATCATCTCTAAAAAGTTTACTATCTACAATATTTTTGTAAAGGATGAACAAACAAATGAAGGATTCACATTGAGGAAATATGCATTTTCAAGTATCCCAAAATAACAATCTATACATAGAATTGCTGATTTGCAATATTTTTATGTGCCAGCTATTCCATATTTTATATTAATATTGTACTTGTTTAATTTTTTTAAACAAAAGAGACTCTCTAGAAGCCTAGAATATGACGGCAGATAAGAACCATTCGGCCCATCTAGTCTGCCCAATTTTCTAAATACTTTACTTAGTCCCCAGCCTTATCTTATAGTTAGGATAGCCTTATGCCTATCCCACGCACGCTTAAACTTCTTTACTGTGCTAACCTCTACCACTTCAGCTGGAAGGCTATTACACGCATCCACTACCCTCTCAGTAAAGTAATATTTTCTGATATTTTTAAACCTTTGCCCCTCTAATTTAAGACTATGTCCTCTTATTGTGGTAGTTTCTCTTCTTTTAAATATAGTCTCCTCCTTTACTGTGTTGATTCCCTTTATATATTTAAGTGTTTCTATCACATCCCCCCGTCTTGTCTTTCCTCCAAGTTATACATGTTAAGTTCCTTTAACCTTTCCTTGTAAATTTTATCCTGCGATCCATGAACCAGTTTAGTAGCCCTTCTCTGAACTCTCTCTAAGGTATCAATATCCTTCTGAAGATACGGTCTCCAGTACTGTGTACAATACTCCAAGTGAGTGTTCTGTACAATGGCATGAGCACTTCCCTCTTTCTACTGCTAATACCTCTCCCTATACAACCAAGCATTCTGCTAGCATTTCCTGCTGCTCTATTGAATTGTCTGCCTACCTTTAAGTCATCAGAAATAATCACCCCTAAATCCCTTTCCTCAGATGTTGAGGTTATGACTCTATCAAATATTCTGTTCTCTGTGCACAATTAAATATGCAGATCAGTATATCTGTATGTGTTCTTTTTGAGGACCAAAGCATGTTGGTAGCATTGTCGATATATCAAAAATAATAGGATCAAAATTTTAGTTACTAGAAATGTGATGTCAATTCATTCCTCTTGTATGTATGTATATAGAGAATATCAAATGTTCATTATTTCCCCTTAATGTATATTGTATATTACACAATTAAAACAAACAAACAAAAGACCAAACACAAAACAAACAAACAATTCAGTTTCAGCTGAGATTAATTTAAGGCAGCACTGGGACACACATGAATATATCGTAAAGATACCATCTGGTGTGAACCCAAAGATTTTATTTTATACTACCTGTCATTGACTATATTTCATCTCCCCTGGGTGCCGCCTCTATCCTTCTTTGTACATTCCTGGTCTGTCTGTGACTGGTGGAGGTCATGCTCTCAGACAGTGGCTGCTATTTGTTACAGCTGTTCTTAATATTGTCCCTCTCCCTTTTAATGATGATGAGGGGAGCACTTTTTCATTGACTGTTTCCCCAGCTACTCTACAGGCATATCAGTTTAGGGAGAGGAACTGACCTGAAGGAAGAATAATATAGTGAAATTCACCACTTTTCTTGGGATTTAAATGCAAATAGATACACAAACACATATTTATTTATTTATTTATTTATTTTATTTATTTATAAAATATATTTTACCAGGATGGATACAATGAGATTTCTCTCATTATCAAGTATGTCCTGGGTCCACAAAACATTGCATTGATACAATAGGGTACAATATTTCAAAAATGCAATATACAAACTATGTCTATATACATACACACATAAATGAATTGAATACATAACAGGTAAAAAATATATTCAGCCATGACAGTTGCATTCTGTGCTGAGCTCTATTGCCATAGATCTATTAAAAGATTTTAGATTGAATGAAGATTTGACTGTGTCCCTGAGGTTATTCCATAATTGCAATGCTCTGTAGGAAAAGGAGGATCGGGACACTTTATTTTTGTATTGTAGTATGCTACATATCGTGCTAGTACTGAATCGGAGGTTATAGGAGGTGGGAACAGCTGGGGAGAGCATTCTACTGAGGTAGGGTGGGAGCTACCCAGAAATGCTCTTATGCACAAGGCTGGAAAGATGAAGAGTGCGTTGAGATTTCAGCGACAGCCAGTTTAGCTCTTTTAACATGTCACAGTGGTGGGTAAAGTAATAACATTCTAGTACAAAGTGGCAGAATGAATTATATAAAGTATTAAGTTTATTAAGGTGGGATTGCGGTGCGGGTGCATACACTACATCCCCATAATCAATGACTGGCATTAGCATCTGTTTCCTTACTGTAGGGCTTAGGCAGGATTTGTTTCTGTACAGGGCATCTAGTTTTGGGTAAAGTTTTGAAGAGATTTATTCAATGTGAAGGACAAAGGTTAGATTGGGATCGACCAACATACATAGATATTTAAAAAAGCAGACTGTTGACTGATACACAGTTGTTGGTTTTGTAGTTTATGTAATTTAGGTACAGTTCCAAAGATCATTGTAACAGTTTTGTTAGTGTTTAGGAAGAGTTTGTTATCTGCTATCCATTTTTCTAACCTCTGTGAGTTGGTTTTAGAACACAGCCTCAAGCTGCGGTAGCTTGGGTTTACTAGTGTAGATTACAGTGTTGTCTGCATACATGTGTACAGTTGAGGACTTGCAGACGTTAGGCAGATCATTTATAAATAATGTGAATAGCAGGGGGCCGAGTATGGAGCCTTGGGGAACACCACACGTGATTGGAAGAGGGAGGGAAGCGCTATCAGAAATGGCCACATATTGCAATCGCTCTGAAACATACGATCAAAACGGACGATCACCAATGCCTGAGTATTTAAGTTTTTACAAAAGAATGCCATGGTCTACTGTTTCAAAGGCCTTGGCAAAATCAAGGAAAATAGCTGCTGTTAAATCTCCTTGTTCCATGCCAATTTGGATGTCATTGCAAACTTTTAAGAGGGCAGTCGAAGTTGAGTGATTTGGACGAAAGCATGATTGATCTGGGATCAGATAATTAGATCATTGATAATATTCACATAGTTGCATGTGGCCACATTTTTCCAATATGTTTGACAATACAGGGAACAATGATATTGGGCGATAGTTAGATATCAAAGTATTGTCACCACTTTTATGGATAGGTATAACATTTTGTCATGACTGCTAGTGTGTTCCAACACGCAGAAACTATGTAAACATATACATAGAAAAAGAAAAGGAAATAAAAAGGATAGAATGTAAACCGGTCCTTAGAATGGCCGGACTAATACGTTAGAGACAGAGAATGGTCAAAGTGAAAGCCGAGGTCAAGGAAGCCAGAAATACACAAATACCATTTAAACAAGCCAAGTCAGGAAAACCAAAAATCGAATAACAAGGAATAGCCAAGGTCCAAATACCAGAATGTCAGAATTACAAGAATAAACACACTCTCAGGAACCAGGAACAGGAAACCATGACAGGGCAAGGTACTGGGGTGAATTAGGGATTTAAATATCCCTCTCTATGCTGTGATTGGTCAGAGGATGACCTCTAACCCTAGAACATGCGCGTGCATCGGCATTGTGACATCACACGCATGTCAGTATAATTTCGGGGGGTGGAGCCCATGATGGACGCGACTGCATGGTCGGCGCCATCTTTGATTTGCCGGGGCAGCATGGAGGAGCGGTTCCTGGCTCACTGCTGAGCAGGTAAGCTTGGCTTGTCAGCACGATTGTGCCCGTTGGGCAAAGATGTGCCTCGCGTGAAGCCATAACACTTTTGCAGTCTTCCAAAGTTTGGGTATGTATCCTGACACCAGGAATTCATTGATAAGGTTACTGACAGGTTTAGCAATTGCTAGTGCACTGAACTTCAGCAACATTGCTGGGATTTGATCTGGTCCACAATGGGTTTTCATTTTTAAATTATCAAGATGTTTTACATATGTAGATAGAGACACTTTTACAGTTTATTTTGTATATTGTTCAAATTAATTGAAATCTAAAATGCACCTAACTGAACACTTGTTTTCTAAAATGTTTTATTTGTTACAAGTGTCTTGCTGGTTTAAAACATATGTTCATGTAAACCTCAACAGGAAAAATCTTTATTCTAATCTTTTAATGGCTATATGTTTTTAATTTAACATTTTTAAAACATGCACAGCAGTGAACATTTATCATTTGTAGTTTTAAATGAGTCTCAGGGATATATTTATGGCAGTGTTATTGTAAAGCTTTAGTTTTACACCTGTAAAGAGGTTTTCGTATTATTTGTACCTCTCTTCAGCCATAGAACCCGTCATATTCATTTGGGAACACTGTTATCTCCTTAGTGTCTTCCTTTAGAATGAGGTGCGATATGGCTGAATTCTGGTCTAAATAACTCATGAAAACATTGAAAGAATTCAACAGTTAACAAACTATGTTGGCTATCTGTCTGGCCAAGCAGAATGAAAGGAGCTCAATATTTACAAAAACTCACTTGCTGGATGGGTACAAGGTGAGGCAATAGCATGGAAAACATTGGCGAGTCAGTTTGAAAACTGATGTAATGGATATGGTGACTCTAATGGAGAGGAGGGTTCTCTGGGTTGGACAGAAATGATCAAACAGCTTTCTGGAGCATCTGGTGAAGGGAAAGGATTGTCATAATCTATCGGAGGAAAATAAAATATTTAACACTGCATTCAGGTACACATTGCATTTTATACATGCATGGCAGTTATGAATCTCAGAAGAACTTTGCCATTTTGAGTATTTACACAAACCATAACACGCCTGATGTAGCACTGTTGTGTAGGAATGTATTCCAGAGCTAACACTGGTCTGGCTGGAAACTGCAAGAGCACTGTGATACTTTTAATAATGCCAAAATCTACTGCTGTCCAGCAAAGACAAAGGCTGGATTAAGGTTTTTTTTTTTTGCCACACCATATTTCATGTATTTTGTCTGAATACATGTTGAGACAAGTCCCACAATAATACATTTGCCTTCTATAACATTTAAAACTCAATTGTATGTCCTCATTCTAAATCACACAGAGTTCATATACAAATATATATATATAATTTTAATCAAATCTACATTTCTTCACTAATCAGCGAAATATCTTAAGTCTGATGTTCTAGGTTTAACCAGCATGTATTCTCTGTTGCATTTTCAACTCCCTCTCTCATGAGACATCTCTGCAGCTGCATTGTTTCATTGTACAAGGTCCCATTAAACTATCCCTAGCCTTCCTTTAATAAATCATTTGCAAAAAAAAGTAAAGTTCAATCCAGTGGGTTTTATTGGAGCAAGGTAAGAACTATGTTTAGGCCCACAACAGGGCCTTTGTCAAACTAACCACAAGTGTATTGATATCCTTTTTAAAGGGTAATCTATTCCACAATTAACACAGTGTATATCAAGACCTAGATAATCAATCACAAATCACATTAATGGAAAAGCAGTCTTTACATTTTTGGGACGTCTGACCTACATATAATAAGCCACATGGGCATTTCAAGATTTTTTATAAATATATTTTTAATAAATCATTAACCCCTTCAACACATAGCACTTTTTGATTGAAAAAATATTAGCATTACATTTATTTGAGACATGGGATGCATAGCAGACATATAAATATATTATAACACAGCAATTTTGTGTGCAGATTGCTTTTCAGACAAGTTTAAAAGTTACAATTATTGTAAATTTACACCACGTTTATATTCCATTTATTTGTTCATCCTTTATAGAAATATTTGGAAAAGCTTTAAACAGTATACATTGTCCTTTATATTCCAATGTTTCATAAGTTGAGCTGGTAGTTGGTTTTTTAAATCCCTACGAACTTATACCTCTAAATACCTGAACTGTTCCTGACACCACCAAAATGAGAATTGTGTGCAGAGATGTTCTCCTTCCCTGATTGAGAGCCTTAGAATTACCCAGGTTGAGTTTGTAGTCGCTTAGTTCACCATATATACTGACGTAAAATATTTGGGAGGGTTGTAATTAGTTGCTTAACATAGAAAAGCAGGTTGTCAGCATATGCTAAGATTTTAAGTTTGACCCGAGCATGCTGAAACACTGAATATCCCTGTTTTGCCAGATAGCTTCCAAAAATGGTTCCAAAGTAAGAACAAATAACAGAGGTGAGAGGGGACATCCCTAGTGGGTACCATTTGAGTTTTTCCTTTTCCATTCCCAGCTTGCGGAGGGTTAGGTACATGAACATCCAATCCACCCTATTGAATGCATTTTCCACATCTGTAAAGAGGAGGACGAGAGGGCGTTGTGATTCTTTTACTAAATGCATTATATAAAAAAGGTTGTATCATGCTATCTTTAACTTACCTTCAGAAATTTAGCCACTCTGATCTGGGCAGACCAGTGAAGGAATAACCTCATTTAAATGGGGGGATAACAATTTTTTCATATACCATAGGAGGCCAGATGTGACATATGCATGCACATTCGCTCGCACATTCACAAGCTCGACACGGTGGCCCAGTGAGATGAAGAAGAGCTGCAAAACGACCTAGTTAGACGCCATAACTCTCAGTCAAACCCTTGTACGGAGCTCTTTACTGCCTGGTAGACATTGGATGCTGTTCCATTAGAGAGAAAGACAAAGCGAAGCAGGAGGAGCAGGTGAACGCAAGGAGGGGAAGAAAGAAATCTCATTGAGTAAGTGTGCTGCAATCCCGCATTGGTCTCGCAGCGGAAACTTGCAATGCAGCAGTTGAGAGTTTGTCTGTTTTGAAACCTTATGAACCATATAACATTATGTGTATTTAGCTCTGCACTGAGCAAATGTTCTTTTTCCTTTTGCTGGATCGCTGTTTATTTTTGGCAATGCAAACCACGTAAGGGTAGAGGAGTGGTGTGAAGAACGGGAGAAATAAGATGCAATAAACAAACTAATTTATAAAAATAAAATAAAGAAAAAGGGGAAAGTGGAAGAAAAAAAGTGAAAAACAAAAAAAGTAAAGATGGGGAAGGTGAAACAAGCTTCAAAACACAGTGAAGGACAAAAATAGTCTTCACTTCACTTTTCCCTGCAAACAAAAGAGAACCCTTTAACTCAAACCCTATGTGAAAACGTATTGATAATCCAGCTCCCCCTTTTATTGTTAAAATTTCTGAAAGCAATCAAATAAAAATCAAAGTGGTCAAATCAAAATGGCTCCTAAACAGAGGATAAAGACAATACCTCTGAAAAAGAGAACCCTCTCCCTCCTGATAAGAACAGCCCGATAAATGAAAGTCATCAGGACAAGCACAGGAAATCTCTACCAGCAGATACCAAAGGCACGAAAAAACATGGCTTCTTGATTTCTTTGAAGAAGATACCTCTATTATGAGTTCCAAATTTCAAGGAATCATACAAACGCTGCTATCAACACTCTTAGACGAATTATATGTGAAAATTAAGAAAGATATAGAGCTCAACTCTGGAGATTTGAGATCTGAAATAGCTTCTTTAGCAGATAATCTTAATGCTCAAGCAAATATTTTAACTTCAATTCAAGAAGAAAATAAGATGCTTCAGAGCTCTCAATCTAAACTGGAGCTTAAAGTCAAAAGTCTGGAGACTAAAATAAATGACATGGAAGACAGAGCAAGATGCAAAAATATTCGTCTTAGAAGAATTCCAGAAGTAATTCAACAAAATCAACTTACTAATTTCCTTAAATCTTTTTTGTAGAATGTATTACTCCTCAAGAAATGGGAGAATATCCTTTTTATAGAGCTCACAGAGTTCCAAAACCCAAAGATATTGACCCATTATTACCCAGGGACATTATAGTGAGATTTACTAACTACTATCTCAAAGAGATGAGAATGCAAGCATCAAGGAAAAAAATAGTGGAGAACAGAGACTACAAGAACATCAAAATATTTGCAAATATTTCATTTGCATCACGGCAAATAAGAAGAACGTATGCAGAGCAGACACAAATTTTAAGGAATGAAAACATTAAATACAAATGGACATTCCCTACAGCCTTAGTGATCACTTATCAAGATACTTCGTATTTCTTTAAAGATCCGCAGGAACTGAAAAAGAAAATCTTACTTTGGGGCCTCCAATAATTTTGGTGGCCATGATCACATTCCCCTTTGCTTCAAAAGGATTGACTTTCTGTTTTTCTTTCTCCTTTTCACATATTTTGTATTTTTACAGAAGGTTGTAGCACTCAACAGATTCACTATGAATAGATAGGTAGTACCTACTCAGGTAGTAAAGGTACAAAAGGATCACTATTAAAGATTATTTCACTTAATACACAAATAGACATGGGCAAAGAGTTAAATTAGTCATGTACTACAGAATAGCACTGACTGAGGGTAGGGAAGGGTAAGAGCAATAAGGAGGGTGAAAAGAAAAAGGAAGTAAAATGAAAAGGCACAAAAGCATAGGATGCACATAAGACAATAAAGCTACATAGAGACACTAACTAGGGCACATATATATAATATATAATATGGGTAAAAAGATATGGAGGTATGGGAAAGATATGGAAGGTAAAAGGGAAACAGAGGTAGATAACGGCAAAGGAAAATCGGACTTTAAATTACATTTTAATAAAGCACAGATATTATTGAATAAAGTATCAAGGGATGATCTAGATTATATTAAATCAAGATTTAAATTTAAATTGGCATTCTAAATATATAGATTATCTGGGTAATAAATTATATATGGATCTGAATGAAATTAAAAAAGAAAATTATCATTTCAAACTAAATGAATTTAGAAATACCTTATCAAATTCTGACGAGCCTGGTCGGGTGAAACGCGCGTGTCAAGGGATTCTACCATACTACCAGCAATATTTATTCGATATATTTTTCTATTGCATCTTACTTTTTCTATCTACGAGGGGGGTTGGATTTAGGTGCCCTTGAAGGCACGGGTGGGCTATTTAGTCCGTGTACCTGATGTACTTTTCATCTCTCGTTTTTTCTTACAATCTGTCAGCACATTAGTGCATCCTTCTATAGTGATATCCTTAATATATATATATTTTTTGTTTCTCTCTCTATGTGATACCCTTGGGGCTTTCCTAGCCTACTGGTAGATGGATATATGGCTAATTTATAATTAACGAACAAGCTATCATCCATCTAGTTTGTTCTAATCTCACACACAGGCTCTCTATATTCCAGGTATTTCATCCTATCCCCCATTCAGGTTCTATATCCCTCCCCTACCTATATCATAGGGTTAACACATATACTTTTTGTATAGCACAGACGTGTGCTACAACGGTAAATTTAGTAAGTGCAATATTAGTACCTTTCTATATCTGCTGTTATCAAGCCAATCTTATTGATTTTAGTATTTATTTTTAGTTTAGTATCCTTACACTGTATTTATTTTGTGTGTTACACTTGGGTGATTGCCTTAAGTTTGGTTGGTAATTTTTAATATTTACTCAATAAATAGTTTTTTGTTTTCTAAACTGTATGATTAGTCTTCCGTGCGGTACTCTCATTAAGTTTCCAGTACCTATTACGGGTATACTACCCCTCTCTTTTCCTTTTGACCTTATCAAATTGGGATGGAATTATCTTGGATGGGTAGGGCGGAAGTAGTAAGAAGTAAGATCATACCTACTCCCAAAGGTTACGTATTTGTTTAAAAACATACCACTTAGAATTAATAATACTGTACTTAGAGAATTTCAATTGATAATTAATACATTTATTTGGCAGGATAAGAAACCCAGAATTGCCTCAAATATACTATACAGATATTTTTTAAAAGGAGACCTATCCTTTCCCAGCATTTTTCTTTATACAACAATAATATGATAGCACATGCTATTGCTTGGGATAAGTTTTCAACGCCCAGACCGACATGACTGGAGATTGAAAAACAAGATCTAGGAAAATTATAACCTTTATATCTACTTTGGTCAAACATAGATCCAAATGACAGAAAGAGTAGGATTTCCCTTATTCAAAACTCAATGATTAGAGATCTCTATACTATTTTTTATCATCTAAATGTTATGGCTTTGGGATTACGAAATTCTCTTCTATTAAAAATGCCTTTAGAAACCATAGAGTTGGACGTAGGCGATATCAGTTTATCAAGCTGAAGGGAAAATAATGTTAAACTTTTAAGTGATTTAGCACCAGATGGGACACTTTTGTCTTTTGCTTTGTTACAGTGAAGATTTCATCTTTTGCCTAGAGAAATTTTCAACTATCTCAGATTGAAAACTTTACAACAAAAAAAAATGATTGTAAGGGATAATCCTTTAAGCGATTTTTTTTAAAATAAACATCATAAGCATAAGATCGCCGCTAGGGTTTCTAATCTTTTTATCCAACTGCAGTTGCAAGAAAATATCTTACCATGAATTAAATGGGAAAAGGAGTTGAATGTTGAAATAGAATATGAGGAGTGGTTAAAGGGCTTAATATTAGTAAAGAAGAACATATATAGCATGAACCTAATTAAAACTCAATACAAACTTACTTTGTGTTGGTATTTAACTCCTACTAGATTACACAAAATCAATTCAAACACTTCACAAATTTGTTGAAGATGCGAAGTAAATGTTGATTCTTTGTAACATATCTGGTGGGGTTGCCCTGAGCTAAAAAATATAATGAAATCTTTACAAAATCTCTTAGTATCTTTTCTATGAATCAGATTTGGAAGTGTTAATTGCTTCCTGCACCTCCTCGATAGTTATTTCATCTTACAATCAGGATGCTGCTTCATCATCCAAACTGTTGGTTATATATGTTGAAATGTAATTGTCAAATCTTGAGTGCTTTGCAGATATCTCTACAGCTGACGGTTCAGGGTGTGCTGTATAGGTCAGTATAGTAATGGTGAACAGTCACTGCGAAATCCTGTGCAAAGGAGGTAGGTTTGTTTGCTTCATGTTTAATCTGGTGTATATGGAATCGTTACTGTCTCTTCCTGCAGCATTTGTTCAAATGTTTGTAGAAGATAGGTTGGGATTTTTGAAGTGAGAGATAATGTTTTTGTGTGAGCACAGTGGATAGTGTCCTCCGTGCCAAGTGGAGCTCATGATAATGTGTTTTGGAAAGTGTTTCTATTTAGTTTCAAGATCTGCTTTTTTTTTTTGAGTGTCATGCATCATCACTGACCTAATCTTTTTATGATGTGAGCATATTGAGATGAGATACAAGCAACACATTTATGAGCTTCCCACAGTATCACTGTGGAGATTTCTTGATTGTAGTTGTCTTTAAAATATTAAATGAGCAAAGCAATTTCTTGGTCTAAAAGTATGGACTCATTCAACCTCCAAATCCTCTTGTTATGGGCAAATGCAAATATTACAAGTTTTAGAATGAAATGTTGTATTTCTTTAAGAGATATTGCAAACTGACAAGGTGTTAGAAATGGAACATTGTGTTTTTCATAGATGTTTCTTTAAGCAATAACCGCAGTGCATAATATGTTTGCGCCATTTTGTCCCAGACGAATTACAATATCAATAATGCATAAACAAGCTTCAAGGCTATACTACGACACTTGGAGTACACAATATACTGTGGTAACCCCAAGTTAATGGAACTTCCCCAAATCGGGGAATCTCCCACGACTGTACACTTACGACTTATAAACAACAGATAACCTATTCAGACTTTAAGATGCCATCTTGAACTAAGTCAGGAAAATTTCCATGACGTGTACACCCTTTAGTTATGGCCTTGTATGTTTGCCAAGTTAAGGGAGGTCCTAAATTGAATAAAGTAAAAGAAGTGCTCCTTTTTCATATAATAAATATGAACTATGGTAACCTTAAAATGGAGACACCTAAGGTATAAATAGGTGTACTTTTAAATGTTAAGACACAGAGGAGAGACTTGGAGACAGACGCTGCTCCATCTTAAAATGACAGAGAGGCTGACATGATGGCATGTTCAGAAGGGTATTTTAACCTATTAATGATATTTGCAAGCATGTAATTGGTTAATCTTAGAAACTCTGCTATAATGGATTTTATATTTATATTTTTATATAATAAATATCCAAAAAGACAAAACTATTGTTTCCAAGACAATCCTTATTTTATATTGTATTCTCAATTATTTATATATGGTAAATAGAGGATCTCTTACTAACTATATAAAATTATGGCTAAGATATCTGTATGGTTAGCCCTACTAAGTTCTATGCTTTAAGACATTATAGTGGTAAATAAGGGAACCACATGCGGTTACACTCTCAGTTGGTCAGAATAGTGGGGAAGTTATGTGTATGAATGCCATGGAGTGATCAGACTATGTTGTTATGCCAATGTCTGTGTTTTGAAGCAGGGAGAAGAACTCTTGAGATAGGAACAAATAATCTATTCTGGAGTATGTGCCATGAGCCATGAAGTAATATGTAAAATCCCTGCCCTCCGGGTGCAGCGCCATCCAGCAATCCACCAGATGCAGTTGGGACAGTGACTTGTAGATTATACATAAGTGGTAATAAGGTATGTTGATTGTACTTCACAAAGTATCTATCACTGGGTCTAATGGAGTGTTAAAAATACTTCCTACAGAACTCCGTCCTAGATACCAGCTAATTTGTTGAGTGTTGCCTCAAGGCAGGTGTGCTGACCATAGTTAGGGGCATAGATAGTAGCATAGGTGTAGAGCTGCAAATTAATATTATCTTTGAAAAAACAGATACCATCCCTTTGGGGTCTTTTTTTGGTTAAGCAATATAAAGGGATTGGGAAAATAAAATGCCTTCTCCAGATTGTTTTGCAGATGCATGCATATAAAGTATTCTAAAATATATTTATTGATATGCATCAGAGGCTCAAATCCCCTTCTGAAATGAGTCACCTGTGTCATGGCCACTGACATGCATGTTGCCCATAATTCACAGAACAGTCATGATTGACATTCCGGGATGTTAAGCCTCTAGCATTTATAATCCGGATGTGAACGGTGGAAATGTTTTGCTAGCCATTGTTAATGAAAGGAGACTGGTTGTTGGAATTAAAAAGTATATGGAGATAGGTAAGGATAACTTTTAAAACCGTTCTGCTTGTTGCTATGCTGGGCTGCTTTCGTCGATGAACGTCCACAGTACTTCCTGCTTCCTGGTCCACAGGAAGTACTGTGGATGTTCACCGGTGAAAGTTATTATCATCCGTAGCCAAGAGCTGGTGAGCTGTTGATGGACTGCACAGATTATATGTATTTTAATTGCGATATTGGAATAAAGTTTACACATAACTGACATCCTGGTCATCTGTGTATCATACGGATCTCACGCACACCAGGGGCTGATCCTCCCTAAGCGCTATTGCTGTGAGTGGTGCTTTAACCACTCTGATTTTGAGTGAGCTACTTAAAGAGCATATATTTTTTTCATATACAATTTTTGTACTGTATTGCACTACGAGTTCTCTCTTTCTGTTTTCTTCTTAGATACTTGAATCGATGTCTCGCAAGTATAAGCACATGTCACTTTATACAACCATCACAACTGCACTTTTTTAATGCTTTTCAAACTCTGAGATTGCACTTTGGTTTGATATGCGTGCTTATTGATAAAGACTTCTATATCCCCTTCAGGACGGGTGACGGATGAGGTCCGTCACAGAGGGGAGACCCTTAACGACGGGTGACGGACCTCGTCCGTCACGCTGTAAAATTAACCCCGGAACGCCGATATCGCGGCGATCGCAGGGTTAATGGTGCTCCCGGTATGCCTCTGCATTAGAGGCATACCGGGAGCACCCGGTCAGGCTGCCCAGCACATGTGCTCACTCTGACCGCAAGTCTGAGTGAGCACATGTGCTCTCTATACTCACCTACCGGCTCCCTGCACTTCCGGGTTCTGTGTGAAGTGCAGGGAGCCGGATCAGTGCTGATCCTGCCCCCTGCTGTAAAAAAAAATAAAGTTTATTTAAAGTCCCCCCCCCCTTACCCATTTTAATAAAAAATTAACCCCTTCCCTGCCAATTGATCACTGACTACAGTGATCAATTGGCAGGGATTACATTTTACTATGATCTGATTTTTTTTTTTAACCCCTGAGGGTTAATTCTTTTTTTTTTAACCCTCAGGGGTAAATTAATTAAATTAATTAATTAAATTATTTTTTAATTATATATTTAGCTAGCTGGGGTAGGTGGAAGTTAGTGGGGAATTGGGGGATTTGGCGTTAGGCTAACTAGGGGTTAACGTTAAAAAAAAGTTTTAAAATAAACTTTAAAAAGTTAAAAATTAAGCTTAAAAAATGTTTTAATAACATTTAAGTAAAAAAAACAAAAAAAACACACTTTACCTAGTCCAAATAAAAATTAACCCCTTCCCTGCCAGTCGATCACTGCCTACAGCGATCAAATAGAGATCACAGTATTATACTGTGATCTAATTTTTTTTAACCCCTGAGGATTAACTTTTATTTATTTTTTTAACCCTCAGGGGTTCAATTTATTTAATTAATTAATTTAAATATTTTATAACTATATATTTTGCTAGCTGGGGTGGGTGGGAGTTATGGGAAAATGGGGAATTTACTGTTACTGCTGCGTACTGCTAGTTAGGGGTTAACGGTAAAAAAAAAAGCTTAGAAAAATGTTAAATCTGTAAAAAAGTTTTAAGAAAGTTTAGGAAAGTTTAAAAAAATTTATAAGCAAAACAAAAGTTTAAAAACTAGTTTTTAAAAGTAAAAAAGTTATAAAAAGTAAAAAAATACATTTTAAAAACGCTCATTACCACTACACCTGGAGCAAACTAGAGAAAAAATTATCCCACGCCAAGGTTCAAAATATGCCTTTTGAATTACCCCAGGGTGTATTCTTTAATAAATAGTATGTGTTTGTGGGGAAGTTTCAATAACCAACCGTCTAAACTACTCCAAATTGGAACATGGACACAGCGTAAAACTTCAAAGTTAGAAAAAAACTGAATGGCTGCGTCTCAAATGCGCCCCTTCAACATCCACATATACCTGGCAAAGGTACATACGGGGTATTGCTGTACTCAGCCGACATAGCTGAGCAACATATGAAGTATTATACAGTCATAGCACACATAAGGTTTGCAAAATATGCTGCGCAAACTCACTTTGTATGTCAAAAAGGCAGAAAAAATGCTTATTACCACTACACTTGGTACAAGCTAGCGGAAAAATGATCCCACGCTAAGGTTCAAAATATGCCTTTTGAAATACCCTGGGATGTCTTCTTTAAGAAATGGTATGGCTTTATGGGGAATTTGGATTATATAGCCTGGTAAAATACTCTAAAATGGGACATAGGCACAGCATAAAAATTCAAAGTTTGAAAAAAACTGGAATGGCTGTGTCCCAAATGTGCCCCTCCGATGTCCACACATACCTGGCAAAGGTACATACGGGGGTATTGCTGTACTCAGCCGACATAGCTGAGCAACATATGAAGTATTATACAGTCGTAGCACACATAAGGTTTGCAAAATATACTGTGCAAACTCACTTTGTATGTCAAAAAGGCAGAAAAAACGCTTATTACCACTACATCTGGTACAAGCTAGCGGAAAAATGATCCCACGCTAAGGTTCAAACTATACCTTTTGAAACACCCTGGGGTGTCTACTTTAAGAAATGGTAGGCCTTTGTGGGGTAGTTTGAATTTAAAACCTGCGAAGATGCTTGGAAATTGCACATAGGCCCAGCGTCAAAATTCAAAGTTTGGTAAAAACGGATATGGCTTGGTCTCCTATATGGCACTGTAGCTTCACAAAATAGTGCCAAAGACATTCATTGGGGGTGTATTTTTACTCAAAAGACTTAGCTGAGCATAATTTGGGAGGTTTGAACTTAGTGGCACATATGAAATATACAAAACGCCCAGCAAAAATGCAATCCGTATGTAAAAAATGCACAAAATAATTTTTTACCACATACTTTGGCATATATTGGTGAAAAAATGGGGGTATGTTAAGGCACAATATGCACCTTATGAGATACCCTGGAGTGTCTACTTTTACAAATGGTAGGCCTTTGTGGGGGTTTTTTGAACAGTCAAACTGTTATAATACCCCAAATGGAAGCTAAGGCTCATTAAATCCATCTCTCAAAATTCTACTGTGAATACTGTAAAGGACAGGTCTCCTATATGGCACTGTAGCTTCACGAAATAGTGCCAAAGACATTCATATGGGGTGTCATTTTACTCAGAAGACTTAGCTGAGCATAATTTGGGGGGTTTGAACTTAGTGGCACATATGAAATATACAAAACGCCCAGCAAAAATGCAATCCGTATGTAAAAAATGCACAAAATTATTTTTTACCACATACTTTGGCATATATTGGTGAAAAAATGGGGGCATGTTAAGGCACAATATGCACCTTATAAGATACCCTGGAGTGTCTACTTTTACAAATGGTAGGCCTTTGTGGGGTTTTTTTGAACAGTCAAACTGTTATAATACCCCAAAATGGAAGCTAAGGCTCATTAAATCCATCTCTCAAAATTCTACTGTGAATACTGAAAAGGACAGGTATCCTGTATGGCACTGTAACTTCACGAAATAGTGCAAAAGACATACAATGAGGGTGTCATTTTACTCAGCAGACGTAACTGAACACAAAATAAAACTTTGTACAGGAATAGCACACACCAACTTTACAAAATATACACGAGAATTTCTCTGTTATAAGTTTGTGTGCCAAAAACCAAAAAGAACACAATTTTACTCCAATATTTAGCAGAGGTTGGCGGTGAAATGGCTACGTAGAAAGTGTCAAAACAACCTTAGGTAAATAGCCCGTGATGTCTACTTTATATAAATATATACTTTTGTGTGGCAATTTTGTTTTCTTTTATGGCTATTAAGCTTACAAGACAAACATACCAAATTCTAAAATCGCTCCACATTAAAAGTTTATTTTACTCCTTGTGCTTTGTGACCTGTAACTACCAAAAAAAAACTTAAAATCCCAGACACATTATATATTCTGTAAATCAGAACAAATAAATAAATTTATTTTTAATTACTTTCCTTAACCTGCACTAATTATGCACACATTATTATTGCAAAAACTGTAAAAAAAACCAATATTTTTCATTTTTTTTGCATTATTCTGTATTTTTTTTATAATAAGTAAGCATTTATATATATATATGTTATATCAAATTAAAGCCCTTTCTGTCCTTTAAAAAACAGTATATAATATGTGTCTGTGCAATAAATGAGAGAGATGCAAATTGCAGTTGAACGCAAACAGCAAGAAAATGCAAAAATTGCTTGTGTCATTAAGCGTAAGTCAAGCTTCTGAAGCTGTGTCCTTAAGGGGATATATAAGATATTGACAGAGAGTGATTATAAAACACTGCACACCAGCACTTTTATGTGTTTGTTCTGTTTAATCTTATTACCAAGATTTTCTTTGTTGGTTGCTGCATCTTTCAAAATTAATCTTGCATTTTGCGCCAACCTATTCACATTCAAATATATACTCATTGTATATTGTAGTCAAACTGGTTTAGAACAGTTAGACTTAATACCTGGGGTCAACTCGACTGCCACTCCCCTCCTCCACTACCTCTGAAAGAAAATCAGAAGCTCTCTGTCAGAACTAAGCCTGGCATGGAATGGCTTAGCACATTGGTTTAAAGTGATCAGGTGACAGGGCTTAGCTCAGGATAGCTAAAAGAAGCTTTCTAAATTCCAGCTACAGAGAGGCAAGAAATAGCGCCAGGTGAATTCCAGATAAGATGACAAACACAAAATGGTTTGACTACTTACACTGAATGGGGGGGAGGGGAAGGTTATCAGTTTACTCAAGTCACCATAACCACAGTATTGTGTAGTGTTCCTTTAAATGTAGAAATTGTCTGGCTCTCTGGCATAAGTAGTGCAAAACTGAACAAGGAATAGAGCAGTGCTAAATAAAATAAGAACACTAGGATGGGAGGCAGCACACCTGATAATAGGGGAATCCCTTCAACCCCCAATAAAACTAGAACAAGTCAAACAACAATATACAGGGAGTGCCAAGAAAAATACTCCAAACACAATAGTATATAATAATAGGAACAATAAGATCAACAAGAGCAATAAAAAACCCACAGGGGGAGAAACGCGATGTGGTTTTTATGCTGTTGGTAAAACAAAGTATTTTGGCAACCTCACATCTGGACCTACCTGACATCTGGACCCATCACCTACTGTGGATAACCAACCAAAGAAATCCTTGGTGGGGGTTATACCACCCAGGCTTGATACATAGAGTGGTTAGTCTGCTCACTCTATTGTAAGTATATTTTTATTAACCTTATTGATACTTACCTATCTATATAGAGAGCACTATTGGCTGCTATTTTTGTCATTCCATATGATCTACCTCATCGTTATCCAGTTGTTATTTGCCATCATTCTACTGTGTACCAAAACCAAAATGGATATCCTGCAAGTGGGGATTGTATACCACTGCATGCTGTTTTACCAAGAGCTGATTGTAGCTCTACCATATGTGAGTTGACATCTTATCTAAGTGTCGTTTGTCCTACCACGTACTACCATATTGCACTTTTCATATTCTGCTATTAAGCGAAGCTACCAAGAAAGTCCTGTACCAGGACAAGAAGATCTATTGCCACCTATTGCAATAGAACTGAAATCTGAATGTTAAGTTTCTATACCATTATTTCCATGCTCCCTATTTTTATGGATAGTCCTTGATAATAAAACATACGTACAAATCTGTAAATGTGATCAAATCATACTATACATGTACACTTCAGAGTATCACAGAGTTGTCACATTATGTAGGTTATTCTGGACTTTAGACCGTAATATTGTATTATAACTACACTCCCCCCCCCTTATATGAAGACACAAACTGATAACAATACAATACAACAGAGATACAAACACACAGTTTGCATTATTCAAAGCATAATAAAGCTTGCACTTCTAATGAACCACTTATTATACAAATGGAGAGCCTAGCATATTGTGTTTAGCATCTTTCAAAACAAATATTCCTATCTTTTTGAAATGGAATATATAGCCCTAGTTTTGTTTGTATGCTGTATAATTTTATTTCAAGGCTTACTAGCATCTGAAAAGGATATTGAATTTACAGGATAAAATTGCACAATGCCCTCTTGTCAAGGATAACTTTCACTCTCTGAGAGCTGAAGCTGGAGAGACATGGAGACCTTCACCCGGGGATATCTAATGAATTACATGTTCTGAAACAAGCTATCGTAGTATAAAACCAACATTCCATATCAGTTTGTTTCAATGTGTGCCTTTTGTAATTGGAAAGGTGGGAGCATATATAACTGTAATCAGTAAATACACAGATACCACCCTGCAAAAAAAAGGTTTTATTTCTTTGTGGCTGTTGAAAAAGAACTGAAAAGTCGTAGTTTAGATGCAATGTATAATTTTACTATCAGGCTATAAAACATTGAAAGGGCGCTGTTCTGATTGCTCTCTCCAGCTATTAAAAAAGTTAGGTCAGTAGAGAAAAAAAACAAAAATTTCAATTACATTTACTGCAGCAGCTGAAGGGGAACAAAATCAATGAAAGGAGCATACTTATTAGAGACCTGCAGTTGCCATAAAACTGAGACTAAATCACATTGACAGTGTCTGAACTTCAAATAAATTGCTTTGTATTCTGAAGGAGAGCCTGTAGAAACATGGAAATTATATTACAGTTTGAGAAAAAGGATGGGATATTGTACAGCTTCTCTTAGTCTTAATGGAATTGTCTAAATATAAGATGTAGGTTGATTGGTTAAATATCTTTTTTTTTCTATAGGAATATCTACACTCGTACAAAAGACAAAAGAGGACAATGTTTTTAACAGTGAATGATGAATTGCACAGTGTTAAAATGGAATAATTCTGTAATCTTTATTTTGCAGTCCTAATATTTTATTAGAAGGCTTTACTTGAAAATGTGGTCATTATTGTTATTATTCTAAAAGTGTTTTGTCATTTATTTGATATCTCAACTGATGTTATATAGTTAGAATAACTCCCAGTGTTCTATGAACACAGTGATTAAAATGTAGTGCCAGCTATTGGTATATACATAAAAATTAAATATGTGCCTTTAGTGTTATGTTAATTGTGTAATAGGCAATGACTCTGACCATGTCTAAGGTTGTATGTTACAGTAATAGCCGAATAGGATGCCAGATAAAACAGATAATGAATATTTGGTGCATTAAAGGGGTGCGTACATGCACCTGTTCATAATTTATAAAGTTTAGCAGCTGTGTTATTGGAAGTGTGAACATGGAATATATTAAAGTATGTGGTGTGTGCCTCATTTTTTTTTTTGCACATATAGTTACAGGGTTATTCATTCACTAAAGTGAGAATTCAAACAGCGCTATCAAGTTCTTGGACTGCAGCTTTGTAAATGACCCTGCATGTTTTTTTTAATTTTTTTATTATTCCCATCACTACCAAGTGATTTTTAGCAAACAAGAGAACAAATTGCGCAGCTTGATTTTTAAGTGCACCCCCTGGTGCTGCAACCTTTAATTCTGAAGGACAAAGTACAAACGTTTCGGGCTACTGCCCGAAAACCCTCTTAATAGATAAGGGTGTTGATATTTATTTTCTCCTTTTTTCTTGTTTATTTGTTTGTGTTACTGTAAAAACAGGTGTAGGTAGATGTATATATAGTTATATCAGCTGTATCAGATTTTCACTATCCAGTTGCTGCAACCTCCTTCTCCCTTTGTTTGTAACAAGATATTCTATAGATAGAGTATTTAGATAATCATTATCTTGATTTTAGCCTTCTATTGAACTATTTCGCTATGTTTGTAGCTTACTATACAGTCAGATTGCTTGAAAATGAATGTGTGTTTACCCGTTACCTAACAACCACGGGTGATGACCTCACGCGCTACGGAAGTGACGTCTGACATCACTATGCACACCCTCACGAACCAGGAAGTGGATGGAGGCTCAGGGATGGCTGCATGATGCTGGAAGAAACTGCACAGCTGATTTCTATCAGCTTCTAAGTGTGGGGGGCGGCACTCGTGTATATATTTGTTTGTATTTTGTTCTCACTTAAGGACATTAGCATTAATGAAGGGCTATTGCCTGAAGCATTTGTACTTTGTCCTTCAAAATTAAAGGTTGTAGCACCAAATCAAGTTGCGCAAGACTCCAATTTTTTCTCTTGTTTGCTATTATACACTGGTGGAACTACAGTGTGGAGACATTGCACTGTTAATAGCTTTTTTTGTTTGCATGGAAATTAGTGTAGGCAGGAATCTTGCCTCTACCTCATTGTAGATATAGTGATCACCAAGTGATTTTTTTTTAGTTAAATGATAAATAAATGAAGAGTAACAGTTATTTCACACTTGGGTTTAAATCAAACAGTAGTTTTCAAATATGATTTGCTGTTAATATATTTATCCAAACTTACTTTAACCCACAGGTGTAATAAATCTTACCCACTAAATCCCAAGGAAAAATTTAAAAAATGTACCCTGGAGTATAAACTGCCAATCACTATACATACATGTTTGTATATGCAATAACTGTCTGAATGCTAATTTAGATCTGAGTTATATAAAGTAATTAAGAATTTTAATTAATTATAATAGCAATAGAAAGCTAACCCTTGAACAAATAATCATGTGTTGTCAGATAACTAATTCTTGAATCTGTTTATTGTTGTATATTATATTTTTTTATATTAAGTTAACAATACATAGATCTAAAATATTAAATTCCCTAAATGTGAATATAATGTTATGTCGCAGCAATTGGAAAAAATGCAACTACTTCCCACTCTACCATCACAACTCAAACATTTTTCATTTCTAAATTTACTGATCACCTCTGAATTCTTAAACATCTAAAAAATGTCAAGACATATACCAAGAATACCAAAAACACATGAGTATACAGGAGCTCCGTCTAAGTCCAAACTTTCATTTTAAGTTTCAAGCAGTTTCAACCAGTTATCATGGTGCTAGATTAACTTCTTACACTTGTACACTTGTTCTTCAAAAACAATGTTACTGGATCTAAACTGTATAATCTAAATTCATTGCGCATAGTCTTGTGATGCTGCAATCTTGTGATTGCAGCATTATAGGACAGAGGATTCTATATGTACAGTTAAAAAAAACCAGCCTTTGTTTTATGTCCTTACAAATTATGATGTCATTAGTACCAACCCAACAATGATAAAAAAGACCATGGAGAACTATTGTTGTAATTGGTTTTACAGAAATGTTTGGAATTAAAACAACACAAGGTATTTAATACCAAAAAGTACATAGGAGAGGTATTTTATATCTACTTACCTCAACAACCTTCTCTTCAGCAAAGGAAAAGTCTCCCAGATCACTTAAGATAATATTTTCAACAGAATGGTACATAATTATCAGAAATATTACCATAATCTCAAGTTAGTTTATTAACTGACTGATTTTAGTTTGTTTCAATGGCCTGAGAAATATTCTGAGTGTTCTCAAAGCAAATTGATTTTAGAATGGTACTAAAAAGAATGAACAAATAGCATCCATACACTAAGTGGCTTATTTACTCAATTGAGAAGTCACCAAGCAACTGAATTCTAAGTGAATCCCAAATTTTTGGTTAGCTTGACCTTAAATTTGAAATTCACTTTGAATTCACCTTAAATTCTCACTTTAGTGAATTACTCTGTAAGTGTATTATCTAAGGTTTACTATAGTGCAATATATTTAGTGAGGTTTTTTTTATTTTGTTTTTTTCTCAGTACCCAATGGTATCTATAAACCTCAGAGCTTAATATCAAAATACTGCCTTTGCTTGTTTATTATGCTAAGACTTTAACTGGTACATTTATTGTCATATTAAAATGACTAATTATCAGCCATTACCTTGTCAGTGCTTAATTAACAAAGTAACCTCTAAAGGAAAATATCTTTCTCTAAGAAATGATGACTGTGATTTTAAACCGCAATGTTTATCTAAGAAAGATTAAGTGCACTATATATCATTCTGCAGGAAATTGCTCTAAACATATAAAACACAGATAATCAAAGATTACAATAACTTTGAAACTGTTATCACACTTATCTAATTTAGGCTGGAAAAAAATCACATCTTCTTAATTAATCTAGTGTGTGTGTAGAGGATCCAGAGTGTGTATAGGGGAAGTAGTGTTTGTTTGTCCGAAATGTAGTGTGTGTAAGTGGTGCAGTATGAGTATAAGTGATGCAGTGTGTGTCTGGAATGCAGTGTGTAAGTGGTAGAATGTGTGTATAAGGGATGTAGTGTGTGTAGAGGTGCAATGTGTGAGAGGGGTGCAGTGTGTTTCTGAGAGGTTCAATGTGTATGTCTGAGAGGTGCAGCATGTGTATGTGAGGGATGCTTGTGTGTGTGTAAGGGTGTAGTGTGTGTCTGTGGGATGGATGCAATGTGTGTAAGGGTTGCAGTGTGTGAATGGGGGTGCAATGTATGTGAGGGTTGCAATGTATGTGTGAGCAGTGCAATGTATTTGTGAGGGGTACAATTTGTGTGTGAAGGCTACAGTGTGTGTGTGTGAGGGGTGCAGTGCATATGTGTGAGGGGTGGGTGCAGTGTGTGTTTGTTAGGTGTGCTGTGTGTGTGTGTGATGGGTGCACTGTGTGGAGGGGCAGATTGGAGCAAAGCTAATTTATTTATTTTTTAGTTACATAACCTGGGGTATGTGTTTTCTACAAATATATACTTTGTTTAGCGGTTTTGTATTCTGTGACTACTTTAGTTTAAGTTTTAAAACTATAACTTACTTCTTGTAATATTTGTTTTATCATTTCTAAAAATGTATTGAAATCCTAGACATTTGGGCATTTAAACAACTAGAAATAATTAGTGAATTTATTCTGAGTTTGTTTTCTATATTTGCACATAGTGTGTCAAAATTATTAAATGTAAAACTGAGAAAAACTGTGCTGGGTATGTGTACCAATTGGTATGTTTTCATGTTCAATTGTAGAATGGATTTATGTGTGTTAACATATTTAAAAAATGTGAGCCTATCATTGTGTGAGTATTTTGCTAGTGATGATTTGAGCATATCTGTAATTTTTTATTTATTGTAATTTTGATTGTCATTTTAAAGTTTTGTTATGTTTTCCCATAACAAGTGCCCTTTAATATTGTTTGCTATTAATTTAGCAAACTTTTTTATTATCTAAATAATGTATTCACTCTCCAATTGGAGTGAATGTTCAAAATGAGAATAGGAAACTTCAGAATAAAAAGTTAACTACAGTGAGGGAAAAAAATATTTTGATCACCTGCTGATTTTGAACATTTGCCTACTGAAAAAGAAATTATCAGTCTATAATTTTAATGGTAGGTGTATTTTAACAGTGAGAGACAGAATAACAAAGAAAAAAAATCCTGAAAAAAGTTATAAATTGATTTTCATGTCAATGAGTGAAATAAGAATTTGACCCCTTCGACTTAGTACTTGGTGACAAAACCCTTGTTGGCAATCACAGAGGTCAGACATTTCTTGTAGTTGGCCACCAGGTTCGCACACATCTCAGGAGGGATTTTGTCCCAGTCCTCTTTGCAGATCTTCTCCAAGTCATTAAGGTTTTGAGGCTGATGTTTGGCAACTCGAACCTTCAGCTCCCACCGCAGATTTTCTATGGGATTAAGGTATGTAGACTGGCTAGGCCACTCCAGGACCTTTGTTGCCTTGGCTGTGTGTTATGGGTCATTGTCATGCTGGAATACCCATCCACGGCCCATTTTCAGTGCCCTGGCTGAGGGAAGGAGGTTCTCAACCAATATTTGATGGTACATGGCCCTGTCCATTGTCCCTTTGATGCGGTGCAGTTTTCCTGTGCCCTTAGCAGAAAAACACCCCCAAGGCATAATGTTTCCACCTCCATGTTTGACGGTGCGGGTGGAGTTCTTGGGGTCATAGGCAGCATTCCTCCTTCTCCAAACACGGTGAGTTGAGTTGATGCAAAAGAGCTTGATTTTGGTTTCATCTGACAACAACACTTTCACTCAGTTTTCCTCTGAACCATTCAGATGTTCATTGGCAAACTTCAGACAGGCCTATACATGTGCTTTCTTGAGCAGAGGAACCTTTTGGGTGCTGCAGGATTTCAGTCCTTCATGGCGTAGTGTGTTACCAATTGTTTTCTTAGTGACTATGGTCCCAGCTTCTTTGGGATCATTAACAAGGTCCTATCATGTAGTTCTGGGCTGATTCCTCACCGAGATCTTGCATGGAGCACCAGACCGAAGGAGAGTTATTTTGTGTTTCTTCCATTTTCGAATAATCGCACCAACTGTTGTCACCTTCTCACCAGGTTGCTTGGCGATGGTCTTGTAGCCCATTCCAGCCTTGTGTAGGTCTACAATCTTTTCCCTGACATCCTTGGACAGCTCTTTGGTCTTGGCCATGGTGGAGAATTTGGAATCGATTGATTACTTCTTTTAAACAGGTAACGAGCTGAGATTGGGAGCATGCCCTTTAAGAAAGTGCTCCTAATCTCAGCTGGTTACCTGTATAAAAGACACCTGGGAGCCACAAATCTTGCTGATTGATAGGGGATCAAATACTTATTCACTCATTGACATGTGTTTTTCTGGATTTTTGTTGTTGTTGTTATTCTGTCGCTCACTGTTAAAATACACCTACCATTAAAATTATAGGCTGAATATTTCTTTGTCAGTGGACACACGTTTAAATTCAGCAGGGGATCAAATACTTTTTTTCCCTTAATGTATTTAGTAAAATAAATATTTCCAGGTTTGTGAATTTGCCATCAGTTTTTGCAGTTTGCTTATGAGTTAAGGCAGAATATACTGCCTAATGGCTAAAACCCCAGCTGACATGCTGAATGCCCAAGAGCCATATGTATAGCCATATATCTGTCTGTTTGTCTAATATTCTGCCCATCTACATATTAATGCGCACACATACTCAAAATAAATAGTGAAACAAAACACGACTTGCTTTTAATGATTTTTATTTCCTGCGTTGGGTAATTTCACAGCTGCCTCGCAGTTTCTGCTAGTTCTATGTGCATCATTATTGTTAGAAATTGTTTCCACATATAATTTTAAAGAGCAGAACATAGTCTTGAGGTATCACAATAGAGCTATAATTTCTACACCAATGCACTTATCACATTAGCGAGAACCCACAGCACCCATAACTTCTGCATAATTTGAGAAAAAATTTTTTTACCTGCAGTACTGCAGAAATGGCACAGTCCCAGCTACCGATTCTTTGCTTCAGCGCCTTTAATACAAGTCATCTAACAAGGTAATGAGGAGAATGACAAGGATGGTTTATATTCATTTTGTGTCCTGTTTAAACTTTTTAAAAATGATTATTATCACACATTTTATTACAATATATTTTAACAGTATCTAATACACTAAGCCTGCTAGATAAGACTGTGGCTTACAAACATTGCTGCTCTTTAAAAAAAAGGTTTCAGCTCAATTATTTGATTTTGTTGCTTGGTGTTGAAGTGTAAAGGATACAGCAAGCAACAAAACAACTTTAGCTTAAGGTGGCTGCATGTGCAAAATTATTTTGTTCCTAAATAGTATAAAATTGAGCAGAGATCCAGCAAGGGCATGATGTATACACCAAAAATCACTTCAGCAAGCTAAAGTTGTTTGAGTGGCTAGAGTATCCAGTTTAACCACATACACAGTAGCGATATCTGATTGTATATTTAGAAATGGATAGGTAATATTTCCAGATATTGCAGGGTGGTTAACAAGACAATGTTTCAGTAGTATGTAAAATTATTTCACAGCCCTCAATCTCTTAATACTGAGTTTATATGGATTATTCATATGGCTGCTTAGGACATGCTTGATGTCTATGAAATTCATAAATGGACAATCCAGCTACTGACATGTATAAGAAAATATCATATACAGTATATAGTAAAGATGTAGCCCTGGCCACTCAGGTTTAAAGTGTGTCAAGAGGCCTGGGTCAGTGCTGTTGCACATTGTGCCTTTTAACACTATGCACTTCGGATGGGGAGATAGAATTATCTCCCCAACGTGGACCACATGAAGAAGCCACACTGTCTCAGGTCCCTGAGCAGCCAGCAGAGTTCACTGCTTTATTGTGTGACAATTATGTGTGGGAGTGAGTGATTTCATTTGACTGCCTTCAAGATCGGAAACAGAAAACCACTTGAGTAGAGGAGCTGCAAGAATGCAGTACGGTATTCCCACTGGATTCCAAGGAAGCCACCACCTTGTAGCACAATAATATGCCTTCAGGTGGGTGACAAAAAGTAATGATTTGTGTCAGTGTGTGTGTCTGATGACAAATGTACAACTACTGCTTTACTGTAAATCATGTGTTTGTTTTCATAGAATTGTGAGGATCCATATCTGTATGTTTGAGTAGTTTTTTTGCATTGGTCACTTTTATCAAACACTGATATTTAATGTTGCCCAGAGGTTCCTAAAATAATACACCAAGGTCTTTAATCAAATCATCAGCAAAGTACACATCTATCTGCTGCTTACTTCTTTACTGTGTAAACAACAAAAAAAGTTATGCAAACAGAATCACTAGAATCACATGAAGGATTTGACAAATACAGTGAAACAAGTAGGAGGAATTAAGTATGGGAGATCACTGTTCAAGAAACAGGAAATGCAAGAGGAATGAGTTTATGCTGCAAAGATATATTCTAATTTTCTGGAGTCACTGAATTTGAATATAATGTACAGCATTCCTCGTGATACAGCAATGGTCTGATCAAGGGGTAGGCAACCATCGGCACTCAGATGTTGTGGACAATTCTCTTAGAGCCGAAATGCTGGAAATGCATCATGGGAGGTGTAGTCCAAAACATCTGAAGTGCCAAGAGGTGCCTAACCCTGGCTGATCAAACTGTGAATGCACTCGGATAGGCAGTACCAACATGGAGGAAGAGCTAATCAGCTTAATTTAGATTAAGAAGTGCTATCCACAATGACAAAGGGTGACAATCTACGAACAGTAAAGTTTTAACTAGGATACACAAGATAATTGCAGAGACAGTTATTTAGATTTTTGTAATGGTAATTTTAAATGTGATTTTATGTAAGCCGAGATGTAAATCCCACAAGGGTCCAATCCATAAAGTGTGTAGATGCTTTATGTAATTATAATTACGTTCTCAAAGGGATATTCAAATACTTAAAGGTATTTTACTAAATCTAATTGCTTATTAAATTTGTGACAAAGTGACACAAATAAAACTTGACTCAACTCTAAAAATACATAGGAATGATATTAGGGTTATTCACTAAAGTGAGAACTGTTGGAAATTCAAAGTGAATTCAAAGTGAATTTTAAATTTAAGGCCCAAGTAGCCTAACTGGAAGCATAACTGCCTTAGAGAATTTTTTCACTTTGGCTATTTTAACCTTAAATTTTAATTTTCCTTCAAATCCACTTTACATTCCCAACTATCTTCACTTTGAGGAAAAACACTGTAGATGACACCACTAGAAAACAGTGACATTATTTCTCGAGGAACCCACTGCACTGAGATAATGAGTTCCTTCACATTTAATAACGACAAACTCAATTATATTAGATAAGAATAAATAAATTAACTGTCAAATGCAGGCTCCATTTATAGCAGAATTAAAAAAAAATACACCTCAATATCCCAAACTCAGTGGAGGCTCAGGTTCCTGTGAATAGCCAAACACTGAAAGAGTTGAAGATCCTGATCTATTTTAATTGAAATTTGCAAAGAATCTCCCACGCTGCCAAATATTTATATCTGTCATGTGAGCATGAAGATGTTGGCATAGTATTCAATCCACAATGCGGAGAAGCTCCTACTTTATAAAGAATTATTCCACAACCAAAGTATATGCTTTTCTAGGGTACCTGCAGTCTGTTCATTCCCAGAAGATAACTTATATGGCATTATTCATCTAGTATTGAAGATTGATGTACCTAAGAGAGGAATGTGCCAGGACTGAAAATAAATTGTATACCATAAAGAAACTATGAACAAAGAAAATAAATGATCACATCCACTCGAAGCAAGTCTAAATAAGCAAACCTGGCACCCATGGAATATGATTGTTGTATGTAAAATATAAATATATATCTAAATATAATATTAATTTAATAATTAAAATTTTTCTATCTATAGAATTACACATAACATGCTGTAAGTTATATATACTATCTATCTATCTTTCGGTTAGTAGCACTATTACTTTTTAAATGCCCTGTTTTCTCTGCCAAGTCTATGCATTAAGGTTTAAAACAATATTGTCTTGCAAGTTATAACAGTAAATACAGAGTTAAGTTTTATTCTTAACAATAAGCAAACTTCCCCCAATATTTTAAGATTTCATCAAGGTTAGATCAATAAAAAAAAACAGGAGCAAAATAAGCAAAAAAAGCTATATTGTGCCACAATGCTACGATATTCAAATCATCGTAGCAACTCAGCCCTAGTCTACCTGGAATTCACAAAGGAGTTGAATGAGTTTCTCATTCAAGCCTTAGCTCACCATAATTGTAATGCAAAAAGCGATTTTATTCATACATCATACAGCAAAAAATAGCACAAATAAAATCCCATTGCAATGGATTTCTTTTTCTGGTATATTGTTTTTCCTAGTTAGGTAATAGGATTTTACCATTAAGCACCTAACAGAGACAATACGTATCGGCATTAAACCCATACGGTTGAGCGTTTACTGTATTTACTAATTGCTCTCATTGCAAGGCAATCATTTGCAGGATGAACATTTCATGATGAAGTAAAATATGAACAACATTTTCTTGTTTTGACAGAGGAGGAATGTTGTTCCTTGCTTTGAAATACATTGTTGACTGTTGGTGGTATATATGCAGTAAATAGCAATTTAATCCATAAAACGTTCTGCCAAAAAAATTATATTGGTAGCCTGTTGACTATATTTGGGCAAGCATTTTAATTCCCCAACTTGGGCAGAAACACTGAATGCAGTCCAATAAATTGTGACATAACAAGTGTGTCTTACACAAAAATCAAATTCAGCTAACGCAATTACAGCAAATATTACATGAAAAGGAGAAGAGATGTCATGTCACCATAGAATTTGCTAAAGGAGCTCTTTGCTAATAAATAGTAAGTTACACATTAATGCTTTTTAAAAACAAAACAATAATCTTGATATGATGGGATATGTCCAAAGCACGCAGGAGAAACAAGACAATTCGGCAGACACCAATAGCAAACATTGTATGGGGAAATGTCACCCATAGATTTTTCAATAAATGGTGACATATACACTAATGTTTCTTAAAAACAACAAAAAAAATATTCTTGATATGATGGGATATGTCCAAACTACACAATTCAGCAAACATTTCTGTATAAAAACCAAAGTAGAAATACAGTGACAGGGTGCCACAGTCACAAATAGTGAGAAGGATATCTTTACCAAAATGATGAGGAACGCTTAAAACTCACATGAAAGAGAACAATATAAAAGATAATAGTGTAAACTTTAATAGACATAAGTGCTAAAAATGTTAAAAAGAAACAATCACAAACAAAATGGCATAATTGAAATAATCAATGTGTACAACTGCGCTTTGTGCCTAAAATAGGCTGTGTCCCCAGTAATACCAGTCTGTTGTAAACACCTCTGAATATCAGAAGGGCTTCCTCCACCAACTTTTCAGTTCTTGAATTGCCGCTGGGCTGAAGTCCTTTCGGGGTTATAGAATACTGCTCAACACGTTTCGTCCTATTAGTGACTTCGTCAGGCACGTGTATTCCATTCTTCAATCTTCAGCATTTAAATACGCCAGGTAGCGTCCTTCGGATGTGTCTGCGCATGCGCCGAGATGTACAAATGGGACGTCATTACGTCCTGTCGATGTCTCTCGCGCATGCGCTTTCCTCTCTGGAGCGCAAACTAACTTTATTAATCTATTAAGCAACGGCGGACAATTTCGGGCTCATACTTTAAAGCCAGACTATCACGCCCAATGCTAAAATAACATCTTAATATCCACACATCGGGTATATGTCTCAATATGGTAATTACCCTATATTAAGACCAATAGTGACATACCTGTTTCTTATAAGAAAAAAAGTAGTTGAAGAAGTTGGGAGAAACTGTAATTTTTGTAGGATTTCCTATAAAAAAACAACTGGAGGCCTTGTCTGGACCTAGAATTACAGGGAGTTGTCACCAAAAATAACATTTTGATCTGGTATATGTAGCTCTCTAAATTTTGGTATTTTTCATTTATGTAGACAATTGTAGATTAGTAATAAACCAAACAAGGGTTAATTGCAAGCTTCCTTTTGCTGAAATAATGGTGTTTTTTTTTTTTACAGTTTAGGTAAGGTGTATGGCATGAGAATCATAGGATATTCCTACAATATGATTATAGGATATACTCTATTATCATTAAGATAACTAAATTGCGAACCAGTATTAAATAATGCTCTCAATAATGTTCTTATGTAACATGGTATGATTAACATATAAGAGTTCATATGTTTGGGTATCTGTCATGGTCTTAAGCAGGTCAGATAAGAGACTTTGGCCATGGTTAACGTTTGGTTCTTTATTGGTAAGTTTAGACATAGTAAAGTAGCAGGAAATCCTATAAGTGAGATTATAGGCGGAAGGAACATAAGAGAACCTATAAACAAAATTATAGGAAATGGTAGAAGGAAAACCTATAAACAAAATTATAGGCAATAGGTAGAAGGTGAACCTATAAACAGAATTATAGGCAAAAAAAAAAATTGCTATTTTTTGTGGGCATGAAAAATCAACATTTAAGAAGAAAAAAACATCTCATGGTAAGTATAATTTCTATTAGCAGATATTAGTTCTATTGCCCCCTCTCAGTTATTAGGGTGAGGATGGTAGGTAGCTTTTTATATTGGGAGGTGGACATAATTTTGATGTATGGTGGACAATGGTATGTCCACCTACCCTAGTATATTTAATCATAGCACCCATCCACTGCACATGGTTGGATGCTGGGGGAGACACTATGTTCCTTCTGTGATCTATATAGATGACACTATATGCGGTCATTGGGTGAGGCTTGGGGGGGACACTAGGCCCCCCATTATCAATATTATAGTACCCACCTGTCACCCATGGGTACATTCCGGGTGGGACATGAAGTCTCTCTAGTTTAATAATTAGAGTTGCTGTCCACTGACCATGGGTGGGTACCACGGGGACACTAAGCCCCCATTCTAATTTAATTGTAGCCCCACCATAAGGGCAAAATAGGACACTATGTCCTCCCTACTTTATTGATTTTAATATTGATTGATATTAATAGCCATTATGGATCTGTTTATCCTTTGCTCTTTAAATTGAAACCCCCACCCAATCCCCATAAGTGGGAGCATGGCGGGATCTTACTAGTAACTGGTCAGTCACTAGTCTTTTATTACATCAAACAGCTGCTCGCTGTTCAGCAGACATGCCCTCACTTGCTGCATGGAAAGTGGGAGTGTAGGGGAGATATCAAACCCCACTGTGTGCTAATATGGGAGATAATATTGATCAGGGACCGGTTCAGTTAATTTTTGGTGTTCTGAAAAATTTCAGCCAAACTAACAGACACATTGCAGAACATAGGATTACCAAACAAGATTTCCCATATATGTGCTATATAATTAATTGTAATTGTAATGCCCAGTAAATTCTGATATCTTAATCAGCCCCTGTATTTCATTTCTGGACTATTATTATGATGTTGTCCTCTTTTTAAATTTTAATAATGATGTTCACATTTTATACTGATAGGTCATTAAAATATAGAAGCATATATTATTCTCTTTTATTACTGTGGAGCAAAAGAAAATGCTGACAACCAAAGAACTGTTTTGTCTTTCAATAGTTTTCCAATAATTTATTCTGTTTCAAAGCTCCTGATTTTTTTTATCCTTATTCAACATCTTTCGTGTCTTGTTTTAATTGAAGTGACACAGGATTCTAGAGTTTGTATGTGTTCATTAGTCAAACAAGACTCGCTATTGTACGACTTCCATATTTTCAACTTTGAAAGCAAATGAAAAGGACAAGTTAAGACACATATTTCACTATGGCAATGTTTTCAAGCATTTTAACCATGAATCATGGAATATTAAGTACATTATTTCTTTAATTTCTACGCATTAAAAATGTCTTATGGATTCTACAGGCGATGTTTGATTTTTGTCCCCTTTTTAAACTACCAAAGATTCTCTACTTATAGAACATATTTTTAACATGTGTCTTAAACATCAATAATAAATACTAAAACAGACAAGGCAATGTTCAGTCAGTCATCAGGGTTCAATTTAATAGATGCAATTATATTTGTTGCCTTTATGTTTTGTCTTTCTTCCTTAGTTTCTTTCCAAGAATGTTGTTTCTAACCAGTTGATGATCAGGTTGTGTGAATAGATGGGATTCCCAAAGTACCATTTTTTATATAAATAAGTAAATCTTGCATTACATATATGGTTCTAAACCTGAAAAGATCAAGCTCACATTTTTTCATGTCTCTTCAAGCCAGAAGGATATACTGAGATTACCCTAAATAAATTTGCAATGACACATACTCCTGTCACTTTTTGTGCCACATTAAAGGTTACTACACCGCCTTATAAGCTTAACCATGTTTGGGGAAAGATCTGCAGAGGGACATAGGAGTTAGCTTATTTCCAGAAACTACTGGACACATTTCTATAGACTTAAAGTCACCTTGTTATTTGGGGGGGGGAACTTTGTAACAGGGAAATATCATACAAACAATCCCCATAGTGCAGACTTCAAGTAACAGAAATGACTTGACACCATATAACAAGTAAATTGTTATGGAAAGGGGAGAATACATCACCAGTGATTGTTGCTAAACAAGTTAATTTTATTATAGCAGAAAAGGTAAGTAATACAAGGTATGTCTGGAAAGTATCCAGCTTGTAATATGAAAAATAGGGACATTTATTGAAGAAGATACATGATACAGCAAAAATTGTATATAGGACAATGACACCTCAGTCCTCTGCAAAGTAGGCACCTTGGGACCTAACACAGTTCTCCCAGCATTTCTTTCACTGTTCCAAACACTCCGCAAAACCCTTGGTTGGAATCGCCATCAGCTGCCTCGTCGTAATTACCTGAATCATAAAACTGGTTGCCTAAGAAGGCTGCCATAGTGCAGTAAAGTCTTTTGTAGGAAAAACAGCATTGTTTGACAATCAAAACTCCCTCTTCCTGGTGTCTTGCCCGTCTGTCCCAAGATAAAACTGTGTTGTTGGTGTAATCTCCGTTAGCACATGGATAATAGTGTTCATACACTGAAATGGTCTTCAGTGTTCCCTGGACATTAACCAAACAAGAAAAAAGAAAGCCGTCTACAGGCAATGGCTGTCTAAAAAATAGACTAGACCACTTAGCCTGTAGATGGTCACACCTTATAAGACACTCCAGTTGTGTCTTGGGGCATAACCCCAGATTAGGAAAACTATAAGATACTCAAAATAACTAGTACCTGAGTATCCACTGGAATAATGAATAGTAATGATTCTATACAAAGTGAGATATAGAGATATATATAATGAGAAAATACAATAATAGAAAAATGGGTCAGGTGAAAGTAGAAAATAACTGCCTAATGGCAAAAAAAACTCCCTTCCTAATGTCTCTAAAAGTAGATACTGCAGTACACAGGTTTAGACTTTAATATATAATGCTTCATAGGTCAATATCTGTGACTGCAGGCTGGTATCAATACATCCAAAGAATATATAAGAGACATTAAGGACTTGCTTTTACCTAGTAAATCTCAAACTGTGGCATTATATAAGATATAATACTAGATTGCTAGCATATTGGAACATTAGAGGCTGAGTAAGCAGAAAATTATAAATAGATACTATATGTGGGATCTATTGAAAATAATTCAATCAGTAAATTGTATCAAAAAAGTATCTATAATGTTAACTGCCATGTACTCAATTACTAGCATATTGGAACATAAGTAACTGAATAAGCAGAAGAGTATAAATAGATACTATATATTGGATATAAAATAATCCAAAAAATAAAACGTATTAAGAGTAGTATCTATCATAATAACTGCCACATATAAAGTAAGTCCAAAATTATTGAATAGACAGAATATATCCACAAATGGATCTGTTATATAATATGCCACATATTAGGAGGTATAAAGCATAAGAGAGAGATAAAGTGAATAGTGAAAAAACAGTGTGCTAAATGTGCAGAGCCATGCTTAGCATGCTGGCTGCCTGCGCGTTTCAGTGCTCTTGTGATGCACCTTCGTCAGGGGCTGACGAAGGTGCATCACAAGAGCACTGAAACGCGCGTCGGGTTATTTTGGAGGGGGGGGGTCTTCTTTCCCCTCATCTTTTTCACTTATAGGGCACTCTGTCACCATGTGCAGGCAGCCAGCATTCTAAGCATGGCTCTGCACATTTAGCACACTGTTTTTTCACTATTCACTTTATCTCTCTCTTATGCTTTATACCTCCTAATATGTGGCATATTATATAACAGATCCATTTGTGGATATATTCTGTCTATTCAATAATTTTGGACTTAGTTTATATGTGGCAGTTATTATGATAGATACTACTCTTAATACATTTTATTTTTTGGATTATTTTATATCCAATATATAGTATCTATTTATACTCTTCTGCTTATTCAGTTACGTATGTCCCAATATGCTAGTAATTGAGTACATGGCAGTTAACATTATAGATACTTTTTTGATACAATTTACTGATTGAATTATTTTCAATAGATCCCACATATAGTATCTATTTATAATTTTCTGCTTACTCAGCCTCTAATGTTCCAATATGCTAGCAATCTAGTATTATATCTTATATAATGCCACAGTTTGAGATTTACTAGGTAAAAGCAAGTCCTTAATGTCTCTTATATATTCTTTGGATGTATTGATACCAGCCTGCAGTAACAGATATTGACCTATGAAGCATTATATATTAAAGTCTAAACCTGTGTACTGCAGTATCTACTTTTAGAGACATTAGGAAGGGAGTTTTTTGCCATTAGGCAGTTATTTTCTACTTTCACCTGACCCATTTTTCTATTATTGTATTTTCTCATTATATATATATCTCTATATCTCACTTTGTATAGAATTATTATTCCAGTGGATACTCAGGTACTAGTTATTTTGAGTATCTTATAGTTTCCCTGGACATTTCCTGGTTAAAGAAGCAGGATGCCTTCATGCATTAGGAGTCATTTTTTTTTTTTTTAAAGCCAAGGGATGCATTTAACTCATAATATCTACTCCCAACTGTTAATTATGCTGGGGAGGGGAGTTTATAATGGTTTAAGTAGTTGTCAATTTAAAGGCATTTATTTAGATGACTAATCTTCAAAAATGTCCAAAAATATTAAATATTAGGACTTTATACATAACAAGGTCCATCCTGTGTTGTGAGTACTGATTCCCCATTAAGTTCAAATATTCCACTGTGCCTCCATGCAATGCTAAACAAGTTACGAGAAAAGGTCAGCCACTTTTATGCTCTCCTCAAAGTGACATTCATATAAGTATTACATAATATGTTTTTATATAAAAGAATAATTTTGATTCACAAATATCTATCTCACTGTATGTGACAAACTCCCCTTTTTAATGGAGTTTGCCATGAGGTTTTGGAGGGGCTTGCTTGCCAGCCTCCTACCCTGGGACTATGGGCCCTGTGATAACCCATGTTCAAAAGTACTGTTTCTGCCCCTTGGACTTTTAACTGGAACAGATTCAAACATGTGGCGGCGGCCATCTTAAATTGTCCAGCAGTGTTTTGTCATCGAGTGTATGGAACTGTTTTGGGCATGGGACCATGTGCACGATGGGGCAAAAATAAGACTTGCAGGAAATTCCTGAACCACTGAACTGATCTGGGTGATTTTTGGATATGTTGTTCACCCAAATTGGGACTATCACGGGATGTGACTTTTGTGGGGATATGTTGTATTTTGGGGTACTTTTTGGAGTTTGTAAAAATGTATGTTTTTTCTGCTAAAGTTAATTGAGTTAGTCCATTATCTTTGTTAATTGTATCACAGAAAGAGTGTGTCACGTATTCATCCACTTATAGAAATGTGGTTAATGACATTTACTGTCCACACAGGAAAAGTTGTGCCGAGCAGCAACCTAATCCACAGAAGGGTTAATGCTGAGCAGCAATTATGCAAATGAAACCTGGTGTCACATATTCATCCACTTATAGAAATGTGGTTAATGACATTTACTGTCCACACAGGAAAAGTTGTGCCGAGCAGCAACCTAATCCACAGAAGGGTTAATGCTGAGCAGCAATTATGCAAATGAAACCTGGTAACTGACTTTGGGGTCAAAGGCCGGTTACAGCCTATCAGAACTAAAGGAGGGGTATTTAGGCCCAGTTCTCATCCTGCTCAGTGCCCTGTCGTGGTTTACCTTGTGGTTGTCCTAGAGCGCGTTCCTGTTATTAGTTTTCTACCTGGTTTTTGACTTTGACTTTGTTTATTTACTTCTCTATATTCTGGTATCCTGACTCCTGGATTTCCTCATCGCTGCGTCCCTTTCTGTGTTCCCTGACCTCGGCTAGTATTTTTGACTATTCTATGTACGTTAAATCCGGCCATTCTAAGGACCGGTAATACGTTACTTATTTGTCATCCTTGCTATACAGTTCTACGTGCTGGATCAAACAGTAATCCTGACATTACGACATGGCCATAGATCCTGTAGAACTGTGTCAGCACATAGCTGCTTGCGAGAGGAAATTAGAGGAGAATGATCACTGCATGGATCAATTCGCTCAGGCTTTCAGTACGCTTCTCGCTAGAATGGCGCATCTGCAGCCTGCAGCGTCTCCTCCTATAGCACCTCTACCCTGTGTACCTCCACCCACTGTTAATAGGACTCCTAGCATCTCCTTATCGCCATCCCTACAGTTTAATGGCAATATCCAGGAATGCAGGGGTTTTCTTAATCAGGTGGAGTACCATTTTGAAGCCTCACCAGGCTTGTTCCCCACGGACAGAGCAAAAATTGATTATCTAATGAATCAATTAAAGGGCTAATCTGTTGTGGGAGAGTAATAGGAGCATAGCTCAAAATTACCAGGAATTCCTTGCCGAATTCAAGCTCACGTTTGAGCCATTGGGTAGAGAGGATGATGCCTCCACTGCCCTAATGCACACCAGACAAGGTAACCGGTCTATCTCGGATTATGCTATTGAATTCCATACCTTAGTTTCCGAGGTAGACTGGACTAACAATGGGATAATCTCAGCATTCAAAAAGGGTCTCTCAGAGACTATACTAGATGAGATAGCCACTAAAGAATTACCTAAGAGTCTTAACGAATTTATTACGTTTGTCATGCATATTGATATTAGGTTAAGACTCAGAGAAGTCACCAGAAGCAAGACCAGACGTATGACTATGTCCCTAGCACCTCAATTCTCTAAACCTGTTTTGTCTAACCTTCCTGTACAGTCCAAACCCAAACCTATGCAGTTGGGGTTCACTAGACTGTCAGAGGCCGAAAAACAGTATAGGAGAAGAGAGGGGTTATGCCTATATTGCGGTAGAAAGGGACATATGATAACTAATTGCCCAGTGCGTCCAGAAAACTTCCGCACCTAAGAACCTTAAGGGGACAGATCTTAGGTGTGATGGAGTTGTCCTCTAACAAAAATAAAAGTAGATTCCTTCTTGAGGGATCTTTTTCCCTTAATAACAAGAAGTTTTCTTGCAGTGCCCTAATGGACTCAGGTGCTGCTGGAAATTTTATTGATGTCCAGTTTATTAGGGGTAATGAGATAACGGTCAGGGAGAGACCTACGCTGCTAGCTGTAGAGGCTATTGATGGTAGACCACTCACACAACCGCTTATAACCCACAAAACTGTCCCTATTACGATCTCTATTGGGGCCTCCCATAGGGAGGAGATGACGTTTCAGGTTATTACTTCTACATCATGTCCTATCATATAAGGGTTTACGTGGCTGAGTAAGCACAATCCCTATATTGACTGGGCTAATGGGGAGATATTAGAATGTGGTAAAGAATGTATGGGGAGATGTATAAAACCAGTACTAAAGAGATTGGATACTATTGACCTTCCCACTACCACTCCCCAAACTCCTGGAGTTCCCATACAATACCGAGAACTTCAGGAGGTGTCTTAAGGCTCAATCCGATGTATTGCCTCCCCACAGAGCATATGACTGTGCCATTAACCTGTTTCCAGGCGCCATGCCACCTAAGGGGGCAGTTTATGCCTTATCTCCCCAGGAGAGTAAAATAATGGAGGAATACATAAAAGAATCCTTGAGCAAAGGGCACATAAGAAAGTCATCCTCACCAGCTGGTGCAGGATTCTTTTTTGTTGAGAAAAAGGGTGGTGAGTTACGCCCTTGCATAGACTACAGGGCACTTAATAAAATCACTGTAAAAAATGCATACCCTATCCCACTCATTTCCCAATTGTTCGATAGACTTCAGAGAGCTAAAGTATTTACTAAGCTTGACCTTAGGAGCGCTTACAATTTGGTTAGAATTAAAGAGAATCTTGAGTGGAAGACGGCATTTAATATCCGTAGTGGACACTATGAATATCTGGTAATGCCATTTGGGTTATGCAACGCCCCGGCCGTATTCCAAGATTTTATAAATGATGTACTAAGGGAATTCATTTACTCATTTGTCTTGGTTTATTTGGACAATATTTTAGTGTATTCCCCTGATCTTCAAACTCACCACTCCCATGTGAAACAGGTTCTGCAGACGTTGTTGAAAAATAAACTTTATTGTAAATTAGAAAAGTGCATATTTGACCAGCCTGAAGTCCACTTTTTGGGTTACAACATCTCTGCATCGGGATTTCAAATGGATCCTAAAAAACTAGGGGCTGTTCTCTCTCAGAGAGAAAGCCAGTGAACACCATTGCATCCTTGTGGCTACTTCTCCAGAAAGATGTCTCCTGCTGTTCGCAACTACAATATTGGCAATAGAGAACTGTTGGCCATTATTCTTGCCCTCAAGGAGTGGCGACATCTTTTGGAGGGTTCCAAGGACCCCCTGTTGATCATAACCAACCACAAAAATCTGGCATATATAGGGGACGCCAAATGTTTGTCTTCCAGACAGGCTAGATGGTCACTGTTCCTTTCACGTTTTAACTTCCTCATTACTTATTGACCTGGTTCTAAAAATACCAAGGCTGATGCCTTGTCCAGGCAATTTGATAATGAGTCAGCTCCGGAACAGGTGACATCTCCTATTATTCCACCAGAGTGCATTATTGCTACTACTGTCCTCTCACTGTCTTCTCCACTGCTTGGCACTATACTGGAGGCCCAGCCTCAGGCGCCCAGTGGTAAACCTTGTGATAAATTGTTCGTTCCCCTATGTGAAAGGGTTAATATCATGAAAGTGTTCCATGACAATATAACTGCTGGACACCCGGCCATCAATAAGTCTACTGCCGTGATCACTAGATCATTTTGGTGGGATTCACTCAGGAAAGATGTAAAGGAGTATGTGCAGGCATGTTCTGTGTGTGCAGTTTCTAAAGTGACTCATGCACTTCCTTGTGGCCTGTTGCAGCCTCTTCCTGTTCCTGAGATTCCATGGTCCCACTTATCCATGGACTTTATTGTTGAGCTTCCTAGCTCTGCTGGGTTCACTACTATTCTCATGGTTGTAGACCGATTTTCTAAGATGGCTCACTTCATTCCTCTCAAGAAGTTGCCATCTTCGCAAGAACTGGTCCTAATTTTCATATGTGAAATTGTCCATTTGCATGACATCCCTCACAATATTGTGTTTGATAGGGGCTCTCAGTTTGTGTCCAGGTTCTGGAGGGCGTTCAGTAAACAATTGGGGATTGATCTCTCCTATCCTTCTCCTACCATCCACAGACCAATGGTACAGCTGAGAGGGCTAACCAGTCATTAGAATTTTATTTTTGTTGTTTTATTAATAGCACACAGGACAGTTGGTCCCAACTACTCCCGTGGGCCGAGTTCGCTAGAAACAATGCTGTTCATGACTCCTCTGGGCACAGTCCATTTTTTGTCAATAATGGTAGGCATCCTACGGTTCTCCCTGGGGTATTTTCTGATACTGCCATTCCTGCTCTGGATGAGCCTCTGGCCTCCATTCGGGATACCTGGGTTAAGGTTCAAACTGCTCTAGGGGCTGCTGCTGAACGCTTCAAACATTTTGCTGATAAGCGTAGGAGTGCCAACCCGGTTTACCAAGTGGGGGACTGGGTTTGGTTGTCATTAAGGTCCCTAGCATGAAGTTTGCCCCCAGATTCCTTGGTCCTTATAGAGTGCTTCGTAGGATCAATCCAGTGTCTTACTCTCTGGCTCTTCCTGCATCTTTAGGGATTCCCAACACTTTTCATGTGTCCTTACTCAAACCTCTTGTCTGCAATAGATATACTGTTCTTTGTGTTCCTCCACCTCCGGTGGTGGTGGGTGGTCAGGAGGAGTATGAGGTATCTTCTATCGTGGATTCTAGGTTTTCTCGGGGCACTTTACAGTTTGGAAAATTGTTGATTGTTCTTGGGTTTTGGCTCCTGACCTGCATGCGGGCCGTAAGTTCCGCGCTTTTCACGCCAAATTTCCTCTCAAGCCTGGTCCTGCCCACCCGGTGGGCGTTCTTCAGGTGGGGGGTAATGTCACGTATTCATCCGCTTATAGAAATGTGGTTAATGACATTTACTGTCCACACAGGAAAAGTTGTGCCGAGCAGCAACCTAATCCACAGAAGGGTTAATGCTGAGCAGCAATTATGCAAATGAAACCTGGTAACTGACTTTGGGGTCAAAGGCTGGTTACAGCCTATGAGAACTAAAGGAGGGGTATTTAGGCCCAGTTCTCATCCTGCTCAGTGCCCTGTCGTGGTTTCCCTTGTGGTTGTCCGAGAGCGCGTTCCTGTTATTAGTTTTCTACCTGGTTTTTGACTTTGGCTTTGTTTATTTACTTCTCTATATTCTGGTATCCTGACTCCTGGCTTTCCTCATCACCGCATCCCTTTCTGTGTTCCCTGACCTCGGCTAGTATTTTCGACTATTCTATGTACGTTAAATCCGGCCATTCTAAGGACCGGTAATACGTTACTTATTTGTCATCCGTGCTATACAGTTCTACGTGCTGGATCAAACAGTAATCCTGACAGAGTGTTTGTATACAGTAACTGGGAGTGTTCAAGTGTAAAACTCTGTTTTTATTGGATTGTGAATTTCATGTCCTGTGTCCCAGAAGGTCCACCTGGGCGGTAACCTTGTGGGGAAAAACTGTCTAAAAGAGAAGCTGTACCTTCAGTTCTACTTCACCCTTAATCTAGAGTCCTGTCTCTTATTGGGGGAATCTACTACAAGGGATTGCTATGCTCTTCATACTCCCTTTAATAATCACTAAGCCCTTGTAAGAGCTTGTACCTGTTTCTGCTTCACTCTCTGGGGAAAGAGAGGCTCACCCACTGGAACCTGGAGCCTTGTCATAGGTCCCGGGTGGGTAGGAGATGGTGAGACCCCAACCAAGTTGCGGTGGTTCGTGGGGTCTGCAGCTCTTATAGTGTCAAGTTGAGTGCCTGGAGCCCTCAGGAAGCACTAGGAGCATCCGTCAACGGAGGTACCCAGTCGGGGTGCCAGGTGATCTGTTACACTGTAATTATTATGGATAATACCCGCAAAATTAATGTTTTTTATTTTCATTTTTATACTAGTACAGTCTATGCTTGTAACACTAAAAAGATTTATTTTTCTTTTTTTTTTACAAAATGAAAAGATCATTTATACATCCCTTAAAACAAATTGGGAATATAACAAGTACAGCTATAATGCATACACATGTAACTTGTACTCAGGTTTACTTAAAATATTTTTTCCTTGTCCTGTACAATAAGTAATGTTCAAATACTTATAATGTGTACAGATAGAGAGAAAGTAATGGAAACACATTAAACCTTGGATTTCAAGTTGCAGTTACTATTTTGTAAAGTACTCTCCGCCATGTAGCTCACATTTTTGACAGAAAATATTTTTAGATAGACATATAATGCTTCAGATCATTTTGAATGATATCAACAGAGCCATTAAAGAACAAATTTCTTGTGGGAATAAAGCAATCTGCAAAGATGTAGCAATCAATATGTACTACTGAATTACATGTTGTAAGGTGAACTTCCCTCTCCTCTTAAAGATCTCTTTTAATCATCAAGAGAAATAAGTTATACCAAGCTACAGTCAGAAATGTGCATTTAATAACTGCAAACTTTGGTCTCTATATTTCAATGTTTCTGATCATGGCAAACATTAAAAGAACTCCATAGTGTCAGGAATACAAATGTGTATTCCTGACACTATGTCTAAATTGCTGTTTAGCCACCGGGCCCCCTTACCTCAAGTTAAAAAGGTGATTTACTCACTTTTATCCAGAGTCGCGCAGGTCCGGTTGCGACTGGCCCCATCCATGTTCCGCCCCTTTGGCTGAGATAATCAGACTTCATGTTCTCAGCCAATCCAATGCTTTCCCAATAGAAAGCATTGGTATGCTATCATGCATGTGCGACAAAAAAATGCACTGAATCAATCAGCATCTTTTCACAGAGATGCATTGACTCAATACATCTCTTTGGGGGAAATTCAAAGTGTTGCAGAATGTTGTGCAGCACTGACCCCAGAAGCACCTCTAGTGCCTGTCTGAGTGTCGGCCACTGGAGGTGTCCCAAGGCTGTAATGTAAACATTGATTTTTCTCTGAAAAGGCAGTGCTTACATGAAAATGCCTGCAGGACCTTTTAACCCCTGAGGATTAACTTTTATTTATTTTTTAACCCTCAGGGGTTCAATTTATTTAATTAATTTAAATATTTTAAAATTATATTTATATATATATATATATATATTTTGCTAGCTGGAGTGGGTGGGAGTTATGGGAAAGGGGGGAATTTACTGTTAGTGCTGCTTACTGCTAGTTAGGGGTTAACGGTAAAAGAAAAGTTTAGAAAAAAATTTAAAAGTGTAAAAATAGTTAAGAAAGTGTAAAACATTTAACAAGTAAAAAAAAAAGTTTAAAAACGGGTTTTACAAAGTAAAAAAGTTTTACAAAGTAAAAGAATACATTAAAAAAAGCTCATTACCATTACACTTGGTACAAGCTAGTGGAAAAATGATCCCACGCTAAGGTTCAAAATATGCCTTTTGAATTACCCTGCAATGTCTTCTTTAAGAAATGGTATGCCTTTATGGTGTAATTGGATTATATAGCATTGTAAAATACTCTAAAATGGGACTGGGACACACCGTAAAAATTAAAATTTTGAAAAAGATTGGAATGGCTGTGTCTCAAATGTGCCCCTTCAATGTCCACATATACCTGGCAAATGTACATACGGGGGTATTGCTGTACTCAGCCAACATAGCTGAGCAACATATGAAGTAGTATACAGTCGTAGTACACATAAGGTTTGCAAAATATACCGCGCAAATTCACTGTGTGTGTCAAAAAGGCAGAAAAAATGCTTATTACCACTACACTTGGTACAAGCCAGAGGAAAAATGATCCCACGCTAAGGTTCAAAATATGCCTTTTGAATTGCCCTGGGATGTCTTCTTTAAGAAATTGTATGCGTTTATGGGGTAATTGGATTATATAGCCTTGTAAAATACTCTAAAATGGGACATGGACATAGCGTAAAAATTCAAAGTTTGAAAAAAACTGGAATGGCTGTGTCTCAAATGTGCCCCTTCAATGTCCACATATACCTGGCAAAGGTACATACGGGGGTATTGCTGTACTCAGCCGACATAGATGAGCTTCATATGAAGTAGTATACAGTCGTAGTACACATAAGGTTTGCAAAATATACTGCACAAACTCACTTTGTGTGTCAAAAAGGCAGAAAAAAATGCTTATTACCACTACACTTGGTACAAGCTAGCGGAAAAATGATCCCACACTAAGGTTCAAAATATGCCTTTTTTTTAATACCCTGGGATGTCTTCTTTAAGAAATGGTATGGCTTTATGGTGTAGTTGTAATATGTAGCCTGCTCAAGTGCTCCAAAGTGGGACACGGGCACAGTGTAAAAATTTAAAGTTTGAAAAGAACTGGAATGGCTGTGTCCCAAATGTGCCCCTCCGATGTCCCCATATACCAGGCAAAGGTACATACGGGGGTATTTCTGTACTCAGCCGACATAGCTGAGCAACATATGAAGTATTATACAGTCGTAGCACACATATGATTTGCAAAATATACTGTGCAAACTCACTTTGTGTGTCAAAAAGGCAATAAAACGCTTATTACCACTACACTTGGTACAAGCTAGTGGAAAAATTATCCCACGCTAAGGTTCAAAATATGCCTTTTGAAATACCCTGGGATGTGTTCTTTAAGAAATGTTATGCCTTTATGATGTAGTTGTAATATGTAGCCTGCTCAAGTGCTCCAAAGTGGGACACGGACGCATCAAAACCCTCTATGAAAATTCACACTTAAAAACCTTAACTTGTCACGTCTCTTTTACAGCAATGTAACTTCACAAAATAGTGTCTAGGTCATACATTGGGCATATTGTTTACTCAGAAAACTTAGCTGAGCATAATTTGGGGGGTTTGAACTTAGTGGCACATATGAAATGTACAAAATGCCCAGCAAAAATGTAACCGTTTGTAAAAAATGCCCCAAATTATTTTTTACCACATACTTTGGCATATATTGGTGAAAAAATGGGGGCATGTTAAGACACAATATGCACCATATGAGATACCCTGGAGTGTCTACTTTTACAAATGGTAGGCCTTTGTGGGTTTTTTTTTTGAACAGTCAAACTCCTATAATACCCCAAATTGAAGCATAGGCCCATTAAATTCGCCTCTCAAAATTCTACTGTAAATGTTGAAACGGACAGGTCTCCTATATGGCACTGTAGCTTCACGAAATAGTGCCAAAGATATACAATGGGGGTATCGTTGTACTCAGCAGAAGTAACTGAACACAAAATAAAACTTTGTACAGGAATAGCACACACCAACTTTACAAAATACACATGAGACGTTCTTTGTTATAAGTTTGTGTGCCAAAAACCCCCAAAAACTAAACTTTACTCCAATTTAGCAGAGATTGGCGGTGAAATGGCTATGTAGAAAGTGTCAAAACAACCTTAGGACAATAGCCTGTGATGTCTACTTTATATAAATATATACTTTTGTGTGGCAATTTTGTTTTCTTTTATGGCTATTAAGCTTACAAGACAAACATACCGAATTCTAAAATCTCTCCACATTAAAATTTTATTTTACTCCTTGTGCTTTGTGACCTGTAACTACCAAAAAAAACCTTAAAATCCCAGACACATTATATATTCTGTAAATCAGAACAACTAAATGAATTTATTTTTAATTACTTTCATAACCTGCACTAATTAGGCACACATTATTATTGCAAAAACTGTACAAAAAACACAAAATGTTTCTTTTTTGCATTTTTCTGTATTTGTTTAATAATAAATAAGCATTTTCATATATATATATATATATATATATATATATATATATATATATATATATATATACATATATATATGTTACATCAAATTAAAGCCCTTTCTGTCCTTTAAAAAACAGTATATAATATGTGTCGGTGCAATAAACGAGAGAGATGCAAATTGCAGTTGAACACATACAGCAAGAAAATGCAAAAAAAAAATTGCTTGTGTCATTAAGCGTAAGACAAGCTTCTGAAGCTGTGTCCTTAAGGGGTTAAGCTGTAGTTGTTCTGGCAACAAAAGTGTTCCTTTAAAGAATGGCCTGCATTCAGCATGCAATTTTCTTTTTAGTAAAATATATTATATGCATTCACCACTAAAGTTAATATGAGCCCCCTCCAGTACTTTAACAAAGTTACAAAAAGACAATAGCTTTTAAAATAATAGAATGATAGTCCCAGCTGGTTTTACCCAAATAACAACTTTCGTCCATAGCCTTGGACCTTGAATTAAAGGTTTTAGAAAATAATCCTGAACACCCCAAATTAAATTGTGACAGTATAAGTGAAAAAAGTTTTGACCAGCGTTTTGTTTGAAACAGCATAGAGATGATCCTGTTATGGTGACTTATGTCAATCCCTGATTGATCTTCACTCAACTTAGGTGAACAAAGCCATTCATCCTTCTAAGGTTTGATAAAATGAGTAATATAATAAGATCGATGCAAGGTTAGACAACTCTCCTAGGATCACACCTTAAAAATAAGTGATTTAGGAATGCATCCTTCCTTGTATAATACTTCTACCCTACCCTTACCTTTTGTGTAACTATTCCTCGCTCCCTCTAGAATGTAAGCTCATTAAGCAGGGCCCTTAACTCCTCTGTTCCTGTGCGTCCAACTCGTCTGGTTACAAATACATGTCTGTTAGTCCACCCATTGTACAGCGCTGCAGAATTTGTTTCAATAATAATCAAAACTGCCTTAAAATCTAAAAGTGTGAATTCATAGAGAATACAAATCATATTTACAATTTTAGGTCAGACTAGCAGAATTGGGAAATACAGCTATATTTCAGTTTGACTATTTTGACCTAAAACAGGAAAATCTTATTAAATTAATTTTGAATTCCGGGCAATTTACACTTTAGTGAATAACCCTGTCAGTACTGACAATATTAATCTTTGAGGTCCGACTTCACTAAGATATTCACTAAATAGTGAGCAGTGTTCGACTGGCAACAGGCTGGTACTATAGTAATTAACCCTGTAAACAATAGTTTTACAGAAAGTTATGTAGTCTAGTCTATGAACATAGTTGAAATTAGGGGATTAAGCCATGTGTGTTTTAAAATGATAAAATTCATCATTAATACCAAAAATTTATTAAACGGCTAATCAAAGCACTATGACCACTCTAGTGTTTTGATGCCCTCATGGCACAAGGTCCCTGTATGTGCAATGTTTCAGTATGATATGCTGCACATAATTAGATATTCTATATTGATGCCACCTCCATCAGCATCATTAACCAGCCCGGAACTCTGGCTTATGTCAATTCTGTGCATATTCCTTGCACAGCCACTATCTCATGGCTGACTGAGAGAGCTCAGCAGACACTCTCAACCAATGAATGGCCGGAAGAATAGGTGATAAAATGAGCAATATAATAAGATCAATGCAAGGTTAGACAACACAGCTTGAAAATAAGTGATTTAGCTTCTGCTCTGCAGAAGATGGGCACAACAATGCTGACATCAGAAAAGGCCCAGCAAGACCCAGGTAAGAGGCAAACCACTGCAAAACGGTTTGCCTGATTAGCTAGAATTGGCAGGTCTGTAGCGGTTATGATACTCTTTAAATTAGTATCTACCAAATAAGGTCTAGACTAAAAAAAACTTAAAACATTGTGCTTCAGAACCTAGAAAGATATTTATGTTGAGCTGACGGTCAACTAGTAAAATTTAGGTTAAAAATAAGCAGAGAAGCAAACTTCCCCGAACTTTGTCTATAGTTTGTAAGTTTTTTGTCAAATGACTCACCACTATGTTCTTTCCTTTTGTAATTAATGTGAATTATATATGAAGTTTGTACTGCAGTCCCATAATTATAATGATTATTAAACTCTGAAAAGCTAAGGGGTTTATCATAGGGAAAACAAGGTCCACAATAAATCAACATGCGATAGAAATTATATTGCTAACTACAAATTAAATTTTGAGACAAATCATTTATTATGAGCATGTCAAAAGCGGTGACTAATGCTTAATGGGCCACTAAACAGTAATTGATTAAAAACAAACCAAAAAAACATTCAAACAATGTTAATTTTTTTTTCTCGAGATAATATAACCTTGTTCTGTAAGTCAGCTGAATATCATAATATTACGGCAGAGAAGTGGGACAAATAATTTGCTTAATGCAGATGTGGACGCAGATATACTGGTTTCCAAATATGTTATTTATCTTCTTGTGAAATATATATATATTTGTAATTTCAATACTTTACCAAAAGTTATGTCATTTTTTTTGTTTTGTTATTTCAATACTTTAACCCCTTCAGGATGGAGTCAATAGTACACGTTCTGATCAAAACAAAACGTAAACAAAAACTGGAATTTGTGCTATATGTCTGTTCAACCGTAATTCACCGCTGTTACATTAAGTGCACCCACACTTATTATATATCATTTTGTTCAGGAGAAACAGGGCTTTAATTTATCATTAACTATTCATATATGGAACATAATTTATTATGAATAAAATTTTTAAAAATGTGATAACATAAGATTTTTTTTAAATTTGTATTTCTGTCTGACATTTTAGCTGCTAATGTCATAATACTGTTAGGTTTTCTTGCACAAAAATGCACATATTTGTAATCAGTGATGTCTCACGAGTACAACAGTACCCCCCATTAACAGGTTTATGGTGTTTTGGAAAGTTTCAGGGTCAAATATAGAACGTTCCATTTTCAAATTGAAATTTGCCAGATTAGTAATGTTACCTTTGAAATGGTGTGGTAGCCCAGGAATGAGAATTACCCCCATAATGGCCTACCATTTGAAAAAGTAGACAACCCAAGGTATTGAAAGTGGAGTATTTTTAGTCATTTTTAGTAGCCACTTAGTCACAAACACTGGCCAAAGTTAGTGTTCATATTTGTTTTTGTGTGAAAAAAGCAAAAAACTAATATTTGGCCAGTGTTTGTGACTAAGTGGCTACTAAGAAAGACTGGACATGCCCAACTTGCAAACCTTGGGTTGTCTACTTTTGCAAATGGTATGCCATCATGGGGGTAATTCTCATTCCTGGGCTACCATACGCTCTCAAAGGCAACATAACCAGTCTGGCAAATTTCAATGTCAAAAAAATAAAATGCAAGCCTTATATGTGACTCTCTAACTTTCCAAAACACCATAAAACCTGTACATGGGGGGTACTGTTATTCTCGGGAGACTTCACTAAACACAAATATTAGTGTTTTAAAACAGTTAAACATATTACAACAATAATATAGTCCATAAAAGTGCCAATCGTTTGTAAAAAATGCAATTTATCATTTTGAAACACTAATATTTGAGTTCAGTGAAGTCTCCCGAGTAAAACAGTACCCCCTATGTACAGGTTTTATGGTGTCTTGGAGAGTTAAAGGGTCAAATATAGTGCTTGCGAATTAAATTCTCTGCACTTTCTCCCTGTGTTGTCAGGCATGTCAATCAAATTTTTATTAAATCACATAATTATGTTAAAAGATTACTTAAATATAATCATAGAATTTTAATATATATGCATTTATGGGTATTTAAATTCTACGTGTATACTAATGTAATCTTTTATGTAATTATATGTATGTATGTATATATATTTGCGGTTATTTGTATTTTATATATAGATAGATAGATATAGAATGTCATTCTAAGTGTATTTTGTTACCAATATATATATATATATATATATATATATATATATATTAATAACAAAATACAGTTAGAATGAAATTACATATGAATATATAATTTATATTAAAAAAAATTTCAATATTTTATTTATTATTGTAATTATACGTATATATATATAATATATATATAATATATAAACATATTATATATATATATATATATATGTAACGTCATTCTAAGTGTATTTTAATACTAATATATGTACTTATATTATTAAAATACCCTTTGTATGATGTTACATATATATAATATGTATATATATTATATATATAATAGATATACATATATTATACATATAAAAATACTTTTAATTAATTTTACACATGTTTAATTATTTTATTTTTTTACACTTCCCACCAGCAGGGGGACTGTCTGACATTTCAGACAGTACACCTGCTGGCAGATCCACAGCCAGCTATAGGGGGCCATGTGATCGCTCTTTGAGAGCGATCACATGGCCCCTGGGGGCCTCATTTGCCAGGGGAGGGCTGCCTGGGCTGTCAGGCAGCCCTCCAGAAGAGGATCGCGGTGGAGGTAAGTACGCCGGACCTCCAGGGGCTGAAAGCCGTTACGGTGTTCTATGCCGTCGCAACAGCTTTAAAGCTCACTTAATACGGGATGGCATAGAACGCCGTAACGGTGTTAAGGGGTTAACAAAAGTTACAAGTCAGATCACGAGTAATAATTGTTATTTTGGACATTAGAGTCATTGTAAAATTTTATTTTATTATCATTCTTTTTAAATTTTTATTATTATTATTTTTTTAATATAGTATTATTATTCTTTATTAATAAAGCTCCAGCACATTCCGCAGCACTGATCAATCTCTGTTATGTGGTATTAAAACGTTTCTATTTTAGATAACAGATAACTAAAACTAAAATGCCAAAAGGCATTTTCAAAATGGTCTGCGGTTTAATTAATAAGTGTGAGTAGTGCTATTGATACTTTAAACAACTTCCTCACGATTTTATATGAAAACTTAGTGTAACATTTAAAATCTACCTTAAATATCAAGCATGTTAACCGATTCACTGCCACATATTTGAAACAATAGATGGATGTCTAGCATGTAAAGATAGGATTAAATAGCAATTTTGTTTACAAACTGTTTTTCAGGGTCACTTAACATACAAATGAAGGTGTTAATATTTATTATTTTTGTTCATCCATTACACAAGTATTAGGGGGATAAAATGTATAAGAGATTATATGGTATTGCTATAGTTGCAGTTTCATAATACTCATGAAACAGTTTAAGCAGTAAGTTTTGGTGCTCACATGCTTATCCCCCAACATAAAATTAGGACACAACAATATTGGGGAACACTGATGCAATCATGGACTAGAAGTTTGTATTAATGGTAGGCAGACAATATAATAGAGCAGCAGGAAATGCTAGCAGAATGCTTGGTTGTATAGGGAGAGGTATTAGCAGTAGAAAGAAGGAAGTGCTCATGCCATTGTACAAAAGAACACTGGTGAGACCTCACTTGGAGTATTGTACGCAGTACTGGAGACCGTATCTCCAGAAGTATATTGATACTTTAGAGAGAGTTCTGAGAAGGGCTAGTAAACTGGTTCATGGATTGCAGGATAAAACTTACCAGGACATATTTATTAATTTATAAGATAAGTTGTGGTAATATATTCAGTTGAAAAAAAGAATTGTGAGAGTTCCAAAAATGGTAATTTTTTTTAAAGAGAAACATAATGATTCGATGACAAAATATAATAACTAAGTATCATTAACAGAAAAGTAACACATATGACTTAAATCTATACAGTGTTGGCAATTTTACATTAGTATAGTTTGTAGCAGTTTTATTATCCAACTAGATGGGCCATCTTGAACTTTATGAACAGTACGATCAGTTTTTGTTTTGTGCCTCAAGTGCCTGATGCACACTGCTCCAATGAGACTGCCTCAGTTGGACTTTGCATTTAGGATCTAAAATATTGTAAACATAGTGCAATTATTTCACATACAGTATTCATTAGAAAAAAAAGAAATATAGCTAAATAAAAATAGTCAAATAGCCTATTTGCAAAAAAACATACTGGCAGCCTCCAGCTTGATTGGACCCAATTCTCAAGCACCTGGTGTGCCAAAAAGAACCTAGTACTTCACAGGCAACTAGACATTTATATGTGAGGATCTGTTATTTATTAACTTTTTCCCCATAAATCATTAAAGGGAAAATAAGCAACACAAGCACTATATCATAATGTGCTGATTCTGATGCATTGAAGCAGTCTTTCTCCAACAATGTCAGACACATACCCACTAGAACCACTTCCCCATTATAACCTTTGATTATTATAGCACTCCACATTCAACATAATCACGCACAGCATGATGATGACAAAAGTGGTTAATGTTTCTGATAAAGTCTTTGGATTCTTTATGAGAAGCCTTGGATTGGCAGATTGTGCCTTGAGTCCTCAATGCTTTTCTATGAAAAGCATCTAAAATGGACCAGAAATCATCATACTTAATGATCTCACGGTGGGAGGATTGGGGTGCAGAGTCTTTCTCTGATCTGAATTGCATGTAAGTTCATTGCGTTAGCAGGCCAATAATCTGTAGTTAAAAGAGAACACATCTGACTAAAAAATAGAGTTAATTTTAGCGTTAGAGTTTTCCTTTAAACTGGGCTCAACTCAAGCTTCCATTCTGCAAAATAGAATTGTCTGAAAAACAGAACACATTGGTGCAGCTTATAAATAATTTTCTCCCTTACCCAAAATTTTTGTTTGCATCATATGGTGAATTTATTTAAATAAACAGAGACATACTTGTTCGATGCAGTGTTCCCACCGTGTTTTGCTGAGTTAACCTGCTGAGTGTAATTGTTTATTCAGCTATCTTTTTGATGGCATACAATTCTACAAATTCCTCACCTCCCAAAAAAAGCAACACTATATTTTGACAGGTTAATTTGTTCTAACCAGAGCAGCAGCAAAACATAGTAATATACAAAGTGAATTTCATATTAATTCCCATCATATTATTGCTGTTTGCTTTACGGATTCACAGTTGAATAAGGTTTGTGTCTTGAAAATGACTATATTGCTGACCTACTTTCCACTGTATATTTAGTTTTCGTCATGAATTTTTTTGTTATTACCAAGCAACACTCAGATTTTTTAGTTTTTTTTTTTTTTATGATCGAACTTGTAGTATTTCCGTTTCCCACTTCCAATTTTTTAACTGCATTGAAAGACATATCTTTACTGTTTTGCAGGACTTAGGAAGGGCTTAAATTGGATGTTTAGACATTTGAAAGGGGTTTTATGGATTAGGCATGGCTTAGAAGGAGTATTAGGCATTATAAAGCAGTTACAGAGGTGCTTAGGGCTTGCACATGGATTATATTTAGTGTTAAATGTAACTGCAGCACACTAACTAAAAGGGGTAGAGGGAAAGGGTGAAGTACGAGCTGGGCTTAGGGGTGTAGTTTTCAATATATTAATACAGGAGCAGCAGTGATTATATATATTTACCACTTTTCAGTGACAGAATATAATTACCACTTTTCAGCACACAACTAAATAACCCGCTGTTTGTCAGTAGCAGATCCAAAACCTGTTCTCAGAAGGGGTACTGGTAGATTAATTGCAGTGCACATAATATAGGAATGTGTGTGTGTATATGTGTATGTACTCCCTTTTGAGGGAAAGCTGAAATATATATATATTAGATTAAATTCACTGTACTAATTTGTATTGACCAATGCAGCTAATGCGTTTATACAGTGTTTTGGGTCCACATGAATGCAAACTCTATAATAGAAACATAGAAACATTTGGTCCATCTAGTCTGCCCAATTTTCTAAATACTTTCATTAGTCCCTAGCCTTATCTTATAGTCAGGATAGCCTTATGCCTATCCCACGCATGCTTAAACTCCTTTACTGTGTTAACCTCTACCACTTCAGCTGGAAGGCTATTCCATGCATCCACTACTCTCTCAGTAAAGTAATACTTCCTGATATTATTTTTAAACCTTTGTCCCTCTAATTTAAGACTATGTCCTCTTGTTGTGGTAGTTTTCTTCTTTTAAATATAGTCTCCTCCTTTACTGTGTTGATTCCCTTTATATATTTAAATGTTTCTATCATATCCCCCCTGTCTCGTCTTTCCTCCAAGCTATACATGTTAAGATCCTTTAACCTTTCCTGGTAAGTTTTTTATCCCGCAATCCATGAACCAATTTAGTAGCCCTTCTCTGAACCCTCTCTAAGGTATCAATATCCTTCTGAAGATACGGTCTCCAGTACTGTGTACAATACTCCAAGTGAGGTCTCACCAGTGTTCTGTACAATGGCATGAGCACTTCCTCTTTCTACTGCTAATACCTCTCCCTATACAACCAAGCATTCTGCTAGCATTTCCTGCTGCTCTATTACATTGTCTGCCTACCTTTAAGTCATCAGAAATAATCACCCCTAAATCCCTTTCCTCAGATGTTGAGGTTAGGACTCTATCAAATATTCTGTACTCTGCCCTTGGGTTTTTACGTCCAAAATGCATTATCTTGCACATATCCACATTAAATGTCAGTTGCCACAATTCTGACCATTTTTCTAGTTTACCTAAATCATTTGCCATTTGGCGTATCCCTACTGGAACATCAACCCTGTTACATATCTTAGTATCATCAGCAAAAAGACATACCTTACCATCAAGACCTTCTGATCTTAATGACCTTCTTAATCATAATGATCTTGGAAGTATGAAAGGTTGAGTTTACACTATCGGGTATTATATCTGCAATGGGCTTAGACAGAGTGTTAAGTAACCAGACTATCTAATCATTTCATCACTTGAATGATTGATACATACTTCTGAGAAGGCTGAGATTGTGCAGTTTATTATGTAGAAATATAAATGAAAAAAAACATCATCCACATTTTTGTTCTATTACATTTTTTTATTGTATTCATTTTTGTGGATGGTGCAGGCAATTTTCTCCAATAAATACATGTTCTCAAACTATGGCAGTACAATACCCTTGGTCGATTTTTGAGGTGCCAATTTATGTCCTTTATTGGAACAGCATATCTATAGTTTAGTTCTAAAATAAACTGTTGAAGTATAAAAATAACACTGGTTATAATAAAGTAATTTTACATGAAAAATATTCTTATTTTATTGAATTAGTATAATGAATCCAGCACATAATTTAAAATATACATTGACTAGCATAAACTATGAATGAGGGATATGTACAGTTGTTTCTTACACAGAACAGGATATTTATACAGCACAACCACTTTGTTTGAGTAATAGCATAAAAGTGCAAAAATAGCATAAATATGTGCAAGTTAAAAGGATGTTAAATTTTTACCAAAAAGTAGGCTATTTCAAAAAAATATTGAGATTAAGTTATAATGTATTTTATTTTATTTTTTTGCATCTGTCATGGTTCACACAGCTTATGGTTATTTTAAAGAGCACAAAATTAAATCTTTATATTGTGCTAGCAGAACAGCAATTAAATGTATAAATTTTTGCTTGTACAATTAAAATTAAAGTCCCTCCTTCAATTAATCAATCTTTGGCATTAACACAGATAAAAGAAAATTTTACGTCAGTTCATTTTAATTTAAATTTGTTGAATACATTCTAGATTTAGCCTTTGGAGTAAGATATTAAGATTTTGCCAATTTGTTAGTAGTTTGGATAAAGGATCATAACATGTATAGCTTGGAGGAAAGATGAGACAGGGGAGATATGATAGAAACATTTAAATCTATAAAGAAAATCAGCACAGTAAGGGGGGTGAGTGTATTTAAAAGAAGAACAACTACCACAACAGAAGGATATAGTCTTACATTAGAGGGGCAAAGGTTTAAAAATAATATGAGGAAGTATTACTTTACAGAGAGGGTAGTGGATGCATGGAATAGCCTTCCAGCGGCAGTGTTAGAGGTTAACACAGTGAGGGAGTTTAAGCATGCATGGGATAGGCATAACGCTATCCTAACTACAGGGAGTGCAGAATTATTAGGCAAGTTGTATTTTTGAGGATTAATTTTATTATTGAACAACAACCATGTTCTCAATGAACCCAAAAAACTCATTAATATCAAAGCTGAATATTTTTGGAAGTAGTTTTAGTTTGTTTTTAGTTTTAGCTATGTTAGGGGGATATCTGTGTGTGCAGGTGACTATTACTGTGCATAATTATTAGGCAACTTAACAAAAACAAATATATACCCATTTCAATTATTTATTATTACCAGTGAAACCAATATAACATCTCAGCATTCACAAATATACATTTCTGACATTCAAAAACAAAACAAAAACAAATCAGTGACCAATATAGCCACCTTTCTTTGCAAGGACACTCAAAAGCCTGCCATCCATGGATTCTGTCAGTGTTTTGATCTGTTCACCATCAACATTGCGTGCAGCAGCAACCACAACCTCCCAGACACTGTTCAGAGAGGTGTACTGTTTTCCCTCCTTGTAAATCTCACATTTGATGATGGACCACAGGTTCTCAATGGGGTTCAGATCAGGTGAACAATGTCATTAGATTTTCTTCTTTTATACCCTTTCTTGCCAGCCACGCTGTGGAGTACTTGGACGCGTGTGATGGAGCATTGTCCTGCATGAAAATCATGTTTTCTTGAAGGATGCAGACTTCTTCCTGTACCACTGCTTGAAGAAGGTGTCTTCCAGGAACTGGCAGTAGGACTAGGAGTTGAGCTTGACTCCAGCCTCAACCCGAAAAGGCCCCACAAGCTCATCTTTGATGATACCAGCCCAAACCAGTACTCCACCTCCACCTTGCTGGCGTCTGAGTCGGACTGGAGCTCTCTGCCCTTTACCAATCCAGCCACGGGCCCATCCATCTGGCCCATCAAGACTCACTCTCATTTCATCAGTCCATAAAACCTTTAGAAAAATCAGTCTTGAGATATTTCTTGGCCCAGTCTTGACGTTTCAGCTTGTGTGTCTTGTTCAGTGGTGGTCGTCTTTCAGCCTTTCTTACCTTGGCCATGTCTCTGAGTATTGCACACCTTGTGCTTTTGGGCACTCAGTGATGTTGCAGCTCTGAAATATGGCCAAACTGGTGGCAAGTGGCATCGTGGCAGCTGCACGCTTGACTTTTCTCAGTTCATGGGCAGTTATTTTGCGCCTTGGTTTTTCCACACGCTTCTTGCGACCCTGTTGACTATTTTGAATGAAACGCTTGATTGTTCGATGATCGCGCTTCAGAAGCTTTGCAATTTTAAGAGTGCTGCATCCCTCTGCAAGATATCTCACTATTTTTGACTTTTCTGAGCCTGTCAAGTCCTTCTTTTGACCCATTTTGCCAAAGGAAAGGAAGTTGCCTAATAATTATACACACCTGATATAGGGTGTTGATGTCATTAGACCACACCCCTTCTCATTACAGAGATGCACATCACCTAATATGCTTAATTGGTAGTAGGCTTTCGAGCCTATACAGCTTGGAGTAAGACAACATGCATAAAGAGGATGATGTGGTCAAAATACTCATTTGCCTAATAATTCTGCACTCCCTGTATAAGATAAGGCACACAACTTATCTTTAGTTGAAAGTATGAAGAACATTGAAAGTATTTAGAAAATTGTGCAGACTATAAGGGCCGACTGGTTCTTACCTGCTGCTGATAGGCTGAGAGCCTATAACTAAATGTAGTGGGAAAATGTCACCGAGTTTTGTGAATGGGGAGCTGCTGCTAGGCTGAATGTGCCAGCTGTTGCTCTCAGCCAATCAGTGGTGTCCCTATATAAAGCTTCCTGTTTAAAGCCTCAGACTTCAACAAAAGTTTCAAGACTGGGCTGACCAGCACCAGACAGAAGAATTTTGGGTAAACCGTTTGTCACCATAATCAAAATAGTTGAAAAAAATAGTTGTGGCGCACTACAAACAATACAACACAAAGAAGGCTTCTAAATTGCCTATATAAGAATAAATATGGGGATTTAGTTCCACCATATTGGCCATATGATGTTAAGCCCACCACTGCTTTCAAAGTACCCCAATGTTGGTGGATCCTACGCTAAAATATGGGGGACAAATTAAATAGTACTAGTGTTAAAAATAAAGTGTATCCTTGTAAGAGCAAACTGGAACTGTAATAAAAATAAGAAGAAATTAAACATGTTTTGAATTGTCAGGATAGGATCCTGACAACAAGCTACAAATCATGACAGCAGGGAAAGACAAAGCCCCACTGGCTTTTGAGGACTCCTACCTCACTTTTTTTGAAGACCTCTCTAGAAACACCCTTCTTTGGCGCTAGTCGTTTGGCCCTGTTACCAGTCAGCTACGAGCATCAGGCAATGTTTACAGGTGGGGGCAAATAGCTCTCTGGCAATACAAAACAATGGGACTACCCACTTTCTAACCTCCATTGCAGAGGCACCCACATTTCTGGAAAAGATTGGCCTGGTGACCCCACCTGCTGATTTGAACACCGAACCCACTACATAGACATGGGATCCTGCTAATGTTGTCCCATTTGTCCCGAGGGCAGGGCCCCCCCGGAACTCAATGCCTGCCAACTGCGGCTGTTGGCTGCCTGTCGGTAATTTAGGCATACTTAATTTGTTTTAACCATACTATGTAGTAAATAAGTAATACAGCTTATTAATGTTATGTCACTTGTACATTTTCTAATTCAACTGTTAAATGTGTACCACATTGTTTGACTTGGGGCATCACAGCCGCTCATGCATTATCTGGGCGATATAGCCCTATTATATTTTCTGACTGACGTTCATTTTGCCCCCCTGCCATCTCACTGTTAGGGGTAAATGACTCAGGGTGCGCACTTTTTTTAAATCTATGCTGTGACCGGTACCAATCTTCATCCTATCTCCATATTCTATTTGAACATGTTTTTAGTTCTCAATTACTTTGAACCTCGGACAGATGAATGTACATTCTTACTCTTGACGTCTCATTAATTCTTGTTTTGCATAATCTGTTCCTACATAGGTGAAGTATTTTCCGCACTTAGATATTGACTTTTTATAAATCTTTTGAGATATGTTCTTGTATTCGTGATTACCATGCAAAGCACTAAACAAATAAAGAATAATAAAATAATAATAAAAAAAAAAATATATAAATATTAATAATGAAAGGCTTGCACTCACGGTCTTGTTTTGTTTAAAAGATTACTTTATTTAATATCTTTAAAATCCAATCAATGTGGCTTTCATCAGGATCAATTCAGCATCCAGCATTTTGAAAATTAAAAGTGTGTGTGCAAGGACAAAGAGAGACATTATATATATATATATATATATATATATATTATTATGATATTTATAGAGCGCCATCAAATTCCGCAGCGCTTTACAATGGGTGGACGAACAGACATGTAATTGTAACCAGACAAGTTGGACACACAGGAACAGAGGGGTTGAGGGCCCTGCTCAATGAGCTTACATGTTAGAGGGAGTGGGGTAAAATGACACAAAAGGGTAAGGATAGTATTAGACTAGTGACAGTTGCAGAAGAGGAATCAGTCAGGACCTATTAACAGTTTAATTGATATGCTTTTATGAAGAAATGGGTTTTTAACGATTTTTTGAAGGAGTGGAGACTGGGTGAGCATCTAACGGAGGAAGGAAGCGAGTTCCACAGGAACGGTGCAGCCCTCGAGAAATCTTGAAGGCGAGCATCAGAGGTGGGAGTATGGACTGAAGATAGACGTAAGTCTTCAGCAGATCGTAAGGGCCTAGACGGGACATACTTGTGTATAAAGGAGGATAGATAGGTGGGAGCAGCATTATGTAGAGATTTGAAAGCAAGAACCAGAATTTTAAATTGAGCTCTGTATTTTATAGGAAGCCAATGTAGGGACTGACAGAATGGTGAGGCATGGGAGGTACGGGCGGACAGGAAGATGAGCCTCGCCACCGCATTCATTATGGACTGTAACGGCGCAGGTTGGGAGCACGTAAGACCACTGAGAAGCGGATTACAGTAGTCAAGGCGAGAAAGGACAGTGGGATGGACCAACACCTTAGTCGCATCTGGCGTTAAGTAGGGGCAGGATTTGGAAATGACAGGATTTGACGATAGATTGAACATGAGGTTTGAAGGAGAGGTCGGAGTCAAAGAGATCACCTAGGAAGCGAGCCTGCGTTGTGGAGCTGATGGTAGCACCGTTGACTTGGAGGGAGACAGACACAGGAGTAACAAGACTTCAGGGAGGAAAGACCAGAATTTCAGTTTTGGTCAAGTTTAGTTTAAGGAAGTGGGCAGCCATCCAGTTAGAAACAGCAGAGAGGCAGTCAGAGACACTAGTCAAGAGGGACGGGGAGAGATCAGGAGAGGACAGGTAGATTTGCGTGTCATCTGCATAGAAATGATATTGGAAGCCAAAGGAGCTAATGAGTTTACCAAGGAAGGCAGTATAGATGGAGAACAGTAGGGGACCAAGGACTGAACCTTGGGGGACACCAACAGAGAGGAGTTGGGGAGAAGAAGCAGAGCCAGAGAAAGAAACACTGAAAGAGCGCTGGGAGAGGTAGGAGGAGCACCAGGAGAGAGCAATATCTTGTAGACCGATATTGCAGAGGATGAGAAGAAGCTGTTGATGATCAACAGTGTCAAAAGCCGCAGACAGGTCAAGGAGAATTGGGATAGAGTAGTGACCACAAGATTTTGCAGCGAGTAGATCATTGGATACTTTGGTCAGTGCCGTTTCCACAGAGTGGAACCTTCCCTAATTACCCACCTTTCTTAACTTCCAACCCTATCAAGAAAATCCTCAAGCGTATTTATAAGGTTACAGTTTCCCCAGCACTACCAGATTAACGATAGATGGTCCCATGTTTAGGCTTCTTAGCAACCAACTGGACAAATCCCTGTTTGACTGTAATACAAATCTGTTCATTAAAGCCGCCTCTTGGCTTTCTATGGTTTCCTCAGACCTAGGGAGTTCACAGTCATACGTCAAGGAGATACTGCACTATGCCTTAAACTTTCTCACCTAAAGAAAGTAGAAGACCACTACATACTCTCATTACCTTCTACCAAAACCAATCACACCGCTTATCCAACTATCATTCCCCTTTTCCCTACCGAGAACAGTTTGGTGCCCAGTAAAAATACTTGATATACTCCTGTTGTCTCACCACACGCACTCACCTTACACTCCACTATTACTACTGGAAATCCTCAATTTATAATATTTATATACCTCGACCAGAGAGGAAGCTCCGACAAGCCTTCAGAAATCTTGCTATATAACTTGCAATAAAGTGTGTTTACTTTGAATCCTCCCTTTGCCCTCTTTTTATTACAGGACTACTCGTACGTTGGTTTCAGCACACCTCAACCAACTTTGCATCTCCTTCTACGTTCCATTACGTATGAGAAATTTCGAGCACAAGTTAAACTGCCATTTAGCCTGAATTTGTGGAAGGAGTTATGACCCCTATTTAAACTCCTACCCCCCCTACTCACCTTTGCCGTTCAAGCTGTTTGTCCCCACCCACCTACACCCATCTATATATACATTTCACCTTTGTGGGCCCTCTTTTTATATTAGAAGCCTACTTGTACGTTGCATCATCTTATACATTCCATTATGTATGAGAAATTCCGAGCACAAATATATATAAATATATATACCAAGCAAAAGAAAAATCAGCACTCCCAGGATTTGTAAATAAGCCAAAAAAAATACTTTACTCCACAGGTCAACGTTTCAGCTCCTCTTGGGAGCTTTCATCAGGACAGCATACAAAGCATAAATGAAAAACAACAGAGCTTAAATAGGGACATAAATCCAATTAAAACTCACAATCCAGGTGTGCTGATGGAGAACCTCCCCTCCTCTCGAGCGTCCGCTCAAACGCTATCAATTCCCGGCATTTCCCCACTTCCTGCTCACGCCGTCACGTGATATACGTGACATCACCCCGTTCATTACGTTGCCATGGAGATCGGGACGCCATTGCGTCTAACAACGATCTCCTCAGTTACTTCCTGAATGGCTGCGTCGTCCGTAGTCATAGTGATACCGGACGCATGCGTATCTAGCTTGGATATTCCGGTCTCTACATCTATCCTCCACCAAGGAAGGAATTAAAGCTGTAACCTGTGTATATACTAAAATCTAGAGAGAGGGGAAGAAAAAGCCACATATACAAAACGAACCCCTAAATCCTATAATAAAAACCAAAGGTTAATGGTACTATCCACCTCTATGTGAATACAATAGTGACAACACCAATATTTAAGATCCAAACAACGATCCCATGTTCTATAAAAATTATAACTAACCCACTAATGACATACTGAGCTAATAATTGACATACTGTGAAAAAACCTTAAGCAAGGTGTTATAAAGATAGACAATAATGTCATTAGCAATATGTGTATATGATTGTGGTAATATTCATATTTGGACATCCATAGGGATGTATCCTTCATCATGTGTCAAACTCATAATTGATTATACATCTATCTAAACTTTAAAGTGCACGTGCATATATTTACGTGAAAAACAGTAATAGACAATATCAGTAATTAAAGTGAAACAGTGCCTAGAATCCAAGATTAACTCCATGCCAATCCATAAATTCATATAGTCATCTATGTCCTAAATCCCTATTGGACAGAACATCTAACAAA
>OW240916.1:242331627-242449127 GCA_933207985.1 Pelobates cultripes
TATTAATGTACATTTATATATGCATAATACACAGATAAATGTCATTAACATGTACCATTTGTAATGAGCAGATATTGTCCCAGTCTTGTTGCTAGATGCAGACTCCATCACAATAACATATTTAAAGTGAAGAGCGCACCCACAGGACTTGTAAAATAAACAAGATAACGTCATTTTTTTTACAGTTGTGCCCTACATACATTCACCATTTCAGTCCCATTACCAAGCTTTCCTTAATATGTCAAGGTAGTTGGACTGAAACATTGATTACTTGCAAAGGCACGTCTGCTTAAAATAAATCTACACTTTTGTTTATTTTGAAGCCTATGAGTGCTTTTTTTTTTACGTTGGAGTAATAATTTTTAATTTTAAGTTCTCTTTTCTAACTCTGTATCTGCACACTATGCTGGCGCGACGCATTATGGGGCTGGTAACAATTTTTTTTCCAGGGCTGCTTTTAATTCCCAGTCCGGCCCTGGACGTCGGGCACTTACACAAGCCACGATTTAAAGTAAGAGACACCAATTGTGACGCTGGTGACGTGGACATGCGTGCATCATCATGTCATTGACTTGCATGCATGTTTTGGCATCACCAGGTTCCAGCAACCAATGGGAGCCCTTCGTAGGCTATTTAAACTCACTTTACCTATTGTTTGATGCCCTGTCGTGGTTTCCTTTTTGTGACTAATCCAAGAGCCCGTTTATTTAATTTTCTGCCATTTTGACCATGGCTTATCTTTGACTATTCTCCCTTCTGATTGTCCTTGACCTTTGGCTTTTCCTTACGTTTATTTTGTATATCCCTGACCGCGACTTGTCTTGTACTGTTCTTGGTGAGTTTAATCAGACCATTTTAAGGTCCGATAATACACTTGTTCTTTTAGTATTTTCTTTCCTTATATTTGCCTGTTTGATCCAGTCTGTCCTTGACAACATGACAGCTTCACTTTAAAAATAAAACTAAATTTGTCATGTAAAATATGCATCCTAACGTCATAACTATTATTTATTTATTTATTTTTAAATGATTATTATTATTTATATAGCGCCCACAAATTCTTCAGCGATGTACAATGGGTAGACCAACAAACACGTTATTGTAATCAGACGAGTTGAACGCACAGGACCAGAGGGGTTGAGGGCCTACTCAATGACCTTACATACTAGAGGGTGTGGGGCAGAGTGACACAACATAAGGGTAGGAGTAGAGTAGTTGGTTGGTAAAATAGAATTCAATGAAGACAATGTTTTGATGACAGTTGAAGGAGAGGAATCAGGGTGCTGGGGGGGAGCTATTAACAATTTAATTGATACGCTTTCCTGAAGAAGTGAGTTTTCAATGATTTTAAAAAGGAGTGGAGACTGGGTGAATGTCTAACCGAGAAGGGAAGGGAGTTCCACAAAAATGTTGCAGCCCGACAGAAGTCTTGAAGGTTAGCATCAGGGATGGGAGTACAGACAGAGGATAGATGTAGGTCTTCGGCAGAGCTTAGGGGCCGAGATGGGACATACGTATGTATTAGGCAGGATAGATAGGTTGGAGCAGTATTGTGTAGAGATTTGTAAGCAACAACCAAAATTTTAAATGAATCCCTATATTTCACATGAAGCCCATGCAGGGACTGACAGAGGGGTGAGGCATGAAAGATGCAGAAAGGAAGATGAGGCTCACCGCTGCACTCATTATAGACTGTAACGGGGCAAGTTGGGAGCATGAAAGACCACTGAGAAGATGTTTTTGAGATGGAAGCAGCAAGATTTGGTGATCGACTGGACAAGAAGAGTTGAGGGAGAGGTCTGTCAGGATTACTGTTTGATCCAGCACGTAGAACTGTACAGCACGGATGACAAATAAGTAACGTATTACCGGTCCTTAGAATGGCCGGATTTAACGTACAAAGAATAGTCAAAAATACTAGCCGAGGTCAGGGAACACAGAAAGGGACACAGCAATGAGGAAAGCCAGGAGTCAGGATACCAGAATATAGAGAAGTCAATAAACAAAGCCAAAGTAAAAAACCAGGTAGAAAACTATAAACAGGAACGCGCTCTCGGACAACCACAAGGGAAACCACGACAGGGCACTGAGCAGGCTGAGAACTGGGCCTAAATACCACTCCTTTAGTTCTGATAGGCTGTAACCGGCCTTTGACCCCAAAGTCAGTTACCAGGTTTCATTTGCATAATTGCTGCTCAGCATTAACCCTTCTGTGGATTAGGTTGCTGCTCGGCACAACTTTTCCTGTGTGGACAGTAAAAGTCATTAATCACTTTTCTCTAAGCGGATGAATATGTGACAAGGTCGGAGTGAAAGAGAACACCTAGGCAGCGAGCATGCGAGGTGGAGATGAAACAGAAATGGGAGTAGCACACTTGAGGGAGGAAAGACCCGATGTTCTGTTTTGGACAAGTTGAGTTTTAGGAAATGAGCAGCCAACTAGTTAGAAATAGAGGTAATGCAGTCAGAGACATGAGTCAAGGGGGGCGGCAAGAGATTGGGTGAAGACAGATAGATTTGCATGTCATCCGAATAAATATTATATTGGAAGCCAAAGAAGCTGATGAGTATAGATCAAGAACAATAGGGGACCAAGGACTGAACCTTGGGAAACACCAACAGAGAGGGGTTGGGGAGAAGAGGAAAACCATAGAAAGAAACACTGAAAAAGTTGATGTAAGAGGAGCACCAGGAGAGAATGTGCAGTGCGTGGAAACCAAACTAAAGCAGGTTGAGCAGAGAGTTGGATTTGAGGAAATCTGTCGATCTCGCATACACAAGTCTCTGAAGGATTCTGGATGCAAAAGGCAGTAGCGAAATAGGGTGGTAGTTGGAAGGGGAGTTAGGGTCAAGGTTGGGCTTTTCCAGAATCAGGGTTACAGTTGCATGTTTAAAGGAAAGAGAGGGAGAGGAAGAGACTGGAAATTTTAGTGAAAGGCAAAGCAAGAGAAGGAGACAGAGTAAGGATGAGATGATAGGGAAAATTATCAAGGGAGCAGGTGGTGGGGTGGGAAGAACGGTGCAAAGCAGAAACCTCTTCTGCTGTAGCGGATACGAATGAACATAGAACCACAGAGGGAGTGAGGTTGGGGGAAGAACTGGTAGGAGAAGGATAGAGAAGAGAGATCTCTTGCCTGATTGTAAAAATCTTTTCAATGAAGTGAGTTGAAAAGTTTGTTTCGGTCAAGTTGGTAGGAGAAGGAGGAGCAACAAGGCGAAGAAGAGAGCTAAAAGCGTGAAATAGGCATTTTGATATGTGGGAAAGTGTAGTTATGAGGGTATTGAAGTAATTTACTTTTGCAAAAGAAAGAGCCAAGCTTTAGGAGTGCAGCACAAATTTATATTGGAAAAAGTCAGATGCAGAGTGAGACTTTCTCCAACAATGTTCAGCAATTCTGGAACATTTTTTGACGTATCAGGTCAACTTGGTGTACCAAGGTTGTAGTTGAGGGAGCTTGCTGAGTTTTAATGTGTGAGGTGCCGTGATGTCTAGCTGAGCGGAGAAGGTGGAATTGTAGAAGGAGGTTGCAGAACTAGACCAGGTGAGGTTTAAGATAGGTAAAAGGAGTTTGGAGGTTGGTAGAGAATTGCTCTAGGTCAAGACAGTGGAAGTTTCTGCAAGATTGATGTGCTGAGGGAGCTGTAATTTGGGTATGGGATATGCCAATGTCAGTAGATGGTCAGATGGAGGAAAAGGAGCATTTAAGAGAGTAGAAGCAGTACAGAGATTTGTGAAGACAAGATCAATAGTGTTTCCAGCTGGATGGTTTTCTGAATTAGATAATTGAATGAGGCGAAAGGAGGAGTTTACAGAGAGCAGACGGGAGGCATCAGTGCAATTGGGGTTGTTGATTGGGATATTGAAATCATCAAGTATAAGGGAAGGAGTACTAGAGGAGAAAAAGTGGGGCAGCCAGGAAGAAAAGTGTTCAATAACTAGTCTAGGATGACTGGGGGGGATAATAAATGATTCCAATTTTTTTAAAGGAGTGGGTTTAAAAAGGCATACAGTGTGAACTTCAAAGGAAGGAACATATAAAGCATGTTATATCTAAATGTTAAGATGATTTTTAAAAACATATATAGGAGTATCTCACATAAAGCATGACCAAAACTCCAAAAATAAAAGCTGTATTCTAGCAAAAGTGCTGAATATCCTTATTTTCTGAATACCTTCATTAAAATTGGGTTTTCGTTCATGAAGCTATCTGTAGCTGATCACATAATGCAGATATAAAAGGCAGTTTTTATCTTTTTGATTTCCGTGTGCATTGTCCCTGTTAAAGAATCTAGGTGCATATTTCAAAATACAGGTCACTCTATGTCATACGGCCGCCGTGGCCTATTACCGTCCTTTTACTAACTATTTCCATTCTTTTCTCAAATCTTCCATAATTCCCGTCCTATTGTCTATTGAATTTTAAATTTATTTTCCATTGCTTTCAGCATGTCTACACTATTCAATACATTCAATAAAGGTTTAAACTGCACTATTCAATAAAGGTTTAAACTTTATAAAAAAAAAAAAAAAACATATTTCTATAGAGCATGGGTCCTCAAACTCCGGCCCCCCAGATGTTGCTGAACTACAACTCCCATGATTCTCTGGCTATCTGTGTAATTCAAAGAATCATGGGAGTTGTAGTTCAGCAACATCTGGGGGGCCGGAGTTTGAGGACCCATGCTATAGAGCATACTGGTTAATTTCTGCACATATATAAATGAGCAATTTCTCTGTCTTAATGTTTTTTTTGTATATGATTTCATTTTTTATTACTATTTATTTATTTATTTATTTACATTAAATAACCGATCACTTTTTTTAGTGCAAAATTTAATCATTTTCAGTTTTCAGTGGCCCTTTTAAATGTAATCTAATGGAATTACATTTTTACAACATTAGAAATATATTTAGAAACATAGAAACATAGAAACATAGAATGTGACGGCAGATAAGAACCATTCGGCCCATCTAGTCTGCCCAATTTTCTAAATACTTTCATTAGTCCCTGGCCTTATCTTATAGTTAGGATAGTTGTATGCCTATCCCACGCATGCTTAAACTCCTTTACTGTGTTAATCTCTACCACTTCAGCTGGAAGGCTATTCCATGCATCCACTACCCTCTCAGTAAAGTAATACTTCCTGATATTATTTTTAAATCTTTGTCCCTCTAATTTAAGACTATGTCCTCTTGTTGTGGTAGACACAAAGCTGTAAACATATTACCTGAATTAATTTTAATTAATCTTTCCTTCCTTTTATTATATGCATGGTCTCTAAAATCTTTTCATTTAATGTAGGCCACAATTAGTTTCTGTTCTCTCTTATGCATGTTGTTTTCTCTCTTATATTGTTGTTATATGTTTATGTTTGTGCTGGTTACAGCAGCAGGATGCAGCTTGGAGTGTGTATATTCAGTCAGCTAACCTGCATTAACATTAGAGCAGGGACCTTTACTATAGTATGCTCCTATGGCCATCACTGATGAACACCATATAAATGAGCAGGGGAGAATTATGGTAAAAAAAAATTCCATTGAAAATAAGATATGAGAATAATGTTCCACTGTAAAATGGCCCAATATATCCTGTTTTTGAACCTAAATATTCCTGTTGCTGCCAGAGCTCATTTGGTATTCCTTAATAATTTTGAATCTAATGCTTAATGAAATAAGTTATAAAAATAAAACTAATTGCTCTATTTGAATCTCAAGAACTGAAACAATTTTTTGAATAACTTCCAAAACTATAAATAGTTATGTGAGTGGAAAATCAGATGCTATACAATATGTGAAATTCATGTTGATTTTGCAAGGTAAAAAAAAGAATACATATTACTATAGAGATCTTATTATTTTTACAGAGATATAGAAAACCAGAGGATGAATCAAAGTATACAAAACATTTTAAGCATATTTTATAAAATATTAGGTTCTTTAGATAAAATTTGGAAGAACATTTTCATAATACATCCCTGGATACATCTAACATTACAAAGGGAATATGTATATAAAATGTGGTTTGTTTTATTTTACATTTTTTAGTACTTTACTTTGAAAACAAACAAACAAACACCAAAGAGCTACTACAAAGACTTGAAACTTGGTTCTAAAAATAATTATAGGAACATGTTAATTTATTGCATCACACAATACAAAGAACGTAATAAAACGTGTTATTCTATCTAAAGAAATTATTATATGTACCAAAATGTGCTATCAAGTCAAAGACAGCATATGTAAACCACTAAAAATGCTTACTAGACTTACGCACAGTGAAAAATATATGCTCTACCAAATAATATTTTTCTGAAATAGGAGAATTAATCAAAATTAGATCATTTTCCCACCTTTTGCTTCACACATTAATTCTCACTTGATCTGTGAATAAAATCAACATTCACTGACTGTCCCTTAGCCATCAATCATCTTTTTTTTTTAGTTTAATCATCTCTTTTTACTTACTGCTGAATATTTGACGGGCACAACTGGCATCATTGTTTTTCATAAATTTGGAAAATTTGACTTGTCATATTATAGATCATATGCCAATATCTAGAGGAACAAAACCATAATATTTATCTGCTTATGTTAGTTTCCCATTCAGTCACCTTGTATTTTGCTATACTACATTGAGAGATCGAGAGTTTCTTTAACATACTCCCATTTTCAGAGATGATTAAATTAACTACAATTAACCAGCCTATATACACTGTGGACATATTGTATTCTAGTTGTAAGTAAAAGTATAGTTGGACTCTGAATTTCAATAAATCATATTTTTCCTATATGTGAATAAGTGTATTTTAAAAGCGGCAAAAATGAGGTAAACACACAGAGGTATTTTCATTTTTGATGTAAGATTATTAATATTCTTACTCAATATATGCATTTAGACATCCAAAAATTTTAATATGTTTCCATATTTAACATCTTGTGTAGTTTAAAGAACACATAAAGTGGTTGGAATTGCATTTATTTCAAAACATTTCATAATATTTCTACAACAGTATGAACATAATGGTAATTTTACAACCATAAATAAGGATTAATCCTGACTTATTATGACATTTTTATAAGATATATTGGGAAGATTTGTGAATTAGTTTAGTAACAGATTTCCTTATCAAACTGTTTGGATGAGTTTTCATACTACAACATTGTTATTTTAGAATTTCTCCATATATGAATTTTTTTTTACATATCCTAGAAATATTTATGTAAGTAAGAAAGAAACATTATCCTTAATCAACTGACATGATTATTGTTATTATTGTTATTATTATTATGTTATTATTTATATAGCGCCAGCAAATTCCGCAGCGCTTTACAATAGGTGCACGAACAGACATGTAGTTGTAACCAGACAAGTTTGACGCACAGGAACAGAGGGGTTGAGGGCCCTGCTCAATGAGCTTACATGCTAGAGGAAGTGGGGTAAAGTGACACAAAAAGGTAAGGATAGTATTAGACTAGTGACAGTTGCAAGAGAGGAAGCTATTAACAGTTTAATTGATACGCTTTTATGAAGAAGTGGGATTTTAACGATTTTTTGAAGGAGTGGAGACTGGGTGAGCATCTAACGGAGGAGGGAAGCGAGTTCCCCAGGAACGGTGCAGCCCTCGAGAAGTCTTGAAGGTGAGCGTGAGAGGTGGGAGTATGGACAGAAGATAGACGTAAGTCTTCAGCAGAGTTAAGGGCCTAGACAGGACATACTAGGGAGGATTAGGGAGGATAGATAGGTGGGAGAAGCATTATGTAGAGATTTGAAAGCAAGAACCAGAATTTAAAATGAGCCCTATATCTTACAGGAAGCCAATGTAGGGACTGACAGAAGGGTGAGGTGTGGGAGGTGCGGACTCGCCGCTGCATTCATTATGGACTGTAACGGCGCAAGTTGGGAGCACGTAAGACCACTGAGAAGCGGTCTTGGCAAATGCCTTTCTGGCATTAATAGAGGTGCTACTCAGCATCCCTATGCCGGTGTGTCTGACTCCTACGGCATGTTGAAGGAAGCCAGCCGCTGCGGAGCCATTCGCATTTGTAGCCCCACATCTGCCCATGGTATTGACGACGTCAGTTTGTGTGTGAAGTCACGCAAAGGACGCGCACGCACGTTCTGGGTCAAAGGCTAGGTACAACCAATTGGATCTGAAGGAGGCTTATTTAAACTCATTTTACCTTTTCCTCATTGCCCTGTCGTGGATTCCCTTAGTGGTTGTCCAGGAGTGTGTTCTTAAAAGTTTATATCTGGTTATTGACTTTGGCTTCATTTTGTCTTCCCTGTATTCTGGTATCCCTGACTTTTGGCTTTCCCTTATCGTTGTGTCCCATTCTGTGTCCCCAACCTCGGCAAGTATTCTGACAACAAAAGGAAGTAATAGGCGCTCACTCAGAATAATATAACATAGAAGCGGGCTGCAGTAACTAGTACAAGTATTCCCAACCTTGCAAATGATAAACACAAAAGAGAAAAAGAAGAAACCGCACCCAAAAAGGGTATATATATGATAATATACATACAGAAAATATGTATAAATGATGTATACCTTTGTACCTCAAAAGAAACAGAGATAACGATAAAAGTGTAGTGCAGTAAGTACAGATTAGTAGGTGGCGTGAGGTATGTGTTGGTTACACTCACATTGGCTTGAGCTATATCAGAGCTCAGCTGTATCAGCGACTGGACGGAATAATCCCTGTCTATGAATGTAGGTAGGTATAGATGTCCCAATGACTCAGATGGATATCGGTGTGCAGTACATATGTATGAAAATAAAAGAAATGTGCTCCAATGGTGAAATAAATATGCTTGAATATATGCCTAAAATAAAAGGAAAATGTACTCACATTTACTAGAGCAGAACTTGCTCTAGTATATATAGCATTGGTGGTATAATCCCCACCCTGGGATATGCTGGTACCAGTAAGTGAAAAAATTATAAAGTGTAGATAATATAAAAATACACTATTTATTTAACCAAACATATAAGAACAATAAAAGTAAATATCAAAAGTCCACTTAATGCGTTTCGCCTCTTCAAAGGCTTCTTCAGAAGTGTCTAATAATAATAATAATAATAATGTCAGTTGATTCAGAAGCTCTGATATAGCTCAAGCCAATGTGAGTGTTACCAACACATACCTCCCGCCACCTACTAATCTGTGCTTACTGTACTACACTATTATTGTTCGGCGAGTATTGTGACTATTCTTTGGTACGTTAAGTCTGGCCATTCTAAGGCCCGATAAGACGTTACCTTTTAATCCTAGGTGTGATACAGTTCTGTGTGCTGGATCAACTAATAATCCTGACAAAAGGACAGTGGAACGGACCAGCACCTTAGTTGCATCTTGCATTAAGTAGAGTCGGATGCGAGCAATGTTTTTGAGATGGAAGCGGCAGGATTTGGCGATAGACTGAACATGAGGTGTGAAGGAGAGGTCGGAGTCAAAGAGAACACCTAGGCAGCGAGCCTGCGTGGTGGAGCTGATGGTAGCACCATTGACTTGGAGGGAGACAGACAGAGGAGTAGCAACACTTGAGGGAGGGAAAACCAGAATTTCAGTTTTGGTCAAGTTGAGTTTAAAGAAGTGGCCAGCCATCCAGTTAGAAATAGAAGAGAGGCAGTCAGAGACACTAGTCAAGAGGGACAGGGAGAGATCAGGGGAGGACAGATAGATTTGCGTGTCATCTGCACAGAAATGATATTGGAAGCCAATGAGTTTGCTAATGCTAAGGGAGGCAGTATAGATGGAGAAGAGTAGGGGACCAAGGACTGAACCTTGGGGGACACTAACAGAGAGGAGTTGGGGAGAAGAAGCAGAGCCAGAGAAAGAAACACTGAAAGAGCACTGGGAGACTGTTATTGCAGAGGATGATAAGAAGCTGTTGATGAACAACAGTGTCAAAAGCCACAGAAAGGTCAAGGAGAATTATGATAGAGTAGTGACCACAAGATTTTGCAGCAAGTAGATCATTGGATACTTTGGTCAGTGCCGTTTCCACAGTGTGCTTAGCACGAAAACCAGACTAAAACTTATCTTTTTGGATTCGAAGAAGTCAGTCAATCTCGCATACACAACTATTTCAAGGATCTTGGATGCAAAATGCAGTAATGAGATAGGACGGTAGTTGAACGGGGAGTTAGGGTCAAGGTTGGGCTTCTTTAGAATTGGGGTTACAGTTGCATGTTTGAAGGGCGATGGAAATATGCCAGAGGAGAGAGAGAGATTTAGAATTTTAGTGAGAGGTAAAGAAAGAGAAGAAGACAGAGTACGGATGAGATGCAAGGGAACTGGATCTAAGGAACAGGTGGTGGGACGGGAGGACTGGAGCAGAGCAGAAACCTCTTTCGCTGTAGCGGGTGTGAATGAACATAGAACAGCAGAGGGAGAATAGTTAGGGGAAGTATTGTAAGGGGAAGAAGAAAGATGAGAGATCTCTTCCCTGATTGTAGAGATCTTGTCAGTGAAGTGAGTTGCAAAGTCTGAGGCGGTCAAGTTAGTAGGTGGAGTTGGAACAATAGGCCGAAGAAGAGAGTTAAATGTGTGAAATAGTTGTTTGGGTTCACGGAAGAGTATGGTTATGAGGATATTGAAGTAATTTACTTTTGCAAAGGAAAGAGCCAAGCTGTATGAGCGCAGCATAAATTAGGGACACATTTGCTGCATTTAAATGTAGGAGGTGCCATGATGTCTAGTTAAGAGGAGAGAGTGGAATTGTAGAAGGAGGTTGCAGAGCTAGGACAGGTGAGGTTTGAGATAGGTAAATGGAGAGTTTGGAGATTAGTGGAGAAATGCTCTAGGTCAAGACATTGGAGGTTTCTGTGACATTGATGTTCAGACGGTGGTGTCAATTGGGTCTTGGGTATGCCGATGTCAAAAGTCAGCAGATGGTGGTCAGATAGAGGAAAAGGAATATTGGAGAGATTAGAGGCGGTACAGAGATTGGTGAAGGCGAGATGAAGAGTGTTTCCCGCTGTATGAATTGCTAAATTGGACCATTGCTTCTCCCCCATCTAATAGACACCTGAGACTGCACTCCTCACCCTCCAGCCTACATTGTCTTTTTGACGCTGCCTGTAACTGTGTGTGTGACTGTGCTCCTGTGACTTTGTGTGACTATCTGCGCCACACTAAATATTTTATAGCCACTTACCACTTAGTACATTTCCTCAGCTACATCACTCTTGGTGTATCAAAGTATGAAGCTCAGTTTTAGAGATAATGAGTTTCAGAAAGAAGGACGATATCCACAAAAGGGGACCAAGAACAGAGCCTTGGGAAACTCCAACCGAGGCAGGACAAGAGGAGGAGATGACATTGGAAAAGGTGACACTGAATGAATGTTGGGTGAGATAGGAGGAAAAACAGAAGAGCACACTATCACAGAGACCAAGGGATTGAAGAGTTTGGTGAAGGGGGACATGTTCAACAGTGTCAAAGGCAGCAGAGAGGTCAAAAGGAATTAGCATTACAGGCCTTTGGATTTAGCAGCAATTAGATAACCAGTACCTTATATCAGAGTGGTCTCAGTAAAGTGGAGGAGGTGGAAGCCAGATTGCAAACCAAATAGGTAAAGAAAAGTCTTTCTAAAGGCTTTGAGGAAAAAGGGAGCATGGATATGGGGCATTAGTTGGAAGGGAATAATGAGTCAAAAGATGGCTTTTTTAGGAAGGGTACAATAGTAACATGTTTAAGGGGAGCAGGGACAATGCCAGAATAAAGAGAGCAGTTGAAAATGTGTGTTGAGGATGGCACAAGACAAGGGGAGAGAGATCTGATAAGGTGAGATGCGATGGGGTCAAGTGGACAAGTGGCCATTTCTATTTTATTTTGTTATGGTTACTGTTTTAAGCCTTAGATTAAATTCACAGTATAACTGTAATTAGTTTTGCTATACATAAAGTATAAATTAATATAAAATCTACCAAGCTCTGCGGACTAAATCAGGTAACATTTAATTATTAATATTAAATTAATTTAGTATAGTCTCATGCTGTCAAAAGTTTGCCAGAAATTGAAACCAATTGCAAGTTGTGTTCTTATCACGTATTCATCCGCTTATAAAAATGTGGTTAATGACATTTACTGTACACACAGGAAACATTGTGCCGAGCAGCAACTAAATCCACAGAAGGGTTAATGCTGAGCAGCAATTATGCAAATGGAAACCTGGTAACTGCTTTGGGGTCAAAGGCCGGTTACAGCCTATAAGATCTAGAGGAGGGGTATTTAGGCCCAGTTCTCATCCTGCTCAGTACCCTGTCGTGGTTTCCCTTGTGGTTGTCCGAGAGCGTGTTATTGATTCTGGTAATTCTGGTTATTTGACTTTGGCATTGTTTTTGACTTCCCTGTTTTCAGGCATCCCTGACTCCGGGCTTTTCCTTATCGTTGTGTCTCTTATCGGGCTTTTCCTTATCGTTGTGTTTTCCTTATCTGTTTCCCTTGACCTTGGCTATTTGAAATTCACTTTAAATTCTCACTTTAGTAAATAACCCTGTAGAGTGCAGTTAATAATCGCAATACATAAATAATGGAATCACACAAGGAAAATAACAGATAATTAAATAAAAATAATATATTCTCATACCATTCTTGCACAAACTGTTGAATGGATTAAGTAGGTTTCAATTCCAATTAGGAATGCTTATGTTTAATATGTATATTACACTCACATTTTCATTATGCCAAAATTTATGATACAGCATTCTTTATTTTTGCCCAAAATACTTTTGCATTATCATGCTTAACACAAGTAAAAAAGTGTCACATTAAGTAATTATGAACTTATCGCTGCTTTGCATGTCCTTAAAAAAATGAGAACAGAACGCAATTGGTTTGTTTACTTTGCAAAGTGCCATCTAAATGATTATGCAGATGGTGCTATACTAGCCATCTGTTAACAACATTTCAAAACAAATATATATTTTCTATTAAAAGATTAAAATAACATTTAAAAAATCCAGAAAACATCATTTTATACAGGTGTTCCATATTTAACATTTTAAAAACATATTTCTTGGAGAAGTACATTTTATGATTTATTTAAATATTTTTAATGCTTTAAATGCAATATTATGAAAAACTGCATACAAGTTAATGTAGTGTTGTTATGGGTAAATGCAAATATTACAAGTTTTAGAATGAAATGTATTTCTTAAACTGTGTACTTTGTCTTTAAGAGATATTGCAAACTGACAAGGGGTTAGAAATGGAACATATTGTTTTTCATAGATGTTTCTTTAAGCAATAACCTCAGTGCATATTATGTTTACGCCATTTTGTCCCAGACGAATTACAATAACAATAATGCATAAACAAGCTTCAAGGCTATGCTACGACTCTTTCACTACACAATATACTGTGATAACCTTAGTAGATAAGGACGTTCAGACTTCAATTATTTATATATTTTAAATAGAGGATCTCTTACACTAACTATATAAAATTATGGCTCAAAGAACATATAGAAACAGTATATTCACAAACCAAACTTTTATGTCTATAAATTTATGATAAACAATCTGCTTAGACATACACCTAATATAAAAGTGAGCTGCTAAACATTTGTGTGACTCCTTACAATATCACTAAAAGTGAAAAAAAATGTATAAAAAAGAATGTAGCGCTTTAACAATGAAAATATTAATATCACCTTTTGTGATGTAGGAGAAGAAAATATTCGTTTAAGTCCCAGGTTAAATAGAATCTACAAGAAATAATCACAACATAGTGTAGAATGTAGATAGCATAAGCATATATATGTAAATAAGAAATGCACACTCACAGACCCAGAGCTGCAGACTCAGCTCTAGTATAAGTCACTTCTGGGTCCGTTTAGGCGAACCACCCCTTAGAGGAAAATGTGGCCGGTCCTGGAGAGGAATAAATATGCAGAAAGAATAGTGCAATATCGTTTGGATGAATTAACATTCAAAAGTAAAATCCCGAGAAATGGGTACTTACAAACACGGAGTCAATAAGACTCAATATCCAGATGCTGTGCAGACTAGGGGCTGCACTCCCATGTATTAAACAGCAAAATGCCGAACCAGGTAAACGTAAAATAAAATAAATAATTTATTAACAATGTATATAAAACAAAACAGGGCACAATGTCCCAATAAAAACCGGAACGCGTTTCACCACTTCACCGTGGCTTCCTCAACTGGATAAATCAGCTATACATGTCCTGGTTCATCGTCTGTATATGAATGCTGCTCTTAATTAGTGCAATTGAAGAACTGTGTGTGTGGACCGCACACGCTATTACCACCCACAGGTAGAGCGTGTGCGGTCCATGCCTCAATATCACTCTATGATCTAATGAAGCCGGCGAGCACTCTCACTTGGAACTCCGTCGGCTACCTTTCCCAATAGAAACATTTTCTCTTTGCAGGTTTCAATGTGTCCATTTCTTCTTTCATTCACTTAAATTTTTTTGAAAAATCCCCCTTTTCCAAATAAAATGACTCCTGTTGCGGTGTCTTTTTTAAATATGCTTTTCGTTGTAGTGGTTTCATCCAGCAAGTCTTGCATTGTAACTACACCTTCTACCTCTGGAGATATAGTTGGTATTAACTGATAGGGCACTGTTCTTTTTCCAAACTGAAGAAAGGTCACTCACACTACAGACTTGATGTGTGGAAAACCTTTTTTTTCAGAGGGTGAAAGGAGTGAGTTGGTCGTCAATTGCCCACTCACTTTTTCCTTTCAGTTTTTGAACTGTTTTGAAACACAAAAGGTATAACGCTTGAACTAACTGTGGTAGAATGAGTTGCAGTGCCAGTGGAAGTGACAGCAAACATTATTGTGGAGCTCAAAAAACAAGTCGCAAGAGTGCACTGAGGACGAACAGCAGCTGAAATAGCCTGCCCTTCGGTGGGTCACCGCTCAGAACTCAAGCTGGTTTTAGCTCATCTTGTGCAATTACAGAGAGAACATCTCTGAAGCATATCAGACTGGTCCCACCCATACGGGCAGTCCAGATCCGAAATGCCAGCAAGTTCTCTCTGCACGAGAGACACAGCAACCCCAGACAATCATTTCAACCATGTTAGGCATCATCAGTGAGGCATAGCTGATATCTCTCTAGGCACCGTGCACCTCTCTAGGCAACCATGGAGCTAATTGTCTTCTTCATGGGCCTAACTGACTATGCTATTGCAACTACAGATATTTCTGCTACTTTGGACTTTGAGTCACCAGTTGCAACATTAAAAGGTATAGAAAAATAATTTGCCTTCTTGGTGTTCAAGTGGATGTTATGAGCATGCTACTCCCACTACCCTGATGCCGAATGCTACTAATATTGGTGGAGGCAGTAGTGGTGGTGGAGGAGTCAGAAGTACTCATGGAAGAAGTGTTAAACTTTGAGATGCCATGGCACTATTACTGACCACAGATTGCGGAAAATGACCACCCCACCCTTCCTCAATTTGTTTCTTGGGATTAGGAGGACATACCGTTGATGAAGGATTTTATTTCTTAAAAGAGTTAAAGAAATTACCTGACCCACTCAGCGCATAGTTCGCCAATGCAGTAAACTGCCACAAACAGTTTTGCAATTTTCAGATTACAAGAAGTGTCACTGAAGCTCAATGGAAATCAAATAATCTGTCTCTCACAAGAAATAAAAACAAAAAAACCTAGAAAAAAGAACAAAGGTTGTGGGACACAGGGAGATCCGGCATAAGATATTATGCTGCCTGGGTCAAATGATGAAATGCTGCCATCCCCTAACCAAATATGCCCACATCTATTATGTTATATCATGATAATTAAAACAAAAATGAAACTTATCAAAAAGCGTTAATGTAAAATAGCCAACTTAATCCTGCTTGGTTTCCTTTTCCATATGAATGTCAGTAAGGCAGAATTAACCTTCGAAAAAAAATATAACATTTTGGTAAGGAGAGTCATCTTGACCAAATTAATACTTCCTAACCAGGAAATTTTAAGACTACACCACGTCTTAATATCATCTCTGAGAGCAGGCCAGATTTTAGCTTTTCACATTGTTTCTATAATAATTTCTATAATTTTATAATCTATATACATATGTAGATATAGATATATAGATCCTATTTGTTCTTTATATGTGTTTCCCCATGTATTTTATATATATATGTATATTATATATATTATATCTGTTGCAACTTTGCCTTTGCATTTCAGATACCATACCACCCTCACATTAGAGCAATAGAAACACACACTAAATACATGTACACATATACACACTAATATACTAAGACATATACCCAATCTGATACATGCGCATGCATACACCGAAAAACACACTGATGCACAGTGGCACACACATTTATATGGACATACAGTCATCATGTGTATCTGGCTGTGTGTATTTTTGAACTGAGTGTGCCTGGCATTGTCTAACTGTATATGTGCCTGAGAGTGTTACTGACAGTGAGTATCCTTGTGTGTGAATGTACGTCTCTGAGAGCATGTGTATGTGTGTGTGTCTGCTGCCGTATTTGTGTTTGGGTTGCTGCTTGCAGTGTGTTGTGTGTGGGGGAGGGGTTGCCTGGTTTTCTTGTGTATTATGTTTATGTGGAAGCTATATTTCATGACTGTGTGTGCATGATGAATGTCTTCAGTACTCTCTAATAATTACAATGTGACAGGGTTAGTAAAGGGGTAACTGTGGCAGGGTAAATGTGACAGTGCAAGGGGGTGAATGAGACAAGGTAGGTCCGGTAATTGTGACAGAATGAGGAAGAATGAGTGTGACAGAGTTGCGGGTATATGTCACCTGGTTGGAGGATGGAGTGTGATAGGCTGAGGGGAGGTGAGTGTGACAGGATTAAGGCAGGGTTAATGTGAATGGGCAAGTGTGTCAGTGTGTGACAGGATTAGTGGTGGTTATGTGACAGGGTGAGTGTGACATGGTTGGAGGAGGGAATAGGACAAGGCGAGTGGAGGTAAGTGTGACGGGATTATGGGGGTTAATGTTAACAGGTGGGTGTGGCATGGTTGGCGGGTGAGTATCATAGGGTTACAACCCAGCGGCATACAAGACAAGCCGCCATGCCTCCTCCTGGTGTCAAGTTCCCAGTCATGACTGAGGACCCGACTGATCAATTTGCTCTAAGGCAGCCGTGATGCCCCAGTCAACACAAGGCATTAGGCAGCCACCTAACTCGCTTAATTAGAAAGCCACCTCTGTGGTCTGCAGACAAGTGGATAAACACTTGCTTGAACTAGTTAATGTGTACAGTGGCGGCATAATGCCACCCCTGTCAAAGTGCCACCTGGGGCCATGCACGGGCTGGTTCTGGACACAGGGGATATAGAATACATTTGGAATTCACACTTCTGTGATTGAAAATATACAATATACTTTGAAAGAACACCAAATAGCTCTGCAAAACTAAAAAGAGAAGTTATTCAACACAGACAGGTTTTTGTAAAATAATTTAGTCAATCTTACATAAGTGAGCATTTTAAAAGACTTTTCATAGACACATAAAACATTATTGCAGAAAAAAATATTATTTGTATTCTATTGTTTTACATGAAGACAGAGGAAGTTTGCACTTTTCATATGTCATATAAATATTTAATAAAGTTTTACCTTTAGCTTTACTACCTGTAAAAAAATAAATTATACGCAATTTTAAATGTGATCTTTCTACTTAAAATGTCTTTACTAAATCCCCCAAAAAGGCACTGTCCCTCCATTCGGTGTTAAACCATGTTTGAGCAGTTTAAAACTAAATAAGGGTCCCTGGCCACCCACAATACTACCCCATCTGAAGGCAGAAATTACACACTTCCTTATTGTCATACTCATTAATACATTCAGTTGGAGCACTGATAGGCTAAGTGTCATCTGACACTGACACAGTGTCCCATTGCTACTCAGGCTAGTATTTCCTTGTTAGCCAAAGCAGTACAGAGGGGATGGACTGCTGGGGACTCTTGCTAAGCATTAAAAGATAAAAACATTAAGAACTGTTTAATGCTGAATTAAATAACCAGTTTAATAAGATGAAGCAGATAAAGTGCATACAGTGTCCCTTTAAACTTGAAAAAACAAATATATTGCAAACAAAAAGTCTTTAAAAAGTGATGCAAAATATGAAATCCAAGTTGACCCATCGAGGTGTCCTCACAGAATGAACCTTATAAAGGCCTTCCCAGGCTATGTACATTCACTTATCTTCAGCTATCATTAATATTAGGGTGAGGGAGGTAGGTAGGTTTTTTTGGAAGGTGATGGCTTGGTCATTTGGAGACCCCTAGTTACTCAAGGGGTGAACAATGGAATGTCCAATATCCTTCTTTATTTAATTGTAGCCCCCACCCACCATCCATAGTCACCATGTCTCCCCTTCTTTATTATTTTATCGGATTCACTGTTTTGTGGATATAGCCCAATTTGTGACGTGACATGACAAGTTGGGGCATTGGGGAGGTTTAAAACCTGCCTTGCACTGATATGGGAGTCATTTGAGTCATTTCACGTGTAGGTATATGTGAACACTTTGAAGGAATTACTAGCAGTACAACTTACTGAAAATGGCAAGAGAATGTAAAAATAATGTCTGCATTTCAGCCAAATGCCCACATTAAATACAGTTAAATTGTATGTCTCTAAAATAGTTATTTAAAACTGCCATAGCAATCTTTATCAGTCTCTGGATTGCTAATGTATTACTAACAGCTAAATGAGTCCATGCACTCCTTTCCACTCTCTGACTGTAAGAATTGTATCACCCAGTGAAACATCCTGTACTATTTGAATGCAGGGAGTGAGCTTACATTTTCAACAAGTTTACATTCCTAATCTCTAGTGGCTTCCTGCAAAGAAATTAATTTCTCTATAGATTGGTACTAATAACTAGAGTATTAATGAGGGTGAGTGAGGCTTTATGGACTAGATTTCATACTGCAAAACACGTGAAATTAAAAATATTTCTGTTCAATTCTGGCATTGAAAGAGTTAGAATAGTCTGATATACATTTATCGGGTAAAATTTATCAAGCAACAGACCTGCCTATTGGGTTTAACTGCTAGAATTTCAGTTGCCATTAAATCCAATTAAAATTCAATAAAATATTGTCAAAAACCTGTCGATATTTATCGACTGTTTTCGGCCAATTGAATGGAATTTGGCCATTATTTCTAACATTAATGATGTTTTAGGAACTTTAAGATCAAAGGTCTGAAAATATATATTTTTTTAATTTATAATGGAATCTGAAGCCAAGTCTGCTTTGTTGGGAGCTTTCCATTCAATATGATATAGCTCTTGCAATGTATCAAATAATGTGTATCTGTATAAAACATTTATCAATTTTATACTTTGACTTAAGAAATGCCATATCATCATTGGTGGCTCTAGGCTTTGTAAGGCCTTTGGCAAAACTCAAACATAAGGCTTGACTAAAACCCATAGTGAAGGGAAAATAGGGGTTGCCTTGTGTGTATAAGGAGCTGTAGATATATAGAAGGGTGGGTTTGCATTGCTGGTTGGGTAAAAAGCGTTTAAAAAATAATTTACCACATAATAAAGTTACAGATAAGAAAACAGTGTCATAGACATTTTTCCCACATATTCTATAATTCTTTACATATATATTATCATATATGTGTTTTTCCTTGTTTTGTATATGTATGCATTTAATATATATGTTGCTTGCCATTTAGCCTTTGCACTGCCTATAGCATAGCACACTCACATAGCAGAAATACACACACACATACACACACACACACACTAATACACAAACACATTTACCCTATGACACATGCACATGCATACACACACAAACACACTGATGCACAGAAACACAAACATTGACTAATATGGACATACAGTCACAATGTTTATTTATCTGGCTGTGTGTATTTGTGAGTGTGTTTGGCATTGCCTACCTGTGTGTGTCTGACAGTGGCTATCCTTGTATGTGAATGTATGTCTCTGTGAGCATGTGTATGTTTGTGTCTGGGACCGTATGTGTGTGTGGGGTAGCTGTGGGTTAGCTGTTTACAGTGTTTTGTGTATACAGGGGGGCTGCCTGTGCACTGTGTTTATGGTGAAGCTATGTTTCATGACTGTGTGTGTATGATGAATGTCTTCAAGGGGTGACTGTGGCAGGGTGAGTGTGACAGGGCAAGAGGGTGAATGAGACAGAATAAGGGAGTCAGTGTGACAGAATTTGGGAGGGTCTGTTTGACATTGTTGGAGAAGGAAGTGTTCAAGGATGAGGGGATGTAATTGTGACAGGAATATGTGAATGTGGGTTGGTTGCGGGATGTATCACATGGTTGGGGATAATGTGGTTTGATTGGAGGAGTGAGTGTGACAGGGCAAGTGGAGGTGAACTTGACAGGATTAGGGGGTTAACTGGGTGAATGTGGCACGTCTGGCTGTGGGGTGAGTGTGACAGGATTAGAGGGTAATTGTGACAGGGTGAATGGGGATGAGTGTGACAGGGCTAGGAGGTCAATGTGACAGTGCAAGAGAAGGTGAATGTGGCAGGATTGGGGGGGTTTAATGTGATATGGTGAGTATGGTTGGAGGGGGTGAGTGTGACTCGATCAAGTGTGTCAGGGTAAAGTGAGTGACAGTGTGTGAGAGGGTGACAGTGTGTATGCGGAATGACCATGTGTGGGGTGGCAGCATGTTTGGGTGTGACAGCATGTGGGGAGTGACAGTGTGTTTGTGATGACAGTGTGGAGGTGGTGACAGTGTGTGTCAGTGACAGTGTGTCGGGGTGTGAAAGTGTGTTGGGGTGTGAAAGTGTGTTAGGGTGTGAGTGTGTAAGGGTGATTGTGTGATAGAGGGTTACAGTGTATGGGGTGACAGTGTGTGTGGATGGGGTTACCGTGTAAATGTAAAATCGCATTCTTGGATACAACAGTGTGGTGACAGTGTGTGGAGATGGGTTACACTGTGTTTTGGTGACAATAGGTGGAGTGGGATGACAATATGTGGAAGGGGTGGCAGTGTATGAGTGGTGGTGAGAGTGCCAAGGGGGTGAGTGTGTGTGTGCGGGGATGACAGTGTGTGAAGGGGGTGGCAGTGTGCGTATTGTGACAGTGTAGAGGGAAACAAGAAAAAAACAGATTTGCACCAAGTAGATATACTTAACATGTCACAAAGGAATTAAACAATGGTCTTTTTTCTGTAAGTCTTTTTATGGAAGTAATGCTTTAGTATAGTTCAGTCAAAATGCCTCCTTGGCGTTCAAATAAATTAAGTTTTGATTGAGGTAGGGAGTTTTTTTTATTGGCATCTCATGTAAAATATTAGCAGAAAAGAAAAACCAATAGTGCAACCCAGTATGTTCAATATCTCAATAATGTGAAGAAAAAGAATATACTCACAAGGATAGAACCTCCAATCAGTTCTTAGATAATGCTCTGAGTGTAAAGAGGGTGACAGTGTGTGGAGTGGGGTATACTGTGAGACATGTGGCTGTGTTTTAGGGACCAGGCTCCCCAAAATGAAATACCTTGTTTTTCTTAATTGATTGCCTGATGGTCCGGTGGGCTAAATCTCCGGTCTAGAGCTGCAGACCATGTGACAGGTGTCTACCAAGCTTCAGATGTCAGAGCTTTGCAGTGTAACCCACAGCAATGCTCTGATTGACTGGAGATGGTGACACACTTCACAGTATGCAGCTTGACTATTTTGTGATCTATAAATATTCCGTAGTCTTTTTCATTTAATGTTTTCCCTAACTCAACCATATTTAAAGCGACACTGTCATGTCAAACTTACCTTTCCCCAATCAACTCCTCTTCTCTCCCTCTGTCAGGATCTGTTCTTCATTTCTTCCTGTCTGCTCTAGTTTTCTTTAAAACATAAGACAAAGTAGGGACTACTTTGTCTAATGAAGGTTTACTACGCCTGACCAGCTATGACCAGCAGAGGAGCAAAGTGTGCTTCGTTTCCAGTGATCAAAGCAATTTTCCCACAGTTCTCACCTTTGATCCATGATCTTGAAGATAGAATGCTGGCAAAACTACCGAATTTCGTCCTAACAGAATAAGAACAATTTCTCCATTTGTGTTAGGATGCATTCCGAGACTTTGTTCTTTTCGGAATTTCATTCATATGAATGAAACTCCGATCATATTCGTGCCGCGGCTGCATCTTACAGCCACTTAGTAGATAACTCCCTAATTCCCACCGATCAGGGAGCTATCTATCAAAAAATTTGGTCTTTCAGCCAAATTTACTAATACTAAGTAAAGATTATTATAGTCTATTAAACAGTGAGCATCCTATAAAATAACACTCCCCTCCCCTCAATAAATGGCCCCATGGTAGGGCATCTCTTAACTAGCCTGGGGGGGACATAGTGTCCCTCCCCCGAATCCCCACCCGTGCCCTGCGAGTGGGGACTATTAACGTAAATGGGGGACATAGGGTCGTCCTTGAACCCCAAACATGAGGGCCCTAAATGAAAATGGGGTGGTGTGGTGAAACTGACCTCACCACTGGGCATTGGAGAAGACTGATTGCCAGCCTCCTGCCATGTGACTATGGCCCCTGGGATGTATTGCCCTTTAAAGACATGATTTGAGCATAATGGATTTGTGTTGTGCTGCTGCTGGCCCTTTAAGAACCATCTGGGAACATGCTGTGGAGTTACTGGGTGGCCACCATTTCATGTATCAGAGGCACATGGTGAGAACAACGGATGAAGCACATGGTGAGAACAATGGATGGCAGCCATTTTAACTCACAGACACTGTTTGGACTTTTCTACACGGTGCTATCTCGCCGGTATTTGGTGCACAAAGACATCGTGCAGAGTTTTAAACTATACAACAGGTGACACATTATACAGTAATTATTTTTCATATAGCTTGTGTATGTTCTGCAGAATCTGCATTAAACTGTATCTTCCAAACTACTGAACGGATCTGAAAGGATATACTTTTTATGGGGTTATTGCATGTTTTGGGGTCCATGTGATATGTTTTATAATACTGTATTTATCTGCCTGTGATAATTATATTAACCATTGTGTTCAGTAATCATATCACAGGAAGAGGGGAGGATTTTGTGTGGGGAGGAGTGTCTGTGTGTATTGTACGGATTGATTGGTTGTATTTCAAAACCCTGTGGGCAGTACTATGTTTGTGCATTGTGAATAAAAGAGGCTGTATGTGCCAGTACAGTCAGTTCTGCTTGACCTCAAAACGAAGTGTCGTCTCGTTATTGGGGGAATTGGATTGTATGCTGATTGCCAGGAGTGTAAGCTGATTGTATGCTTTTCCTGTTCAGCTGCTTACAGCATTCATATGCTTGAGAGCATTCGTATGCTTCTCCGGTTCGGTGGTTGTGGTGTCTGCTGCAGTGCTTGGAGTCCTCAGGAAGCTCTAGGAGCATCCTTCAACGGAGGTACCCAGTCGGTGTGCCAGGTGATACGTTACAGGTGGGGCCCCTAAATAACAGTATGGGGGGAACCTATTGTCCCCCCCGCGGCCCCAACCCTTGAGCAGTGGCTGGGGGCCCTAAATAACAATAAGGGCAGGGATCTATTGCCCTCCCCCATGGTCCCCACCCCTGAGCGGCGGGTGGGGGCCCTAAATAACAATAAGGGGGGACCTATTGTCCTCCCCCATGGCCCCCACCCCGAAGCGGCGGGTGGGGGCCCTAAATAACAATAAGGGGACTGACTGACAGGTAAGTCTCTAAATTTACCTGTCACAGCACTTTGGAATTTTTTGGAATTTTCCCATGCTGTGTAATTTGACTTTGATAACAACCAATCAGAGTGTTCTTATGAGTCAAATTACACAGCATGGAAAAATTCCACAGAACTTTCCCACGCTGTGTAACATGACATAGAGCACTCTGATTAGTTGGATTTCAAGCCAACCAATCAGAGTGCTGTGACAGGTTAATGTAAAAATGTCAGCCTCTTCATTTTCCTGTCAAAGCACTCTGGTTAGCTTAAACCAACCAATCAGAGCTCTCTGAATCTAATTGTAGGGCATGGGAAGGCTTTATAAGCCTGTCCCCACCCTGCGGAGCTCAGTCTGCGTGTTGCCCTCCATGGGTGAAGATGGATTTTTTTTAGCATCTGTTTTTTTCTTTTCGTCATATTATTTTTTGGTGTTCAGGTTTTTTATTTTATTTTCAAAGTCCGACAGGTATTATGGATTTTTGGCCTTTTTTGGGGCTGAAAAAATAAGATTTTAGAAAAAAGAAGACATCAAATGGTAAATTATTGTTTATTTACAGGGATTTAGTTTTATTGTCCCTCCCTCATTATTTTTAGGGTGAGGGGGGTAGGAAGCAGTTTATTATAATTTTTTTGGCTGGGAGGGTGACTAGGGGATTGAGGACCCCTAGTCACCTGGGGGGGTTAACATTTTCATTTAGGGCCCCAACCCACCGCTCATGGGTGGAGTCCGGGGGGGACAATAAATCCCACCAATTTTTATTTAGTGCCCCCATCTGCCGCTCACGGGTGGGGACCAGGGGAGAGGACAAAGGTCCCCCCCTTATAGTTAAGTTATTTAGGGCCCCAACCAGCCGCTCAGGGGTGGGGGCTGTGGGGGAGGACAATAGGTCCCCCCATACATTTTCATTTAGGGCCCCCACCAGCTGCTCAGGGGTGGGAGCCGGGGGGAGGACAATAGGTCCCCCCTTATTGTTATTTAGGGCCCCCACCTGCCGCTCAGGGGTGGGGGCCATGGGGAAGACAATAGGTCCCCCCCTACATTTTCATTTAGGGTCTCCATCCGCCGCTCAGGGGTGGGGGCCAAGGGGGACCCTATGTCCCCCATTTACTTTAATAGCCCCCACTCGCAGGGCACAGGTGAGGGCTTGGAGGGGACACTATATCCCCCTGGCTAGTTAAGAGGTGCCCCACCATGGGGCCATTTATTGAGGGGGAGTGGGGGGTATTTACATTTTTTTTACAACAGTGAGCAGTCATGGGCTGCTTACTGTTGAATATACATGCACCTACTCGCAATATAGCGAGTAGGGACAGAATTTACTAACACTAAGTAAGCTTCACTTAGTATTAGTAAATTTGGCTGAAAGACCAATTTAGGTCTTTGAGCCTTTTGGTAGATAGCTCTCTGATACCGTGGGAATTAGGGAGTTATGTACTAAGCGGCTACAAGATGTAAGATGAATAGGATCGGAGTTTCATTCATATGAATGAAATTCTGATACGAACAAAGTCATGAAATGCGTCTTAACACAAATAGAGAAATTGTTTTCATTCTGTTAGGATGAAATTCGGTAGTTTCTAAGTGACAGGACTTTCGGAAATACTGACAGGAAGCATCGTGAGATCACGGATCAAAGGTGAGAACTGTGGGAAAATTGCTTTGATCACCGGAAATGAAGCACACTTTGCTCCTCCGCTGGTCATAGCTGGTCATGCGTAGTAAATCTTCATTAGACAAAGTAGTCCCTACTTTGTCTTATGTTTTAAAGAAAACTAGAGCAGACAGGAAGAAATGAAGAACAGATCCTGACAGAGGGAGAGAAGAAGAATTGATTGAGGAAAGGTTAAGTTCAGCATGACAGTGCGGCTTTAATGTATAAGTGAATTGTGGGTTCCTTATTTCAAAACTTTACATTTATCTGTATTAAATCCATCTGCCATGTCTCCCTATTTATCCAAATCCATTTGCAGTGAAGTTATATTATGTTCAGACTGTATTTTCTTACCTAATTTTGATTCACCTGCAAACACAGACAAATAACTTTCAATGCCCACTTGGAGATCAATTACAAATAGTATAAGGAGAAGGGGACACAGGGAAGAACCCTAAGGCAATCCACTTACCTCTTTTGTCCAATGTTCCATATTCAACTACTCTCTGCAAGTCAGTGTTCTATCCAAGAATGTGATTTTACATATGAACCAACTAATTTCAGTTTTGATAGTAACCTTTTGTGTGGAATTGTATCAAATACCTTGGCAAAATCTAAGTAGATCACATATACTGGATAACCCGGGTCTATATTTCTACTAACTTCTTCATAGAATGCAATTGGGTTAGTTTGACATTCACTGTCTTTCATAAAACCATGTTGAATTCTGCTGATATATTTTTGTTCAAAATGAATTCTTGAATATTTTTTCTTTAAATAATTTCAAAACCACAGATGTTAAGCTTTAGGGTCTGTAGTTTTCAAGGTTAGCTTTTGTACCTTTTTTAAACCTAGGCCCCACATCTCCAATCCTCTGGTACAATTCCTGAAAGAAAAGAATCCTGAAAAATTAAAAACAGTGCTATGTATATTTCTACTTTGTTTACATTAACTTTATTTAATGTCTGAAGCACTTTATATTCTTTTATATTTGTTTCCCAAAATGGACTCAGACTGCCACTTGTCTAACCTGCATTTTGGCTTCAATTTATGTGATGGATGCTGTAAACCTGTGCCATTTTATAGTCCCAATGTCATATGTGGAATTGATGATGCAGAACTCCTATTCTAGTGATAACAAACACACATGTTTTGGACACACAAGTATGATGTAGAAAGCAAACATGGTGCCAATCACACTTTAAAATCCTCTAGCCCTAGAGCTCATTGCCATGTGGTTCTCTGTTGATCCCAATAGCAAATTCCTTGTGTTTGTGATAATACTGTTTTTTGACATAGCTTAGTCCCAACTCTTCTGATCTCTGTAACCCTCACTCGGTTTGTCTCTGTCATGGTTTGCCCCATCTATGCAAACTTCCGGGTTTGGCTGCCACTTTGGAAGGTCTGACTGGACTTGTACTCAGGTTCTCATCATTTCTACATCGGTGGCTCATTAACTGGGTTTTAAGGCTTGCCTCTCATCGTCTTCAATATCAGTTTGTTGTTTCAGTTACTGGAAGCATTCTACAAATGCATGACTCTCTAATTCTGTATCTCTATTTTGGATAATTGTTTATTCATACTAGCTACTCGCCCTGACCTTTGGATTTTTCTTATGCTTTGATTTTTGATTTTCCTTTGTCTGTACTTTACTTCCAGATCTGCCCTACTGCACAGCCTCTGTGCACACATTCACTCTCCAGGTGATTTATTTAACTAGTCACTGTGGGCTGTGATATTTTGCAACGGTGAACATTATCTCTGCATTCTGAACATCAGGTAAGTCCTGACAGTCTCTCTATTCTGTCTGAAGTCTGGTATCTCTCGACCATGGGTGGTCTCTGATTGTTCTCTTGTTATATACTTGCTTGATAATGTTAAGCCTGGCCTATTGTTTTTTATCTCTCTAGATAGTGTGGGTTCAAGTACTGTATGTTGTGATGTATTGTACCGTGCCACTTGATCACTTGGTAAGCATGTTCAATATACCTGTGTCTGTAATTTAACAAGGCGCTGGTCTAATTGTCAGGATCTGACATCACTTCCAGATATTGACATTGACACTGGCTGCTCACAGACCATTTCTAAATATAGTGAGCTTGTTCAGGCTTTTTTGTCAGCTACAGTCCCAACTTGTCAATACTACACATACAAACTAAGGGCATGTTGGGATAACTGAGATATCTCTGATCACTAATTCTACTTAAAACAGCACAACTCAAGACTCTGCTTTTCAGAGTCCATAACATTGCTAGTTTTAGAATTTTAGATGTACTGACTGTGATTTCTCTTGTTTCTTCACTGAACTGGTACTATGCATTTAAGAGCATGTCCTTTATCTTGAGAATTACATTTGTGTGGTGTATTGACAGCATTAATCTTTATATACTGTTTACATGAAAATAAATTAAAATATATCTGGCACTCAGATAAAAATGGTGAAGGCAGCACTAGCAACGTGTTTCCAATTCCTTATTTTTACACAATGTTTTATGTATGTTGTGGTTTGGTATTTCTTTGTATGGAATTTCATTGATATATTGTCTATGTGAAATAAGTTGGTGAGTTGAACTACTAAATGCCTCCAGTAGTTCTGCTAGGACTTGCTGTGCAGCATGACTCAAGTTCTGTATCCTTGAATATTAGGTTTCCAAATATATATTGTTTACTATATATTCTCCCAGGGACACAGCTTGTAATTTGGTCCATGAATTATAACAGCAGAATAATTGTATTTCCTACCACTATCAGTGTGACTCATCCAGTTGTGTTGTCTCTTCTGTTTCAGTATTGATGCCAGTACCGTAAATTGACAATATGAATTGGATATGAAGCAAGCAGCTGCTCTTATTTCTCCATTTATACATAAATCCTTTCAATACTTTAATATTGCAATTATCAGCACGTGTAAGGATGATTGTGCAAGTCCATCACAATCCTGCAGGACTTAATAGAAATAATTATTTTCATGATTACTTGGACTCTCTTCAAATCCTTATCTGGTGGAAAACTAAATTCGGTAGGACAATTTAAGCCATTAAAATAATCATCATACAGGAAAAAAATTAGAGTTCAGTAACATCCAACACTTGGGTTTTAGATTTAGTTTTGTTTTTGTTCTTCCAACAATCTTATTATTCCACTTTAGTATATTCATTTTTCATACCAGCTTATTGAGAGTAATAAGTATAATGGAAACTCTTACTGCTGTATGCTGTATAAATGCTGTAAAACTAAATTAAGATTTTTTTTATTTTTTTTTAAGAACCTGGCACCAAATCAAATTAAAGTCCATAATTGGCACATTATGCTTTTACTATGCACTACGTTAACATTTTTTAAGTGCCCCAAAAAACTAAATCTCACTGGATTTTGTTGCCTTTAGCTCTAGTCTCAAATTTTTTCCCTCTAGGCTTGCATATGGTATAGTATTATAAAAAATTAGTTCCAATTTGCACCAAGAAACTAAGGAAATATCCTTCAAAACAACCACATGAATTACAGATTTTTTTTTCCGTATCTGTGACAGTGAAGATATGTTTAACTTTATATAGCTCAATATCCTTTTTAAATAAACTCAATTAAAAGTTTACACTTTATCTCCTAAGCACACAAGTGGGAGGTTAAATGAATGACATTTTAAAATACAATTTTTTTAATATTGTCATATATGCAAGGCAAATAGATTCTAAATGTAACTCATAGTTACGGCTCGTGTTGTGATAAACAGAAATCACGGAACAAATACACTTTTGCCAATAGCTAAAACAGCAGAATGAAGTGTAAAGGCCTGGAAGCATATCTTAACATTGCAGATGTTAAAAAGAATGCAGTGTTACATAAAAATAGTCTGGTGTCAAATGTTGCTTATTTTCCAAAAAAAATTATCGCACATCAGCCGTAATATAAAGTAATGACTAAAAAAAGTATTTTGGATATAATTCAGAGCTTTGGAAAACCACAAATAGTTTTTTTTTTTCATTCACCTGTCTGTTAGAAAACATTAACACTGAATATATCAGTAAAATGTACAATTTGAAGTTAAGGGAATATCGATATAGTAATGCAAAGTCAAGTAAGCCCAGTTATACATTTTGTTTATGCTGAATAATTTTCATTAGTAAGTGATTAATTTTGTAATTATCACATGTTTAAATTGCTAGCAGTTTTTTTATGTGTATTTAAATACTTTTGTTATATTGATGCTACCTTATTCTTGATTTAGCAGCCAAAAGATTATGGACTGAATTTCAGCCACATCTACTGTGCTCAATTTCACTGTCAGGTCTGAATAGAATAGAATAATGGCTTGGAGCTTTACTAGCTGTCTGTCCTGCTTTTGGAGAGTTGGTGGCCTACTTGTCTTTCCAAATATTTATTTCACTCTCTAACAAGGCATGGACTACCAAAGGCAAAAGGTCAAACATCAGCATGGACACATCCCATCTTACTCTCTTCTAGACAAACAGGTGGATAAATAACCAACAGACAAGAGCATGGGAACATTTTGGTTTTACTGACTTTTGTTAACGTCTATGCATTTCAGCTGAAATTCAGTGACAATGTTTGTTGACCAACATATGTTTCCTGACTGTTACACTATGGCCTGCTTTTAGTGTTTGCAGCCAGTGGGTAATAGTAAATGTAATTTAACCCTTGGTGGCACTAGGATTAGCAATAATTATGTGGTTGCTGGTCACGCTTGCTTGCTTGCCTGCAGCCACATTCATGTAAAGATTAAAAAATGTCCACAGAGGTCAATGTTACCCCCATACTAGTATGATAGAATTTGAAGACATACCATATGCTTCATCTACTAGAGATATCAGCCTAAGTGCTCTGGTTGGCTTGAAAGCCAACCAAACAGTGTGCTCTGACAAAGCTTGCATAGTGTGGGAAAGCGCTTATAAAGATTTTTCTCACTATACAAGCTCAGTCTGTCCCAAGCCCCCTCTTGTTGAAGATGGATTTATTTTATTGTATTGCTTTGTTTTTATTCCCAGTGTTCTTGTTTTTTTTTGTGATCCGGTACATTTTTAATATATTTTTTCATTTTAATAGTTGCATAGTGTTGTTTTGGGAATTTATTTTGGCCTTTTTTGGGGCTACAGAAAAGAAGGATTATAAGAAAGAAGACGTGGTTAGCATGATTTTTGTTTCCTTGCAAGTATTAGTTTTATTGGCCCCCTCCCAATTAGGATGAGAGGGGTAAGAAGACACATGGTGGAGCACGCACAGAGAAATAATTAGGATAAGAGAGTCTGCTTATCCCTACTAGTAAGAACTCAGCATTTTTGCTTCTTATTTAATATTCCTAGTTCAGTTATCAAATATTTTGTCTACTCTGCTGCTCACATATACCACTTGAATCTTTATCTGTCTCATTAGAAAAAAATCTTCTTTATTATTATTTTTGCTATAAAAAGGACAACCTTTCATATTATTCTGCTGTGTATTGTCTGTTTAACTTTTTTTGGCTACATGTCTTTAAAACTTAATACCTAATCCAAGACTCACAATGAATGTAGTCCTCAATCCCCACTTTAAATGGAAATCATTTTCAGAACTGAACAAGTTTCCATACAAATCACACTCAATACACAATTTTGCCAACGCCGTTTTCAGTAAGATGTATTTTTTTCCTTTCCTGATCTAGTAGTGTTCGCTAATAACTCTTGCATTTTCATGTATTACACTTCCAAAACTGCAATACCTTTAATGTGTGTTCTTAGACTTGTAGCATAGATTGATATAATATATACTGACCTTCCACAATCTCTCTCCTCCTAAATTCTGCTGTTAAAAAAAAAATAATCAAATTTTCTTCTTGCAGCCAATACAGAATTAATCTTCAAGAAAGAAATAAAACATACACGAAATAAACTACATTAAGACAGTCACAGAAATGTAGATAATCAATAATGGCCAATAACAAGTATCTCTGTATTTAAGTCAGAGATTTTCTTCTGTAAAAAAGTGATAATAAATAGTGTGTCAGAATATAATGAAATATTAGTGTCTAGTAAACTCTGTGCATCATTGTACCTGCGAAGACAAGTATAAAAACATTATAATAAATGGGATATTATAACTTTGCAATAAGGTGTGGCACTGCTGTCAGCAAAGCCGATGTGACTGCACCAGGGCAATGACAATGGTTTCTTGTTGATGCCATGGTGTCATGGTACCCTTCTTGGACATGCTGGAACCGCTGGTAGTTTTTACAATGAAATCAAAGGAGACAGGCTGCAGGGAGGTTTACCAGGATCCAGGAGAGACATTTGAAGTGTGCACCACAGGACGGAGAGCTGTTCAAGGAGTGCAGGTGAGTGCATTCCATGTGTGCCTGTTTATTAGTGTATGTATCTGTGTATGTGTCTCAGTGTTTGTGAATCTGTGTGCATATATATTTCTGTATGTGTTTGTGCATGCGTCGATGAATCTACATGTTTGTCAGTGTGTATGTGTTCATTAGTTCCACCACTTTTTGCAATGTAACATAAAATAAATGCTTCAATGACAGGGCAGGCAATTCATAGGCCATTCGACACTGAGGATAAATGGGATATCTGGAAACAAAATAATTTACAGCTTTAAAAAAAAATAAAAAATGAAAGTGTAGGGACACTGAAATCAGAGATGGGTGTGTTAGTAATATGACCATGAAAAGGCAAACATTTTATATAATTATTTTTACTCATAATATACACTGAAAAAAATTATAAACGCAACATGTTTGTTTTTGCCCCCATTTTCCTTGAGCTGAACTCTAAGATCTAAGACTTTTTCTATGTACACAAAAGGCATATTTCTCTCATATATTGTTCACAAATCTGTCTAAATCTGTGTTAGTGAGCACTTCTCCTTTGCCAAGATAATCCATCCACCTCACAGGTGTGGCCTATCTAGATGCTGATTAGACAGCATGATTATTGCACAGGTGTGCATTATGCTGGCCACAATAAAAGGCCACTCTAAAATGGGCAATTTAATCACACAGCACAATGCCATAGATGTCGCAAGTTTTGAGGCAGCATGCAATTTGCATGCTTACTGCAGGAATGTCCACCAGAGCTTGTTGGGGATAAAATCAGCTATGTGGTTCCTATATTCAAAAAGGGTTCAAAATCCTTGCCTGGAAATTATAGACCTGTGAGCTTAACTTCTGTGGCTTGGAAAATATTTGAAAGGTTATTTAGGGATAATATTCAAGAATTCCTTGAGAAGAACATGGTTATCAGCAAAAATCAGCATGGTTTTATGAAGCACAGGTCATGTCAAACTAACTTGATTGCGTTCTACGAAGAAGTAAGTAGAAGTATAGATCAGGGTGTTGCAGTGGATATGATCTATTTAGATTTTGCCAAGGCATTTGATACAGTTCCACACAATAGATTAGTGTTCAAACTCAAGGAAATTGGTCTAGATGAAAATGCTTGTTCTTGGGTAGAACATTTGCTTAAAAACAGAGTAAAAAGAATTGTCATTAATGGTAAATTTTCAAGCTGGACAGAGTACCTCAGAGGTCTGTTCTGGGACTCCTTCTATTTAACATGTTTATAAATTATCTTGAAGACAGCATTGAAAGTAATGTTTCAGTGTTTGCAGATGACACAAAACTCTGTAAAATAATACAATGTGAGCAAGATATTACTTTGCTGCAGAGGGATTTAGATAGACTGGGGGACTGGGCACTCAAATGGAAGATGAAATTTAATGTTAAAAAATGCAAAGTTATGCACTTCGGCATAAAGAATACACAAGCAACATATGGAAGCGAATTAGGGATAACAACACACGAAAAGGACTTGGGAATTGTTAGAGACAACAAACTATGCAACAATGTGCAATGTCAATCAGCATTGGCCAAGGCCAGTAAGGTATTGTCATGCATGAAAAAGGGCATTCATTCTCGGGATGAGAATATCATTTTGCCTATTTATAAATCACTGGTAAGACCACATATTGAATATGCTGTGCAATTTTGGGCACCTGTTCTAAAGAAGGATATTATGGCACTAGAAAAAGTGCAGAGGCGGGCTACAAAATTAATAAAAGGAATGGAACATATCAGCTATGAAGAAAGGTTAACAAATTTAAACCTATTTAGTTTAGAAAAACGTCGCCTGAGAAGGGATATGATAACATTATACAAATATATTCGGTGCCAATACAAACCATTGTGTGGAAATCTATTCACAAACCGGTCTTTACATAGGACACAAGGCCATGCGTTTAGACTGGAAGAAAGAAGATTTCATCTAAGGCAAAGGAAAGGTTTTTTTTACTGTAAGAACAATCAGGATGTGGAATTCTCTGCCTGAAGAAGTGGTTTTATCACAGTCCATACATATGTTCAAACAGCTACTAGATGCATACTTGCAAAAACAAAATATTCAAGGATATAATCTTTTAATGTAGGGTAATAACTGCTTGATCCAAGGATAAATCTGACTGCCATTCTGGGGTCAAGAAGGAATTTTTTTCCAAGCTTACTGCAAATTGTGATTCAAACTGTTTTTTTTTGCCTTCTTTTGGATCAACAGCAAAAAACAAATGTGAGGAAGGAACTTGATGGACGCAAGTCTCTTTTCAGCTATGTAACTATGTAACTATGTAAGAAGCACAGTTGTCAAAAAAAATTATTAATTAGCATTGGCACATTTTAAAACAAGATGAAGTTTTAAGAGATTTTATCCCTGAAAAGCCCAGCATAGTTTTTAGAGGTGCTCCCAATTTTAAAACTATCCTCAGCAAGAATTATACCAAAGACCACACAAATAAAAATTCCACCTTTTTATCTAACTCCAAAGGCTTTTTTAAATGTAATACTTGTATAGTGTGTAAAACCATAGATCACAACATAAAGACAAAAACTAAACATTTTACAACCCACAAAACAAAAAAATCATACCCTATAAAAGACATCGTGACCTGCAACACTAAAAATGTTATATATCTACTAGAATGCCCAGACGGCCAACAATATGTGGGCATGACCTCGCGATGTCTAAAAACAAGACTGGCAGAACATTGCTGCAACATTGTAAAAGACTATCTAAAGCATTCTGTGTCAAAACATTTTTTAATACATTAAAAAAAAACTAAATACCTAAAATGTATAGGGATACAAAGGTGTAAACTCCCATGGAGAGGTGGTGATATTAAAAAGATTTTAGGTCAAAAAGAAATGTACTGGGTTTTCCTTTTAAAAACACAACCCAGAAAGGTTAAATGCAGATTTTGACCTTTACAATTTTTAAATAATTTTTTACAATTATTATCACCTCTTAATCAACAATGTTTTATTCATTTTTATGTTACTAATCTTTATGTTACTTATAAGCCTCTTTTAAGCACCATGTACAAGTGTATTTGTAGTAACCTTTCATTTTTGTATTCATTCTTATTCTCTTTTTTATTTGTCTTCCCCTTATATAATATTCATGAATATGTATGCATTTTTTCCTTTTCTTCCCTTATGTATCATTGCAATAATGTATGTATTCATTCTTTCCTTTTTCCCCTTATGCACCAATGTAATCATGCACTGTTCTCACACTACTCCCTTTCTTCCCCTTTTTCCCTTTCATATATTTTATTTTGGGCTTACTCTGCCCACTCAGTTAGACTTCTGTAAGACTTATGTGCCCCTGTCCACATATATTTTCCATTCACTATATTTATTTCAGCCCACCTCTTATCCTTCCCTCCCAACCTCACAGCAAGGTTAGCTGCAATTATTCTGGCACTTAGCCCCGCCCCGGCTGAGATTCACGCCCCCTCACCCATGTCACTGTACTCCCTCCCCTCAGCATGGCCTCCCAAGCCACCTATCTTACCTACTACATTCCCCAAGATCCTTAGCGGCATGTCACGCAGTCGGCCCGATTTCCAAAACGGATGCCGATCACGTGACCAACATTAATTATAGACTCTATACTGTTGTCTCCCTTGTTCAAAGTTTTTTTCTCAAGATTTACCACTATATTTTGGACTTTGTTCATAAGTAGCTCCACTACAGTTAGCTTTGGCGCAACCTTTATTTTGCTTCGTCTTTTGTACAATCCTTGTCTATAGGGTTTAGAGGGAACCCTATCTTTAGGTTTGCTGCCTCATGCTCTCCCTTTTTATAGTATTGATTATTTTCAGCGCTGTTTCCTTTGTCTGTATATATATAAATATATTACAAGGAACCTATAACAAGATATAAGCAAATGATAGCTGCAAAAAAATGTGCAAAAAAATTGTAATTAAACAACTAAAGACAAGGTGCTGCGGCAACCAAAGAAAGTCAATGAAAACAAAACCCCAGGGCCTCATGGTATTCACAATCAAGTACTAAGTGTGAAAATATGTAAACCTTGGTTTTTAATCTTTCAGGATTTAATTTATTTCAGAAATTATACTGAAGGTTTAGAGAAAGGCAGATGTGATTCCTGTATTCAAAAAAATGGTTCAAAGTATTTGAAGGGTTAGGAAGTGGGAATATTCAGAAATTAATTTGGAAGAATGTTGTTATTAGCAAAAATCAGCATGGCATTACGAAAACATCACGACAAACTAGTTTAATTGCATTCTATGATGATGTAAGTAGGAGTAAAGAAAATAATGCTTCAGTTGATTGAATCTATTTGAATATTACCAAGGCATTCACTATGGTTTCACAAAATAGAATAGTGTTCACACTAAAAGAAATTGGTCTAGATGAAGATACTTGTTTTTGGGTAGAAGATTGGCTTAACGGTAGAGTACAGAGAGTTATCATTAACAGTAAATTTTCAAGCTGGACAAAAGTGGTAAGTGGTGTCCTTCAGGGTTCTGTTCTGGGACCGCTTCTATTTAACATATTTATAAATGACCTTGAAATAGGCATTACAAGTACTATTTCAGTGTTTGCAAATTACACAAAACTAGGTAAGGTAATACAATTTAACAGGATCAGGGCCTTAGGGCAGCAGGCATGAGATGGGTGGCATGGTAGGTGGGAAGATCACAGATATCCCTCATCGGTCAGCACATTATCATGCCAAAGGAGCATTTGCTGGGGCTGGCCACTGTGGTAATGTGTGCAGCTCCAAGCCCGTGCAAAAATGAAACTACAGACCGAAGTGTTCTCTTTCTCAGTGGGATGCTGAGCTGCTGGACCAATCAGAGGATAGCGGGCAGGGCTATGACATCACTTTCCTAACTCCCATGTGACCTTGTTCATGCATGTAACAGAGGCTGAAGGAGCTAAAAGAGGACAGCCAGCAGCAAAGGGAGCAGGAAGGCAACCAAAAGCAATTGCACTCCCCCTACCCTACTCTAACCTGACCTTCTCACCTTCCATTCCATGTAGTCAGGGACCACTTACAGCCACCAGCCTGCCCGTGTCTACATGGTTCTGAGTGTGGGGGACGTATTGAGGAAACTGGCCTCAGGGCAGCAAGGAGGGTAAATCTGGCCATGAGCAATTACAGAGGAATTTATATATTTAGAGGACTGGGCACTCAAATGGCAGATTAGATTTAGTGTAGATAAATGCAAAGCTATGAACTTTAGGGTAAAGAATGAACAAGCAACCTGCACCTTAAATGGTAGTGAATTCAGGATAACAACACACAAGAAAGATTTGAGAATTGTTACAGACAACAAGGTAGGCAACGTCAATCGGCAGTTAACAAGGTCAGTAAGGTATTGTCTTAAAAACGTTCTCGAGATGAATATATAATGTTGCCTCTTTATACATCAATGGTAAGACCATACCTTGAATATGCTGTGCAATATTTGGCACCTGTTCTAAAGAAGGATATTATGTTAATGAAAAAAAGTGTAGGGGTAGGCTACAAAATTAATAAAATGAATGGAGCATTTTAGTTATGAAGAAACGTTAAAATTTAAATATGTTTAGTTTACAAAAACTGCACCTCAGAGAGGAAATGATGGCATTATACAAATATATTTGGAGCCAATAAAAATCATTGTCTGGAAATCTATTCATTAACAGGGCTATACAAAGGACACAAGCTCACACATTTAAACTGGAAGAAAGGAGATTTAGTCTAAGGCAAAGGATTTTTTTTAACAGTAAAAACAATAAGGATATGGGAGATATGGAATTCTCTGCCTGAAGAGGTAGTTTTATCAGTGTCTGTGCAGATGTTTAATTGCAATTGGATAAATACATGCAAAAATATACTATTCAGGGATATGATTTTTTTTTTTGTATGTAGAAATACAGATTTGCACAGGATGCAAATAGAACAGTGAACTGGTTTGCAAATACAAACTGGTGTATATAGGAATCATCACACATTTTTTTTTTCCGCCTTGTTTTGTTTTCGTTCTGTTGTTGTCTTCGCATTGCGTATGTGAGAGTACCGGTTTGCTCAATATACATATTTGACAGGAATAATGGTTTGTCCAATGTAAACGGTTGTATATAGAAATTAACACGCACCTTCTGTTTTTTGTATGTTTTTTTTAAGTTTATCCCCCCGTTCTATTGTCGTCAGTTGTGATGTAGCGTGATGGGCTTAGAGGAGATTTAGGAATACTTTTGCCTTATGGTCTGAATGATACGTGAGGTATAGTGGTGATGGGTAAGGGCCCTCCAGGTTGTGGTCTTCGTTTGCTGTGGCCCCTTCCCTGACCCTAGAGAGGCCGAGTGACTCACCAGACACCAGCCCCATAGAGGACCCACTTGAGGCGTCTCTCGATGTGTGTGGTGTGTTGTGTCTGTGTGGGTGGGATAAGTGTGGGTCAGCAGTGCTGATGCGGTGTATGCCTCTGGTATGTCTCGCTTGGGAGCTGGACTGGCTTCTGTGCCTTGGTCGCCTATGTGTGGTTTGTTGTTCTGTCGTGGTTGCAAATTTTTTGTTTGTTAGCGAGGTCTTGGCTCGTGCGGAGGTCGCGCATGGTTCATGCACCTCCAATGCATTGCTACCTAGTGTCATGGTAATATTATTGGGTGGTCTATGGTGTCCCCACAACCTCCTCCTGCCTGTGGTCATCTGGTATGATGTTTGAGTCGTGGTTCCCAGTGAGCTTAGCTGTGCCAGTGGGTTGTGGCCCAGTATAAGTAAAGGTAGTGGTCTTGGGACTAAATCGTCACCTAGCTTCGGTTTGGTTCGGTGTCAGAGTACTATCTGTGCGGTGGTATACCGTTATTGGGCTTCCATGTACATGGTGCCCTGGTGTTGTGTGGCCCTCACTCCTGCATCCTGAGGTAACACTGTGTACCCCTAGCCCGAAGGTCTGCACTCCCTCCCCCCCACTGTTTGGTGTTGTTTTGGAAGTAGGGATATGATTTTTAATATGCAGGTTAACAGCTTTGTGATCCAAGAGAGATCTGGCAGCCATTCTGGGATTGAGCAGCAATTTTTTACTAGTTTGTTGCAAAATTGGAAGCACTTTAAACTGTTTATTTTTTAATCATTATTTTGGATCAACAGCAAAAACAGATGTGGGAAAGGGTGAACTATGTAAGTATGTCTATTTAGATCAATATCTAAAACAGAACTGTCAAAGTTGCAGTTCCTTTTTCTCTCATCCCAGTAATCAATACTGAATGACCTACTGGGGAGAGTAGTTTAGCAAAGGTGAGTATACCTCCACTTGCTTTGTTTTTTCTGAGGACAATTTATTGCTCCATGATAACCTAGGCATGCTCATGTATGCTTTGGCATCAACCGGGAAAAGTTAACTCTGACTTGTGGCAGTTCCACTTTTACTAACAATTAGTTCCCTTGTACATGAGTATTTCATTAAAAAAAGGTGAATGTTCTGTTGTAAAATGTATATTAACAGTAGCCCAGAGAAGCTATGTATTGTATAATAAATCCAGACGCTATTAAAGAAGAGGCAACTGAAACTATTGGATAAAAAGATACACGTATTAAACAACAAGATCAATTAAAAAAATAGTTCCACACACTTTTTTGTTACGGTATACATATAATTTTCTAATTAGATATTGGTGATATTTATGTTCTCTAAATGTCCAATCCATGGAGGCTGGTCCAGGAAAGCAAAAACATTTGTTCATTGTATCAAGAAGATTCAAATATATTGGGGTTGTAATAAATAAAAGGGGTGTGTTTAAGAAAAAACAAATGTCTGTCATGACTACTTTTGAAGCCCTACTTTCTATATACTGCTGAGAGGCTGAGGAACTTATCAAATTCTCTATATACTGCTGAGAGGCTGAGGAACTTATCAAATTAAGCTTTTATTTATTTTTAATTTTTTTATTTTTTTTACATTCTTTGTTTTTGTAGTGCTGAGAAACACTTAAACATTAGCAATAAACAAAGTGTCAGTGCTACCAAAATTCTAAGAAAATAAAGAAAATACACTAATAAAATAAAAGTTGCTGAACACACGAAAGGTGATTCCAAAGGACCTTAAAAATTGCTCATTTTTTAAGGTCCTTCGAAATCACCTTTCATGTGTTCAGCAACTTTTATTCTATTAGTGTATTTTCTGTATTTTCTTAAATTTTTGGTTGCGCTTTTTTGATTTTATTATACTTAAACATTAGCGATGACATTTGATGCAATAACACAATAGGAGAAAACAAGTGTAGAACATTTGCAAGACAAGTCATGATAGGCTGCACATTTTTGTTTTTTGTTGAACAAGATATATAGAAAGGCTAAGTAGAGTAAAATGAAAAATAATACAAGATAAGCCATACAGTAGGTAAGAAGATAAATCCACTGGGGCCCCATTTAACAACCACCATGCACTTGGTGAAGGTACTAGGTGACTGCTGCGGGCCACTTTGTTCAATGGAACGCTCATTTTTAATACGTCAAGAGTACTGCCCTTCTATGAGTTTTTTTTTTTTTTAAATAATTTATTTGTTTTATCATTGTTCATAAAAAACAACAACGTTACATTCTAAAATGATAATTACCAGATTTTACTATTAACATGACGTAAAGTCATGATTTTATTAATGACACGGAGGCGAGTATTATGCATTCTCTTTCTTTATTATACTCCCAGCAGCAAGAAAAAGGGAAGTATGAGAGAATCATAGAAAAAAGAAACCATAACAATAGCCTGGTAACAGTAGCACCAATCAGCATCCAGTATAATCCATATAGGTGTAGTGCTCCTTGACTCCTCCTCTTTCTGCGTAGAAACCCTGAAGACCATTTGTGCAAATTCCAAGGTATTCCAACCAGAAATACGAATTCACAAACCAAAACCATAACTGGAACTTCAATATAGAACAGTTTCAACCGCCAACTCTCAAGTTGTATTCAAGCTAAAAGAGAAGAAAAATATGGTAATATCGAAATCTTGTGACTGCTATTACGCAATTAACAACTCGTCAACCATGTTAATCATTCGATGTAAATATATCAAGTTCGTCAACCATGTTGCTAAATCGAAATAAGTATCATATAAGCCATATTCATTGAATACGTACTCACCTGTGCCATGAAGGATCTTGTACTTACCGTATTAAGTCATCCTAAACGTTCCATGTCTGGGTTGCAACTTAATCTCCATCTGGTGTCCCCTTGAGCCGTGAAGCGGTGTTCATGCTTCTGGTGCTGCTCTCGCAGGTCATGCATGGCCTGTTGGAGCGTGGAAATGCTCTAAAATTTTACTTTAGGTCAGGTCAGGTACTGCTCCTTCGTCCAGTGTGGAGTTAGGAAAAACAGTGTCCCCCCCAAACCTCAAGTCAATAAAGTCATCAGGTTGAATTAATAAATAGGGGGTAACCCTGATAAAGATAATGATATGGTGAAAGAGGACTAATTCTCAAACTACAGCACCCAATTAGTTGGCCACCTAATTGGGTGCTGGAGCGTGGAAATGGTCTGCTTGTTGGTTTGGGAGAATCCTTCCAGTGATGCTGAGTTGGCCTGTCAGGCCTTGTAAATTGCCTCGGAGCGCTGTTACATCCATTAGGATGTTCTTTTGAAGGTCTGCCAATAATGTTTTTAGAATCGCGGTGATGAGTCTGCTCCTGCCTTATTGTGTCTTGCCATCTGCGCTGGAGAAGGAACAGGCATGAATTCCTCTTCGGTATCTCCTGAAGTCCGAGCAGCTGCCATATTGGCCCGCTAGTGCCGCGAGCTTGCCTCCACATGTCGCCGATCATCAGCTCCAAAGTGGGCTTCTCCGGTACTGCTTTCTTAGTTTTGCATCCCATGTGGCATGGGGCGTCCTCACTGTCAATTGAGGATGTAATGGTATAGGTTAACCATTGATTTCTCTGTTTGAAGCTCAGAGCTACAGGCTCATGCAACTGGTCACCTCAGTGGTAAGGATTCGCCCCCCAAACTTTTATTTTTTTAATGCTCCATTCCTTGTTTCTTAGACGTGCTTAGTCTTCTGACCGAACTCCTGGTTTAACCCATTGGTTTGCATTGGCCTCTATATTACCCTATGTTGACCGGCTGTAGGGGCAGACCACTTTAAAATGGTTGTTGTTTTTCAAATATGTATATCTATAGGTTTATGGTTGAACAAGGCATGACCTCTCATTGGGTCAGGGTTTGAGTACATGGGGTGAAATAAGCATAGCCCAACAAGTATAGAGAGTAGAGTCAAGCAGAGTACATTACCCCACTATCTGTAAACATCATTAGCTGCCACTGAATCAGACAATGGTTAACACTCTAGTTTCTCTCACATGCTTATCCTGTTTAGTTCTAGAAATTGAAGCTTAATGTATAAATGTAATAAAAACAAAATGGAATCACAATGAGTATTTTTGGAGGAAATTCTGGGTCAGTCTTCTTTATTCAAAGTTTAAGTTTGTATTTGCCTTACCCGTGTTGAATGCTTATATGTGTCATCAACAGAGTCAGCCTATAATTTGCAGGGATAAAAAATCATATCTAAATATATTTTACTGAAAGAGAATCAGCATACTGTGATTTGTCCTAGATCAGCCTTTTTTTGATCTACAAAGAGGCATAAAGCAACTATAATTGGAAGGATTGTAGCAAAAAGCCCTTGAGATTGTATATTTATTAATTTAACCCTTAGGTAAACAGAACAATTATGAAATGTGCATATATCTGCAGTTTTGCACTGTATGACTGTGTAGATAATAGTAGTAGGTTCATAATAAACACAATATCCTCAATTTTGCAACATGACAGGAGGTTTCACATTTTGCATAATCTCTCTTTAGTAGCTCCACAGCAGCAAAGAAACACATAGAAAAAAGAACCAATGACAAGTGAGTAGGATGTACATGAGGTATAGTGACCTAAGCATTATAATACTAAGTATTACTCTTCTCCATTACTTTATGTTTCTATTGCCTCTTTTGGGGTTGTTTCTGTATTGCATATTGATATACTTTGCTGTTTGTTCTTGCTGTGCTTCTGTCCTATGTGCATCTGTCTTTTTTCTATATTAATTATTATATTTCTACCTTATTTTTGGTTTCTGCACTCTCCCTTCTTTGCTCTCACTTCTTGTTCTTGCTGTGCTTCTGTCCTATGTGCATCTATCTTTTTTTCTATATTATTTATTATATTTCTACCTTATTCTTGGTTTTTGCACTCTCCCTTCCTTGCTCTCACTTCTCTGGTGCTTGAGGGACTTTTGGGGCTTGCTGGGGCTTTATCACTGTCCACCCGCTGGTTCCGCCAGCTCCCGGGCAGTTGCTCCCTTTCCTTGGGGTTTCCAGTGGGTCCCCGCAAGACCTCCAGCCCTGCTGTGCCATACTCTCAAATTTGCAGCTGGCTGGACTTGCGGCTCATCGCTCTCGTGAGATTGCACCCACGAGTCGCAATTTCAGCGCTCAGGTGTAGGTATATGGTTATACTAGCCAGCTTAGCCCTAGCTGCTCTCACGGCTCAGGCAGCTCTGATACAGACATTGGATCCTTATATCATAGGTTTGAATCCATGTACAGGTAATTGTTCTCCTATACTATAATTTGCATGCTAATGTTGAATTAATCCATTTATATAAAACTTTTTAAAGGGATATCCCCCATAACCTTGGAGTAACTATTAGAGCACAGATTAGTGCTCTCTATTAGAACTGTGGTCTGCACACAAGGGTTCATATCCTGTACACTTGAATTTGAATTTCCAGGACATACTGCTTAAACAAATATCTCCCATAACCTTGAATTACCTGTCTGAGCACAGATTAGGGCTGTGGCCAGCACTGTTCATACCCTGTGCACCTCGGGTGAGCCCCCTGCTGTATTTATGCTACACTGTGCTACTGAGTAGAGACATGCTGTGGCAGCCTCTGTTACCTACGGGACAATATTTTTTAGAACTTCCTGCTCCCATAACAGTGAATTAACTGTTGGAGAACTGATTTGTGCTCTCTATCAGGCCTGTGGCCAGCACTTAAGGGTTCATACCCTGTGCACCTGGGGTGAGCCCCCTAATATATTTTTACTAAACTGTGCTGCTGCGTGGAGGCATGCTGTTGCAGCCTCTGTTTACTGGGTGAGCCCCAGTCTATTTTATTTGTCCACTGTTAAGATTAGAACCGTTTAGGGTTTCTGTGAGCATTGCCTGCTACTGTTTTAGTCTGGTCTGTTTGCACTGCATCCTGAAATTGCCTACTAATTTGTGCCTTCTACAGGGGTGTCCCATATCATGATAAATCTATCTGTCTACTTCCTTATTCCCCAAATGGGTTACGTTCTATGTCTATTGTCACACTATTTGGTTTCTTCCTTAGTTTTATTATTCCTTTCTGAACGTTAAAATGACAAAATATGAAGCCTCCTGTCATGTTGTGAAATTGTATTATACTAGCTTTAGTGTAGTTATAATCATAATTTTCCCACCCTGCCTTGTTATCCCACCTTTTCCGTGTGCTTTCTTTATATGTTTTACTAAGGTAGGTTGGGCCCTTAATGTTTTGTGTTTACATTGATGGTTTTATTTATATCATTGGAGTTTTATGTGATTATTGTTCTGTTACCAGATTGTAGTTTACACATTACTACTATGAAATGAGGTATACTGTGTGTTACTGGGATTTCCACACTCATGACTATGTGTCTAAACCTGTCACACATTCTTTTTTCAGTTTGACTTGTCCCTGAAGAAGGTTTGGTTGTTAATGTGGAATTCTCAGGAAGTTTGCTCCTGGTTGGATTTAGGAGTTATTGTTATGGCTTGTTATATGTTTGCACCTGCTTAATGTTGCTTTCTGACAGAGGAAGTGCTTAGGTCACTATACCTCGTGTACATCCTACTCACTTGTCATTGGTTCTTTTTTTCTATGTGTTTCTTTGCTGCTGTGGAGCTAGTAAAGAGAGATTATGTAAAATACTCGCCTCCTGTCATTGCTAAAATTAAGATTATTAGTACACTAACATAGAATAAAATATAGAAACATAGAATGTGACGGCAGATAAGAACCATTCGGCCCATGTAGTCTGCCCAATTTTCTAAATTTTTTCATTAGTCCCTGGCCTTATCTTATATCTAGGCTAGCCTTATGCTTATCCCACACATCCATAAACGCCCTCACTGTGTTAACCTCTACAACTTCAGCTGGAAGGCTATTCCATGCATCCACTACCCTCTCAGTAAAGTAATACTTCCTGATATTATTTCTAAACCTTTGTCACTCTGATTTAAGATTATGTCCTCTTGTTGTGGTAGTATTTCTTTGTTTAAATATAGTCTCCTCATTTACTGTGTTGATTCCCTTTATGTATTTAAATGTTTCTATAATATCCCTCCTGTCTCGTCTTTCCTTCAAGCTATACATGTTAAGATCCTTTAATCTTTCCTGGTAAGTTGTATCCTGCAATCCATGAACCAGTTTAGTAGCCCTTCTCTAAACTCTCTCTAGAGTATCAATATCCTTCTGGAGATACGGTCTCCAGTACTGCGTACAATACTCCAAATGAGGTCTCACCAGTTTTCTACTGCTAATACCGCTCCCTATACAACCATTCTGCTAGCATTTCCCTCTTCTCTATTACATTGTCTGCCTACCTTTAAGTCATCAGAAATATTTACCCCTAAATCCCTCTCCTCATATGTTGAGGTTAGGACTCTATCAAATATTCTGTACTCTGCCCTTGGGTTTTTACTTCCAAGATGCATTATGCGATTTATGCACTTTAGTGACAATACGAAGTGCCCCCCAAAAGGTCATCCACAGTATGATCTTCTATATAAAATATGCCCTCTAATTACCCACTTTAAGAAAAAATGTGCCACTATTTATACCCAAAAAAAACACATTTCTCTTGAAGAAATCTTCATGAAGTTTGAGTGAAGACTGGGGTTTAAACAGTACATCCCATCCAAAAGATCACGATATGGGAGCAAATTTTATAAATTGTGTGTAAGTGGCAATGGCTATGTGTACACATTCCATGTATACGAAGGAAGGGATAGCCACCTTTATCCCCAAGGTTGCCCAGATATAGTAGGGACAAGTGGGAAAATTGTCTGGGACCTAATCATGCCGTTACTAAACAAGGGATATCACTTGTATATTGATAATTTTTATAATAGTATCCCACTTCTAAAAATGCTCTACTGCTTCGAGAGTGGCACTATTCGGAAGAGTTGCACAGGTTTCCAAATAGCTCTAGCAGAAAAAAATAAATAAATAGGGGGGGAAACAGCAGCTCTCTGCCAGAATGAACTGTTGGCACTCAAGTACTGCGATAAAACGGAGGTTTTCATCCTAACCACCATCCATGATGAAAGCACTCGCAGGGTCGCAGTTTGTGACAGAGAGGAAATGAAATGGATGCCAGTCTGCATAACACATTACAATCGGCATGTGGGGGGAGTTGACCTATATGATCAACTGATGCAGCCGTATTTGATCATGCGAAAGACCAGGGGATGGTATAAAAATTGGGTATATATATAATGCAGACGGCAATCCACAATGCCTTTGAAATTTTTAAAAAGGGAAATGCTGAGCTGAAATGCACATTTCTGTCATTTCAGTTTCAGCTCATTTCTGGGTTGCTTGAGTGCCACAGTGGGGGACCATCAGTGGAGCCTAGCAGAAGAATGGAGGCAGGTCACTTCTGCCTCAGGATTCCATCAACCCCCAAAAAGAAAACCCCCCAGAAAAGGTGCAAGGTGTGTTACAAGAGCTGAGATTAGTTATTACTGCCCTGATTGCCCCTCTCAGCCCGGCCTATGTATTGGCCACTGTTTTAAAATTTTCCACACCCAGGCCGAATAAGTAGCCTGGTTTTGGGGTTTGATTTTAGTCATCTGTCTGACTGATTACCGAATCTTGGCTGTGTCTCCCGCTTATCCTTTCTTCTCTGATCCTTGACCTCAGCTAGTCCTATCCTTGTTCCATTTCTCTTTACTCCTTTGACCTCGGCTTGTCCTATCGTTGTTCCATTTTTCTTTACTCCTTTGACCTCGGCTTGGACCTTGACTATTCTCTGCTTGTATAACCCGGCCATTCTAAGGACCAATATTACAAGTTTCTCTCTCTGTGTTCTCTCTCTTTGTGGTCTGTCTGTGTTTTCGTTCAAGAATCCGTGACAGCCCAGGACGCAGATGACTGGGTACTAAGCCAAGTATTCCCCCTTTCACAGCAAATAGTATGCACTTGTGAGCTGCTTATATTTAAAAATCGATGTAACCTTTGAGAGCTAATTTGCAATCCTGAGCTGCTAAAATGAGACTTTGGCCCAGCATTTTTGAAAATTATTAAAGTGGTGTGTCTCAAATGTGCCCCTTCAACATCCACATATCCCTGAAAAAGGTACACATGGGAACATTGTTGTACTAAGATGACAAAGCTGGGCAACATATTAGGTGTTATACTGCCGTAGCACACATGAGGATTGCAAAATATACAGTAACATCTCCAAGTGTGTGTCAAAAAGGCAGAAAAAATGATAATTGCTACTAGACCTGGTACAAATTAGCAAAAAAATGATCCTACACTAAGGTTTAAAATATGACTTTTGAAATACCCTGGGGTGTCTACTTTAAGAAATGGTAGGCCTTTGTTGGGTAGTTTGAATTAAAAACCTGCTAAGATATTTTAAAATTGCACATGGGCCCAGCGTCAAAATTCAAAGTTTGGTAAAAACTGATATGGCTTGGTCTCCAATGTACTCCTTCAACATCCACATATCCCTGAAAAAGGTACACATGGGGGTATTGTTGTACAAAGACAACATAGTTAAACAACATATTAGGTGTTATACCGCCGTAACACAGTTTTTGTAACAGTCAAACTGCTGTAATGCCCCAAATTGAAATACTGGCCCATCAAATCCATCTCAAAATTCTACTGTAAAAACTGAAATGGACAGGTCTCCTATATGGCACTGTAACTTCACGAAATAGAGCCAAAGACATGCATTGGGGGTATCATTTTACTCAGAAGACTTAGCTGAGCATAGTTTGGGGGCTTTGATCTTAGTGGCACATATCAAATATACAAAATGCCGAACAAAAATGTAATCTGTATGTAAAAAATGCCCCAAATTATTTTTTACCATATACTTTGACATATACTGGTAAAATTCAATTTGGTACCCCAAATTGAAGCATAGGCCCATTAAATCCGTCTCTCAAATTCTACTGTAAATACTGAAATGGACAGGTCTCCTATATGGCTCTGTAGCTTCACAAAATAGTGCCAAAGACTTACAATGGAGGTATCATTGTACTCAGCAGATGTAGCTGAACACAAAATAAAGTTTTGTACAGGAATAGCACACACCAACTTTACAAAACACACATGAGAAGTTCTTTGTTATAAGTTTGTGTGTCAAAAACACAATTTTACTCCAATATGTAGCAGAGATTGGCGGTGAAATGTCTACGTAAAAAGTGTCAAAATAACCTTACGCAAATAGCCTATGATGTCATATATATATATATATATATATATATGTGTGTGTGTGTTACATCAAATTAAAGCCCTTTTTGTCCTTTAAAAAATTGTATATAATATGTGTTGGTGTAATAAATTAGTAAATTGCAGTTAAACACAAACAACAAAAAATTTAAAAATTGCTTGTGTCATTATGTGCAAGACAAGCTTTTGAAGCTGTGTTCTTAAGGGGTTAAAGACAAGCCCTAGGTGATTCTGGAATCTAGGAATGTCCTTGCTCTAAGCACCTTAACCACTACAGAACTCTAAAGAGGTTTTTGTGCCAGTAGTCCCTCTGCACTGTCCATCGATAATCTTATTTACAAAACCTTTGGATGGATTAATAAAGAAACTAACTGAAAAAAGTTAAAGAGGGTTTAACCCTCATAATATTCCGTCATGATTCCCTTTTATTCCAGAAGTTGTGTCCTTAAGGGGTTAATGCATTTTTTTTTTTTCAATGAAGGTATTGATATGTTGGGAGCATCAGGTGATGCTCTCAGTCTATAACCATGCTTAGTCCATAACTTTTGTACTGAAGCAATAACTGGAGAAGACACATGAGCCTGAATGATGGGCAATGTCTGAAGCACTTTGGGGATAAACCATTTATACATGGTTTAACCTCTTCAGGTAAGATGAAAACCAGGAGCTCCAATCACAATAACAACATTATTAAGATAAAGTTATTATGGTGCCCAGAGTGTTCCTTTAAGACAGGAAATACATTGACATAATACAAAGTATATGCAAGTTCAATGGTCAGTAAACGTGCCTTTGCTGATTTTATTATTTAATTTGGTGTTTTTGCTGCAGTATAATTTATACAATAAATACTTCAGCTCTTTGTATTCCTCTGTGCCATTCAGCTGTCCAGTTACATCGAAATGTCAGCCAAAAATGTTGCATTGCATTTCAACGTGCTGTAGATAAGCAATAACAAGCCTCCGGCCATGCACAAGATAAACATATACACATTTCACCAGCACATCATGATAATCCTTAATTTTGGAACATTACCGTTCATTAATACATGGATTTCCTATTCTGAATCTTATGAGGCACAATGGAAGCACCTGTTACAGGCACTGCTAAACAGTCATTGTTTGCACCAGAGCATTGGTTTTGACATATTTCTATTTCTTGTTGGTTATAAATTTACATTTTATTACTGAATTGTCTTAGGCTCATATTGCACGCTGCTGGCATTGTCTATAAATTGTTTGTGTTATTAACTCTGCTCTCCCAGCATAGACTTCAACCTGTCAACTTAACGTCACCTCTCCTGTCCTGGTCCCTATTTCTCATAACATAAAAATTGATCTCTTTCTGAATTTTCTTTTTTATATTATTACCTAGGTAAGGTTAAAAAAAAAAAAAATTACATTCTGTGAGCTTTGAAGTTGCTGTTTAGTGAATGAGTGAGTGCACTGGACCTTGTATGGTGTATGAATTGGCCCCAGCAGTACCCTTATAATGTATGTGCATATATATATGTATTTTGTGGGATATATTAGCAGTATTAACATTAAAGGTTGTCCAGATGATGCTTCTATATTTACCTTGCCATTGCTCCTCATTACTTATTCTTCACTGCATGTGTAGCTATGTATGATATACGCCATTCTATTCATATGTGCAGTATGCATCTCTTTTAGTTGCTTGCACAGCATATACATAGGACAAGTCCCTCTGTTTTGCTCTGAGCTGCCCGAAATGAGAAAAGGGGGGGGGAGGGGAGGTAAAGAAAAAGGTTATTCGGTTATTTAGAGACCTTGTAATATGATTAGTTGAGCAGCAATGTCTTTCTTTCTGTAAGGTAAATGACGTGTCTGTGCCATGGAGAAAATCCAATGGAATGGGACAGAACACAAGGTTAAATTCATAGTGTAAGTCTAATGCCGGAGCTACCGTACATACAGCATGGCAAACCCCTTCAAATCCAAATGTATTCAAAATAAGTCTGGGCACTTGTTTACTGGAAATGTGCAGGTTTTAGTAGGAATACCCAGATACAGTGACTTGTCATGGTATTTATATATTCCTATTAAAGCAAGAACATTTTCAGTGAACGATTACCCCAGACTAATTTTTATGCTATGCATGTAGAGTTTGAATAGCTAAAGAAATATTTCCTAAGCTATGAATTGGTAGGGATACACAAGGTAAATGCATATTGAATGCCAAAATACCTGAATTGGAAATATTACCAAACTCAATGTTGTATCCAGTTGTTATTTTGGTGCAATTGCTGGTTAGCCCTGTAGAGTTGTAATTTATTTTGTAATGTCCCATCTTTTTGCACTCCCTAGCCTATCTGTGTGTAACTCCTGACCCCTTTTATTTGTCTTTTCTAACCACCCTTACCCCACGATGTGTCTCTCTTAACCCCCATTACTTCATGTGTTGTCTCCAAATCCCTTTTATATCTTGTGTATCTTGTATCCCCTTTGTGTGTTTCTCTCATATATATATATATATTGCCCCAACATATTATATATGTTGACACATTATCCTGAATGTAATATTATCACACCTTCCAATCACTGCATGGTGCATGTAGGTCCAATGTCCTACTTGGCCATGCTACAATAAGTGACAGTACGAGGAAGGAGTCAATTTTGCATCCCACTCCTGTTTGACACTTCAGACAAACTGCACCTCTCGTTAGTACAGAACTGATACTGCTAGACTCATTGAGGTGTTTAGATCATATAGTGACACATTTTGCAAGAAAGGACCAGTTTGTGACAAATTACCTATAATTATTTGTTATCCCATTTTGATTGATGTTTAAGAAAATGATTCCAGCACCATACTGCCATATTATTGCTTAGACTTGCATACAAATAATACTTGTCTGTTGGCATATTAATTCTTATTAGTAGAAGTAACATTTATATAGTGCCAACATATCTGCACAGCTTTACAATTATAGAAAAAACAAGTGAGTATAAGTGTTTGATATCTAAAATTGGCAGCAAATCACCAACAAGGGGTTCTCTCCACCCTTGTGAAATGGGTAGTGAAAAATATAAACAAGAGGTGATCAGCCCTCAAAAATGTATATACATACAGCCTTTCTTCGATTTCCGCCTACATCACTTCCTGTAAAGTTCAACTATCCAGGAACCAGAACTGATTTCATTACCCTCCCGGCATCCACTTACAGACACCCGGGAGCATTTAAAACGTCATCCTACAGCACAGCATCATCTAATTTTGAAAAAGTTGTTGGCGAAACGCGCTACGTGAGGACTGTTACCTGCGTTTTATTTGTTGTTTTTACTTATAGAGCTGTTGTTAGCAGCCTTTTATTTAATAAACCTACCTTCTTATACAACAATATCTATGGAGTATATCCATTACACAGCCTTCATCACCCTTCCAGTTCCCATGCATATTCCTAGGTGGGGATTGTTCAACCTCAAGTTCTTCATACCAGAGAAGGATAATGCTGTTGGCGACATAAGTAGGATATCATCCTCCATTTATACTCATTACCTGTTCATACTATACCATTGTGTTTTCTATTTGTCTCCACATATATCTATTTCATCTTGGAAAAGTTCTAAAGACCCTCCACTTATATCCATAGACGGGTTATTCCGTCCAGGCCTCCATAATAGAGCTGAGAGAGCACTATAAATTGTGAGTGTGCACTTTGTTCATTTGTACCCTTTCATTAATACAAACTGTACTGCACCACAATCTGTTTTTACTCTGTACTTATAGATTCATGTACTAAGATCAACACCTGTATCGTATGTACATACATTTTGGAGCGCTGATCACCTCTTGTTTATATTTTTCTTTACAATTATAGAATGGATATATTTGACAAAAAGTAATTGACATACAGAATATAACAGAGACAAGAGGTGAGGAAATGTATATTGTAAGTTTTCATTTAATAAATCCATCAGTGCAATTCAGCACTCTCTCCGATGCCCAGGAAAAATATCAGGCATATGCTAAGAGAGCACCGTTATTGTTAGATGGGTCAAGTATTATTAAATATTAAATGTCTAGTGGAACCAACAATATTAATTTTAAATGTAGCAGAATAAGCTATTGGAAACTAAGGACCATTTTCTTACTGTTTGTCTTATTCGTCATAGACTATGTTAAATGAATGTCAAAGAAATAAATAGCCTACTAGGCTATTTTCCATCTATCTGCATGTTTGTTGCTACTTGGCAATAAATTCACAAAAGTCATTTAAATTGAATAAGGAAAATCCTCACTAAGTGTAAAAGAGAGTAGATTGGCAGTTGGAAGTAGATGTCAAGAAAACAATATTCATTTGGGAGAGTAAATATCCTCCGGAACATCTGTCTACCCAAACAAATGTTAAAGTTTGTTAAATGTGTTTGCTGTGAAACCTGGAAAAAAATGCATATATACTTAGCATAATTCTTCTTTCCAACATTCACAAACTAACAATACAACTAAGGGTTACCATCAGAATTTCTGATGAATCACACAGATGACAGGTATGACGTGTAGCAGGTGTGTCCACAGTGATAAAAATAAACCAGATTAATTGATGCCCAATCTATCCCATCCTATATCCTGTACAATGGTCCTCTGTCTTTCTTTTGTCCCCAGTATGTGAGTGAAGAAGAGGGTGATATAAAACTATAGGTCTGGGGCCCACTAAGCTCACTTGCCCAAAATATATGATCCTAGTTGGGAAACGCATGATATAAGACACCACTTATATTGGTACCACTTCAATTCAGCATATGCCACCAACCATATGGTGTCTAGTTCCTGGACAGAAGGTCTCCCCACATCATGTATCCCATAGAAAGGTGGTGGTTGTTGTATCTAGACCTAGCTAAATATATTGTCCAATGAAAGAGTTTTGATACATGGATATACATTAATACATTAATCAACACCTCCCTTATAAAAATAAAGTACTACTGAGCCAGTGAAGATCCATCAATTAGTGTTTTCATGTAAAAAGATCCACCAATCTGTTTATTGATCATCATATTCTATTACCTGTTAATGACTTATAACATAATTTGAAATAAATCAAGTTCCCAAATAATATTTCTAAAAGGACATGTTTTAAATGGATAATACTCAATATAGGAGATGCTTTTAAACTCAGAACTAGCAATGATTTATTTTTTTAACGCTAGTTTTAATTATTTTAGATTTATAGCACTTATATTTTTCTGTCAAATTCTTTATGCACTTCTTGACTTAAAATTATTACTCTATGTTAATTTATCTTTCTAATTTAATGGCATTGCAGTGAAAACTTTTTTTTTTTCTTGGCTCCTTTTCAAAATCCATGATAATTTGTCAAGTGTACCAGGTTTGCTTTAACATTTATCCTAGAGTATTTCATTAGTCAGAGATAAACATTGGCATTCGCTATCATTACTTTGACGACTTTTCAATAAAATGTGTCATTGTCTCTGTCTTTATTGGTATCCTAACCTGAGTGATCAGTAGCAAATCTAAATTTGTATAACACTTTTTAAGTGGATTTTATTTTATTATATTTTATTTATTTATTTTGCATTTGGTATTCAGTTTGACAGTGCACAGTGCTGCTGAAAGTCAAGTTAAAAAACAAGTTTTTAGGCAACATAAATATAGGATTAATTAATTCTGAATTGAGGAGACTTGACATAAGAAATTGGTCTCTTTTTTGAACAACAATGACAATGAATATATTTTTGGATGTTTTTAATATTGGAGATATTAACTCTATCTCACACTACATAAGTATTACCATCCTATTAAATACTGTGAAACATACTATGATGCTATATAAGCAATATATAATAGGGTTGTACATAATTCACAGAACTTGGGATATATTAAAAAGGTGCACTGTAATAAACTGATGAATCCATGTTTAAGGCAGGCGTAAGCTTTCTTTATGTTCACTACGTGTTTACAATATGCTGGTTTTGTATGTACTATTGATAATAATAATTATAATTTAATCACATTAGAATGAGTGATACGCATCATTAGTCGAGGAATTGGACTATAGTGTCCTAGTGGGAGAGTTAACATAAAACGGAGGAGGGCAAGCCAATGAGAGCCCTACCTTTATTGAACCTAATGGAGAGAAACAATAGTAAAAAAGCCTTAAAACAGGACAGGGTGAGAGAAAACTGGTTGTCAATATACCAGCGTATAAACATCCCAGCACTATGTGGAGGGGAAAGGGAATTGAAAAAGTAAATATATAACGAGCCAATACACTGCCCAAAACAAGAAAATGAGTAGGAAAAGTGTAAAGCCTAAGGAGACAAGTGGAGTCCCACAGAAAGCAATCCCCTATACACCTGAATGCAAAAAACTGCTGTCCAGATACAAAAAACTAGAAGGGGGTCCCTTACGCAGCCCCAGTTCAGCTTGTCAGGAATGCTGGACAAGTATACAGCTATTGCAGTGCTTAGTATAGTGCCAGTATCCAGGTACAGTCAGAGGTTAGGGTATAAAAACTAGTAGGGGGTCCATTATGCAGCCCCAGTTCAGCTTGTCAGGAATGCTGGACAAGTATACAGCTATTGCAGTGCTTAGTATAGTGCCAGTGTCCAGGTACAGTCAGAGGTTAGGGTATAAAAGCTAGGAGTGAGGAGTAACTACCACAAAACAACCCCCCATTTACGCCTCCAGTCTCTAAACATAGACAAGAATCTCCCTATATTACCTTGGTACTGTGAATAGATCACTAGTGCCTACCTGAACCTCTCACCCTTCCTGTACCAAAAGTAATGAAAAATTAAATTAACAGAATAAGTGCATAAGTGCTACCTAGTGCTAAAAAGGTGTAGAAAAATAAATAAACAAGCTATCTAGCTCGATGTGCGTCGTCAGGAGCAATGCCAAAAGCTCTGGTCACCAGTATCTGTTTATATAAGTCCTACCTTGTCAATTAGTGATAAGCTGGAAAGGCTGAGTGGGTGGGTGTAGTACTTGATATCACAGTATAGATTGGACTTAGCCGATCGGGGGCGGAGCTATAATGAGAAGTCTATTTATTTATTGGACTTGTTCGATCGGGGGCGCGGTTACAGTGAGAGGTCTGTCTATCAAACCTGCACTGTCATGCCCCGTCTGTCCTATCATTGGATAACTTCCTTTAGGGGTGATGCCAGTACAGATGCCTGTCCTTTCATTGGACAGCAACCTCCAAGGGCGGTCATTCCGTGCCATCCACGTAGGGCACGGCACACCCTTGAACAGAGCCAACGATCCCATTAGCCCTGGGTAGAGGGTGACGTCCGCCCTGTATCCCCATTGGGCGGAGACATTCATCAATATGCATGGCGGGCAGGGGGGAGCTGCAGATATGCTTTTGTGCCTTCTATGTCAGGACAATGCTGTCCTTGTGATGTGATGCAGTTATACTTGATGTTGAGAACATTATAGTTGATAGTGGTTTCTATCTATAGCATATGTTGGTAAGTAACAGGCTCTTGTAGATATGTATATAAAAATTGGTCATGCTTGTTTTGTTTTTTTGTTGGAGAATGAAAATATACTTATACATACTCTTGAGAATATGATTTAAAAAAAACAAAAAAAAACACCACTGTGCTATTTGCATTGGCCAGTGAAGCATGAGGGGAGTGTGGGGGAACACCAGTGGATGGACAGGCTCTGCTAAAAAATAAATCTCAATCTAAAAACACATGGACTTAACTAGCTTATAATCATCACCTTCAGGATTATAGAAAATAATTCAAGACTTCATGTATGAAGTCAGAGTAGGAGGATGTAGTTCCATCTCTGCTCTATGTCCCATGTAGTCAGATTCCCTATTATCACATATGTGGACTATGATACATTAGATAAAAGGGAAATGGCTGCAGTCACAAAAGGGTTAACTAGGTGCATTACTTCTGGCCGCAGTGTGTTTGGGGCTGCACAAAAGCATATAAATACACTGTGAAAGTGCTGTGTCACGGGTTTGTGAGTCTATTGCGGTCATTACTTCAATCCTCCATTAGTCCTAATTGCAGGTGTGCTGAATGTAGTAACAGTATTCCCATTGTGTAGAGATTCCCCAATATAATGGACGCAGCCAGTCATATTGGGTAAAAACAGAAATCTGACTTTATTAGGCCACACTCTGCTTTATGTGCAGTGCTCCTTGCATGGGGTTTCTAATACAAAATCACAGGGGTTTCCTTCCCACAAGCCATTGTGTTTAAGAGATAATTGATGAATTAGCATGTGGCAACATTATAATTGGGGGAGATTTTAATTGCGTATTGGACCCAACACGGGATAAAAGTCATAAAAATACTAGAGCTCACAAATCTGTAAATACCTATGTATCTGATTTTTCGGAATTTCTAGACAGGAATTCACTATTTGATTGTTGGAGGACTTTGAATCCTAGTGAGAGAGATTATACTTTTTTTTTCACATCAGACCTATTCTCGAATAGATATGTTTCTGGTGAAAGCTGGGTTTTTAAGACCAATTATTAAATCCAATATTGGATCTATAGTTGTGTCTGACCATGCACCAGTATTCATCAAGGTTAAGTTAAAAGGTGGTCTTAGACCAAGGACAAGGTGGAGACTTAATGAAAGCCTTCTGAAATCAGAGTGTAACATTGATTTTTTCATCATCTGAAATTGAAAATTTTTGACTATTAATGATAATGGGGAAGTCCCCACGGCTATGGTATGGTGTACCTTTAAAAGTTGATTAAACTTGGTTCTGAATTTAAAAGGAAGAAGGGAGAATTAAGTTAAGAATAAAATTGGCAAATAAGGAATGTTTAAATAAAAATATGCCGAATAAACACTTTATTGAAGAAATAGCTAACTTAAGGGAAATTACCAAAGATAGAATTTATGATATGGTCAATAAAAATATATTATTTCTTAAGCAAAGATAGTACCATAAGAACAATAAAATAAATAAAGATCTTTCTAATAAAATTAAGAATAACCTTAAAGATAAATCTATAAAAAAAATCCTTTTAGGGGATCAGCATTTAACGTCACCAAATGACATTGCAAATGCATTTGCGGAATTCTATAGATCCCTATATAATCTAGAGGAGGTAGAGAAGAAATGGATAAATTCTTGAGAAATCTTAAACTACCAAAAATGTATCAAAGGAAATTGGAAATGTTGAATGCCCCATTTTTATTATCAGACGTAACCAAAGCAATAGATAACCTAAAACTGAATAAGGCACCAGGCCCCGATGGTTTTTCAGCAATGTTCTATACAATTGTCCTAGAATTATTTCCCCTATCCTTTTAGAGATGTTTACGAAGGTATCCGTGGATACACCCTTTCCCAATGAGATGTTGGCTTCAATTATTCCTATACCCAAAGTAGGGAAAGATCTAACACTTATTGCTAACTATAGACCTATATCTCTTATTAATTTAGATATGAAAATATTTTCTCAAATATTGTCTAATCGATTTAAAGAGGTAATTGGAGAACTGATTGAGGTTGATCAGTCTGGATTTGTGAGAGGGAGAGGTACTACTGATAACACACGTAGGATATTTAACTTAATAGATAGAATAAAGGAGCATAAATGGGGATCTGTTATTATTGCCCTTGATGCTGAGAAGGCCTTTGACAGAGTCAATTGAAGATTCCTTGACTCTGTCATGGGCCAGTTTGGCCTAGAGGGACAGTTCAGATATAAAACTATGCTGTTATATAGGAGCTCTACAGCCAAAATAGTTAATTCCTTTGTTGAGTCTGACCTCTTTGAGGTTAAAAATGGTACTAGACAGGGTTGCCCTATATATCCTTACAATTCAACCTTTGGCCACTTTGATCAGATAGAATACTAATGTAAAGGGGGTCAAGTCTCTCAACGGGGAAATCAAGGTTTCCCTCTTTGCGGATGATGTCTTTCTTATCCTGACGCATCCGATGGTTTAAATTCCATTGGTATTGGATGCTATATCTATCTATAGCAGTTTTTCTAACTACAAGGTTATTATGAAAAAAACAAAAATCTTAGCTTTTCTTCTATCTGAGGCTCAGAAAGATATTTTGACTGCACGCTTCCACTTTTTATGGGCAAAGGACACTATTGGCTACTTGGGGATTAAAATATCCTTTGATATTTATAGGATGATACAAAAGAACTATGACAGTCTATTAAAAGATTTGCAACAACAGGTAGACAAATGGAGGAAGATTGAGTCCTCATGGATAGGAAGATTAAATATGATCAAGGCATTCCTGATACCTAAACTTGTATACTATCTCAGGGCGATTCCTTATAGAGTGGGGAAAGGAATTCTTAACCACTTTCAAAATCTGATTTCTAAATATATTTGGGCAAATAAACCATCTAGGATAGCGTTTGATACTCTCCGAAGGAGTTATCAAAAGGGAGGAATAGCATTTCCAGATGTCGATAAAATCCATGAAGCTTGTATGGCGACTCACCTTTTACAGTGGCTAGATAGGGACCAGGGAAATCAATCATGGCTCACTCTAGAATAGGAGGATAGCCCCAGATATAAATTGTCTGTTCTTTTTTGGTTGGGTATTTGGAAACTAGGTTAATTGGACACCAAGCATTTTTCCAATAGAATATTAATAGATTTGATTAATACCTCAAAATTCTTAAATAAAAAATTTAAATTGGAAGACAAATTACTATATGGGGTTCCATTACTGGTCCTACAACACGCAATGGATAATATAAATGTTCAACCCTGGATACACCTATGCATATTGAAGATCTCTGATTTATGGCATGGATCTAAACCCATCCCATTTATACAAATGCAAGTAAAATATAATCTCCCCCCCCCAGAGACCTTTTTCAATATCTAAGAATTAAAAAAAATATATTATCTAGGACTATACTCAAGGACCATAATGTTAATCCTTTTATTGTATTATATAAAAAGAAGGGAGGGATTTCTAGATTTATTACATTGCTAGAATCAATGGAACAAGACTCCCATGCTACCTCCTTTACTAAATGGGAACAAGATATTGGGAAATCTTTTCCACTTCTGGAATGGACTAAAGCTACACTCCTAGTTAAGAGCTGTATACATAGTGTCTCTCTCTATGAAACACATCTGAAGATAATATATAGATGGTATATGGTACCGGCTAGACTCTATAAAATATCATTTGTATAGTCTAGGAATTGTTGGAGATGTGGAAATGAGGAGGGCACTATTTACCATATATGGTGGGAATGTCAGGGAATTAATAACGTAAAAATCCAAATGCTTGGTCTTGTTAACTCTATTTTCAAGGAGATAAAATAAATTAGCCCTCAACTTTTCCTTTTTAATATTGGTTTTCCTTCGCAAGATAAATATCAAAAATATCTTCTGACCCATATTTTTTTCCCCATTAAAATATGCATAGCTAGGGCTTGAAAATCTTCTTTCCCGTTATCATGGCATAATATTATGAAGCAAATAGACTATCAGCACAGGATGGAATCAAAGTCCTTCTTTGGCACTAGGAATTTGGTCAAACTATGGTTACCCTGGACAGATATACACTATATAGACAACAAAGATTGTGATCCTTTTGAAGCCCCATGTCGAGCCTCAGGAATTTAATTTATTCTTATTATAATTTTTTTTTAATTATTGGTAAATTGATTATGTTTATCAATGTAACAGCTGTACTGTGGAAAATCTTTGGTATGAGCGTTTTAATAATGGTTGGTTATCAAACAAATATAGTATGATTGTAAGATATACCGTATATACAAATCTGATGGTTTTCACTGAATATTGTATTCTATATAGAAACTTTCGGTATTTAATGCTATGCAATACCTCTATTGTTATATATTACCACTATGTCTTTGTTTAAAGCAGTTATATTAATGTATTGTTTTTTTTTTCTTCTTTAAGTCAAATGCTATAAATTAAATAAATTAAATTAAAAAAAAGAGATAATTGAGCTCCAATTAAGCTAATCCAATTATCTCTAAAATAGGAAAACTTACATACAAATTTTACATATCACAAAAATACATGACAACAGCATAGGAACCTCCCAAAAATTATATTCCTGAATAATGATCACACAACATATCCAAAAAGTTCTCAGATCGGTTTGGTAAAACAAAAGTTATGTTCGTGCAAAGTTTTGACCAACCGGCCATAAGGTGATAGCCCAAAACTGTTCCAGAGAATTGGTCAGGCTGGCCGATTTTCCAGGAGTTCCATACGAACAAATTGATGAACGCATCCCCTGGCTGGTAAGAAATTAATGTTTCCCTTGTTCGGTAGTTTCCTACTCCCAAATACCGTTCTCCTAGCTGGTCGGGAAGTTGAACGGCCAGGGGTACAAGTTTCAGCGGGGTTCGCAAATTCACATAGCCGAAAACCATTCCATGGCATCGACGACCATGTGCCGCTGCCTGCGTTTGAGAGACAAAATGGCCACTGACACCGACAAAATGGCCCCCCCCGCTGTTAACCACAAAACAAGCATTCCCTGGGTGGCCGCCATTCGTATATACAAACGCACATGTGCAAACAAATGGCGCCCACCCAGGGAAAGCTTATTTTGTGGTTAACAGCCAGGGGTTGTCGGTGATTATAAGGTGTTAACAAGGGACACACACAGAATCTGTTTGGCAACGGAACAAAAGGGAACAATTCCATTCGAATGCAGGGAAACATTAGATGATACAAAGTATAATTAAGCTGTGAGTCACAAGAAGCCTGTAGTCTTTCTAGCAGATCATATCAAACTTCTCTCTCTTATCTTAGCCTTTAATAACCTTATAGCCATATCCTAGCTTTTGAAAAATGTCATACTGAACCTATTGCAGGGACTGGATCCTTGGTGTTGCCAATGAATGAGGGAGGGCTGCTTGCTGTGAGTGTTTGTGTATTCAGCAGTGAGTGTATGTATTCAGCAGTGTATGCATGTATTCAACAGTCTTTGTGTGCGTATTCAGCAGTATGTGTGTATGTATTTAGCAGAGTGTATGTAGCAGTGAATATATGTATTCAGCAGTCTGTGTGTGTGTATTCAGCAATCTGCATGTGTATATTCAACAGCCAAAAAACAAACAAGAGTCATGCGCATCCAGTATAGGTGTGCGCACTCAGGTGCTACCTCAATTTATTTGAGGACAAGTTTAAGCAGCAAACATGTGTATATTCAGCAGTCTGTGTGTGTTTGTGTATATTCAGCAGTTTCTGTGTGTGTATTTAGCAGTCTGTGTACTCAGCAGTGTGTGTGTGCATATATTTAGCAGTCTAGAGATGGGGAGCAGAAACACAGAGGGAATGCAGAAGACAATGAAAAAGAGAGGGACTGGGGAAAGGGACAATGACACACACTGAGGGTCTGGGAAGGGGATAGGAACACAGAGGGGCTGGAGTAGAAACATAGAAACATAGAATGTGATGGCAGATAAGAACCATTCGGCCCATCTAGTCTGCCCAATTTTCTAAATACTTTCATTAGTCCCTAGCCTTATCTTATAGTTAGGATAGCCTTATGCCTATCCCACGCATGCTTAAACTCCTTTACTGTGTTAACCTCTAACACTTCAGCTGGAAGGCTATTCCATGCATCCACTACCCTCTCAGTAAAGTAATACTTCCTGATATTATTTTTAAACCTTTGTCCCTCTAATTTAAGACTAGGTCCTCTTGTTGTGGTAGTTTTTTTTCTTTTAAATATAGTCTCCTCATTTACTGTGTTGATTCCCTTTATGTATTTAAATGTTTCTATCATATCCCTCCTGTCTTGTCTTTCCTCCAAGATATACATGTTAAGATCCTTTAACCTTTCCTGGTAAGTTTTATCCCGCAATCCATGAACCAGTTTAGTAGCCCTTCTCTGAACCCTCTCTAAGGTATCAATATCCTTCTGAAGATACGGTCTCCAGTGCTGTGTGCAATACTCCAAGTGAGGTCTCACCAGTGTTCTGTACAATGGCATGAGCACTTCCCTCTTTCTACTGCGAATACCTCTCCCTATACAACCAAGCATTCTGCTAGCATTTCCTGCTGCTCTATTACATTGTCTGCCTACCTTTAAGTCATCAGAAATAATCACCCCTAAATCCCTTTCCTCATATGTTGAGGTTAGGACTCTATCAAATATTCTGTACTCTGCCCTTGGGTTTTTACGTCCAAGATGCATTATCTTGCACTTATCCACATTAAATGTCAGTTGCCACAATTCTGACCATTTTTCTAGTTTACCTAAATCATTTGCCATTTGGCTTATCCCTCCTGGAACATCAACCCTGTTACATATCTTAGTATCATCAGCAAAAAGACATACCTTACCATCAAGACCTTCTGCAATATCACTAATAAAAATAATAAAGAGAATGGGTGCAAGTACAGATCCCTGAGGTACCCCACTGGTGACAAATCCAAGCTTTGAATATATTTCATTAACTACAACCCTCTGTTGCCTCTCACTCAGCCACTGCCTTACCCATTCAACAATATTGGAATCCAAACTTAAAGATTGCAGTTTATTGATAAGCTTTCTATGTGCAACAGTGTCAAAAGCCTTACTGAAATCTAGGTAAGCAATGTCTACTGCACCACCATGATCTATAATTTTAGTTACCCAATCAAAAAAATCAATAAGATTAGTTTGGCATGATCTCCCTGAAATAAACCCATGTTGTCTCTGATCTTGAAATCCATGTGTTTTTAGATGTACATCAATCCTATCCTTTTACATGGTTTCCATCACTTTTCCCACTACTGAAGTAAGGCTTACTGGCCTATAGTTGCCCGACTCCTCCCTATTACCTTTCTTGTAAATGGACACAACATTCGCTAACTTCCAATCTTCTGGGACTACTCCTGTTAACAATGATTGGTTAAATAAATCTGTTAATGGTTTTGCTAGTACTCCACTAAGTTCTTTTAATAGCTTTGGGTGTATTCCATCAGGTCCCATTGACTTATTTGTCTGTACTTTTGACAGTTGAAATAGAACCTCTTCCTCTGTAAACTCACGTGTAATAAATGACTCATTTATCCTTTTTCTCAACTGAAGTCCCTTTCCTTCATTTTCATCTGTAAATACATACCAAAAATATTAATTGAGGCAGTCAGCTAGACCTTTATCCTCTTCTACATACCTTCCTTCTTTTGTTTTTAATCTAACTAATCCTTGTTTTACTTTTCTTTTCTCATTTATGTATCTAAAAAATATTTTATCTCCCTTTTTTACTGATTGTGCTATTTTCTCTTCTGTGTGTGATTTGGAAGCTCTTATAACTTGCTTAGCCTCTTTCTGCATAATTTTATAGATTATTTTGTCTTCCTCACGCTGTTTTTTTTTATAATTCCTAAATGCTAACTTTTTGTTTTTAACTATTTTGGCCACATCTGTGGAGTACCACAGTGGTTTCTTGAATTGTTTGCTTTTACTGACAAGCCTAATGCAATTTTCTGTTGCCTTCAATAGTGCAACTTTTAAATAATCCCATTTCTCTTGGACTCCATTTAAATTGCTCCAGTCTGATAATGACTCCTCTACCCATATTCTAATTTTAGAAAAGTCTGTTTTCTAAAGTCTAAAACTTTTGTTTTTGTGTGGTGTGACTCAGTCACTGTTCTTATATTAAACCACACTGACTGATGATCACTGGATCCTAAACTTTCACCTACAGTAATATCTGATACCAAATCTCCATTTGTTAACACTAAATCTAGTATGGCCTCTTTATGAGTTGGCTCCTCAACAACTTGTTTTAGAGACAATCCCAGTAGGGAATTTAGAATATGTGTGCTCCTGGCACAAGTAGCTAATTTTGTTTTCCAATTTACATCAGGAAGATTAAAGTCACCCATGATGATAACTTCCCCCTTCATTGTCATTTTAGCTATTTCCTCAACTAGTAGATTATCTAACTCTAGTGTTTGCCTCACTAAGGACAATTACACACAAAGGAGCTAGGGATGAGGGCAAGGACACAGAGAGGGGCTTGGAAAGGGACAATGACACACACTGGGAGGCTGGGAAGGGGACAGGGACACACAGAGGTGCTGGAGATGGAAACAATGACACATAAATGAGCTGGGGATGGGGGTAGGGACACACAGAGGGGCTAAGGAAGGGGACAATGACACACACAGAGGAGCTGGAAAAGAAGACAGTGACACAGAGGGGCTGGGAAGAAGATCAAGAGACACACATGGGAACTGTGGAAGGGGACACTGACACACAAAGGGGCTGGGGGAAGAAAGAGATGCACAAAGGGGCTGGGGGAAAGTAAAACACAAAAAAGGGGAAAGTAAGAGACACACAAAAGGGGTGTTAGACACAAAGGGGGAAAATGGAGGATAAAGTAAACTAAAGGGGCTAGATACACTAAAAGAAGTAGGACATCCAGAAGATTGGATATGAAACACAAAATGGGGGTTAAGAGACACACTCAAATCCAACAATGGCAACTTAAGTATTTTATTAATATTTTGCATCAGGTTTATCAAATCTTTTGCATGCCTGCACTTTATGTGATAATGACTATGCCTCTCCCCTTCATGACACTGTCAAAAAGGGGCAGAGCATGAATATCATTACAGTTATAACCCCCCCCCGGAAAATTTCCTGCGGATGCCCATGTGGCCATGTACATATTTCCTTAATGTTTTCATATTCCTTCTTAGATATCCTTTTTCTAGAGTAGCATATTTAGTTTTTCTACAAAAACTATCACCTCCCTTATCATTTGTGATTGTGTAGCCAGCTTACACACTTTCCAGTACAGAAATCTTTTTTTGAAAACCATTTTACAAATTGTACTTTATATTGATGGATTTAAAAAAAAAAAGAAAAGAAACATATATTCTCTTTTTTCATGACTGCCGACTCGCATTGGTCTGTTGCAACCGTTAAAACGTCCTTCTCATTTTAATGCTATAAGTCATCCCAACTTATGGAATAAACTGCATGCTTAGTTACATTTTTATTTTATACACATTTACCAACACTAATTTTACCTGCCACTTGGCTGCTCAATTTCCTAAATGATTAAAATTCCTCTGTAAAGAAGTAAAATCTGTCCATATGTATCACCTACAAACACTAACACATGAGCTCTGATGATAGAAAAAAGGAGGGGAAAACTCAGAACTCTAAATCATAACCCCCAACAACGTTGTCCCTGATGCCGTCTATCTTCTGGGCAGGTCCATCTGAAGAACTGGCAGGTCAGGCTGGCCTAAATGCATGAGAGGCTGCCTGTGTATCATCCAGGCTAGCCTACTGAAGGTGGGCAATGGATGGGGCAGTTTTTCAGTGCTCTTAGCAGGACCCAAGTGCCCATAGTGAAGCACATGTAATTATGCACTGTCATTATTGGGTACAATTTCCTGGTGTCCCAAAAGTGGGGCACCAGTGAACAAACTCAGAACAGTGGTACAGAATCCTAAAATCAGGGCTGTTCTGCAGAAATCAGGATGGTTGAAAGGCCAGTTTAAACTCATCACAATCAATGAGTGCATCAATCTCCTGCGTATGAAATGCTTTATCAAAATTAAGATTATATCCAGTGAAGACCTTGACATATACATTTATTCACTTCTTCATAAAGTGCCTGCCCTTCATGAAGCATGTTGGCTTATATTAACCATAATCTTGGTTTTCTTGGTTTAAAATGATCGTCAGTATGAATCAAATTACAACACTTTCCATCAAATGCATCAGGGGCATGCTAATGTGTATTCATAGCTCATCCCTTCTTACTTCCATCCATTTTAACAGATTTAGTTTGTATTGTGCATGTTGACTAGTGCAGTCCTTCAAGCATAACAAAAATTAAAAGCTCATACTTGCAATCCTACCCTTATTATAACACAGCTGTTTTCATATTTCCCACAATAGAAAAACTCTTGTGTTTTCCTTAATGCTTAGACTGAGTTGGTTGAAGCTCATACCACCTAAGCAATTGATGGTGTGTTTTTTTTTTCTCCGAGTCTGAATTGTATTGTATACATAATTTAAACAGGCAGATTATGTAATTATTTAGAACATTCTCTGTTGCACAGTGGTTAATATGTTGAAAAAACTGCATTGCACATCTGACTGATACTGTATAATATGGGTCCGTCAGTCCTTGGGCATCCCAAGGATATACATATACACCCAAATTTGGTGGGAGTTTGACTCCTATGTAAAAGCCATTATATGTAGCCACTGTTCTTAATTCAGCCTCTCTCCTCTTAATATGTTAGCAGAGAGGTTGTGGAGTCAGAGACAGTGTGTTTATCTGTCTCTGCAACCTAGCTTTCATAGTAAATAATTGATAATGTCTGCAGAGCTGCCATCACAGACATACAGCCAATCTGCGATGAAACACATGAAGCCACATGAAGAAGGCACCACTGCCAGAGTCTGTTACCCATAAACTCAGGCTCTGATCATGCCCCCTCCTTGATGCTGCTTGGATATCTAACTTCTGGCTCTTTAGAAATGGACTCACTGGTGGTCTATGGTTCCACATAGTTCCAGCCCTCTTTGAGGGAGTCAGAGCACAGGTGCAGGGTTTCCCTGCCTGCGTTCCTACATCCTTACAGAGCTCCAGAATGGAAGACATAGCATGCAGCTGCATCAGCAGCCCACTAAACCACCAGGGAGTCTAAAGGGTTACCAGAGACCCCACTGGGCCACCAGGAGATGACTTAGTGCCCACCTTCCTGCAAAAGGCATTACAGGTCGCCAGGGCCGCTGCAAGAAATTTTGGCTACACAGGCAAAGATGCATTTTGCCGCCTCCCCACCACCCTGAAAATAAAATTGAGTCTTCATCTGTGTGTAACCTCCGTTTTTAATTTCTTACCCTCTTTAGCAAATTTTATCCCTCCTTTACTATGTCTTGCACCTTCTTGTGTGTCTCTTACAACTCCCCTTGCGTATCTCTTACTTTGCCCTGTACCTTTGTGTGTCTCTTTCTCCTCCCTAGCCCCTTTGTGTGTCTCTTTCTTTCATCTAGCCTCTTTCTGTCACTTGCTCCCCTCAGTCTGTTTTGTGTGCCCCTTCTCCCTCAGGGCCCTTTGTGTGTCTTCTTTCCCCATGCCTAATAGATATAGATATATAGCACTGCACAGTCATACAGGCACACAGTCATACTAATCTAAACATATAAGTACGTAATACAAATACAGACACACACACACACACACACACAGATATTCAGACACTGTCAAACAGAGACATTCAGACAGTGGTGTACATACCGCGGTCGCAGGGGTTGTGGCTGCGATCGGGCCCGTCACTCCAGGGGGCCTGGCCGCCCTGCGGACCCCTGTGACTGGGTACCCTATCTTTTGCTGCCCCGGCCCATGCGGCAAACCACCGGGGCCGCCCTCCAAGGGGTCCTTCGGGTGGCCCATCCTGTTAGAGCCACACGATGGGGATGGATTGTCAGGGGGCCCGGTCAGCGCTGGGCACTTTAGCAACGCTAGCGGGCCCCCTATGATGACATCACACGCTGGGAGGGAGTGACTGAAGAGGAGTGCACAGGAGTAGTGGTGGGGCTGCTTAAAAAGAAAAAGTATTACCCCCTCCCAGAAGCTTACCTTGGGCCAGCAAGATCTGGAGCCGCCTGGAGCCTGCTGCAGCCTGCAGCCAGTGAAGTCGGTCGGCCACTCCTGAGTTGAGAAATCCGAGTCCCCAGCCAGAGGCAGGGCCAGAGCCAGAGGCAGGGGATTCAGATTTTTGTGCCCCCCTGCTCTGGCGCCGAATGGTAGCCAATGGTGTCGCCTTATGGACGCACCGGCCCTGCAGGTCAGTGTGGGGAGGCCGTGTGTAATACAGCCTCCTCACATACTGTCACTACTGTCACACACCACCCTGCCACAGTCACTCACCACACCTCACACTGAAACACCCTGTCACTTTCCCCTCACTCTGTGACATGGGGAAATGCTGATTTAGATTTTCACCTCTCCAGTAGAAACAGCAAGATCAGTTATAAGAATGCATATACATGCACACACACAGAATCCCCATCCAGTAACTACTTTATAGGATCATTAATACCTCTGCAATGGCAAATTCCAACACAATATAGTAAACACAAAGACTTAAACAAAGGATGAGCTGTCAAATACAAACTTCTATAGTCTGAATTCACAGTTTAAAAAATTTAAAGAAAAAAAAGACCTATAAAGCAATATTGCCTATAATATAAAATGGTCATAAATATGATTGCTAATGAATGCACGCTCATGAAGAAAGCTCAAAGCATGAAGTCACCTCATCTTACAATCTAGTCTTACAGAAAAATGGATTCATCGTGAGCGTACAGCCCCTTTAAATATTGGAACCAGTTGTTGGACTTTCCAAAGATAGTTTTATAGCTTTGCTGGTAGTTTATATTTTCACTGTTGTGATCCTTGTGTCTTTCTTTCATTTGTACCTCCTGTTCAACAAATAATTTAAAGTACATGAAAGGTCAGGAACATTGCTTAGCAACGTATTTACTCGTTTTAAAGCAATGTGGAGAACCGAAAATCCTTTTCAGCCTGTATGTATTGTAACATTGTGCTTTAATATAATCTCTTCAATATATTTGTTATTTCTCATATAAAAAATAATTATTTCTGGTATTTTTTATCAATTCCTAATTTGTGGGTCCTTCAATAAACTTTTTCAATAAAAGAAAATAATACTGAAGACACTAACTCAGGGGGCACTAGTTTGGCCCGTGGGTTAGTGTTAAAGATGCCCTAAGACTATTCTTCCTAAACGGGGAATAACCCATAATGAACAATATTTGAAGAAAAGAAGGAAAAAAAATAAGACTGTGAGGTTCTAAACGGAAGAGTAGTACAGCAGAAAAGGGGGGAGCCCTACTTTTATTAATCCTAATGATGGGAACAAGATAAAATGGATAGGCAAAATAAGGGAGACCTAAGAAAGAGGAAATGGTATATCAAGGTACATCCGAATCCTACTAACCTCCTCAGAATACCCTGGCTATGTCAAAATCCTATATAAGCCTAGGTAACTGTACATTAAGTGTAGGTAGTAGAAAAGACAGGTAATGGAAAGAAGAACACTGCTAGGCTAATTGAGGGAAGAAACTAAGCGCATCCTAAGGGGGGGAGGAGGGGAGGAAAAGAAAGCACTTCCAGAAGCCCAAGCCTAGTTCTAAAACACTAAAAGGAAAGAAAAAAATATAAATCCTTATAGTGGTGTACCTCGGCACTGTGGTTAAGCACACAGATGCCTACCTGTATACCTCTCCTTGCCTGTCCAAATAACTAGTATACATAAATTAAATTTAACCTAAGGGAAAATCCATTCTGTGCTACCAAGTGAATGATAAAAAAAAGAAAAATAAAAGAATTAGCTCGACACATGTTTCGACGTACTAACACGCCGTCGTCAGGAGCAGTGAACCTGTAGTGTAGCCAGAAGACCGTTTATATACTACTTGCAACTGTTTGATTAATAGATTAATCAGCTGTGTGTGCCCACGTGGGGGGTATGCTGCCGAAATGTCTGTCTCCCGATTGACCGCAAGTCCGACCACGTGACGAAACGTCACAAATCAATTTGCCAATCCGAAGCACCAAAATTGTCTGCCTCCCGATTGGCCGCTGTCCGACCACGTGACCAGACGTCATGAAAGAGACACACGTGGGAGAGCCGGGCACAAAGAGTGGGAGTGGTGACATGACGTCAACCAATGACGAAAACAGGTTACCGCCCACCAGATCGGTCCCAATTGAAGGGTGCCATATATTTTATTCCTTATAAAGCCTTGCCCCGCCATGCAATTAGGCTCAGAGCACTCTGATTGGTGGGTTTAAGCCAACCAATCAGAGTGCTGTGACATGTAAATGAAGAGACTGACAGGTAAGTCTCTACATTTACCTGTCACAGCACTCTGATTGGTTGGTTTGAAATCCACCAATCAGAGTGCTCTGTGTCATTTTACACAGCATGGGAAAGTTCTTTGGAATTTTAACACACGTGTGTAATTTGACTCATAACTCTCTGATTGGTTAGTTAATCCACCAATCAGAGAGTTATGAGTCAAATTACACAGCGTGGGAAAATTTCAAAGAAGTAAATTTTTTGGTGCTAAATAGTATATTTGGGGTGTTCACTTAATATCTGAGAGTCAAATCGAAGCGTAACTTTGATTCAAATTTACTACATCGGTCACTTGTAATATTGTTTCACACCTACAACACTTGTTACACAGATCTAAGTGATAGAAAACAGATTGATATTTTCTAACCTAGAAACTACCAGATAACAAGCTGCTATATTTAAACCAGTGATCAATAGCTAAGAGGTACTTCAACAATATTGTCATTCTGGGGCAATACCCTCACAAGTCAAACTGAGAGTTTAACAGTGTTGGCTATGTCATCCTCCTCCTCCACCGCCACGGTCACCACCTCCTCAACCTATGAGTCACTTAGTATAAACTATGTACACGTTAGCAGAGGCTTGTGAAGTCGTTTTCTCCATGCATCAGGAGTTGAGCATTTCTCCATGCATCAGGACTGCAAGAAATACACCACAGGCCGCAATTGTTTCTTTTGTTGTATGTCCCAATGTTTTGTGGGCTACCACAATGAAAAAAAAAAAAAAAACCATAAATAACAGTGTTGGCTACCTCATCCTCCTCCTCCACCACCACGGTCACCGCCTCCTCAACCTATGGGTCACTTAGTATAAACTAGGTACACATTAGCAGAGGCTTGTGAAGGCCTTTTCTCCATGCATCACGAGTTGAGCTCAGTTTGAACAATGAAAGAGAATACCCTGCACTCCAACACTCTCTCAAATGGATAATTCTGGTGATCCTCCTGACAGCCATGCTTTAGATTTTTTTTTTTAGATGTTCTTCCAAAGTTAAAAGCAAAGATTCCATCTAGTGCTATTTTATGGCTCAGCTGTATTTTTAATTTTTATGTTATGTTAAGTGATTTCCCTAACCACATTTGTTTGCAGGGCACTTGTCCTACTCTTACCCCATTTTACTTCCCTTTGCAGCTCTCTAGCCCTTTCCAGGAGTTTTTTAGAGGCATTTTTGTGGCCAAAAGTTCAAGTCCCCATTGACTTCAATGGGGTTCGGGTTCAGGGTCAAGTTCGGTCCCGAACCCAGACTTTTTTCAAAGTTCGGCCGAACCGCTGTACCCGAACATCCAGGTGTCCGCTCAACTCTATTCTCTACCTATCTGTATATCAATTCTGACACACCTACCTATAATTAGTGCAGTAGCAAGTTCCTTCATTTATCAAATAATGGCCCCTTCATGCCCCATGTAAATGGGGGAAAGAGGGAAGAATAATGGTCTCTGGCTAGTTATAGGAAACCCCCAGAGACCAAGCATGGATAGGAGCTGGGTGAGACACTTGGACACTATTTAATAAATAATATCCCCCACCTACCAACTATGGTTTGGGGCAAGGGGAACAGTTTAGTGTGTCCCAGATTAATTGTTAGAGCCCCTACCTGCCAGTCACAGATGGGGGCTTGGGGTGAACTTGAAATTGTTCCGCATTTTTTTTAAAGGATCTGCATTCAAGTTCTGACTAGCTTCATTCATTGTAAATCCCCATATCATAATCACTTGTGAGGGCATGGGGGTGACTTGTGCCATGCCCACTCCAGTATTTTACAAGTCCCGAAAAAATTCCCATTGTGAGTGTGCAGGTCTCGCATCTGAAATCCGCAGCCTACAAATGGTAATTCGAAATGAGCTTTCTCAACACAATGAAAGAGGGGGTACGTTTTCCAATTGCCTTTATTTTGGAAGTACTACACTTGACCTTTAAGTTTAATTATTTTACTTGAACATTACTATGTGCAACTGACAGGGACACCCATGAGGGGAGGATATGGCCCTTATGTATGCCAATGCATTGAAGTTAAGTATGAACAAAGAAGCAACATTTTAATATTGTATGCACAACTGATCAAGGCCTCAATTTAATAAGCTATCTAAATGATTCAATACTGCTTGAAATATTTCCAAGTGCTTTATCTACAGAAGTCACCATTAAAGTTTATGGTATTTTTTTTATAAATTATTAATTTGGAATTTTTTCTATCAATATTGAATCATTTAGACTATTATAATATTAATATTGTTATTATAAATTATTATAAGGCCTACGTGCTTTATGAGGTTTATATATGATGTTTTCTTTGCCTGATTGGACCAAGAGACCCTTTAGTACAATTTTATGAAACAAGTGAACTATTTACCTTCACTCGTTAAGTTGGTGATATAAAATGACCGTCAGTCTATTAATTTTTTTTTGATCTAAGGATCATGGTATGTGACACAAGCTAAATATAGTCTGTTCTCTAAAGCTACAGAGAGAGGAACACTATTTTGCATGCTACTAATTTCCACCCACTAAAACCTATTAACTCACTATCTGTGCTGCAATTCTTGAGGGTACTGCAGAATAACCAGTTGGTAATCATGAAGCAAAGCACCCATTCAAGATAGAAATATTAAATTAGATACTGGAATGAGCTAAACATTAATTGGTCGATAGTAATTTGAATTCTAGCCATTCTGGTCACAGAATTGATCTTCAACAGACATATAACACATCTTCTCCTCTTTTGGCCAGAACTGTTTTTGACAACTGGAGAATTGTTGAGAGTGCTAATTTACCAATCTTAGGGATTTATTGGGGCATACTGACCAATTTAGCATGTCACCAATGCATTATAGGAATGTTGGATGAATAAAGTGTCTTGGCTGTGTGACCTTTAGTTATATTACTGTTTTATCACCCTCACACTAAAAAGGAGTTTAAATTTAGACACTATATTATGTGTACCATTGATACCAATAGCAATGCCAATGCAGATTGGTTTGTGTGCAAAACCTCAAATGAGGTTTTTCTGAGAATAAGAAAGCATTGTTCCTCCATACATACGACCTCTAAAAACCCTGATTCCATTCTGCCGTTAAAAATATATATTTTTTACACCTTACCCATGCTTAGGCTTATGGGAATTGATCATGGTCCCCACTTCAATCATGGTAGGAAATGTGATACTGAGAAATACTGAGAAGGGACGATTTTTGTATATTTACTTTGGACACCCTATGGCAGGATCCTATGCTGACAACCAAGGTATTGTTTTATTTTATTGCTGCAATACCTGTTTTATTGCTGCAATACCTGTTTCTCGCCTCTAGTGGCCTCCCTAGCCACTAGTCAATCCTCAGTTTCTCTCACCTGCCTCATATTATCGTCAAAGTCTGCTATAAAAGGCCAGTATTCTGACATTGAACTTCTGATCCTGACTCTTGAAAACATCCTGATCCTCTATTGAGACTCTGTATGTCCCGTCACCGGAATCCTCCTGAAACTCCTATCTTCAACTATTGCAACACTGCATGTTCCTGTAAGCAACCTATATTACATTACTGGAATCTACTTACCTGTTTCAACTGCTGCAACACTGCAATATCCTGTAAGCAACCTGTATTACATTATACTGGAATCTACTTACCTGTCTCAACTGCTGCAAGTCTGCATAATCCTGTAAGCAACCTGTACTATATTATACTGAAAGTAATTACCAGCTTTAACCGTTTCAACCGTGTATCATCCTGAACCTGGCTGCAGTGTGACATTCAACAAACTACTAAGCTACTTGGAATAACTTCAAACCTACTTGTACGTAAAAGACTTTATTCATTTACTCTCAAAGTATCCTGTTTGTGGCATATTGCCTTTATTCTGTTTTAACTCTTAAAGTATCATTTTTGTGGGATATTGCCTTAATTCTTACTTTCAAGTAAATTGTTATGTCTAAACAGACAAAGTTTCAATCCATAACCCTGGCAATCGTCTCCTGTCTGACCCGCTCAGGAACATGACATCCTAACCCCCCATGTTTGTTTGTTCCTATCAGTATCGCTCATTTCTGTTCCAGTATCCCTGACCCCAAATAGTGTGATTGGTTTGAAGCATATTTGCTTTGGTTCTAGAAGCTCCTAACTCACTATACATCTTATTTTGTGCTTGGAGGTGTTCTTGTAGTTGACACTTGATCGGTGTTGGTTTTTGATCCACTCTTTAGGTGATAAGTCCACCACAACTGTTCTACATTTCACTACACTGTTTACCTGTCTGAGGGAATTATACACAACTAGACTCAAATAATACATTCTGCTTAGACCAGGAGTAGGTAAACCCAGTCACTGCAGATGTTGTGGGCTACATCTTCACTTGTGCTTTGCAAATATTATGGCTGTAATAGCATTATGGGATATAGAGTCCACAACACCTAGAGTTTAAAAGTTTAATTGCTGGATTAACCTCTAGAAATCTTAATATTCTTACAGTTACATCAACAGATTAATATAAAAGTATGATTTTTGTTTAATCATTCTTTCTTCATCAGGTAGAAGAACTTTGATAAGATCAGATCATATTTTGGGTACAGCTTAGCCGTTATTTGACATTCATATCACCTATCACGAAGGAGATAATAGGGATAACAGAACACATGCATAATTTGAAGATAATTTGCATATTATATATCTTGAAGTACCTTAACTATGAAAATAATGTAAAATTAAACATAACACAGAATAATTAAAACATAGAAATTAGAATCTGATTTAATTGTGTTTTTATTTTACCGCTTTCAAAATTCAGTGTGAAAACAAATCTGGAGAAAATGAAGTATATCATCATTCTGTTTTCAAATAACGATGCCAATGAAGCCTGCAATACTTTATATCAATTTTAATTGCCATTTGGTTGTCCTAAGCAGATTTTTAAATCTCATTAGAGCTTTGCTTTGTTCCTTAAGCTGATGTATCATTATATTCATTATAAACAGACATAACGCTTGCAGCACACTGAGTTGGGTTCTTTAGGGCTTACGTGGCATGCAACACCAAAATAGAACCTCCTGCTGCTTAAAATATCACCACAAAGCTTTCCTTGTAGCATTGCTGGTTAGTTAAATTGCTTCGCTATTAAAACGCAATGAGATGCATTTTAAAAATGTAAATCTCAGTGCCCAGGTACAAAGTCATTATTTTGACTCTTCTAACGTTATGCACAAGTGATTTCATTTGCTTTAGCTGAAAGGCTGCATCTGCAAAGTTAATGTAATAACATAAAGTATAAAACAAATGTAGCATTCTTTATTGGCAATCCAGTAATATTCAGATATTACTACATATAAACAGAAACTAGATAGTGATCTATTAGTGTTTATTGCTATTGGAGGGACATGCATAAATCTAGAGATCATAGAGTATCTATGGTTCCACTAATTTCCTTTGAAAAGGTAAGGAGATTTAGCAGAACAAGGTGTTGTGTTTTTTTTTTGTTTTTTTTTTATACATGAAAACTCTATATAAAACTGAAAATTGCAAGTGTCGGTTTAGTATTTGATTTGTAAGGGTGTTGTCCTTTTCAGTGCTGGCCAAAATGTTTAACCCCCCCTCCATGCGAAAATAATTTCTCAGTGTTAAACACATGGTCCACAATGATGTTTAACCAGACAAATTACAAAAAGGTTTGAGTTAATATTTTTTTTTTTTTTAAATGAGCGGGGGAAACTATCAAAAATTCAACAAGCTACAATGACAATTGTTTCCACTTTATGAAAACTGGGAAATCAATGAAAAACTGGACAACTCCTCCAGTATTTATACTATACTAGATTTCTCACTGCTTGACTCCATAGGTGTAGGCATACACTAACAAGAATATTGTTTAGCTCTCATTGGACATATAGTGGGTGGATTATTAATTACAAACTGCTCTTGGAACCCATTCTATCATGGTGAGAGTCAGGTTCTGTTCTTGTCCTAAGCTCATGTTGTAGGTAATGATATGGTTACATTTTCCAGGGCTTATACTTCTTCACCATCCCTTAACTGTACCTGGGACTGGTTGAAGAATGAAAAACTATTCATATGCCTAGGTAGTTTTTAATGCCTTTGGCACAAATTGTTGCCACCTCTTCCCTTACAATTTGTTACCAAGGGGTGCCCACCACTTCTGTAATGATAGTGCCAAACACAACCAACTTGTAGATTCCTGTTATATAGGGATATTGCTAAAGTTCTAAAATACATCACACCAGAGTGATTTTACTGCTTAGGCAATTGAAATATAGCTTTCTATATGTATATACTTTTTTAGCAGACATCTGTAGTTTCTACATCATTGGTAATATATCACTTGCTATGCTCTGTTCTATAGTACTTTCACCTCAACTCTCTGTGTTAGATTTGTTTTAACCAAATAAGCATACGTTTACCTCCTGGTAAAGAGGTGAAAGGATCAATGGTTATCTGACTGATTCCTGACAGAGATTTGAGTATTTATAGGTGGGAGATCTTGTGGATAAAACTTATTCAAGGTACAAGGCAGGTTATAGTACTATTTATTACTAAAAGAGTGTTTGGATGCTAAATAAAAGGTTTGGTACACCAAGTAAGGAAATTTACCATATGTCCAGGGCCGTCTTTAAAGGAGGGCAAAAGTAGCTGCCCTGTGGGACCCCTGTCGGCATCCAAACCCTGTGGACTGCAGCACCTGATGTAATCAGGGGCCCTCAGCCCTGCCTGGGCCCCTTTCATGTTGCCTGCTGGGAGGAAGTGAAGTGAGATCACTTCCTCCCAAATAAGAGTGCTGCTGGGGAGGTGGAGGAGGCATATACTGGAGGAGGAAAGGGACTGAAGAAGTCAGACTCCCATCAGCCTTGGCCATCCAGCTCCCACTAGACCCCAGGGAAGCCTCCCTTCTGTACCCAAAAGGTAAGGAAACAAGAGGGTGGCTAAAATATGATGTAAATTGATATATGTGTGTACCTGGGTCTGAGTCAGTGCATCTGGATTTATGCACACACATACGCTAACACTGCACACAAATACACCCCTGCGTTCCAACAACATTGCACACAAATACACCTGCATGGTTGTATGTGTTCCTGTGTGTATCCCAGCGTTCCAATGCCAACACTGCACACACATACGCTAACACTGCACACAAATACACCCCTGCGTTCCAACAACATTGCACACAAATACAACTGCATGGTTGTATGTGTTCCTGTGTGTATCTCAGTGTTTGTGGCAATGCATACATCCCAGCATTCCAACGCTAACTCTGCACACAAATACAACCCTGCATGTAAACCTGTGTGTCTGTGTGTATTGGAGTGTGTGTACATATCTTTGACAGTTTGTATCTCTGTGAGTGGATGTGACAGTGTGTGTATCTGTGTCTGTACCAGTGTATGTATCAAAGTGTGTGCATGTGCTAGTGTGTGTATATGCCAGTGTTTATGTGTGTATCTCTGTGTCAATGTGTATGTATATCTGTGTTAGTATGTATGTGCATACATCCAGGCAATCAAACACACCGCTGCAAACACAATCATTACATACAGACACACCCCTGAATACAAACTCCAAAATTGTATACAAACCCACCCTTCACTCACACAATACTATACATTTAAAAGACACTACATCCAAACACACCCCTGCATGCAATTACAAACGTTGCATACAAACACACCCCTTTATTAAAACAATAAAATTATATACAAACACCAACTCAATACACAAAAGCACAACTGCATTTAAAAGCCAACACTACGTACAAACACACACTCCTGCATTCAAACGCAAACACTACACACAAGTACACCGCTGCATTCCAATGGTAACAGTACATACAAATACACCCCTACATGTACATGCATATACTCTATACAAAAACATGCTTATATTCAAATTCACAAACAGTGCTCACAAATACATCCCTACAAGAATGGCCAAATGTAGATCCCCAGCTGGCATAGCATCATGAGATTTGTACGACAGATGGGTATCTATCTCTTCTCCACTCTTGTGCTATAGGGGAGACCCCAAAAACATTCTTGTACCACAGCCCTCTACATTAGTTCCATCAGTAGGCTTGGGAGGAGGCCAAAGGTTGCCGTACCTCTGCCATTTGGTAATAAAATATTATTTCAGTGGCCTTACAGTAGTTGTACCATAATAACAGAGTGTTGTGAGTTATGTCTAGTGAGGGAACGTTACATCTTGTCTTTGTTGCTCTCATTTTATACCAAATATTATTATTATTATTATTATTATTATTATTGTTATTATTATTGGTATTTATATAGTGCCAGCTTATTTCACAGCGCTTTACAACAAAAATACAAATATTGTTGGCAACTATTGGGAGTTCTATTGTGTTTAAAGGCAGGGATATGAACAAACAGCTGGGATTTGCCTTTATAACAGTCTTATTAAAGGGATATTTCGGACACCTAAAGCACTTCGTTTTGCTCAGAGTAGCCCTTTAAGCAACTGATGCAAATGAAAAATTGCCTTACAGTTTAATATAGGCTGCTCAATTCCAATGTATCATAAAATCTCACATACAATATTAATGTATCATTTTCTTAATCCTTCTATTTAAACTTCAACTTGGTTGTAACAAATTTAAAGATTAAAGACAAATATTTGTCAAATATAAAGATAGACTAGATTTACAAATGTTGTGATATCACTGTTTATTCTGAATTATTTACTTGACAATCTGTTGACAATATCATACCAATATTACACTTTCAGTTTATAATGCTTATATGCAAACAAAAGAAGTAATACACTAATCACCAAACGGAAGATACAAACTAAAAGCTTATTGTTTTAACCATCACTTTTTTGGTTGCATTCTAATATTTCAATAAATATACGGTTATCCTATTCCAGCTTATCATATTGCCTTGGACAAAGAAACATCACTTAGTTTTACAGAACCTGGATTAAAAACCTAATGATGTTATCAATGGGAAAAGTAAGGTGCCAGAACAGTGAAATAGAAGTGTTGATATTAAAATAAATATTGAACCTATGACTAAGTGCTTACCAGCATTGATCAAGTTACCAGACCTTAGCCCCGACTCTCTTTAATACTGGTCTTCTTTATGTTTGCTATTTTAGAAAAATGTTTTTTCTTTTAACAAAAGCACAAAAGTATCCTAGTTTGACAGATATAGGAACTGGTTCCTCTCTATTACCTCTTGTTGACTAACAGCATAATATTTTTCACCTCATTATCAAATTGCTGCTTCAATTTCATGTTTTTAAAGGTGGCATTGCTCATAATTTACTTTGCCTAAATTCAATGATTGATTCCTTCTGGTGGCTACATGTGGATTGTGTACATGCTTTGCTAGGTATGTATATATGTTTTTCCTGTTTAAAAAGTATCAAATGAAATTCACACTTGTTCATGATGTACTCATCTTCAAGATTCTTAAATTATGCTAAATAGGTATTTTATGGGCTTAGATATGGATGGGTATTATAGAATCGGAAAGTTGGTATAATCATACTAATTATTTTTAAAGAAAGGCTTTCGTATGTCACAGGGAGAAATTACAGCTAAAGCTGCACAAATTAAATATAGGTAATTGTAATAAAGAAATTACAGCTAATGCAAATTTACAAGTTTCCACGTCTTCAGGCTATCAATGTGTTTTTACAGGCAGACTAACACTTGCACTCCTATTCCTAGTTATCTCCAGAAAATCGCTACAAACTAGATACCTTCATCCATGGAATTATGAGTTGCAAGTTCCTTGCTATGCTACCCAATCATCAGAATTGATAAAAGGGAGTATACATGACCCCCCTTTTTTAATGCATTATATAGATCCACTACTGGGTTTTTTATAGGAAATGTTAAGCTATTTACTTTTTTATTTTAATTTTTTTTTAAATCTCATTATCTTAGTGCAGTTTTTTTCTTCAAGAAATTAAACAATGAGAGGAAAAACTGAATGTTGAAGAATTAAAAACAGTGATATCAATGTCTCCCATAGTAAATTAACCCTTAAATCCCTGTGAGAATAAACATACTGAAACGACTGATGATTCTGGCTGCCGGCAGTAATTACTAAATTTTACACAAAATATTCTTTGATTATGCTAACCAAAACATTTCAGACACTGTTGATTAGCTTTTTAACAATCCAGACATACACAAATTCTCAGCATGTGTGTTGTTTTACACTAATGCATGTTTTTTCCCCTCAATTTCAAGAAGATGATGGATAACATTGTAAGAAGAAGAGACCTTTACAGAGCATTTACTGCTTAGTGGGTCCAGTTTATCATGTTGCTCTTTCAATGACTTCACTGTGGAATGATGCACTGTCCTGAAAATGAAACTACTTTTAAAGATTCCCAAAGAGCAATTTAAATTTTATTCTTGGACTGAAGGTACCACCAATAGAGCAATAATTTACCGTTAGATAGAGTAATATATACAGTTAGGTCCAGAAATATTTGGACACTGACAAAAGTTTTATAACTTGTGCACACTGGATATGAAATGAAACAACTGAAATGTAATTGAAGTGCAGACTTTCAACTTTAATTCAAGCGGTCGAACTAAAATATTGATTAAAACGTTTAGGAATTGCAACCAATTTACACAGTTCCCTTATTTCAGGGGCTCAAATATAATTGGACAAATTAACAGAATCATAAATAAAATGTTCTATTTTAATACTTTGTCGAGAGTCTTTTGCAGGCAATGACTGCTTGAAGCCTGGAATGAATGGACATCACCAAGCGCTGGGTTTCCTCCTTTGAGATGCTTTGCTATGCCTTTACTCTAGCTGTCCTTAGTTGTTTGTGGATCTTTCTGCCTTGTTTTGTCTTCAGCAAGTGAAATGCATGCTTGATCAGGTTGAGATCAGGTGATTAACTCCGCCATTGCAGAATATTCCACTTCTTTGACTTAAAAAAAAACAAAAACTCCTGAGTTGCTTTCCCAGTATGTTTTGGGTCATTGTCCATCTGTAAATTGAAGTGCAGTCCAATCAACTTTGCTGAATTTAGCTGAATCTGAGCAGACAATATATCCCCTAGAATTCATCTGGCTGCTTCTGCCTTCTGTCACATCATCAATAACCATGAGTGATCCAGGGTCATTGGAAGCCATGTATGCCCATGCCATCACACTGCTTCCTGTTTTACAGATGATGTGGTATGTTCCAAGTCTTCTCCATACTTTTTTCTTCCCTTTCTTCTGGTACAGGTTGATCTTAGTTTCATCTGTGCAAAGAATGCTGTTCCAGAACTGGGCTGGCCTTTTAGATGTGTTTTTGGGCAAGGTTTAATCTGCCCTTTCTATTCTTGAGGCTTATAGATGGTTTGCATCATGTGGTGAACGCTCTGTATTTGCTTTTGTGAAGTTTTCTCTTTATTGTAGACTTGGATAATGATATACCTACCTACTGGAGAGTGTTATTCACTTGCTAGTTGTTAGTTGAAGGGGTGTTTCTTTACCATGGAAAGGATCCTACGGTCATTTAGCATTGTTGTTTTCCATGGACATCCAAGCTTTTATGTGCTGGAGAGCACACCAGTGTGGTTTTTTTCTCAGAATATACCAAACCTTTTATTTGGAAGTTCCCAAGGTTCCTACTATTTCTCTGATAGATTTTCTTTTTTTTTTTTGCAGCCTAAGGATGGCCTGTTTCACTTGCATTTAGATCTCCCGTGGGTTTACAGCAACAGCTTCCAAATGAATGAATAGCCCACACCAGTCCACAAAAATGCGTTCGAGTCAATTATCCAATTATTTTTGGTCCCTTGAAAAAGAGGGGCCACAAATTAAAGAGCTGTAATTTCTGAACCCTTCCTCCAATTTGGATGTGAATACCCTTAAATTAATTTATTTGGTAAATAGCCAAAATAACAAAACATGTGGCAGTGTTCAAATAGTGTGGCTTTTCAGTAGTTTCCAAGCATTTTTTCCAGTAGTGTAACAAACCCCTCAAGAAACATGTGGATGCCTTACATTTATCTTTTGCATTTGAAACAGTGTGCATAAATTGTACTAATATGCTGAAGACTGCTTCTGCTCAAACCTATTGCAAATCTGTAAGGTGAGGACCAGACCATCTTGTCAATAGCTGTGGCACACCACCAGGCAATAAGGGATACATTCTTTACCCAAATAATGTTCAGAGGGCCCTGCAGAAAGATGTATTTTATAAATCTTTCCCCTCACATCTCCAGTGTTTCTACAGATGTAGAGACAATGAAGACTTCCCAATTCTTGTTTCATCTCATGGGAGATTGATGGAACATCTGGGCTGAAGATTAACGTCAGAATAGCCTAGAGAACAGGGGGTTTTAGAAGTTTGTTTTCCAAGCAGGCAACAAAATATCCAATGTACAATAGATGGAGGGAAGCAATGCCTAAATGCCATGGATCGTGACTTTTGGATACTTATTCCTAAACCTATATACAGCACATAGGGATAACATTTACACATAACAGAGAATCCACTAAAGTAAAAAAAAAAAATTTGCAGATTTACAAATGATCCTATATGAGGATCTAAGTTAATAATAATTCTGTTATTTTTCTCATTAGAATATTCTCTTGCTTTGTTTGATCCTGCCTGTAGGGGTTTTATTTTAGCATTATCACAGCACTGTGGGAGACTGTTTTAGCATCTGCTAGAGGAATATTTTGTGAAACTGAGCCTATTAATGCACATCTGAAAGAGTGTGGAGAAAATTGGAAATTAAATTGTAAAAAAAAAGGTTGGAATAAGTAAAAAAATAAATAAAAATAACAGACTTGAAATAATGAATGGCTCAGAATCAAAATCAGAATACAAGTTATAACAATAAAAAATAACAAATGAAATTTCATCCATCTGTACATGAATTGGTCATGTTTTACCATGAAATGTGCAGTTATGAATGGTAGAAATTAGGAGTTTGACCATTATATCTGTGCATAACTATGCCAACACAGAAGGCATGTTTTCTTCCAATATTGCCAAGTATGAAAAACCCATGAAATTATAAATCAGAATATTAGCATGTGCTGCATCAATCATTTTATTAAAGTGTTTTTCACTGTTTCTTAAAAGAACACTCCAAACACCAAACATACTTCAACATGATGAAGTGCTTTATGTGTGAAGATTGTGTGCTCTTTTTTATTTTCATTTTACAAAAGGTGCAGATTTTAATAGAAATTGGCACGTTTACATATCAACCTAGTTACATCCCACTGGTTGTCAGACAACTACTCCTGTTACTTATTGTTTCTTTAGTTCATTGGAGCTAAACTCAAGTGGCAGGCAATTGCCCAGGCACTTGCTTTGCAAAGACTTAGCTTTGAGCTGCATTAGGAAGTCTTGACTAGGGAAATATGGAAAGAGCTTGCAAAGGCTGCAGACAAGTGACCTGTAGCTTTTGAAAACAGTTTTTAAATATACCCTCAATTAAAAAAAATGCATAGTTAAATGCATGCATGTTTTCATTTGGGTATAGTCTAAAAATTGTTTGCTTGTTTTTTTTTTTTAATTTCTTGTATTTGGACAGTGGAGTATCCTTTTAAAGTGTCTCTGTGATAAAAAAAAAAGAATCTGAATGTGAATCATATAGTTTTTTAAAAAGATTTCCATATCTATATATATATATCTTTTTTAAAAATCAGTTGCTAATTGTGAATGTAAATGGACACACCTATACATGGGACAGTAACCCTTAAAGTTCTTCGTACATGTATTCTTAAATTGCTATGTGTGTCAAAAAAGTTACCAATTATTATTTTTTATTTTTATTTGGCATAGATTAATGGTAAAATGGTTGCATGAAAAGAGTTAAAATACACCAAGGTTAATACCTTAGGTTGTCTAAAAAATATATACATGTGAAGGGTTATTCAGAGATTCCTGACAGATATCAGTTTTACAATGTAACTTGCGTTAATTTAGAAAAAAAAAATGGTTTGGAAATAGCAAAGTGCTACTTGTAATTATAGCCCTATAACTTTCCAAAAAAAAAAAAGCTAAGAACATGTTAACATTGGGCATTTCTAAACTCAGGACAAAATTTAGAAACTATTTAGCATTGGGTGTTTTTTTGGCGGTCATAGATGTGTAATAGATTTTGGGGGTCAAAGTTAGAAAAAGTGTGTTTTTTTTTTTTTTACATGTTTTCATCATATTTTATAATTTTTGTCCATATTAAATTATATGATGAAAATGATGGTATCTTTAGAAAGACTATTTAATGGCGAGAAAAATGGTATACAATATGTGTGGGTACAGTAAAGGAAAACTACAGCTAAACACAAACACAGCAGAAATGTAAAAAGAGCCCTGGTCCTTAACGGAACACACAAACCCCCACAAAAGTCACACCTGATAGCCCTTATCTGAGTGACCAACATATCCAAAAAAATCACAGAGATCAGTTCAGAGGTTTGGGAATTTTCTGGAAGTCATAATTTTGACGACCGTGCACATAATCCTAAACCCAATCCTAAACCCAAAACAGTTCCATGAAATCAGTGCTAACAGAGGGTCAAGTTTGGTAGTTTTTTTTACAGTTTTCCCTGCAGTGCCCATAGTCTGTGGACAGGAGGCTGGCAAGCAGGCTCCTCCAGGAGCTCATGGCACACTTACATGAGAAGGGGAGTTTGTCACATTTAGCTCAGTGGAGCTAACTGAAAGTGGGTATGATCTGTGTGTTACAATACATGTAATACTCTTGGAATTTGTCAATGTAATTTAAACAGCTGTCCTCAGAAAATTTAAACCGACTAAAAAAAAATTCACACCTAAATTATTGTACTTGGTTCAAGAACAAAGTTAAAGATGGGTTGAAAGAGAATATATGATGATAGGAAATTTTAAATTCTAAAGTTAAAATTTTGAAGTTAAACACAGATTATTATTGATCCTACAGAGAGTATTGAAAGGGTCAGTCCATTTTTGCAGATGACAAAATTATATAATGTAAATGTTACTTTTCTCCTGAAGTGATTGAATAAATAAGAGGACTCTGCAGAAAAATGTCAGATAAGATTCAATATAGATGAAGGTAAAGTTGACATTTAAGAATGAAAAGAAAACATTCTACATGTATTCTAAATGAGATTGATTTAAAGATATTTTTAATGAGGAAGTCTTAACCATGATTATAAACAACAGAAAAGGCATCAATGTGTAATACCATATAGCAGCTGCAAAGTACATACATATATTAAAAGGTGTATTAATTCACTGATAAAAAGAAAATGTTCTTTCTTTTTAAAATATCGAATAGCTTATATAATTTTGGACACTAGTTTTCAATAAGGAGACAATAGAACTGGAACTGCAGTAGATGCAGGCTGTAAAATGAATAAAGGGAATGGAAGATTTAAGTGATCAAGAAAGGCTACAGTGTTATTACTCGTTCATATACATAACTGAACAAAGAATGGAGATTTCATCTACATTTGACGTGTTTCTTCATTTGATCACAATAGAAAATAAGTAATGGTTGTACCAAATACAATAAATATTTAAAACTAATTTTTCTCTTGACGCAGTAGGCACAGACCTACGAAATGCATAGGACTAGCACATTGTATGTATCTTCGGGATGTATCTTTAATGTATCATCTGGAACCCTGTTGGATACTGTAATTTTTGCGGATAATGCAATTTGAGCGTCTGGCTTGCACAATGCATTTTTTAAATCAGAGAATGATGACATAGATGTGTGGAAGATTTTATACTCATACAGGCTCTGTGCGAATTTTGCCATGCCAGTGTACAGGCACTTTGTCTGTAAGTATCCACCTTAAGAGGGGTGTTATAATGTCTTTTGTGTTTTACAAGAAAACCTGCTACACTATATAGGGTATCCTGGAGACTCTTTTTTTCAAGGTACACAGATTTTCAATAAATATTTAAAAAATTTTGTTTGCAACACATGATATTAATGTCTATAACATTTAATATGAAAAATGATTAACTGATTGGCAATTAAAGGAGCATTATTTATTTGAAGAAGGATTTCCTTGCCATGTTGTGGCACTATTTGAGATTGGTTTAAGTTGCTTTTTATTTTTGTCTTTTAGGTCAACATCATTATAAAGGATACTGTAGTTTGAATGTGATGTCTATGATAATACACAGCAACTTACTACTTAGTAGATAAACTCCCAATTTGATGTTAGACTTTCTCTGTTCTCAGATCTGTATTAATAGTCTCAATTTCCTTTTTCATTCTTGTAGCAGATGTTTAAAGAAAGCTCCCCAGAGTTGTGATGACGCCAAAGTTAAATCACTGGAGGATCGATCAAACAAAGTGAAAGCTTTTCACTATTATGAAAAATAACAACAGTGGATGATGATTAGTAAGTACAGTGCATTCGTATTAAAATGTAGGTTAAAGAAAAATAAATTGATACATACAAAAAATATATACAGGTCATAAAATAATACAAATCACACATTATTTATGCTACAAAAAGGCCTCTAATAATATATATCTGTTTACTCTACAAAATGTATGTTTACAACATTTTTATACATTATGCAAAACAGTTACACTTTACAATAATTATTCCATTCACAGTATTTCACAATAATTGAAGTTTGCATCTTGTTCATGCACAGAAATCTAATTTATTATGTATTAAAGCTTAGATGTACTTATGCTCAAAAAATCTTTCTGATGACTGGTTTCTAATAGTATTACATAACAGTAAAATGTAATTGTATCCATTAGATTCTAATTGTAATTTGTGCAATTATTAACATTATTTCCATACTAATTCTTCTTGACCTCTCTGCTGCCTTTGACACCGTTGATCATGCTCTCCTTCTTCAAACTCTTCAATCACTCGGTCTCTGTGACTTTGTCCTCTCGTGGTTTTCCTCTTATCTCTCCCAACGCTCATTCAGTGTCTCCTTTTCTAATGATATCTCCTCCCCTCGTCCTGTCTCGGTTGGAGTCCCCCAAGGCTATGTCCTTGGTCCCCTTCTATTTTCTCTCTATACTGCCTCTTTTGGCAAACTTATTACCTCTTTCAGATTTCACTATCATCTGTATGCTGATGAAACCCAGATATAGCTCTCCTCCCCGGACCTCTTCCCTGCCGTCCTGCAACTAGTCACTGCTTTCCTTTCTCTGACTGGATGTCTTCCTGCTTTCTGAAACTCAATCTCTATAAAACTGAGCTCCTTGTCTTTCCTCCTCCTAATACTGATCCTCCTCTTTCACTCTCCCTTCAAGTTAGTGGTATCCACATAAGTCCATCCTTGCAAGAGCGCTGTCTTGTCGTCATACTTGACTCTGGCCTCACCTTTGAGCCTCACATCCAGTATGTTGCCAAATCCTGTAGATTCCATCTTAAAAACCTCTACAGTCTGTAATGAATGCTGCCGCCAGACTGACTTTTGCTCTCTAGTTGGTCCTCTCACACCTCAACCCTCTGTCAGTCCTTACATTGGTTTCCTGTATCCTATAGGAGTCAATTCAAAGTGCTAACCCATAACCTATAACCTATAAATGCTAATCTATAAAGCACTGAACAATTCTAACCCTTCATATATCTCTTCACAGATCCATAGGTATGCCCCTTCTCGGTCTCTCCTCTCTGCCCGTGACCTTCTCCTGTCCTCTGCTCACACCCGTATGGCCAACTCACGCTTGCAGGACTTCTCACAGGCAGCTCTCTTCCTATGAAATAGCCTGTCTACCGCCATCAGACTCTACCCCAGGTTTTTAATCATTTAAGAAGTGCCTTAAAACCCATCTCTTTAGGAAAGCTTATGGCCTCCCAGAGTAACCTCTACCTAACATACCTGTCGCTTACTCTCTCCTAAAGGGCAGCACTCTACTCTCTCCTCCAGATCTGCATCACTCCCACCTTATTTGATTGCCATTTCCTGTCCTAATGTGTTTTATACTCATTCTTCTATAGACTGAAAGCTCATTTGAGCAGGGTCCTCTTCAACCTATCGTTCCTGTAAGTTTTCTTGTAATTGTCCTATTTATAGTTAAACCCCTCCTCTCATATTATTGTGAAGCGCTACGGAATCTGTTGGCACTATATAAATGGCGGTAATACTAATAATGTTGGTTCTTGCTTACAAATCTTTACACAATGCTGCTCCAAGCTATATATCCTCCTTAATACACAAGTATGTCCTCTCTTGGCCCCTATGCTCTGCCGAATACCTACATCTACCCTCTGTTCATACTCCCACCTCATGACTAAGGCTGCACCGCTCCTTAATATTCCCTTCCCTTCTCCATTAGACATTCACCCAGTCTCCACTCCTTCAAAAAAATCATTGAAAACTCACTTATTCAGGTAAGCGTTTCAACTAAATTGTTAATAGCCCCCCCACACAGACCCTGAGTCCTCTCCTGCAACTGTCAACAAACAACTAAACAAAAACCCACTAAGTCTTCAGTGAATACTATTCTGCCTAATTTCCTACCTCTAACGTTACCTTTTGTCACTTTACCTCACTCCCTCTAGAATGAAAGTTCATTGAGTAGGCCCTTATCTGGCACTATATAAATAATTATAATAATTATACAACAGAATTAAAAATCATTTAAAATGATAATTTTTTATGTAACTGCTCATGCCTAGGATTCATATAATAAGATTTTTATTTTGGATGTGATGCTGCTCATGACGTCGCGTAACATTACCTTTTCATTACTGTTCCCCCGGATTATTGGAATTCTGTATTCTGTATCACTTTGTTATGCTATTTCTTGACCAAAAATAAAGAATTGAAAAAAAAAAAGAGAGAAATTTTCTGTATCAACTACAGATGAGTGGATATAATGCATGCTTACACACTTGCCTCCAAATCTGGATATAAATACAGAAAGGGTGTTGGTTTCTCTTGCCTGAATAACATCACAACACTGTAAGATTTATGTAACAGAAAATCAAATCTACTTCTTGGTATAAGAAACCCTGTTATGAAACGTCCTCAAGTCCAATGCTGTTCCCTGTCTTAGTAATAGTATCTTTGACTACTGCTGGTAGACCTTCTAATTTAAATGTTTGTCATATCAGGTTAAACTAAGGTAATATAGGTGAAACGCTCATATATGCAGAGTTATGTTGCTATTTAAAGAAACAGTAACACCAAGAACTATAATACATTTATCATGAATGAAAAAAACAAAACTCCCAAGAAACATATTATTGATGTCCTGGCCTTTTTTAACTTAGTCTTTTTAATGAATTTCCAAATGTTCTGATTAAAAGTAGACAATTTAATGTTTTTTGTGTATTTCTTCTATAAACTGCAAGCATGCTAAGTGCAATTCCAATTTTATCTGATGTTCTACTTGAGCATTTGATGAAACTATAGTGCAAGACATGTAGTTTTCATTAACTGGGAGAAGCTATGGATCATGGATCAATGACTGCTTAAAACACATTTAAAAAAAAAGAAATAAAAAGTAGTAACAAAGTTTCTTGTTAATAATAAGCTTTATATTTCCAAGGAAAAATTCACCTGTGAGGAGTGAGATATATATATATATATATAAAGACCAGCTATGGAGAAAGGACTTGTTTTGAAAATATTGTGTTTAACACAAAAAAATCGTATTTAAAAGATGAACATAACAGTTAATGCTAGTATGTTTTAACCCTGGCCATAACATAAAAATGCAGATCAGCCAGAATGCCCATTATTACGTTTGTCCGTTGCTGACAGTGCCTTTAATGAGAATGTAAGCATCAGAACATGATCATGTAGTAATTGAAGGAAGTTACCTGAATTGATGAATTAAGTTTTTGTTTAGAACAGGTAAATGGCTGGGTGTGTGTGCATTACTAAACTGGGGAAGAGATAGCAACAGGATACACTTGGCAATGCTGCTGCTAAATCTTGGGTCCTGGCATTCATGTGGATGTTACTTTGGCACCTACCTATAGATTGTTGCAGACCACATACACCCTTTTGTGGCAATGGTGTTCTCTGGTGGCAGTGGCCTCCTTCAGTACAATTGTGCATCCTGTCACACTGCAAAACTTGCTCAGGAATGGTTTGAGGAACATGACAAAGTGTTGTTCAAAGTGTTGCCTTGGCCCCCAAATTGCCCAGATCTCAATCCAATTGAGCATCTGTGTAATGTGCTAGAACAACAAATCCGAACCACCTTGCAACTTGCAGGACTTAAAGGATCTGCTGCTAATATCTTGATATCAGATATTTTAGATACCACATACCACGTTGCTAAGTCTTGTGGAGTCCATACCTCAACACAATCAGAGCTGTTTTGGCAGCACCAGGGGGACCTATGCAATAGTAGGCAAATGGTGTTAATGGTTAATGTTGTGGCTCATCAGTGTAAATACATATATATTATATTGTAACTGCCTTGTTTAAATGCATTAAACTATGAAGACAGTATATGGGAAGGTGGGCATATTTTATCAATAAGGTAAAATGAAAGGAGATAGGGATAGGAAGTTGGAATGAAATGGGAAAGTAAGACAAGGAGACAATTTAAAATAAACTATTTTGGAAGAGGGGAGTGGAAGGCATGTGAAATAAGAATACAGGGGTTAATGAATGGATGATGGTTCGATGCTATAAAGAAGTAGAGATGATGAATTTAAAACACAGAAAGATAAGACTGGGGTAGTCAAAACCAAATAGAGATACCCTTTTTACAAGTTCTCCAGTATGTTGATCATATAAAATGCTGCTATCTGCATTAATGGTATTATTTAGTGGTGGTCTAGCAGCTAGACCATCGCTAAATAATACCATAAATGCGGATAGCAACTCTAGAATGAATATTGTAGATATATAGTTACCTTTTATGTAAACAAATGGGTTACAACTCAACAATATTGGGGCACTTTACTATAGTGGTGGGCATAGCATAGCAAAACTATGTAATTTAAACAAATGGCCATGTATTTTATTTTAAATGTGTTTTAAAAGTCTTCAATGTCTTAAAACTATTGTATGCCTGTGCTGATATCTGTTTACAAATATTGAATGACATTACAATCCTTTTGGCAGCAGTAATCGTAAAGCTCAGACCATATTATAATTCATTATTGCGTTGAGTACAAAAGATAACTAAGAAACCTTTCCATGACCCACTGAACTATGTGCATTTTCTATCTAGGAAGGATAAAACAATAGAGATGTGTAAGGCCTTGATCAAGGCTCTCTTGCTGAGACAGTTGGGATTTGCATAGCGCTTTATTTCCCTGCAGTGCATAACAAAGTGATGCATACTATTTTATATGTATAATTTATCTAACCTTTTTGCCATCACAATTAATTGTCTAAGTTTCTCATTTACTTTTTATGTTTTCATGGTATTTATCGGATTATAACATCTGTTACTAAGTAAAATCATTCAAATGTTTTCTTTGAAATCAAGTGTGTCTGCATTACATACAGTACATCTATGACATGGCAGGAGATGTCAAAACAGCAGCAAAATATATAGAAAGAAACAACCAATCAAAAGATGTATCCTTAAAAGGTAGTGTCACTGAGGTTACTTCCTTTTTCTTTGCTGCTCACCTCTTAAATCAGGCCAGAGAATTGATGTGACAATTATATTCCCTTATTTACTCTTAACAATAGTGTTTTATTTAATACGTCATTTACTTTTTTTACTGTCTTTATTACAGGATTTTTTTTCCCCTTCCCTTCCTCCTCCTCTTATATATTTTATATTGAATTTCCCATCCACTCCTCAGGTATCAACCCCTTATTTCTGTTTGTCCCATTACTTAATTTCCCAGCTGTATATATATTTCCCGGCTGTATATATTCCAGCTTACCATTGTTCTTTATTCTTCAGACCTCCCGCTCCATTAGGGATCTATCTTTTATTTTTCATGTGGTTGCACCTTCTCATCAATCTCCATTTTGGAAGTAGCATTGCGAGACTATTGTGCCATTTTTGGACCTCCCACTCACATCATGAGATTCGGGCACCATTTTCAGACATCCTGTGCTTATCCACGAAACGTCAGGCACCTGGTTTGTCTTGTGTGTGTGATCTTACATTTTACATTTTAATATAGATCCCTTCTGTTTTTCCTGGGTGTATTATGAGCCCCTACTCATTCATAAGTTAGATAACTATGTCTGTGGTTGCTCTATTATTACATAGTGAGCCCCCTCTTAAACTGACAGCTTCCCTTTTTTTTATTTTGACATATGCATCCCTATTTCTCTAGGCGTGAGTTTACTTGAACACCTGGTAACCCGACCGTTTACCTCTGCTAGTTCCCTTCTTTCAGCCGATCAGGAACTCTTACAGGGTTAGGGGATTTAGCTCCACATGCTCCCAGGGCTGGACGGCACTCAGTCCTGGAAGCTCTTAGTCCTTGCAAGGACTTTCCCGCTGCATCCCCTCCAAGCTGGAACAGCAGACACGGGGTTTAAATCTTCCTTTCTTCCAGCAACCAGATGACACACAGTCCTGGAGGTTAAAACACTGACCATAATTGAAAACAGGCTTTTTTTATGTACAGATCCCCGCAGACAACATAATCCCAGGCAGGAGGGTGCTGGGTTACAGATAGCCATCTCCCGCTCTGGGAGATACCAACAGTACACACGCACACACATTAAGACACATTACATCCAGGGCTAGGCTAGTCAAATAAAATCAATTGTAGCATAAAACAGCTTCTTTTGCAGGTGAAATGTGTTCGTGTTTTAAGCTCTTTTATGCTACAATTGATTTTATTTGACACAGTTTCACCTGCTTGATAAAGCTTCTTTTGCATGTGAAACACGTTAGTGTTTTTAAGCTGTTTTATGCTACAATCGATTTTATTTGTCTCCAATAAAGATAGCCAAATTATGCTATTTGGAGCCTCAAAGCCTATCCTTTTAACATTTTAAGATTTAACTATTTTTTATTTTCAACTGGAGGACTTGGCAAGTGATATCCTTGGCGGGATCATACCACCTACGCCTATTTATATTGGCAATATCCCATTGGCTCCTCACTTGAGCGTAAACCACCTTCTTTTATTTTTGTTTTATCTTGTACCATCCAGAGAGCACTATTTTGTGTTTTATCTTTTTTTCCTGAGAATATCCAATTGCTGGACCACTGCTATTGAAAAAGAACAGCCTCATTACAATGCTACAATTGATTAAATATGTCTCCAATAAAGACAGCCAATATTTTAACAGTTTTTTATCTTCAACTGAAGGACTCAGCAAGTGATATCCTTGGTTGGGGTCATATCACCTACGCCTATTTATATTAAACAATATCCAATTTGCTCCCCACATGTGAGTATACCCCCTTCTTTTAATTTTGTTCTATCTTGTACCATCCAGAGAGCACTATTTTGTGTGTTATCCTTTTTTTTCTTGTATACTGAGAATATCCGATTGCTGGACCACTGCTATTGAAAAAGAACACCCTCACTACCTTTTGAAGACGCCTGTGATCACGCACAAGGACCTACAATATATCCACAGATGGGGATTGTACCGTCCAGGCACATATATCTGGAGCTGAGTACAAGCTCCCGAAAAGTGTAAGTGCATTTCCTTATTTAACACAACAGAGGTCTAACATACTACACTATATCTGCATCTTTTCCTTATTTCCTCCATGTCGTTCTGAGCGTGTAAACACTACCTTTTTACGGATACCTCTCTAGTTTGATTGGTTGTTTCTTTTTTATCACTTTGCTGGTATTATAAGGTTTAGTAAAGAACAAATGTAAATATTCACCTCCTGTCATTATTAAAATTAAGATAATTTTGTAACTAAAGCTAGAATAAAATACAATTCTTAGCAAACAGCCACAGTACATAGTTTATGTGTTTATAGTATTCAAAGTCATAAACAAAAGGTTGAGCATGATAGCAGCATGAACTATAAAACTTAAATTATATAGGTATAAAATTGTATTAATACACAAGTACATAGACACCGATTAAAATAAAGTAATTTTAAATTATTTCTTCTAATAAAGAACACAATACTTGTGTTACAACTCCTTGAGGTGGATTGTAAATACTGCTTACATTTTTACAAAAGCAATACCACCTCAATGACTTCCTCTGCCTTTTGTCCTTTACCTTGATCTTCAAAATTAGTGTATGTCCTTAATTTACCGCCAGTGTTACAGATTACTGTACACAAAACATTCTGCCAAGTCAAACTATTGCAGCGCTACCACCATACTAATTATGTGCAATCAAATAACAAGATCTATGTGGATTCTAAATCACTTCAGCATGATTAAAAGCCAGTTCATAGTTTGTTTTGGTCTTTTTCTAAACTTACTGTTTAATGTGCTCTGCGTTTGCAAGAACAGGGTGTGGACATTAATCTCCTCTGTGTCACTGATATATTGAGTTACAAATCTGGATCTGTGAATAAATTAAATGAGAGGTCACTTTGAATCTCATATTTTGCATAGAATAAATATAGTGAACAAATGCTACCGATGGAATATGAAATGAAGGCTATGATGCTAAATTTATGCATGTTTTGCTAGATGTTATTAACGTAAAAAAAAAAAAAAAGAAAAAAAGATCAGCAGGAATATTATAAGAAAATGCCACAGCCATTCTGTTTCAGAACAATCTGCAGTGGGTTTTGCTGTCTATGATACTTTTTTTTTATCAATCGAGGTGTCTGAATTTAAATGCCACATGGAGTTTATCGAGAAAAGCACACACTGGCCAATGAGATTAAAGTTACCTAGGTGAAACTTGAAAAATCCCAGTAGATATTTTGAAATTACTATAGCAACGCCTGATAAAACTTTATAGGATAAAAAAATAGGTGAAAAATTAACTATAAATGTATTTGAGGTTACCATAAAGTATATGCTGCACCATTTTAAATGAAATGTAAACACAAAAACACACACAAAAAGCTCAGGTGGGCTAAGGCCAATAAATAATTACTTGAATAAATAATTAATTAACTCAACTAACATCATACATACTACATATAAAGTATCATAATATATAACTACATCCTTGTTGTGGAAATAAGGTCTGCACATATTTCCTAGTTAGTGAAAAATGTCTATTTACTCATTCCACGATATATCATATATAAAGCTAAGCACACATGTTTTAATCAAAATGGCTGCTAGAAGCTTCTAACCCCTCCTCCCCCCCCTTCCCTTCTTAACACCAACTAACTACCTCGTGCAGCAAGATGGCGCCGGGAAACCGTGGGAGACCCTCATGGCCCCGGTGACATCACCTACAGTAGGCAGAGCATTAGAGCGACCACTTAACACCTAACCAATTATTGATGTATTATTCCATGTTATCTCTGACAATGCTTATGATGTAATTTTGCTTTAAAAGGGACCTGCCGTCCCCTCTGAATAAACATTCCTCAAGTTATTCAACAACCTGGAACCTGTGTCTGGTGTGAATTACTTCAGGGAGCGTGCACGCATTGTTTCATTGATTTGGCCAGGGGCAGATACACAAAGAAATAATCAATACTTTGATTGATTTTTCCATTTCAATCCTTATAATAAAAAAACCTTCCCATGCCATGCTTGAAATAATCCATTCTCCCTAACACTCATCAAGAGAGTGACTTTTGCACCAAGCAAAATATATTTATATAATTTTGATAAGCAAAATTAAATAAATAACTACTTCTGGAAGCATCATTATTCAGCCAGAAAGAGAGTGTGTAAAAAATGTCAGTCGTCAGCTAGCATAGCATGCTAGTGATAGACATCCAGAGATAGTACAGTCCTACATCTGCTATCCTATGCCCTTCCTTAGTCCTTAGACCTGTCTCTGCAGTGAGGAGAGTGTTATCATAGAAGGTGGTCAGACTAGATAGAAAACTTGACCCCAGCACTGGATTATAGAGTAGTTTATCTAACTATCTATTTTAACCCCTACCCGACCTTGGACGTACCTGGTACGTCCGATAGTAAATCCCCACTTAGCACGACGATGAGATCACCAGTAAAAGTGCAGTTTTTGTGAAAAAAGTTTTGAAAAACAAATATGAACGCTAACTTTGGCAAGCGTTTATGGCTAAGTGGCTACTACAAAATACTGGACATAGGGGGCAACATAGGCCCAACAGACGAATTTGACAAATTTCAATGTGCAAACATGGAAAAGGGGAAATCCGTACATTTGACCCCTGTAGGTTTGCAAAAACCCATAAAACCTGTTCATTGGGGGCACTGTTGTACTCAGGAGATGTTGCTGAACACCTATTGGGGTGTTATTTGTCAAAAACACATAACAGGAACTGAGAATCCATGCCTAAAGTACAATGTAAGAGAAAAATAACACAAAAAAATGACTACCCAAAAGTTTGACAAAGACTGGTGGTAGTAGACTTAGTGCATGGAAAGTGTTAAAATACCACCATTTGAAATACCCTAGGGTGTCTACTTTTCAAAAATATACAGTTTGATGGGGGTAAATTACATTGGCCGGCTTCAAAAACGTCCCATATGACATCATTCCGGCATCACTAAAATGCGCGCATGAGTGAGCAGTGAGGAGCAGGATGATCCCCACTGGACCCCAGGGAGAGACCCCACACCAGATCCCAAAGGTAGGGAGCAATAAATAAAATGATTTGTGAGTGTGTGCAAAAATGTGTAAATGTGTGTGTCTGTCAGTGTTGTCTTTCAGTGTGTGTTTGTCAGTGTGTGTGTGTCTGTGTGTCAGTGAGAGTGTGTGTCTGTCAGCCTGTGTCTGTCATTCAGTGTGTGTCTGGACAGTGGAGGACCTGGAGGTGCACCTAGGCACGCAACGCCATGTCACATTCTGACGTAACGTCAACGCGCTCCACCGCCACAGGGTTTCAAAGAGTAGCATGAGGATCCACTTTGGCATTGTAGCGGTACTTACCTTACCCGGGAGCCAGCCGAGGTCCTCACTTCCCGCCGCGCGCAGCTCCCAAATGCAGGCGGGCACGGACCGCAAGATGCGGTCACGTGTTCCGCCTAGCTCTAAGAGCGTGCCGCGCGTCTCGGGCACGCTCTTAAAGGGGCAGTGGGAGCCCCAAAATGAAATGTGCTCCCATTGGCCCCTGTCATCCCACATTCCCCAGACACTCACATTTTGGGGGCGTGGATATGACAGGGGCCAATCAAAGTAAAGTTTAGGGTATTTATACTTACCTCTCCCTTAACTCCCCGCCCTATTGTGGTTTCTGTTTCAGTTCCCTTTAGCGCTTGTTGTGTTCAGTTGTGATTTTCGTGCTTGACCTTGGCTTTGTATCTGACTCCGTTTATCTCTCTATCCCTGTTTTGTCTTGTTTGCCGGCTTACTGACTACTGTGTACCAGACCTTGGCTAGTTTTTGTTCTTGCTTTCTCTTTGTTCCCTTGACCTCGGCTTGTTCTTGACTCTGTCTATTCTCTGCTATACGGCGAGTCCGGCCATTCTAAGGTCCGGTAAGTCATATCTGCTCTATCTGTCGATTGTTGGACTAAATCCTGCGTGTAGGGGTAAACTACCGTGACAGGCATAGGGTTCGGACGGCACCATTGGGGGTATACCAGAGGCTGGCCTCTGGAGTCAAATACTGGCAGCGGCAATGTGAGTTGAGTCTGCTTGTTGGCTAATAATGTTTTTTTTTAAACAGGGGCCGGGGTTTTGTAGAGGGGGTGCTTGGATTTAGTATAAAGGTGGGACTGGGGTTTAGTAGAGGAGGGTGCTGGTGTTTAGAAGAGGGAGATGATTTTTTTTATATACTGTACTTTTTAAAATAAACCTACATTGAAAATGTGTTGTTGTTTTTTTGCGGCCCACATAAATGTAAACCTTGTTTATTTGGCCTGTGCTGGCCTTTGAGTTTGACATGCTAAGTCTACAAAGTGGAAGACTTACTTAAACTACAGCTTCGAGAGGAGGAAAAGGATGGTCTATCTTGCCAGGTCCATTGAATGCCAGGTCCAGGTGAAGGACGGGATAACTGAATATAAACTGTTAAGGTGGTTCAATTTCACATTTGAAATATTTCCTTTCTTCACACTTTTCTTAAAAATTTTCTTCAACGTATCAAAATGCTAGTTCAATTAGATGAAGAACATATGGTCACTCGATACTGTGCTTCAACATATTAAAACCCTCCCCCACCAACCAGTTAAACACCTATACTGGAATAAAAAAGGACTGGATTCTGCATGTAAAGGGGTTGAATACAGTTTAAAACTTGAGAGACAAATAAAAAATAAAACACCTAAAAAACAAATAAAAAATAAAATAATTACAATATGCATGCAGGCATACTAATAATCACATTTTGTGATATTGCTCCAAAGTCACAATGAACAATAAAAACTATAGCAGCCAAAACCCTTAGTATGATTGATTTGCTTGCATTCCTCATTATACAGTGTTATAGAGGTGCATCATTTTTTTAATTAAAAGTGCGACCTTATAACAAAGGGCAATTTAAGCAAACCTCAAGTGATATAAATTAATATTATAATGCTTGTATAATTTATGAATTCCAATTTTTAATGTACATGCCATCTCTGTACTGTATAGACATGCAGGAAAATAAACACAGTTAATGTGCAGATTTTGCAAATGAAAATGTCCATATTTTGTTAAACCTTTAATATAATAAATCATGGTGAGAAGAAAACCCAGTGAGTAAGTCAGACAATTGGATCATTTTACTAAGAGGTGAGTGGTGTTGAATTGAGAACCATATACTATTAATAGAACAGGGGAAACCAAAGTACAGGTGATACTCGAAAAATTTGAATATCGTGCAAAAGCCACAGGCTGATAGCTTCCATGCCACACCGCATTGAGGCAGTAATTGGGCAAACGGGGCACAAACCAAGTACTGAGTCCATATGCATGCTTATACTTTTTGATATTGTTCTATGTACACTCCTTGTTTTATTGATTGCATGTAATATTCTAATTTACTGAGATTGTGGATTTGGGGTTTTCTTGAACTGTAAGCCATAATCATCGCACTTATGACAAATCATGGCTTGAATTATCTTGCTTTGCATGTATTGCGTCTATCTCATATATTAGTTTCCCCTTTTACATTGCATTACTGAAATAAATTAACTTTTGCATGATATTCTAATTTTTCGAGTATCACCTGTACATATTGTTCTGAATTAGCCCTTAACTGATCCAAATTAGTCATGAGCTGGGGTTTATTGACCTGAAAATCCCTGACTACAATCAAAATAAGTCGGGTTCTACATAGCAATTAAATCCAGAACAGGTACAACAATTAAATAATTCAGCTAATTTGTACAAAATCTAAATAAAATTGGAGCAGAGGTCCCAGAACCCCCTCATTGATGTGATGGAGTTACCTCTCTAGTCTTCCCTCAATTCATGTGCTGAAGATGAGTGATTGAAGATACCCATGAGTATCATGGAATCAACTTATTACATCATCCAATCATCCAATGTGTGACAAGTATACGAGGTAAATTGATTGGAGCAATATAAACGGATATGTGACTGTCAATTTCCACATCCACTCATCTGATCTTACCTGTGAGTATCTATGCTTCTTTATATTAAAACACGGGGATGCTATTTGAATCCCTTCTGAAAAGAATTTATAATACTTTGCACATCTGTTTCACATACACACAACATGCACTATTAATGCTCTCCAATTGTATTCACATATGACAGTAAGTCTTTAGTGGAAATACTCTTATTGCTTTTTTAAGTATTTATTAAACACTTTACTGTTAATATTGTGCATACACTGCTTTACATTTGTGTCATATTATAATGCAATACAGATTGTAGGCTATAATATATTTTGGAATCAAAGCCAGAGTTCCAAGACATTTTAGGAAATATGAAAAGCCTAGTAAATCTCAATCTGACCACTGACAGTTTGAAATAGGAGTCAGAGTCACAAGACATTTTAGGAAATCTGAAAAGCCTAGTGACTCTAACCACTGACTGTCAGGAAGTCAGAGTCAGTCACAAGTTTTTTAGGAAATCTGAAACCAGGTGAATTTGACTATGACCTCAACTCAAGTCAGAGTCAGAATGACAAGGCATTTTAGGAAATATCAAAAGTCAAGATATTCTGACTCTGACCATTGAATGTCATAAATCAAATGGTTGTCAAAGTAAGAGCAATATCTGTCCTAAATTTGCTTTGTGACATGATATCTGAAAATGTCCTAAAATGGACCACGTGTGAGTATCCATTATCAATGGATAAAATCACTCCCTTTTGTACAAGTGGTGAATATTCATTGCCTTTTAGATAAGACTGAAACCACAAGCATAGTTCCTGTGCAAGCAAGCACAGGATTTACGCTTACTATCATGCATGAACCTTAAACTATGTAAGTTCTTAGTATTATATTTCTATATGTAATCTATATTTGATTTATGATTTTGTTTTTCCAAATTGCTAAATATATTTGAATTGTCCTCCCGCAAAATGCCATAAAATAAAGTGCTGTTCAAGGAGTCGGTTACACAGGTCTTTGAATTAATCTGCATTACTGTGCAATTCTTCAAAATCTGTGATGGTTCTGGATGAGATGCTTTCAGTTTTTTAGAATGTGCGCCATTCCAATGAAATATGAATGCCATCATTCCTTAGTTTGACAGTAGACAGAGAAAATTGATGCCTTTGTTTAATGCATAGATAAGACATTTCTCAAACAGTTCCCTTAGAGTATTGTAGGTGAATTCAGAACAATATAACTTAGAATGCAGAACTTGTATTTTCCAATATTTTCTACAGAAACTATATATTTTTTTTCCAATATTTACATATTTATTATTGAAAATGTTGCATTAAATAAAAGTATAATGCAGTATAACAATGTATCACATTTACAATAACCATTATAGCAAAGGCACTAAAAAGGTATTCAGAAGTGCCAGAGAGATTCAGCAAAAGTTTTTAACATTTCGCCAATAGTTCTACATATAACCTAGTGTCAGCATTTAATTTTTAAGAGTTTGGTCTGAAGCTGGCCCATAGGTTAGGGGGTTAACCAAGTGTTAAAATGTTGGTTTTCAAAATTTCAGGGGGAATTATGAAGGGCTGTCAGCAAATTTAGCATAGTAGATATTGGAAAAGTCATGAGGGCACTATGTTTTGAGAGATCTTTAAGGGAGCAGGAGGCTTAGTCCAGTGTATATGGACTCTCCAAATGTTTTCTGGAGAAAAGGACGGTAATGCTACTTTATTTAAAAAGCTAGCAAAGCCATCTGCATTAAGAAACTTACAGTCAGCATCATCAGTCAAACTGTAAAAGGATTTAGAAAATAAAGCCGGCTGACTATTTGATTGCGGTTGACCAATTTAGAGCCATCATGTGAGAAAATGTATGAGAATATTTATTCTTTAACTTGGAGGCTAACCATTTAAAGATTCCAGGCATCATGGCTACTTCAAATCACTGTCCAGGCTCAAGAAAGATGCATGAAAAATATAGAGCAGTGCACAGAGAGAATTGAGTAATGAAAGTGCAGTGGCACTATCTATACTGCTTCATTAAAGATACATTGTAGAAACCATAACTTTTTCATCTCAACTGAAGTAGTTACAGTTATTGGACTCCCCTACATCTCCCGCGTCAGACTCCTGCCCGTAGAGACAGACGCTGTCCCCTATACTATCCCTATATGGAAGTAGTTGTCTGTTTGAGGTGGTGGGACTGAAGAGGTGTGTGTGGGGTGTCACAGTCCATAGCGTCGATATCCTGATGTAGGAATGTAGGTGTAGTGCGGTCAATAGTTTGACCTACAGTCTTCTGTAAATATTTCTGCACACAGGGCATCACACAGCAAACCAGGAAGAGAAAGAGAATTACCACAGTAAGAACTGCCATACCTACTTGAAGGACAGTTTTCTGCCATCCACTCATCCATCCAAACCATCTGTCCCATGAATTGGGGACTCCCGAATTCCTCTTTAATTCGTCAGAAAGACTTTCTAATTTCTCTATAGCCATGGTTACCTTACTGTTAGGGCCTGTATTGTCTGGGATGAAGGTACAGCATATCATAATATACTGGGAGTATTTTACACATGCCTCCCTTTTCTGCTAGGATCATGTCTAAGGTCATTCGATTCTGAAATGTCATTTGGGAGGTAGTCTGTAATTGTTCTGCCAAGCCCTGAAGGACATTAGTATAATTGACAAATCGTTGTTGGTTATTGTAGATATAATTGATCCAGTTAACATTCTTGTTAGCGGTGATGAGTGGGTTTAAGGATTCGAATCCTGCCGCCACCTCATCTCTGGCCTTGAACTAATTTGGTACCCCCCATGGTACTTCAATGGCATCGATATATATGTGTGGGTCGAAACTACCTCAAATGGGGGTTTCTCATTTTACTCTAAGATATGTGTGTGGTGAATCGTATGGGCCTTGGTGGTTATCAGAAATTATATGTATGGGCATGATAACTTTGGTCAGAGCACATTCTCCCCACCACAGGCCAGTCATTTTTAATCTGAGCTGTATGTAACCACATAGCCAGTAACTATCTCCCACGGACTTAACTTGATTTACTAACAGGGCAGTGGGAGGTTCTCGATAAGTGGTACAGTAGCCAGAAGGGAATTTACCTACAAATTTACCTGTGGCTCCATGGATTGTGTAGCAAGTGTAGTTACCTGGGTACACGGTGATTCCATCAGGTGGCCTGGTATTCCCTTGGGCATTGGGTAAACCTTTTTCCATTATTCACACATTGACGAATTCACTGCTGACTGCGTATAGAGGCTTAAGAAACACATCTCAACATCTGGAGGTAGATTTAAAGGCACTGTACCCAGATGGGGTCTGGCCCCACCACAAACATAACAGTTAGTTTTGTTGTGGGAATTAGCATTATACCTCATCCATTCAAGCCATAGATTAGTATATGAAAACCTGGTCTCCACAGCCATAGTGTCTTCAAATGTAGGATTGGCTACCATGTCTTTAAGGGTTTTAATGTGTGGTTTTAGAGGGTTAATGGTCATGTGTGTGGAGTCTACCCAGTCAGGTGATGTAAGCATGTCTTTTAAATAGAAGGTCCTCAACTTGTTATATGAGCCAACCCCTTTCCAATATATTCCCATTACGTACACCCCAGCGTCTCTTGGGCTGGGATGTTTTATGTTTAAGGTGAGCTTCATTGGGGTAGACCCTGTTGACTTTCATAAGGTCATTCTGTATAACAAGGGTTTCCCATATCTGTCAATTCTATCTAAGGCACTTTGTGGTCTGTAGCCCCATGGTCGGCCCGTATTCCAACCCGCTGCTTTACAGGTACTACAGTGATGTCCCCAATGGTCACCTGTCACACAAATATATGGGTCCTTTTTGTTTAGTATGTCTTTGTATATTGCTGAGTGTTGTGATTGTGGAAACGTACAAGAGACAATATCACAGTAATCAAAGATGAAAGTAGCTACGTGTGTGTTTGAAGAATTATACCAAAATGTGCAAACATGATTGTCTTTGGTAATAGCAACTTGTTGGGCCTTTGATAGGCCTAGCAGCAGAAATAGGCACAGAAAGCTCATGATTTGGTGGAATCCTCTTCCTGTGGATCAGGAACTTTCTTGTGCGAGGTGTGTATCCAGGTATCAAGGAGGAGACTATATTTAAAAGAAGGAAAACTACCACAACAAGAGGACATAGTCTTAAATTAGAGGGACAAAGGTTTAAAAATAATATCAGGAAGTATTACTTTACTGAGAGGGTAGTGGATGCATGGAATAGCCTTCCAGCTGAAGTGGTAGAGGTTAACACAGTAAAGGAGTTTAAGCATGCGTGGGATAGGCATAAGGCTATCCTAACTATAAGATAAGGCTAGGGACTAATGAAAGTATTTAGAAAATTGGGCAGACTAGATGGGCCAAATGGTTCTTATCTGCCGTCACATTCTATGTTTCTATTCTTCCCGGCCAACTTTACAGAGGTAGATGTAGTCAATAGGACTTGGAATGGACCATCGAACCTTGGCTCAAGAGTGTGTTTTCTTAGGCTCAAGAGTGTGTTTTCCAGTCACCAGGAAGTAGCTTATGTGTGCCTGTATTTGACTCTGGATCTGGAATAGAAGAAAACACCTGTGCATGGATTTTGGTCAAGGCATGAGAGAGTGCAGTTATATAATCTGCCATTGCATCTGACTGAATTTGAAGTTGCTGAGAAAAGTAACAGCCTAACCTGGGTGCTGTTCCAAATAAGATTTCGTAGGTGGATAAGCTAAACCTCCCTCTTGGGGTGTACCTTACACTAAACAATGCTATGGGTAGACTCTCCGGCCAGGGTAGGTTCGTTTCTTGGGACATTTTAAGCATTCTGGCTTTTAGAGTGCCATTCATGCGTTCTACCTTACCACTACTCTGTGGGTGATAGGGTGTGTGGAATGCAAGGGTCACCCCCAGTGCTGCCCAGATCTCCTTGGTTAGCAACGCGGTGAAGGATGTACCCTGGTCACTTTCAATTACTTCAGGAACTCCGTGTCTGCAGATGATTTCGGTAAGTAGACGCTTCGCAGTGGTCTTTGCAGTGAGATTAGCGACCGGAAAAGCTTCTGGCTATCCTGAAAACATAACCACTATGACCAGTGCGTACTCATACCGGCCACTCTTTGGCATTTGGATATGATCAATTTGGATCCTCTGGAAAGGGTACTGTGGTTTGGCCAAATGGTTTGGTACAGCTTTGATTATTTTCCCTGGATTACATCTGGCGCAGATGGTGCATGATCTGCAGTAATTTCGTGTCAAGGTGGTGATTCCGGGTGCTTCATGAGGTGCTTAGATAAGTGAGCTGGTCCATGGGCCCACTGAACGACAGCTGGATACATATTCTTGGGTAGACAGAATTTGAGGTTGATTGTGTATTCTTCATTCTGGAGGGTTGCTCCATTGTCTTTCCAGCTTTGTTTTTCTGGTGGGATGGCGGCGGCCTGTTGATCTCTTAGGAGCTTGAGATCGGTGGGTAGGGTTTGCATAGTCTAAATAGGAGTGTTTTCGACAGACACTCTTCTGTTCACTTCCCGACACTGGCGTGCCGCATCCTTCTGAATTTAATCTCCTGTGGGCCTTTACCTTCAGTATAGCCACCTCTTCAGGAAGTAGTAAGGCATCCATCAATTCTTTGATAACTGCACCATTTTTCACAGGAGTACTTGTTGCTGTAAGCAACCCACTGGTTTTCCAGATTAAGCCAAAGTCATGTGCCACGCCTAGGGCATACCTTGAGTCTGTATAAATATTAACACGTTTCCCTTGAGACATCTTGCATGCCACCGTAAGGGCTATTAGTTCGGCTTCTTGTGCTGACTTAGATGATGGGAGTGAAGATGCTTGGAGTATTTGGTCCTCTGTGGTGACTGCATATCCGGTATGATATTGTCCCTGCACATCTGTGAATCTAGAACCATCCACAAACAGAGCGTAGTCAGGGTCAGGTAGAGCAGCCTCGTGCACTGTTGGTAGATGGGTTGTTTCCATTTTCATCTGTTCAAAGCAATCATGAGGGGTGTCTGGGTCCTGTTCTGTAGGAGGGATGTCTTCACATATCTCTGTGTGATATCGAGGGTAACCAACAGTTTTGCAATTTATGGGCCTTTTAGTGACCCCCGTCAATGTGAGCTGTTCTTGAGTTGCAGTACTCCATGTCTTGGCCATTGGGCAGAGTTCTTTCCATGAGAGATCTGGAGACTTGGTGAAAGAGATATGAGGAACAGCCACCTCCCAATGGTGATATAAATGTGATACCTCCATAGGTAGGTAGACTAAGATAACAATGTTTCCTTTGGAGTCACAGAGCAGGTCTGTCAGTGTGATGCGTATTTCCACCAGGCTGAATAGTTCTTCTTCATAGTATGGGTCAGGACCTGGGGTGTTCCTGAACCACAGGGTGCAATGTAAGTAGCTCTCAGGCTGTTCATCATGTGGAACTGTGGGCTTTTCTACTTGAAGTTCCATGTGAACGTCAGGATTTATGTCCAGGCTGTACCAGTATTGCAGCACTCCCCCCTTGGGAAGTGGCAGAAGAGTGGCCGGATTCAAGGAGTAACATCTTTGTAAAGTAACATTATCAAGCAAGAGGAGGCAGGTTTGAAGGCGGAGATGTCTCTGAGATGAGAGATGTTTTGGCTGAACCTGATTCAGGATTGCAGCGATATCATGGGGAGCAAGAACCATCAGTTGATGTCAAAGAACAAAGTCATTAGTTTTGCCCAGTAGGGCACTGGCAGCAAAAACAGCACGCAAACAGGAAGGACCACCCCTGGCCACGGGGTCTAGCATGCAGGAAAAGTACCCAATAGGGCGCTGACGGGAACCGTGGGATTGAGTAAGGACCCCTGAAGCATGGCCCATCTTCTCTGAGACGAAAAGTTTGAAAGGTAGCTGGTAGTTAGGTAGGCCCAAAGCAGGGGCGGAGGAGATGGTTCTTTGAAGGGCATGGTAACAGGTGCGGGCTGTAGAGGACAAAGAAAAAGGTTCAGTCTTCAAAGCATCGTAAAGAGGTTGATTGAGTTGAGAAGCCTCAGGGATCCAAGACCTGCAGTATGTGATAAGGCCCAAGAAGGCATGAAGAGCCTGATGGCTAGATGGAAGGGAGAGATTTGTAATGGCAAGTACCCTGTTCTTCGTTAGGTGATGGGTTCCATGGGAAAGGCAATGTCCCAAGAAAACCACAGAGGGCTGGCACCACTGGAGTTTCGTCTTGGAGGCGTAACAACCTTCTTCAGCGAGGAAACAAAGGAGATCTTCGGAATTATGTTCAGCAGTTGGAAAATCATCCGCACAGAGAAGTAAATCATCTACATACTGGAGTAGGACCACATCTGGGTGGGACTTCTGCCAGGGTTCTAGGACAGCTGACATAGCTTTGGGGAATTTTGTGCACCTTGAGGCATGACAGTCTAAGTATACTGTTGGCGATCGTGTGTGAAAGTAAACAGATATTGACAAGAGGGATCCAAGGGCACGCTGAAAAAAAACGTTTGCAAGATCAACCACCGTGAAGAATTTAGCTGTTGGAGGGACCTGTGATAACAGTGTATGTGGATTAGGGACAACGGCAGTATCGCGGTTTGTGACTTCATTAACAGCGTGGAGGTCTTGGACCATACGGTATTGGTCTGGTTGACCTTGTTCAGTTTTCGTCTTTACTGGAAACAGAGGGGTGTTACACTGTGATACACACTTGACCAGTGCACCTTTTGCCAGCAGGCTATCAACTTGTTTGGAGGTGGCGAGAGCTTGTGCAGGTTTCAGTGGGTACTGTGGTCTTCGTGGTGGATTAGCTCCCTTAATTAGTGTAACTACCACAGGTGGTACTCGTAGGCATCCAATGTCATCTGGGCCCGTGGACCAAAGTTTAGTTGGAAACCTATCCAGGGCACTGGGGGCTTCTGGGACCCTTACCTCCTCGGTTGGGGATGTCACATGTAGTAGTAGGGGCAGAGAGCAAAGGACGGAAGTATATTTGCGAGAAAGGGGGGTTAGTAATTGAACCTGGCCATCAGCAGTAAAGGAGATAGAAGCTTGAAGATGAGACAGAACATCTGCTCCTAAAAGGTTAATTGGACAGGTGGATGAGACAACAAATCGAGAGAGAATGTCAGAACCAACCCGCAAGAGCTTAGTTAATGGGTTATTTCTGGGGGTACCATCGACACCTACGAAACATCTGTGTCGGATAGATAAGATGGGTCAGGCAGGTCTTGTTCTCTGAGAACACTGCGGGCTGCACCTGTGTCAACTAAAAAGGTAGTAGGATGACCCTCAACTGGTAGGACAACTGTAGCGAGAGGCCCCCCTTGTCCCCTGTAGACACTGCCATGACAGGGGTGTTAGACACAGGTTTGTCGGTTATCTATTGTACAAGGTCTAGATGAGATTGATCAGGGCCAGTATAGTGACGTGCGGGTGTGGTGGAGTGGCTGGCCTGATGGGTTGGATGTGTAGGGTGATAATGACTGGGTGCGGGGGGTTCATCTTGTTGGAAATCATCTATATCGTAACTACCAGGGGAAAGGTGAGCATAGCTGCAGGGTAGGGGGTGAGTATTAGATGGAGAGGGCTGGTAGACAGCTTAGGCATATTCCTGAGGAGGGTAACCAGGTTGGAGACCACCATACTTGGCCGCAGGGGCATTGGAGTACATAGGTGGTCTAGTGGTCGGCTGTCTAGGCACCCTGGGGTGTGGGCAATCTCTCCGGAAATGGCCTGGTTGGTTACAATTAAAGCATGCCCTGGTCTGAGGCCTAGGGGCGGGTGTCATGTGCTGCCCCTGTGCAGCTGGCAGGGTAGATAGCGCGGGATATCCCGGGGAGACCTGGGTGGGTCTGGTGGCAGGGCTATAACCAGAAAACATGAGAGGATTACTTTTCCTTTGGAGTGGCTGTAGAGCAGATTCTAGGCCCTTGGCAACTAGTAAGAGAGTGTCCAAAGGAATAATTCTGTATTCGGGGCAAGAAAGCACTAAGTCTTTCCTGATGGCTTCTTTAAGGCCCGCAACAAAGGCAGCGGATAACATCTTGGTATATGCTTTGTTATTGTCACGGGTGGCGGTCTGGTGCCCGGGACCCAGACACTGTCCGGGCGGCTGTGCGTGGACCGGGACCCAAATATGCCTTATGTTCTGAGTTGGAGTCACAGTGTGGAGGTGGATTAGCAGGGTCTGGTGCAGGGTAACCGCACGCCCCCTGGTGTTGAGCACCAGCATTTGTGCAGCCACATACCAGAACCCTGATTCAGCTTATGTGGATCCCAGGAACTAGGAGCAGGTAATTAAGCAGACCTCCCAGGAGTTGAATAGGGAGGCTCTGCAGCAGGGATGTATCCAGTACTGAAGCAAGGCAAGACTAGGAGAGCAAGGCAAGACTAGAAAGACACCATGCATGAGAACAAGACAAAACTAGGAGAACAGGGCAAGACAAGACATATGCACCATACATGAAAACAAGACAAAACTAGGAGAACCCAGAACCGGAGCAGGACAGAAAGCATAACCTAGAACATGTACACACGACATGAGGAAAACAAGAACATAACATGGGCATGACTGAATAGGACTGTACATGGACTGGGATTACAAGACAAAGTAAAACAAGACAAGAAATACAAGGTAAAAAAAGAGGAAACATAGCTAAGCACTAATTATGAAAAGTATGGGGATTTAGTCACATTATATGATAATACATTGCACAAGCCTGCCAACAACACCAATGTACCCCATATCTGGCAGGTCCTACACTGCCTAATGTATGCTAAAACAACCACACTATACCAAAATAGCACTTACCTGCAAGAAAGGGCAGAGACATGAAACACTGCTTCAGGTCCAAGCTGAAACAAAAGGAAAGTGGAAAACAAATGGGTGTGGCAACATAAAACAAACATTTAAGTGAATCCAAGAGACTGGGAAATCCAGGGACAGAATATAAGAATGAACTCAGAAACCCAGCAATAAAGAAAACCAGACATAGACCAGAAAACCAGAAAAACCAAGCAAGGACAGCAAAAAGAGTACTGGATACCAGAAGCCATTGCCAGAATGATCCGCAGCGAGGAACAGGATGTGACATTTATATACACTGAATCTGAGATCGGAAAAAGTTTGAGTCAACCGTGAATGGTATTTTCTCACAGATTCAAGTTTGTCTTGTATAATATAATTTATACAAGTGTCTTGGTCAGCTAGTTTATCCTGGGCCCAGGCCCGAAGCTGTTCACAGAATGTAATACCTGACTGGAAATCCATATCGGTAGTGAGGAGAGCGTCATTAAAATTCTTTTCCATAATGGGCCAATAGGCATCCCCAGCCTTGATCTCACACAGACTATACAGATCACGCCAGGCTGCTGAGTATGTCTTATGAATCTGGGCAATCCTCCGGAAGAAGGGCATGGGCTGCTTCTCAGGGTCGGGGAGAGAGGTTACTAGGGTTGCAGCTTGGGATGGGTTGAACGTAACATACATCGGAGGAGCCCCTTCCACTATTGACAAAGCAGGGATGTGGTTGGCTGGGGTTGCCTGTCTCTGGGAAACCCTGTTATTCGAAGGACGGAATGGGTTAAGCCCTTGCACATTGTCATCCTCGGGGGGAACCGGGAATGGGAGACCATGATAACTGGCAACATCTGGTGAATTAGTGGCTGGCCTGATCTGGTGAATTGAGCGGCTGGAGCATCGGATGCCGGGAGAACCAACAGCGATGGCCTGTGGCGTAACTAACTGGGAGGTAGTGGGATGGAAGCCTGACGTGGCAGGAGAAGCGCCTACAGCATGAGGCTATCCCGACGCGGTAGATTCATTCGACCCAATGATCATAATTTGGTAACTGGGAGTTGCCATGAGGGAGGCGGGGACAGGAGCTGGACTGGGTGAGGGAGATGAGTGAAGAGGGTGGAGATTAGTGACGAAAGATCGAAGGAAGGAGGGACAACAGGATTGGAGGCGGGAAGAGGGACAGGGTAATAATAGGATCCATCCGCCCCGAGAACAGGGTACAGAGGGGTGGGGACAGAAGGGCCTATGACAATTGGAGGTGGCGACTGGGCAGTGACTGGGGAGGCGGGGCGAGATTCATTCACGGTATTCTGGGCGCCATCATAGGGCGGTGGCCGGGGAACATCAAGAGACGAATCATCATTACGAACATTTCTGTGATATACATAAATCGTTTGTCCTTCAAAATCTATTTCTTCCTCTGAGCAATCCTCCCGCTTGAGTCCTCTTGATACCCGATACCAAGCCTCCACGGCTTTCGTCAACCCATTATCCAATAGCAAGCCCTCTTTATCAATAAGCAATTTCCTCCAAAACTCTGGCTATAATCTACCACTGGGTGACATTTGAAAACCACAAATCTTCTTTATTTTTAACATAGCTGCTTCTCCTGCTCTCTCCTTAACAATATCACAAGCTAAATAGCCTTTGGAAGGTCTGGCGTGTTCTTGTCCCATTTTACCAAACAAGGCTTTCCCAGTAAGAGGGACACAGAGAGAGAGAGAGAGAGAGAAAAAGGAGGAATGTCTACAGTGCTCGACTGCCATGAGGAATTGATCCCTGTGCATGTTCCCTAAACGTAGACTAGTCACAGGATCCGCCCACCCGAGATGGTGGTTACGGATCTGAGCGGGTGAGCATGGGTGACTAACACAGCTCTGGGCAACAAGTGCAGGAAAGGTAGAGAATAAGGGAAAAGGTGAATGTGGAGAGACTAATCATAAGACATTTACAGGAGTCACAGATGTAGAGATGTGAAAATAATCTGGAATCAATGATGAGCCACACAACACACATACAGCGAGGGTACACACACTATAGCCACAATTGAATAAAAACCATAATATAATAAAGAACAATATAACAACAAGCATTGTAACAACTAAACAGTAAATAAAACCCTGTTCTGCTCTGAACAGTACAGCAAAATTCCCAGCCATTCTCTAGGCGGATGCATTCCCTGCCCGCTAGGTAGTCAAGCTACAATAAATCCCCAGCCTTTCTCTAGGCGGTTCCCAGCCCTTCACCGGGCGGATGCGTTCCCTGCCCGCTAGGCAGTCAAGCTATAATAATAATAAAGTACAAACCACACATCAGCTGTCTCACACGCATACATACACTCAGGAGTCAGACAATCGACAGGTTCATTTTAAAAGGCACCGGATAAGAGATTACCTGTCTTGTAGCCTTCTGGAAGCCGGAAGTGGACACAGAGACAGACTGACACAAATCAGGAGAATACCGACAAACCGCTGTATTTAGGAGGTGATCAGGCTCCGGTTGTCCCACTTTCCGGAGGTCCGCTCCGCTCCCGTTTTCCGGCCGTCCGCACAGGCGAGAACCGGTGCCCCACGTTGGGTGCCAAATGATGTGGAATCAATCAATAAATTGATTGTCTTGCGTATCTGCCCCCGGCCGAAGTAATGCGTGCACGCTCCTACAGTAATTCACACGTTTCGGGTTAATGAAAAACTTGAGGAATGTTTATTCTGAGGGGACGGCATGTCTCTTGTAAAGCAAAATTACATCATATGCATTGTCAGAGATAACATGGAATAATACATCAATAATTGGTTAGGTGTTAAGTGGTTCATTTAGTGCTCTTCCTACTGGGTGTGATGTCACTGGTATCTTGGAGGTCTCCCCCAGATTCCAGCGCCATCTTGTTAATGAGGGTGTTAGTTGATGTCAAAGGGAAACTCCCTAGCAGCCATTTTAGGTAAATCACATAGAAAGTTGAACTATAACCAGTTAAATGAGATAAAATTGATATCGTGCCCTTTAAAGCAAAGTAGTTTTAATGCTTATAGTATCCATTTAATATGTAGTTCTTTGCTCTATGTGTAACCCCTTACCTTTAGTATGTTCAGTAAAATGTTTGGGGAGAACACATTGGGGAAATTTTCTCATTCCTCCAAATATAGCAGGCCGTGTAATCCCCCCAAAACAAACTGACTTGCATTCCATAAATGTCTAAATTGTAATTTTAAGGACAGCTGGGTGATTTACATAGAATTTAACAAATTTGGAGTTAAATTCAGAGCTTAGTGAATAGCTGTGGGTTGTTATGAAAATAACAGTGAAATTGCATGAATGGAGGACTGCATGGCAAAATTTACGTAAAATAGTTACGTTGTTGTATCTCTAATCAGTCGTTTCCCTAAATTAACCGTTTGTTAACTATGTTTTGAAGTTTGGTTGTTAATCCAGCAAAATCCACTAATTTGCACAAAAAAAAACAGAAATAGGTATAGGTATTTATATGAAAGGATATCTTGGGAAATGAATGCAAATATTCTCATGCCTTGTGGGTTTACTGTTACTGCTCTCCTCACAAATGGAAAATAATTATGGGTAACCATGTAAAGAAACTTACACAATAATTAATATGCATTTCACATTAAACTTACAAAAACACATATATATTGCAATATGACAGTAAAATAGTTTTCTTTAACGTTTCATCCTGCTTTTTTTTATATGAAATAAATATATAATTCTTTCTTAAATAACTATACTCAATGAGCAATGGTTAGCATGCTTTATATTTCTGTCAATAATGGCATTTAACGTAATGTTTGAAAAACTAAATAAGGCACAGAAGACTAAAGAAATAACATTTATCAGTGGAATCGGGGCTTATGTGACCTTTTGTAAATATGGATGCAAAAATAATAAACTCACTATTATGTAGCATAATGTCGATCATCTAAAACATGCACTGAATTTTATATTTTAACATCTTCAATATAAATTCATTATTATTAGGACAGTCGAAAAATATTGAACTGGTGGATGTCCTCTATTCAAAAACAGAGTTTGTGTCATTAAATTGTCTAACCAACCATGCATCATCTGGGGTAATTCTCTTCAATGTAAGAAACTGACTTTTTGGAATGGACTGGAGTATTTTCTTTCTGTGGATGATCACTTCCAAATAAAAGACTATTCCAATCTGTATCCTTAATAAAAAGATACATGTACAGTTTACCAGATCTCTCATAAATGCTTGTATTCAAAAATGCAATTTCTTGAAAATCAACCTTTAGGGTACCTTTGAACCCCTTTCCAACAAATCTGACTACAACAGTAACAATCTTTTAGCTGCTAGTCAAGTATGTGTTCTAACTTTGCCCCTGCACCTGGCATCACACAGAGAAAGTTTATTTAGAAGAGCATTTCTACTCCTCATTTACAAAGTTTGCCCTGGTAATGCCCGGACTGAACATCTCATGAAGTAAAAAAAAAAGATAACACATGGGTGATTTTCAATGTATAAATTCCAGAAAAATAACAGTTTCCTTTAAAATCAATTCTATTAGCTAAAACTAGAATGCAGTTTTGTTGTGTGTGTGTGTGTGTGTGTGTGTGAGTATGTGTGTATATTGTATATATTATATAATGTAAAAATATAAAATATTTTAAGAAAACAACATATATATATTTATAAATAATACAATTATATATATATATATATATATATATATATATATTCTTTATGTTATTTATATTACCTGTTTGGACTATATTAATTTAACCCCTTGAGGACGGCGGGTGTACTATTCCATCCTTGGGGACCCGGGTCTAAATGCCAGCGGACGGCATAGTACTTACAGTAATGATGGTGCGCAACAACAAAAATCGTATTCACTATGGACCTCTTATAGAGAGTGAAAGTACCCCTGTGTACATTAAGTGAGGTTAATACAGAGTGGAAATATTATTAGTAATTGAAACACAAACAGTGGTTGTGGTAAAACAAAGCACAATCTGTAGGTATACTTGCAAACATGGAAATCACTCCGAGACCTATTGAGGAGACAAAAACAGAAAGAGCTCCTAGTGCAGCATAGTAATTCACTTATAGATATATAAAATAAAGCAAACAAAGGTGCCCTTAAGATATTACACTCACAAGATTGGAGTGGTAAAAGCACCACTCGTTGCTATGGCATTTAGGGAGGATCAGCCCCTAGAGTGCGTGGGATTCGTGGAAAAGAAGCTCCGGATCTCAGGTAAGTATACTTTATTAATAGCAATTAAAAACAGCAAAACTTGTTGTGGAGGTAGTTAGTCCATTCACCAGCCTCAGGAAACCGCAAAGAAAGTTCCATATACTCATGCAATGAAGAAATCCTCCGGCTGCTGTCCTGGCTGCTGTTGCTGACTGTCTCCAATTCACTTCCTGGTTCCGGGTCCGTAATGCATTTCGCCCCCCGCCATTTAGGGGACTTACCTGCTCGCTGGCAATCCCCCGCTGGCGATCGTGAGGTCCTTGCGAGGACTTCACGATCACATGGACGAAATAGCCGTCCATAGCAGTGCCAGCAGGGGGAGTGCCTGGAATGACAGGTAGTCCCCCTGCTACCTGTAATAAAGTAAAATAAAGTTTAAAAACAATGTGAAATTAAATCATATATACTTAGATCATATATATGATCTAAGTATATATATACACTTACACATAGAATAAATAGTGTAAAGATAGCACTCCAGGGACTCAGAAATATGGTGAAAAAAAATTATCTTTTATTCAGGCATCTGCCACGGTGAATCAATGGTTCAGTTCTTTAATGGAACTTTCGTCAGGATACAGTGCATTACAACAGTGTTTAAATAGCATGAAAACATAATTAATACATTGTATAAAGGGGGTGCTGTTTTACATGTGAGACATCACTGAATACAAGTATGTGTATTTTATTGCAGTAAAAGCAAACAGTATTATGACATTCACAGTTAAAATGTTATGCAGATCTAAAAAATAACATTTCTTAATTTCTCACATTTTGTTTTATATTTTATTCATAATACATTATGTTTCATAGCTAAATATTTGATGTTAAAGGAAACCCCTATTTCTCCTGAATAAAATGATATATAATAAGTGTGGGTGCACTTAATATGAAAGATGTGAATTACGGTTGAACCGACATACAGTAAAAGTTTTGTTTACGTTTTATTTTGATCAAAAAGTGTACCTTTGGCTCAGTCCTTAAGGGGTTAATCTCTAGCACATAATTTGTACAGGTTTTCTGTTTCTCACATCCTAAATGAATTGATGATGGCAGTGTAATCATTCAAGATAATTTGTTTTTCTTTGTAACAGAATTGATAGCATCCACAGACCTGTTTTATATTTTGTTATCATTTGTTTGTGGATCCCTACTGTTCCATAACTGTTACAAAGAAATAGTAGACATTGATGATTAGATGAAATTGCAAAAACTGATAATGTTTCCCTGTGAGAAGTCTCCAGATAATTAATCTATCAGTTTAGAATCTTTCCTTTCTAATTTAGCAAAATAAAATGAATTGTACCAGTAGACGACTAACAAAAACAATAAAAAAAAAAAAAAGGAAAAACTGCCAAAGTGATGTCATGGTTAAAGCAATTATTTCAGTTCGATGTTACTCGTAGCCAGCCTTTCGGGACTGTGATTCATTGATAAAATATAATGGATCACATTCCAATCTATTATTTAATATGAATTAGCATGTTAGCAATGTCAAAGAAAGTAATTACAATTCTACTGTTCAACTACATAAAAACATATGGCCATGTATTTGGGCATGAGCCAAATTAGCACCACAAACACTACCTTTGAGCTGACGATTTGTGGAAGTATCACCCCTAAAGCTATACTAATTATTCAGCTGACACAAATAAAGTAGAAATGATAACTGTAACAACAAAATGGCATAAGAAACTTTACCATACCCAAAATGTCTGGTATGAACATGCTTAAAGAAACATTAATTTATATAAACTTACGGCACCCATATCGACAGAAAAAGGTTGTAACATTGTAGGATTATGGTTGTTTTTAAAACACTCATATGAAACTGGCCAAAAATCTGAAAATCCTGTTGCTCAGATACCAGTATTGCATTAATTTAACACAATGTTCTATAAGCCACAGGATCATAAACATTTATTTTTAGACCTCACAAACACTTTCAAATGTTTCTTTATATATATATATATATATATATATATATATTTAAATAAAACTATTACAATTGGTGAGACTTAAAATCGCTGTTTAGTGAATGAGCGAGTGCTCTGGATTGTGTATTTTGTATGTTGTATAAATTGGCCCCAGGAGCACCCTATAATATATGCATGTTCAGGTGAGTGCAGTCCTAGCCATCTTTGGTTTCATTTATTTATATATTTGGGAGTCCAGGCCAACTCCTTGGTTTTGCACCGCTCCCTGTCACAGGTGCCTCATTCCAGGACCCTATTTAGCCTTGACTTGCAGAGAGTCCCAGTAAGGAAGAATTTCCCAAGTAAGTGGATTTATCTCGTAAGAGCAAGCATTAGGCTGCTAGAGTAGAACCTGCCAAGAATGGGGTGCATTGATGTTTTGGCACGCTTATGCAATGTACGATCATATGCTGTAACTAAACCCCCATTATTTTTTGCCTAGGTGAGTTGTTTTTAAATAAAACTATTACAATCTGTGAGACTTGAATCGCTGTTTAGTGGATGAGCGAGTCCGCTGCATTGTGTATTTTGTATGTTTTATTTATATATAAAAGATGAACATGGAGGAAAAACTGTCAAAGGAGCCAACCTTCTCATTCACAAATTCAAAGAAAGAAAAACCTCTTTGTGACGAGACCAATCTCGCCACATTGCATTGGAGAAGCCTGGTTGCTCGCCTGCTGCCTTTGGACTATGGCCCCCTGTTAAAAGACATCTTTTTTTACCTGCAGAAAAGCTTCATTCATGCTTTTCTGCCTGGGGTTCGGTAGATTTGTTTGAATGTGTTATACCCCAGATAGGAATCCCATGGAGCCCATTCGTATGAAACTGACTGTAAAGACTTTGGCTCCATGGCGATTAAACTGTATTCGTGTGGTCTGAGCGCCATTCACTTAATAATGTGCGCTCAGACCTGAGCTATCTGGGGATATGTGAAATGTCTGTGTTTTATGTATAAAAGGTGACTTTATGTATTTTAAAGTGTTTTGTGTCTTTTTGCAACCATGTGCTTAATGGAGTCTTGTGTCTGTCCTGGGAGATAATTGAATTACTCTCCAGGATAGAAGACT
>OW240916.1:242454127-242487886 GCA_933207985.1 Pelobates cultripes
AGCGCACATTATTACCGGATGGTGCTTAGATCACATACATACAGTTCAATCGCCATGGAGCCAAAGTCTTTCATACAGTCTTTCAGTATACAGCTGGGCTCCATTGCATAGCTATCTGGGGTAGCATGGCTTTAACTGTCTGCAGAAAGGCACGAATAAACCTTTCTGCAGGTAAAATAAAAGTTTACAATGCAGGACCATAGTCTAAAGGGAGCAGGCGAGCAACCAGGCCTCTCCAGTGGACAGTGGTGAGGTTGGTTCCGCCACATGCAGCTAAGAGTCTAATACCAGTCAGATGGAAATCGAAATACATCCCCACCACACAACAGTGGATGGACAAAGTAGAGGAGCTCCACAGAACCTCAGTCAACTTGGGAACAATGGAGAGACTACATGGCCAGGTGAACTCAGACACCAGCAGATCAATAATGAGGGGCTGACGAGGTGCAGGCAACTGAGGGTACCTCTCTAATGGGCTGGAGGTGTGGTTTGGGTGGGCACATTGGTCCATGGAGAGCGTTGATGGATACTGGCCCATCCATCTTTTCCCTTACTCCTTATATCCTCCTCTACTTTTCTCTCTTCTTCTCTTTTCCTTCTTCACTCCTTTCTCTGATTATTTTCTATACTCTCATTAACGCAGGGATTCTGTCCTCACCACACTAATACATTTGGCTTTGGGGACTTTGCTGGGTGACTGGAAACTGTGGGGGGGGGGGGTGTAATACAATACCAGAAATTTGGAGGAATGGTGGTTGGGGTCTTAATAGATACAAGGGGCTTACCACCTGAGTATAGAGACGGGACGTCTATGAGAATTACCAGGATAGCCCTCTCCTCTGACAACCTGAGATGTACAAGACAGATATATTGATCCCTCGCAACTCCTGTAGTTGACATACATAACCCCATATTAAGACCGGCACACCCACTGTGTTACCAAGTGCGACTAATTGCCAGTCATCCCCCTGAATACCACAGTTCCAACTAACACGAAGCCAGAAGAATCCCCAAAACAATTCTATAAATTAGCTCTGAATTACAACTTAACATAATGTTTGTTCTTTCATGCTAATAAAACCCTTTGTATTTGAAGACTGCTTCTTATGCTTCCTGTACATTACTGAATACCTCCCTACCTGTACTCACCAAAAAATACATATATATATAAAGATTGTAAAAAAAAACTAAACAAAAATCAATTCATCATATGACCACAAATTCAAAGGCAAATTGTTAACTAGAATTGCAATATTGCTTATTTTAAAAGATAGTTTGTCATAATTATGACACAGCATGAAGGCATAGTTAAGCATCACTAATTAGATTATGACATTTGTGTTACATAAAGACAACTACTAATGCACGTTATAAATCTGTAAGACAAATAATATCATTAAGTACACATACCCCTAAATCCAATCGACATAATCAGCATGACATCATTATTAAGCACTTTAGTAGATATGTTTATTAAATTACTAAGCATACCTATCTACTACCATATTGGTCCAAACTGGTTTAACAATGTCAAGCAATTCCTGCAAATATGTCAGCTACAAATGCAAAATGTATAACTCAAAAGTAATCCTTTGGATTGAAATATGGAGAATGGACAGGCTATTGAAGCACACTATCATAGTCTAATTCCAAGAACCTGCTTGAGATTTTGTTTGTGACATAGTGTATTATCCCATACGTGTCCTTTTGAAAATGAGTAGAGTTGGCCATAATGTTGCCTACATATAACACTCTTTGCTATTGAGGGAAAATAAAATGCAATTGGGATTAACAGAGAATTGGCAGAAATGTAATATTAGACTATGTGGACAAGTTGTTCTTTAGAGAAGATAAGAGGTCTAATACCACTAGCAAAGATAATTAAGATCCTACTGGTCCTTCGGCAGGTTACAGTCTCTGGCTTCATTCTTCACATAGGAATTTCTATTTTGGGTTTGACATTTTGGTTCAGAGGCCCCTGTCTAACCCATGGGGCCCTAGACAGCTGCCCCAGGTCACTTTAGGATTAATCCTCTTCTACACTAGCATATCAAACTGCTCCTAGACATGGAGAAAGTCCAGAACCTAAATGTAAATAGGTCTATTTAATATTATACTACTTACCCCAACAACTGTACTTTTCATACAAAACAATATTAATCTGTGAATTCTTGTTATTCCAAAATTTCATTTATCTGTGTGTTGCAAAATATATGTGTGATTTCAAAATAATGCTATCACAGAGTTCTTCAGATATTTACAAACCACTCTACATTAGCATTGAGAGATGTCATTATTTTCCCATGATATATATCTCAACTCAAATATCTAAATATAAATATATATGTTTGACTAAACTGTGCTGCTGTTTTTGATGGAAAGTCAACAATAGATTTTATGTAACATTCTCAAATGTTACAATACATTTTCCCTCTCAAACCCTGAGAGAAGTCATTGTATGTCACGGAGCAATGCAGAAGTGGAAGAAAAGCTATGTATTTATTTATTTATTTATTTATTTAGCTTAGCTGCAAAACAAATAGAAAGAGTTTACTTTAGCTTGCTTAGCAGTGTTTTTTTTACTAGCTTTGATAGAATATTGCAATCAGTGCCTGGAGAGGTTCTTGCCTGTAGGAGCTCCAAACGTATGACCATTTCAGGCAGATGGCAATTCACCTTTGAGAGCGTCTAACGAGGCAGCTGTGTTTGAATTTATGAACACAGATTGTGGTCAGGATGCAATCAACTCATCACTCCCTCTGTATCAGCAACTACAAATAGACTGCTTTTTATAACTGTGAAACACTGTTTACTCTCTTACACTCTAGCTAAATACTTGTCTTAGTTTGTTAAGGTTTGAATCACTTGTATGGCAATCATTCTATATGTTGTATCATTACACAAACTAGGTGACTGAACTGTATGAATGAACTGACCAGTGTAAACCTGTAAATGCTGTAGAACATTAGGGAAAGAGTTAAAGAAATACTTCAAGAATATACCCACTAGACATGGGCATTCGTTTTAAGAGGAACACATTTTCATACGAATTTTGGTTATTTGTCCATTTGTCCGAAAGACAAATTACAACAAATGAAACGATGAACAAATTTCTTGTTGGACGAAATTTCATCCATGTAATTTGTTCTTTTCGTTTGTTCATTTTATGTTACAAGGAAGGAGCTTCCGGCTCGCAGCTCCCTCCTCGTAATATTTAAAAATAGAAGTAGCAGGGAGCTATGCTTACTCTGCTTCCTAAATCCCCTCATGCCCCCCACCCTCGTCCTATGGGGGTCAGCATGATCCCATATTACTATAAGGGAGGTTTAATCCTCCTTTCTTCTCCTACTCACTGTGCTGCAGGTAGGGGTATGTCAACAAAACAGCAAGCAGCCAATGGTGGGGTACCTAATAGAAAATGTACCTTCTGGGAAGTCCCCCCATGACCTGTGAGTGGGAACTATTAAACTAAATGGAAGTGGTTGATCTAATGTGGAATGTGGGCTATTAAAAATAAATGGAGGGAAATAGTGTTGCCATGGGCCCCACCTGAGCCCCGCGAGTGCGGACTCTTAAACTTAACAGGTGGAACATTTCTTTTGTTTCAATTTATTTAATAGTCCTTTATGAGAAGCCTGTGATTGGACCATGCACACCCACAGTGATATCACGAAGGGGTACAGAAAAGCAAAACTAGGAGCTTCTCCTGCACTTGATTTAAGGTAATTAAAACCTTTTATTTTCAGGATTTACAGCGCTTTGACACCTACTCTACAATGCCCAATAGGGCATCTTACATCAGAAAGGTGCCCTCTCACAAAAGAATTATAGTAACCCTTTAAGTAAGATTTTTCTCAGTTCTTACGGCTGCACTGAGTGGATTTTTTACGTGGGGTCCAGTGGGGCTTAGCTCAGAAGAGCTAATGGAAGTTCCCAAGGATTTAGCTCAGATGAGCTAATTGAAGTTCATAAGCTGGAACCTCCATCTCTCCTAAGACTGAGACGAGGCAGATAGTGGTGCATGGTGTTGTATGGATTTTAATCAGTGATGTATTTACCGTGAGGTTTACAAAGTGGGTGGCACTTTCTAGGGGTGGCAAAAACAGGTAGATGCCTTGCTAGCCTCTTGTCCTGGGGGCCCAAGTGCTGTCCACCTTTGAGCCCACCAGGTGGGTGGCCAATTGTATTACAGGCGGGCTGTGAGGTGGCACTGATCTATGAGCTCTTCCTGCTCTGCTCCCTCGCTCACCCTGCAATGATGCCAGGAGCCAGAATATGTACTCACTCTGACTCCCGACATCACTAAGTGAGTGTCAGGATTACTGTTTGATCCAGCACGTAGAACTGTACAGCACGGATGACAAATAAGTAACGTATTACCGGTCCTTAGAATGGCCGGATTTAACGTACAAAGAATAGTCAAAAATACTAGCCGAGGTCAGGGAACACAGAAAGGGACACAGCGATGAGGAAAGCCAGGAGTCAGGATACCAGAATATAGAGAAGTCAATAAACAAAGCCAAAGTCAAAAACCAGGTAGAAAACTATAAACAGGAACGCGCTCTCAGACAACCACAAGGGAAACCACGACAGGGCACTGAGCAGGCTGAGAACTGGGCCTAAATACCCCTCCTTTAGTTCTGATAGGCTGTAACCGGCCTTTGACCCCAAAGTCAGTTACCAGGTTTCATTTGCATAATTGCTGCTCAGCATTAACCCTTCTGTGGATTAGGTTGCTGCTCGGCACAACTTTTCCTGTGTGGACAGTAAATGTCATTAACCACTTTTCTATAAGCGGATGAATACATGACACCAGGTTTCATTTGCACAATTACTGCTCAGCATTAAACCTTCTGTGGATTAGGTTGCTGCTCGGCACAACTTTTCCTGTGTGGACAGTAAATGTCATTAACCACATTTCTATAAGCGGATGAATACGTGACATTACCCCCCACCTGAAGAACGCCCACCGGGCGGACAGGACCAGGCTTGAGAGGAAATTTAGCGTGAAAAGCGCGGATCTTACGGCCCGCATGCAGGTCAGGAGCCGAAACCCAAGAACGATCAGCAGGACCGTAACCTTTCCAAACAACCAAGTACTGTAAAGTGCCCCGAGAAAACCTAGAATCCACGATAGAAGATACCTCATACTCTTCCTGACCACCCACCACCACCGGAGGGGGAGGAACACAAGGAACAGTATATCTATTGCAGACAAGAGGTTTGAGTAAGGACACATGAAAAGTGTTGGGAATCCCTAAAGATGCAGGAAGAGCCAGAGAGTAAGACACTGGATTGATCCTACGAAGCACTCTATAGGGACCAAGGAATCTGGGGGCAAACTTCATGCTAGGGACCTTAAGCTTGATGTTGCGAGATGACAACCAAACCCGGTCCCCCACTTGGTACACCGGGTTGGCACTCCTACGCTTATCAGCAAAATGTTTGAAGCATTCAGCAGCAGCCCCTAGAGCAGTTTGAACCTTAACCCAGGTATCCCGAATGGAGGCCAGACGCTCATCCAGAGCAGGAATGGCAGTATCAGAAAATACCGCAGGGAGAACCGTAGGATGCCTACCATTATTGACAAAAAATGGACTGTGCCCAGAGGAGTCATGAACAGCATTGTTTCTAGCGAACTCGGCCCACGGGAGTAGTTCGGACCAATTGTCTTGTGTGCTATTAATAAAACAACGCAAATAAACTTCTAATGACTGGTTAGCCCTCTCAGCTGTACCATTGGTCTGTGGTAGTAGGAGGAGGAGAAGGAGAGATCAATCCCCAATTGTTTACTGAACGCCCTTGGGCACCTGTTCTAAAGAAGGTATATTATGGCACTAGAAAAAGTGCAGAGGCGGGCTACAAAATTAATAAAAGGAATGGAACATATGAACTATGAAGAAAGGTTAACAAATTTAAACCTCTTTAGTTTAGAAAAACGTCACCTGAGAGGGGATATGATAACATTATACATATATATTCGGGGCCAATACAAACCAGTGTGTGGAAATCTATTCACAAACCGGACTTTACATAGGACACAAGGTCATGTGTTTAGACTGGAAGAAAGAAGATTTCTTCTAAGGCAAAGAAAAGTTTTTTTTACTGTAAGAACAATAAGGATGTGGAACTCTCTGCCAGAAGAAGTGGTTTTATAAGAGTCCAAACAGCTACTAGATGCATACTTGCAAAAACAGAATATTCAAGGATATAATTTTTCAATATAGGGTAATAGCTGCTTGATCCAAGGATAAATCTGACTGCCATTCTGAGGTCAAGAAGGATTTTTTTTCCTAATTTGTTGCAAAATTGGAAGTGCAAGCTGACTGGTTTACAGAAACCATGGGAAGGTGAGTATTTTGCAAATAACCCTTTAAACTCCAGCACTCAAACCCTAAACCTGAAAATAAACCCTTTAACTTAATCCTATACTTCACTTGAAAACGTAACACTTCATATGCCCCAATGTTAAATGTAATCCAAAAACGTCACCTGAGAGGGGATATGATAACATTATACATATATAATGTAAAGTCCGGTTTAACACTAAACTCAATAATCTTAAAACAGCCTCTGTATCCAAATACTAAATTAAACTCCACTCTAATCCAAAACAGCCCATATAAACTTTTGGGATAATTATCTGAACGTTCAACATATTTGGAATGTTTATGGATTCTCCAGTCTAAACAAAGCAAAAAACTAAACACTAACGTCTTGAACCGGATTAACTCCATGCTTTCGCTTTTAAAAAGCTTGTCCACATGTTAACTATGGTAGCTGTATTCTTCTTACAAGAAGAAATGATGGTGGGTAGGTTAGGCTTATAAGAATGATGCAATTTCCCACAAACTGGGCATTAAAAGGTCCAGATAAATTAGTAAAATCAATAACATAGACTCTTACATTAACTTTAAAGAGCAGAAGGTTATCAGATTATTGAGTTTCTCAATAGAGATAGGTCTTTTTATGCTGATATATTTTGAGGCAACAATAAAAGACCAACAGACTTGACACAGGTAAATTAAACTAATATGTCTTTGCATAATGATGATGAAGTTGGCTACTGAGATACATCAAAGATGACTTAAAAAACCCTGAAATTATAAATTCATTACTCTTGCATGTAAGAACCAATACCACAATGAAATTACATCACCAACTAGAAACATTGAAATATAGAATGTGAAGGCAGATAATAACCATTAGGCCCATCCAGTCTGCCCAACTAGTGAATCCCCTACATTTTTTGCAGTCTTTTTTTTTTATTATTAAAATTACCAAGATGGTTTTAATCATTTAAAAATAATGACTTTCAACTGTCTTCCTTTAAACAAAAAAGATTCTCCTCCAAAGTTGTCACCTGTCCATTTGAAATGTGTCTGCAACATTTGTAAACAAGTATTAAATATGTTATGGCTCCTAATTCCATATCCTTCGGAAGAGGTGGTACACAAATATGAAAAAGAAGCAAGTATTGCTAATGCCTTTTGTTGTAACGGTTTAAGACTCTCTAATGGATGGACTTGTCACAAAGCTTTACCCTATTTCTCAAGTGAACTATGACACTTTAGATTTTTCTGTAGATTGTTATCAAATAATTACAGAAAATGACTTTGGCAAAATTTTAAAAGATCTTTGTTCATTTATCTGTATTAATGTGTCAATTTTAAATGGCTTCATTGTATATCATCTATGTGTTTTACAAACATCTGACATTGTGGCATATTATTAAATGTCATGTTTAACCACAATTTATTAGACAGATTCGCAAACTGGAGGTTCTTATTTTTATTCTTTAGTCACAGTTTGCATAAATTATTTGTCAAAGCCCTTTATTGTGTCTTAATATATTTCTAATTCATGTTAGGAAGGAACATTCCACAATCAAGCTATTATTGTCCCTATATAATCCATCAGCAGTAAAACCAAACATGAGAACATTGTATGCATGACTTTATTCATAGGTACAGCCCCTCCTTGTATATAATGAGGTGCATATCTCTTTCTTTCTCATGAAATTCTAATTTAGGTTTGACTCAGGGTGCTTTGATGTAAAAATGAATAATGTAGTTATTTTATTCATTGGCATATTACTTTTCTTTTAGTTTTTTTGTAATCAGTTTGACAAATCATACTCTAAAGGAACATTCCAAACCCCGTAACCATGGTGGGTATAGTGCCAGGAGTGCCTTGGTGCTTCCCAATGTAAGCAGTCAAACCATTTTTAGAAAGGTATGACTTCTTACCTGGGTCCACCAGGCTCCAGTATCTGTCTCCTCATATCAGATTCACTGACAGTGATCAACTGGTGCTCTTAGCCAAGGAAGCTAACAGAAGCTCATAGCAGCAGCTTCTGGCTCTCACATCTGAATATACGGAGGCAGAAAGTGGTGGCAGGAGGACCCTACTTGAGAAGTCAATCAGATCTAAAATGGTTTGCACATTAACCATAATTCTACATTTGTTGAAGAATTTCAGCATTCCCCTTCAGTATTCCTCATTTCAGGATTACCTTGTGTGTTCTGAGAAATTGGCGAACAAATCTGCTTGCTAAATGAAAACTATTAAGATCAAAAACTTTTAAAGATGTATTAAAAATAACCTGGAAACTTCTTATGGTAGATTGTCATATACTAGTCTCAAGTGCTGCTGTTCCCTCCTCGACTACCACACACATCACAGAGATCACAGAGATTTCTGAGGTGTCAGACCACTTGCAATTTATTTATACTGCTACAGCCTTACACTACTGCATCCGCCATCATAATGCAATAGGCCTGTTTGCATGTTCAAACAAATAAATAAACCTTTGTTTATATATATATATATATATATATATATTTGTGTGAAAACCTCCATACAGTCCTAGGTTTGTTGTTCAGGCCCAAATTTTGGACCCTATCCCACAGTCTTGGGTGTGCCTTCTGGTGTTCCACATGTAGGGATACCAAAGACCAAGTCTCAATAAAAAAAAACATTATTAGACAAAATGCACTGAGGGTATTCAACATCTGGGCAAATTACTTTAAGAGGCTCTGGGCATGAGCAGCTCTGAGTGGGGATGGCCAGCAAGATGGCCAGTCAGCTTGTGCACATTTCTCTGGTAGCTCAACCCCCTTTTTAGGTGAACCTACTCCCTTAGGGCATTATCAGTGATTCTAGCCGCATCATAGGCATGCCCATATTGTCACGATTCCGGAACCTAACACGCTAACAGGTCACAGAGAGGAAGGATGCTATACCAGTCCTTAGAGTGGCCGGGCTAAGCACACTAAGAATAGTCAGGAGACAAGCCAAGTAAAGGGAGCCAGAAAACGGGAGAACGAGAAACAAGCCGAGGTCAAAGGAGTGGAGAATACAGGAAAATCGGAATAACGAGCCAAATAATCGGTAACCAGAGAGCAACACAAGCAAACTACACTACAGGTAACACAAGACCACAACAGGGCACTGAGAGACAGGAAAGGTAAGTATTTAACAGCAGTGCTTAATTCTGATTGGATAATTTCCAATCAGAATTAATTATCACACGTGGGAGATATCTATACCTCCCACTGTGATTAGGGTACTGTGGCTTTAACTCCGGGTCACGTGAGTGACCCTGGCGTTTACATAAAAGCCGGGACTCCCAGCGTGCAGCATTACACATGGCGAGGACGCGTGCGGCTGCGAGGGGAAGCTGCATGCCGCTCGCCCACAGGTAAGAGGAGGGGGGACTGTGGGCGGCGATGGACTGAGGGTGAGTGCTGGGAGCGGCACGCAGCCTCCCCTCACAGCTGCCCGCGGAACCGTGACACATATAGATTCGGTCTACCATCTCTGTTCCAGTTCCATAGTTCCCCAAATTTCTGCAGTTTATAGATTCATAATGTAACTTTTAGGGAAGGCTGGCAGCTTACAATATGTCTTGTAAAGGGACACTATGGACACCATGACCATTTAAGCTCATTGAAGTACCTGTCTCCTTTATTAAATCATTGTAGTTAGTAAAGTAAATCATTGCAGTTAGTCTCCCTTAGTAAATCATTGCAGGTTTAGAGAAACTGCAATTATTACATTGCAGTTCTAGGAATGCCTCTATTGGCTGTCAATCAGACAGCCATTAGAGACACTTCCAGATGACTAAACAACTTTTGGTCACCTAACTGATGCTGGACATCCTCATGCTCTGCATGAGGAAATCCCGCATCAGTAAAATTTATCAATGCTTTCTTATGGAGAGGGTCTAACGAGCTTGTGGCACTCGCCATGCATTTCCATTAGCGACCTATCAGGTGAGTAAACAAAGTGTTTTTCAACCCGTTCCATGCCGGGGAAGAGGGCTGCACGAGGGAGGAGGGAACCAGAGGAAACTATTGTGTTACCACTTACATATACATGCAACTTTGTATTCCTTAAACTTTAGAATTCCTTTAAGCAAGGTCATTTGTCTTAAATTAATTAATGTGTTAATGTTTGCCAAGAGGTTTGCTCGTGCGTGAATATATTTTCCATGCCATCTGTAGTATATAACTTTACTTTATAACTACTTGATTCTGCTATTGCCCAAAACTGCTAGTATAAGCATGAGCTTCTCTGTGTAATAAATATTCATTCATTTATATAATTTTAGGTTAACCTTGAATTATCAATAAACTTGCAGCCTTCATTATATTTTACCACTGTGAGTTTTCAGAATTCTTTCTGTCTGATTTTTCAACAACTGGTTGACAGTAGTGATGAATACTCAAAAACATAGCATTTTAATGTGCTGCAGTTCCATAGAATATTTTGGTTGAGATACTAACCTGTCATAGCTCACTTTTCAGATTAGGTAACTGATGGACATTTGACACATGGCATAATGTGCTAAAAATACACAAGATCTCTCTAAAGAAAAAAAAAATTCTGAGCAATGCAGTTTTAGCAAATACATTTTTGACAGGCAAATCAAACTCCATACTGCATGGATGGTGACATCATCTGTATAATTATTCCCTGGAATGATTGGATAATAATGCAAAGGTCACCTCTATATAGTTTTGCAGCCTTGAGCCCAGGCAGAATCCAGGATATGTGTGTTCTGGTCTGCCTGAGACTAGTGGGAATTAATACTCCTGAGTGGCAACTGTCACCAATTTAATTGCAGCAACTGAAATAGTTGCTAAGCAGCCCCTTAAAGCTCACTAATTTTAGGCAGCAAACTGTGACAATATGTCCAAGTGCTAAGTTCTCCCCTTTACTACCTACACTAACTCATACACCAGGTGTGGGCAACCTTTGGCATGCCAGACGTTGTGGACTACATCTTTCCTGGTGCTGTGCCAGCAAAATGACAATCAGAGCATTACAAGAGTTGCAGCCCAAGAAAACCTGGAGTGCCAAAAGTTGCCTACCCCTCCTTACATTATACTATTAACAACTGCACTAACACTAATGTATAACACCTACAGAATGCCAATGCTTACCACTGCACATATAAATATTGATATGGACCCTGACATAATATTAATTTCAGATTTTTTGCTTGATATACAAGGAAGTCAACTAATGAAGTATAAACATACTCCTTTATGTTTGGGACTGACATAGGTTAATTGTATTCTTTTGCTACTCGTTGGAAGGATATCTGTATCACATATAGGGATGAAGTTGAAAGAAGATGGGCCACTGTTTTCTCTATGATCAGGCTCTTAATTTACACTGAAATTCACACAGTCCCAAAAGATATCATGTTATCCCTCACACATAACTATAACTATAGGCGTAACTATAAACCATGGTGTGAAAATTGCCCTGGGGCCCCCGCCATACATCTACCCCCACCATCCTCCCATACGTCTATCATCTAGCCTCTCACTCACATACGTTCCCCCCACGCACCTCTCCCCTCCTCTTCCCCCATACGTTCCCCCCCCGAGACACACACATACACACACATACATACAAACACACACACACATACAAACAAACACATACAAACCCACACATACACACACACACACACACACATATATACAGACACATAGACAGACATACACACACATACAGACACACACATACAGGCACACTGACAGATATATACACACACATACATACAGACACACATACATCCAAACATACAGACACACATTCATACAGTCACACATACACAAACACACACACATACATACATACAAACAGATATACAAAATGTTTTAGTCACCCTCCTATTTCCTACCTGTTAGGTGCAGGAGGGTGACTTTCCCTGGGGTCCAGTGGTTCCCACTCTGATTTCTTCCTCTCCTTCCTCCCACAGGGCCCCCGGTGTAAACTGGGAGGAGTGCATAGACAAAGGTATCTTTGAACAAAGGTTCATAGTGATTTTCTACAGAGATCCTTGAACAGAACTAAGAATAGGAGTGCAAGTGTTAATCTGCCTGTAAAAACAGATTGATAGTCTTAAGACTTGTGAACTTGTGAATTTGCTGTAGGCTTTATGAAGTCTATTTAAGAGCAATTTGCTGGTGTTTTATACTGTCTTGATTACAATTACCTACATGTCTAATTTATACTACATTAGCTGTAACTTTTCCCTGTGACATATGAAAGCCTTTCTTCAAACATAATTATGGGTATCATTATGCCAACTTTTTTGATCCTATAATGCCCATCCATATCTAACCCTGCTAAAATACAGAGACTTTGTATAATTTACGATTCTTGAAGATGAGTACATCGTGAATAAGTATTATAAGTATGATGAGTACATCGTTAATATGCATTGGACACTTTTTTAACAGAAATGGTAAATAATCTTAAAGGGACACTGAAGGCACCCAGAGTACTTCAGCTCATTGAAGTGGTCTGGGTACAAAGTCCCATCACCCTTAACCCTGAGCATGTAATTATTGCAGTTTTTGTAAACTGCAATAATTAGCTCTGAGGGTTAACTCCTCCCCTAGTGGCTGTCTACCAGACAGCCACTAGAGGGACTTCCGGAATTAAAATGGACTTTTGGTCCGTTATCTGACGCTGGACATCCTCACGCTCTGCATTAGGGCATTCAGCATCAGATTTTCCCCATAGGAAAGCACTGAATAATGCACTTTGCCGAAGACCTACGCCTATCCTCTGCCATACTCCCACATCTGATGCTCGCCTCCAAGACTTATCCAGGGCTGCACCTTTTCTGTGGAACTCCCTTCCCATTTCAGTTAGATTTTCACCCAGTCTCTGCTCCTTCAAAAAATCTTTGAAAACACACTTCTTCAGGAAAGCACATCATGTAAACTGTTTGTGGGTTTCCATGCCCCCCCCATGACTCCTCTCTTGTAACTGTAAAAAATAACCTAATCAGTGATTACTTTTCTAGCAACCTATTTCATTACCCCTACTTATACCCTTTGTGTCACTATGCCCCACTCCCTCTAGCATGTAAGCTCATTGAGCAGGACCCTCAACCCCTCTGTTCCTGTGCGTCCATTTGTCTGGTTACAATTACGTGTCTGTTAGTCGACCCATTGTACAGCGCTATGGAATGTGATGGTGCTATATAAATAAAATAATAAAAAAAATAAAAAAAATAAAAAGCATTTCCAAAAGAGCAAGTTTTGGGGGAGTTTCTGGTATGCAGTAGTTATTACCTACTAAACGTGGTGCAATGAAGAAAAGAGGGTGAACCGGAGTCAGGATCATGGGCACACAAGGCTCATTGATGCTTGTGGGGAATGAAGGCAAGCATGTCTGGTCTGATCACACAGAAGAGCTACTGTAGCTCAAATTGCTTAAAAACATAATTCTGGCCATAATAGAAAGGTGTAGTAGAAAGCAGAATGGTGCAGTTTGCTGTGTTTGCAGACTGGTCAGAGTGCCAATGATGACTCCTGTCCACCGCTACAAGCACCTTCAATGGGAATATGAGTGTCAGAACTGGACCATGGAGCAAAGGAAGAAGGTTACCTGATCTGATTAATCAAATTTTCTTTTGGATCAGTTGGATAGCCACATTTGTGTGCATCATTTACATGGGGAAGAGATGGCAGCAGGATGCACAATGGGAGGAAGGCAGGCTGGTGGAGGCATTATCTTGGTCTTGGCAATGTTCTACTAGGAAACCGTGGGTCTTGGCATTCATGTGGATGTTACTTTGACATTTACCACCTACCTAGATATTGTTGCAAACAACATACACCCGTTCAATAGTGCCCCCTAATGGCAGTGACCTCTTTGAGCAGAATAATGCACCCTAATACGCTGCAAAAATTGTTCAGGAAAGGTTTGAGAAACATGACAAGGAGTTCAAGGTTTTGCATTACTCATACCAGGATTTAAATATAGTAATTTAACACAATCTTAAATTTTTCAGTACGAAAACAAATAAGGGAATAAATAGTAATCTTAGAATAAAAATCATATCCCAGATCTATACACGTATTTGCTATATTGCGTTCTTAATACTATAATTATCAAAAACTATTGTACTTTAATAACTTAAAAGTTCTTTTAAATAATAGATTATGACCTTGGATAACAATATGATATAAATTAAAGTATTATAAAATAATTTAAATTACTTCTGCATATTTACCAGACATTCATAAGCATTGTGTTAGTTCTGTTTGCTATAATAACTTTAACAGGATTCAAACAAATACAGTATATTAAGCTTTACTGGTAAAGACCAGAATTCGATCAAAACAGGAGAAATAAATTGGTAGAAACAGAGAAAAACAGAGAAAGGGACAACAGAAGTGCAAATAAAGCCCACTTCCATATATCAAAGCGTATGAAATACAATATTTTGCCTGTTCTAGCTCCACCTACTGTTTAGTCTCCCAAATAAAGTCATCTTATATGAATAATGACACAGAAAAACAGATGCTACAAAGTCATGTCTGAAATATAAATAAGTTTAAAAACTTCAAGATTAGCTCAGGATGTTCCTATGTCTCTGTGCCAGAGGAGAATTACAAAATTGTTGATGTATGAATGTATTCATTTACCCTGTTGTATATTTTAGCTGACAGTTGGTTTTACCACACTTGAAATAGTTTACACTTATTTTGATGGGTCACTGTTCCAATGAGAAATATGTAATCTTTTTTTTATTATTATTGTGTTGCACTTTTTTAAGTGAGCTTGTGAATAAACAAGTAGAAGAAGATGGAAAAATCATAAATTCAAGATGACTCTATTGAGAACTATACATCTGAGTATGTTCTCATATTTCCAACAAAACAAAAAATAAATATTTATCTCCACAAAACCATTTTACCTTTTCCAAAGATTTATTGCTTGCATAACAATTAATGAACAGATTGCATTTTCAAAAATATATAATTTATGAACTCATAAAGAGAACAAAGCACTTTGCATTCATCTTTTCTATTCATTTGTTGTACTTTGTTTCATAGCAATTTTAGATAGATTTCCTGTTTCTTATATTTGTTTTCTCTGCTGTCAGAAGTTTGATTGGGTTTCTTGTTATTGGCATAAAAATTTAAAAAGCAGCTAGTGAAACATCTGGAGAGTAAAGGTAGCGTTCTTTACATTTGGCAAGCAGTTCCCTTTTATGTTTACCTTTATTCTCGAAAAGTTTCTTCACACAAAAAGTAACAAAGTTAAATCTGTGTTAGGGTATAATTTTTTATACTTTATTGAGTATGTTTATGTATTTTTTTCTTTATTCTGCTTTTTCATTTCAATGGTAGAAATCAATTCTATGTATTCTGTATACCCTGTACATGATAAGTCTCATTGACAGAAACAAAAATCTTGAAAGAGTTTCTTTCAAATTTCTGAATATGTAATAAGATTTTATTCCAGTCTCCTTTCCATTCAATTGCAGTGAGGGTAGAACTTGTATTGAACCAACGAGTGGGGAACTGATGAATGCCAGGTCTGATTTTGGTGCTTTTTTCTTGTTAGCCTCGAACAATAGGAGAGAAATAACACCTCCAATTATGTAATCTGTAACAGTGCCACTTCAATGCACCATATCATGAAATATCTCAGGGGGTACACCCTGGCCTGAAGAGATTACAAAGTACACCAGCCCATGCTCAAGCCACACAGACCTGGTCTAGCAAACATCCTGCACTATTCTTGTTTGCTACCTTTCAACTTCAAACTATGCAGAAATCCCATCAGATCTCTTGCTATTTTAATTTTCAGAAAAATAAACTGAGGCTGAAGACCCCAACTTTATTGAGAACTATTAGTGGGTGATGAAGTTTAAAGATTGTGTGGCACTAGACATTAGTGTTTCTCCTCCTGAGTTGTTGGGCTCTAACCATTTAACCACATGAGATGCCAAGCCAGATTCAAAACCAGTTGCATCTTCAGTTCTCAAACAAGGTGACAGACACATTTTATTCTAACACACTTCTCAGTAGTCCTTACAAAGTCAATAGATTTTTTTTTCCAACAAAAATTGGGGAAAGGGCACCCACATGGATCAGCCTCCCCTTTGCCAACCCTCCAATGCCCTAGTGGCCTAGAGGGCAACTGGCCCCCTGTTCCCCTTCATAGTCCTCCCAAAAATAAGCACCAATAAATCTAACAAACAACTATGAGAGAAACATAAAAATGTGTACCCTATTAATTCACTTTAGGAATACATTGTATATGAAGTCATAGCAAATGAGTCTGTGTTTTGAAACTCAACTAATTACGATAACTTTTTCTGTATGTTTTTTGTGAGACTAAGTACCATATTGTACGACTGAGTCACATTTTCAAATCCAGCAATACATTTTAACTGTCACTATTAGAGTGACCTGAAATTGACATAACAGCTGCTCAGACACCTGTACTACTAATGGGTACAGGATAAAAAATACAGAATATACATAACAAGTGTATGTGCTCTACACCTCTTGGTTTTTATACTTCATCTCCAGTGGTTAAATTGTAGCAGAAAAGTACATCTCCCTCTAAGTATTCCCATTCTATGAGAGAATCTTAAGTGCATGGGATTCACTGAACCACTGTGCCAATTACTTCCACTTCTTACCTTCCCACATATAACTGTAGTCTGTCAATGTTGCACCTTTGAATATAAATTTTGCCATGGTATACAGAATATATCAGCAACATTTATTTAGTGTCACATCCTGAGCCTGTTGCAAAAAGGACTGCAGTAAAAAATATTCCTGATCACAAAGAGTATCAGTTCATATTTTACGAATGTCTTTCAATAATTCAATTTGTTTTATTTAGGAAATTTTGACAGAAATGTGTTGTTCCCTAAGGATGAAACGATCATTAGGTGACAATGTAAAAATTCAGAATATATGCTTTGGAAAACAATTTTATGACATCGAGGGCACTGCAGGCAATTCAGTAGTTCATGTGTCTAAAGTATTTAGCTGGTTTGCTCATAAAATAGTAACAATATAGCAAATTGCCCCAAAAATGCAAATATTATTTCACCAACAGAAAATGTAATATAATATTTTAAACTAGTTTTATTTACACATATACATGTAGTTAACAGAAATATATACATGTAGTAATCCTCCTAATAGCAATATGATTAAAGTATAAACAGGCCACTTTTTGCCAATTACTCTCCTAAGTTCCAGATTTCTAAGACAGTCCAATATTTCGATGATGCACACAAAATCAACGGAGGGTAAACATACAAGGACTTCAACCTCAGTGTCCATAATATAAGTAATAACTTTGCAACACCATAGTGACACTTATAATTAATTTAGTCTCATAAAATAAACTTGGATATATATCAACTCTCCCAGGGTTTTCGTCAAACAAGCTGGATAAATCCACTCATCAGGGTTATTCAGTAAAGTGAAAGAGTTCAAGGTGAAGTCAATGTGAATTTCAAACTTAAGGTAAATGTAAAAAATCTCTAAGTCAGTTATGCTTTCAGGTCAGCAATTCTGGTCTTAAATTTGTAGACACACATGTAAGTGTCTTTATAGGGAGGAAAGTAATGATGAAAAATCCATCACTCCACCTGCCCATATGGTCCAACTTGCTTGTATTTTATTTTAGTAGTTGCATTGCTATTTTATGTTTATATTTTACTTGTTAGTTTAAGCCTATATATTGATCTCTTTTGGCGTATGGATTGGTCAAAGTATTAGAACTAAGGGGCTTGGGGAACTCTGTTTCTAATGTATATAGGTATTAGAAAGGCATTTTCCATAGTTAGTAAATGTAAAATAAATCCTAAAGGGAAAATAAGATTGCAAGTACTGTAACAAATTCAACATATATGCAATCTCATTTCATTTCGAATACGTTTAACAAAGTAAATAATCAGAGAGAAGGGAGTTACTGAGAATTATGCAAAATTATCATTATTGTTTATAATCTGTCTTTTAAATATTTTTTTTTTCTTAAAAGCCATTTTATCCAACGAAGCAATGAGATATACGGTATTAATATAACTGATGGTAACACTGTCAGAATAAGTGCATCAGCAATCTGAAACAGTGGTTTGGTGCTATTATACAGATAATTAAGGCTGTGCTTGTATTTGCTTAGTATAAGAATTTATGCTATGAGCAAGTTTTATAAAATTATTAACTATATATAATTTTTGTTGTATTGTGATCATTTAGCATTAGACTGCCATTATTTTCCTTTGTTGTTAATGTTCCATTTTTACGCTACTATTTTTCCAAAATATTTTTATTAAAGAGATAGCAGATTTGAATTTGTAGATACTGATTAAATGAAAAGGCAGGTCAAGAGATGCCTAAAAATAAAGGTAAGATTTTGGATCCAATTAATTTAAATTGTTTTATTAGTCCAGGAAGACTAATATTAAAAAATACATACATGTATGCCATTTCTTTATTTGTATTTGTTTCTTTCAAGACTGATGATCAAGTCCCTATATTCTGATTGTCAGAAATAACAAACTGCTAAATCAAATTATAGTTTAATTTTCTGAGTCAGTATTTGTAATTTGTATTCCGACAACTCTCATGCCCGATGCAGATATTATTGCAGGAGTAAAATGCCAACTATACCAGCTCCATATGTATTAAATACATATTTTAACTTCTCTTTTATGTTGTTCATATACAAACTTTTTTATTTTAAGGCATTGCTAACCTTTAACAAACATCTAAGAAAATAACATGAAAAATATTTCTTATTTATGTAATGATGAATCAAAAATATTGTTTTTATGCATGTTTGAAATGTTTTAAAGGGAGGAAAAAGTCAGTGCTTTGAAAGTAAGACACGCTGATATACAATAATTATGATGAAACCAGCATGACTCTAATTGCAGGGTTTTCTTCTCCCGATGGGCATGCTAATAATAACTATTTCTTAGCATTGATATTAAATGAATATTTTACAATGCCTAGTTGATTTGGCAAAATGTGTCGCTCACAGGGAAAATGAAATGTATATTTTCTCTTCTTCATTAATTTAATTTAATTTATTGTATTTTAACTTCGATCAGTGCTACCAACAGGCCTTTTTTTCCATATGGCTGTCTTGCTTTTGAGTTACTACTCAATCAGCAGTAGCTGTTTCAGGAAAGATCACCAATACCTGACAGCCTATCAAATTTAAGAGGGCAGTATTGGTTGGGTAAAGATTTTTTTTTTAGACTTTTCCTGGGTGGTCTGCAGGGTGGATCCATTTTCATGGAGCTATTAGTTACAATTATCAGTTACATATGACAAATGTTCATATATGATGAGACTGGAATGAGAGCTGGATTTTACCTGCTCCAGAGAGAAATTAAAAATGTTGTATGCATAGAAGGGTAAGCACTTAACCCTTTCTCTACAATTGTTTCTTCCTATTACTGGAGGTATAACTCTGACAAATTTACTGTATATTATTTTATATACGGTGGCTGTGCTCACCCATTTAACCATTATGACTGCTAACACATGATTTTGATTGAGTTTGGCCTCAATTTTACATACTTTCCAAGTGATTTTTCTACATAAGTCACCATTAAAGTCTATGGGAATTTTTTTCAGATAAATCATTTGGAAAGTTTTTCTTATGGTATTGAATCATTTGGACAACTTGTTAAATTGAGGCCTTTATTAGATATATATTTATATATTCTATTAAATATATTCAGAGTTTTTGTTGTTTTCCAAACAAATATTATATCTCCTTTACTTGCAGCAACTACCCTTCTAAAACCAAGTATCATATAATTAAATAACTTGTGACACCCCACCTTAAACATAACTATATTTCTAAAAATAACTTTTAAACATGCTAAACAAAACTTAATTTAATTGGGAGTCACACAATAGACAAATAGCAGATATGCACCAGACTACTGAGCATTAATGATTGGGATTATGTTGTCTTTTGGTTTCTTTATTTTCAGCGTTCTGTGCATGTGATTCTACCTCAGTTATCTCTTTTGAATTTACCTATAATGCATGTATGATGTTCTCAGACTATCACTGGCTGCCCACTGCAAGCACTAAATGTATGTATTGTTATCCAATTTAGCTATAGCTACAACTTGGCTTTTTTGGCCTCAAATTTTGTATTCAGTTTCAAATTCACTACAGAAGGTTAGTGAATAACCAAATGCTTGTGCCTTTTCCTTTGAATAATGACAAAGTACATTTCCATCACTGTCGCTCTCATGTTCTCCTTTTAAACCATATGGAGGAAACAATACATCAAATAAAATAAAACATTTCTAGTTGTTTAGACAGCTAAATTGGAAGAGCTAGTTGGAGATCATTATGGAGGGACAGAGTTTGGACATGGCTTTTGATGTTTTCACTGTGGGCGGATCATAGGGATAGGAGAGTAAGATCTCTTTGTTTTTACAACCCCACTGAGGGTGTTTTACATTAATTTCTTCTTCATTGTTAATGCCCATGCTTTGAGCTCTCTCTCTCTCTCTCTCTATATATATATATATATATATATATATATATATATATATATACACATAGCCATGCCTCTGGAGTAGTTCGAGCAAATACTAAGCAAAAGTTCAATTTGAGCAAATACTTCAGCAAAACTGTAAGCTACTATTATTTGGCCCTTGTTCAGCCACTTCAATATTAGCGTGCAGCTTTGTGCCAGCCCTTGTTTTGCCACTCTGTTAAGTATTCTACCCTTGTTTGGATGCTTAGAAGCAAGGGTTGACCATCATTCGGCCACACCGTGTTAGGCATTCGACCTTTATTTGGCCACTCATCAGAAAAGCCTTCTGCTTTCTTAAGGCCAAATTGGCCTACTTGGTATAACAATTAACATGGTTAAGCATTTTGTAGCCTTTCAGACACAATTCTGTCAGCACTATTGGGGCTATAAGTATCAATCATGTTATACCTTGCAGTTGTCACTAATATGTCTTACCAAGTTTCACTGTCTGTCAATTACGTTACATTAAGATAGGTGAATCTGTATATGATTTAAAAAAGGAGGGAACTTATGCTGCCTTCATTGCATTTACATTATGACAGGTCAAAAGTATGAGTTTATCTCGATATTCCATGTTAAGCATTGTCTTTATTCAGTTCAAGGTGGGAGACTTACATGTTTTGGTCCTATTCAATCAAACATATATTTGGTGTTTACATGGCATTTCATTTTGCTCCCTCATAAAATATTGCTGATTTTGTCTAGGCCTATATTATCATCCATTTACTTTCTTTAATAACATGGACCTGGTGAGAATAATAGTATTCCAGGAATTTGACATTTTCGGTTGCAGTATTTTAAAAGTAGGTTGGTGTTTCTTAACCTCTAATTTAAATTAACTGATTTTATTATTTTCTACTGTCATAAATTCCTCTATATTAAGGTAACTTTAAGTTTATGCTACAATATTAGGTTCATCTACCCATACCTTCCATCCTTTTCCTTTGCATAAGCACAGGAAGGTATGTATTAACTCTGCATTACAGCGGTTATGAGTCTAGTAAATTTCTAGACACACTCTAAATGACATTATTGTATGTATCATTTAGGTTTTCCCTAACCCTCATGAATATCAACCAACCCCCTTTGTGTTATGCATTTTTTTACATTACATTAATTTAAGTAGGTGAACTGGCTTAGGTAGTTATCAGTAGGTGCCCGATAGAAAGTTTTTCTTGGGCTTCTTTACCTTAGTTCAGTGGTCCTGCCAAGAAAACTTCCATCTTCCAACTCGGAGATACCTTAGCCCACCGGCCCAATACATAGCTAGTGCCTCGCACATTGAATTGTTAGGGCCCCACCAGTCACATCTAATAGTTTTGAAATCTGGTAATCATCATCAAGTGTTTGTGGCCTCAAAATTCCTTGGCCATAGATAACACCTCTCTAGTCATTTTCCAACTGGTCGGGGCTCACTTGCTACCAACTAGTCATATAATTTCATCATTTGGCACTAGTCAGCTAGTCAGTTCTCACTGTTTTAAGCAGAATGATGGAGTAATCCCTGCTCACTACAAGTCTGTCCCAATTTACATTCCTTAGCATGTCTAAAGAGTTCTCACAAGGCGATGACATTTCTCTGCACAGTACCCCGGCTAGAGCAAGATCACTGGCCAGACAGATATATTCAGCAAGCCCCAGCTCCATCAGGTCCTAGACAATCCAAATAATTATAGCAGAGTTAAAATGCAGAAACATTGTGTATCTAGCGACAACAAGAAAAACAGAGTTATTCCGACTTATTAGATTCTAACCAGATATTCCAAAGTCAGGGCCCAGCGAGGAAGGATCTGTCCAACGCAGTCTGGCAGAACCACTGGATTTCCAGGATCTAATCATGGATTGACTTTACTACTATCTCACAGCAAATCACTACTGCAAGAAGGGCTGTCAGAAAATACTGAAACATCTTACAATAGAGCATATACTATATTTAACAAATTTGTCTCTGATTTTTATATAATAAACAACTCTATTGAAACTTTCACCACTTTTTGCCACCTCTCACTCAAATTGGCTCACTATTAAATACTATTACTACACTATTTAATACTATTAAACTATATTTAACAGGTATTCAACATCACATGCTAGCTTCCTTTCCAAACACTAAACCCTTTTCATCTTCTGACCTCATTAAGACCGTATTGAAAGGTATCCAACAACTCAACTTCTCCTAAACACCAAAATGACTTTCTATCAATAGTCCCAAATTCAGAACAATCTCATCAGAGCTGCTACTTACCTGGCCTTTTATGGGTTACTTAGACCCAAGGAATTCACTGTGTCTAAGTACTCAGACACTGGTAACTGCCTCAAAAAACAAGATTTAGACCAACAATAATTATATTTTATCACTAAAACAAACTAAGACGAGTAAAATAGACCCCCGTAGAAATCCCTTTTTAATCCGTCCAGTACTAAATGGTGTCCAGTAAAAATACTAGATGAACTCGCAGAGTCATTGACAGATAAATCCCCAATTCTCCTGTGCTATTGTTGCTTGGGAAGCCTCTCACAACTCCAAACTGTATCCTATACATTAGAATTCTGCTAGTCAGGTAAGACTTTGCCCTAGATCTTTCTCGGGACACTCTTTTCATATAGGAGTTACTTCCACTGCATCAAGTCACAACATATGCACACACATGATATAGAGCATGGGCCATTAGAAGTCATAAACTAAAATATGTATTCAGCCTTCAGCATCTTCATACAGAGCGTGGAGATGCTGAATGTAAGTGTTGCACAGTGTGCAACACTGGATTAGGAAGCACCTCTGGTGGCCATCTAAGTGACTGCCACTAGAGGTGCTACGAGTCAGCAATGTAAACACTGTGCCTTTTCTCTGAAAGGTAGTGTTTGCAGTGCTAACACTGCAGGGACATATTATAGACACCAGAACTGCTACATTAAGCTGTAGATGTTCTGGTGACTGTAGTGTCCCTTTAACCCCTTAAGGACACATGACATATGTGACATGTCATGATTCCCTTTTGTTCCAGAAGTTTGGTCCTTAAGGGGTTAAGAAAATATATTCCAGTATTGTTATTTAATATAACTTTTGGCAAAGAATCTCAACAAATGTATTACATATTTCATCCTATATAATTTTCAGTTTAAACACCCTCCGAATTCATCCAAGACTTATTAGCTTTGAATTCACTATCACATAATTGGAAATTCTTGTTCAAGGGACATGCATGACATGGTAAATAGCAAATAATTTATGCAAAAAATCCGAAGTGAAACTGTCTACTGTAGTCTTTTATAAATATTTATGATACTAATTAAAGAATTTCTTCTTGCATTGCCAGAGAACAGGCCAACCAGAGCTCATTTTAAAAACAGTAAATGCAGCAGGCAGAATGTTATTACAGCTCAGCTATAAACTATAATAGCAGTAATCTGCAGAAAGCTTAGTCTAAATATTTTATATATATTAGTTTGTGTGTTTTAAACAAACTGAAAAGTACAATTTGTAGAAGTGTGACAGTATGTCTGAGTAAAGCAACAAATATTCTAATTCATTGTAAAATGTGCCTACTTACATGGAAAAAGAGGCACATCCATTTTCTAAATTGAAGAAGTAATTTTAATTTGAAAAGTGTATTCAGTGGGTAATATAATGGGTACTTTACTGAAATGTACAGTATGAAAATCACCTAAGAAAGCTAACAAATAGCTGCAACAATGAACAGATCTGCCTAGTTTAATTATTAAAATTTCTGCATGCCATAAAATCTATCTAAATAATATATATATATATATATATATATATATATATATATATATTTACATATATACATGGTTTCATGGGACAAGGAAACCTAACTGGAGCTATTTTCCTTGATTTTGCCAAGGCCTTTGACACAGTAGACCACAACATTCTACTGCACAAACTCAAAAATTCAGGTATTGGTGATTGTTCGCTAACCTGGTTTCGATCATATGTATCGGATCACTCGCAATATGTGTCCATATCTGACAGTGACTCCCTCCCTCTCCCAGACACGTGTGGTGTTCCGCAAGGTTCCATTCTCGGCCCCCTACTATTTACATTATTTATAAACGATCTGCCTAATGTCTGCAAATCCTCAAATGTACACATGTACGCAGACGACACAGTGATCTATGTGAGCAAATCCGAGCTACCGCAGCTTGAGGCTGTGCTCCAAGACCAGTTTACAGAGGTAGAAAAGTGGATCGCAAAAAACAAACTCTTCCTAAACACTGACAAAACTGTCACAATGATCTTTGGAACAGTATCTAAAGTACATAAATTACACAATTCCCACCTAGCCATCAAAACAAATTCAAATGGCACACTGACTGCAGTCCACTCTTTCAAATACTTGGGTATGATATCTTTTTGCCTCCACATAGAAAAACTTGCATCTAAACTTTATCCAAAACTAGGTGCCCTGTACAGAAACAATCCTGCCTAAGCCCTACAGTAAAGGAAAAGATTGTACAGCAAATTCTGATGCCAATCATTGATTATGGGGATGTAGTATATGCATCTACACCGCAATCCCAAATTAATAAACTCAATACATTGTATAACTCGTTCTGACGATTTGTGCTACAATGTAATTACAGGACCCACCATTGTGACATGCTAAAAGAACTAAACTGGCTGTCGCTGGAATCCAGACACACCCTTCATCTTTCCAGCCTTGTGTTTAAGAGCTTTTCTGGGAAACTCCCACCCTACCTGAGCAAAATGCTCTCCTCAGCTTTTCCCACCTCCTATAACCTCCGATCCAGTACCAGCACTTTATTTAGTCTACCTCAATACAAAAAGAAAGCGGCCCGTTCTTCCTTCTCCTACAGAGCGCCGCAATTGTGGAACGACCTCCCGCACACATTAAAATCTTTCCCAAGCCTAAAGTCCTTTAAGAGATCCCTCTCTACATACCTTAAAATAGAATGCACATGTCATGGGTGATTATATATTTCCTACCTGTTCTATGGTAAATGTTGTATTTATTGTGTATTAATATTGTTTTTGTATTTTGTATTTGTATTGTATTTGTATTTTATTGTACCCTAATGTAACAATGCAATGTTTTGTGGACCCAGGACATACTTAAAAACAAGAGAAATCTCAATGTATCTTTCCTGGTAAAATATTTTATAAACCTAATATGTCTGTGCAAAAATGCCTCTGAGACAAACCAGAACATAATAGTCAGGTGTAAAATGTTAGTGGGGAAAGCATATACTGAGAGGCAAAACCAAGCTGCTGGGTTTGTGTAACAGAACATCTGCACAGAAAATGGGCTGGACTTGTCCAAGTCCAGATGGGAGGGTACCACAAAGGGTAGATGAGAAAAACAGGGCTAAGAGTCTTTGGGACTTTCCAGATCTATGACAGGCAAGCAAGTACTGGTCAACCAATCTGACATTGAGGCTATTTGTAAGAGCCAAAATGATTATTTAATCACAAAATAAAGTCTGCTCATATGGAACAACTCGATATGCACAGGCATTTAGTCTATTGGATTATACAGTTACAAGCACTGGGCAATGTGCACATTTTAATATTGAGCACTTTTGGCAGAAGGGTATGCAGAGATACCTGATCATGGTCTTTTCAGATGTCATGGGTCTCCCTCTCTCTTAAGGAATATCAAGATCCTCACAGAGTCCAAGAGAATCGCAATGGCTGTACACTGTCTTTCAGACATGATGATTTAAATATATAAATATGGCCCCAGGGAGGAGACACAGATATTGATTGATACCAGGATCACTCCAGCATGAGGAGGTATTTGACACAGTCTACACATAAAATCTGCAGTGAAACTAGAGTGCAGGCTGGGGGGGCCAGTTGGAGATACCCTTTGTTCCAGTCCAGGTTCTGCTTGCATAGTGAGGAAACATGAGGGAGTGTGCCACTAGATATGAGGGGATATTGTCTGACCTTCACTCCTCCCACACTACTTAAGCATATAAAGGTAGAACCCAAGAGGCAGTTATGGCCCAAACGTATCACTCACAAATTCTCACGTTGACACACATACTGCACACACCTACCCACACGCAGACACTGACAGCTATACACAGATTACACAGCCTTATACATCACGCACAGAAAGCCACAACATACACTTCACACATAGCTACAACACTTTCAGCCACCCTACACAACACACACACACCCACACCACACATCCACTTAACATTTTTTTTTAAATATTCACATTACATAACAATAAAAAAACAACATAGGGGAAGAATTTCCTGGTGCACACCCTAATAAAATGGGCTGCACATGCCTATGCGCACATGTGGTGGCTTAACTGGAGTCTTGGCAAATGAGTTGCCCAGATAGACCCAGCAAAGAGCATTAATACTGGCCAGACAGTCAGGCTGCTGTAGAAGCAGTCCTTCAGAGATTGTATATCTGTGATGTCATGACATGGGCGGATCATATAGGTAGGACTGTGTGATGTCACACAGGAGGCGGGCGGCAAATAATTTTTTTGCCTAGGGCGGCAAAAATCCTTGCACCGGCCCTGAGTGTGTGTGCATATGTAACTGTATGTTATATAGTGTATGTGCCTGACTGTGTGCACCTCTCTACTGTGTGATTGTGTCTATCTGACTCTATGCTTATGGATGAGTGACCATGTCTGTGTGTGTGTATGTGACTATCTGCATGTGCATGTGACTGAGTGCCTGTGACAGTGTATGTTTGTGTGACTATGTGCATGTGACTGTGTGTATGTATGTTACTGTGTGTCTATGTATATGTATGTGTAATTAACTGTGTGTATAATCACTTAATTATTTATGTTGCAACTGTGTGTGATTGTGTGTCTGTGTATGTGACTGTGTGTGTCTATGTTTGTATGTGACTGCATGTATTATTATTATTATTATTATTATCATTTCTATAGCACCAACATATTTTGCAGTGCTTTACAATATCATAAAGGGGGGAATTCATCAAAGATATTTAACAATACAAAATGTTAAACGAACAATAGGTTGATGGAGACCCTGCTCAAAAGAGCTTCTAATCTAGATATGGTGGGGATAAAAACACAATAGGAAGGGCAATGTGGGGATAGAAACCAAATGACAGAGTGTGTGTATGATTGCATATGTATGCATACATGCAAGCATGTTTTTTGTATGTGAGAGACAAATAAGGGTAAGAGGTTTGAGAAACAGACAAGAAGTAACGTGTGTTAAGAGACACACAAGAAAGTGAAAAGGTTCAACAGACACACAAGGTTGAAAGGAGGAATAGGAAAAACACAAAAGAAGAGTCAAGATACACAAAAAAGGATGAGTGACAAGTGACCTTGTTACGGCTTTGCTTAAAATGGACAATGTTCTATGCCATCAAAAGGGACTATAAAGGCAACTATTTCTGAGATGACATGGAACACCTTAAAGACATTAAATGGTTAAGCTGTGAACACTTTTTAGCTTGCTTTCAGTTGTGAATCTGATTTTTCTTGTGTTATAATTTGAAATACATCTAACATATAACCAACAAGTGAGAAAGCTAAAGGGATTTCAGGAATGAATTAAAAAAAAACAAAAAACTGGTATATTTCAATTTGTGTTTCATCCATTAACTAATGCAGATCGACGGATGATTTAATAGCTCAGCCTTTATTCCTGTCATGTAAATGTTCTGAAAGCAATCAAATGGAAACTTGAGATGCCTTTTATAGCACAATATGATACATAAAAGACCTATACAATAGTTTTTGTTTTTTTTAAATGCAAGCTATAGGGACACCAGTGAGTGAGTGGTGGCACTGGGCAGGCCCTGAAACGCACACTAGTGAAGGAAACTGACTGCTATTATACTACAGTCCAAAAAGTTTTTTTTTTTTTTTTTAAATGCAAGCTATTGTGACACCAGTGGGTGAGTGGTGGCACTGGGCAAGTGGGCACAGTATATGCTGTGAGCCTGACACACAGGCTGGCAGGCAGGCAGGCAACTGCAATTACATTACACAGAAAAAATAAAGCAGACTGATGTTCTAGCCCTAAAAATGGCTTTTTGGGGTGCTGTCCTTACAACAGAGATCAGATGAGTCCTTCAGGACTGTAGTGGACACTGAATACACTAGCCTAGCTATGAATTTCCCTATCAAATCAGTAGCAGCTACACTGTCCCTCCTCTCACTAAGAATGCAGCTTCACAATGAATGTAAAATGGATGCTGTCCAGGAGGTGGGAGGGTCTGGGAGGGAGGGTCTGCTGCTGATTGGCTGGAATGTGTCTGCTGACTGTGAGGTACAGGGTCAAAGTTTACTCAATGATGACTAATAGGGGGCGGACCGAACAGCGCATATGTTTGCCATCTGTGGCGAACGCGAACAAACGATGTTCGCCAGGAACTATTCGCCAGCGAACAGTTTGGGACATCACTACATGTCATGTTAGATTATGGAGGCAATATAGGCCAATAGTAGCAATAATATATAACATTATCTTTGAAAGCTTTATCTGACATTGGAGATTATATTCTGATGGGTTTAGACTGTGCTGATGTAGAAGGCTGTCAACTGATACAACTCCCTTACTCATAGTTTATTTTCACTAATCAGTCAGTTTTTACAACTAATATGTGAAATGCAATAAATAGAATATTCTCCATTTTGGCTGACTTGAAGGTTGAAACATCATGTTAATTTATCCAATTTATGTTAATTAAGACAATGTGGCTAAATTCATGGCTAGTAAGCAGAATATTACCAAGTATCTTCTCTTCATGACATGAAAGAACACTCCAAGCAAGCTATAATGGTTTCAGTGCCAGGAGTACCCTGGTGCCTCCCAATTGTAAGTAATCAAACTGTTTTTGAATGGTTTGACTCCTTATTTGTGGACCACCAGGACCCACTCCTTGTCTCTACTACCGACTATAGAGAGCCAGAAGCTCCTAACCATTATCTTTTATTTGCTCTCCTTACCTATGCCCTGCAGGTTAGGGCTAGATTATTTTCTGAGTGAGTCAGCTGATCACATACCTCCCAACATGTCAAATGGACAATGAGGGACACTTTACTTTTAGGGGTGTGGGTGTGGGTCGGCCAGGAGGGCAGGTCACGGCTGTACTGAGAAATTTTAAGTGACTTACTAATAACAATGTATGCAACTAAAATGTAATCTAGTCATTTAGAACAAGAGCATTATATCTTATTCACAAAGACGGATTTCTGACCTTAGGACCTTAGGTAAGAACAGTTTGCCTACTTACAGGGCACTCCTGGCACCATATCAACTGCAGCGAGCTATGATAGTTAAGATGTTTAGCGTGTACCTTTAAATGAATATATGATATATTGGTCAAGCAATTTATAATTAGAAAAAAGTCAGAATTATCAGCAAAACCTATCAATATCTTTTTGCTTAGTTTGTGAGTAAATTATAAAATTTTTTGTTTGCTTGTTTTTGCTAAACACTAGCAGTGGGTTTTTTGGGGATGTGCATGGACAAATAATTTGATTCGGTTCGGAAATTCGGGTAAGTAAAAAAAATTGTCTGCTTCTGCGCTTCGGCAATTCAGACCAATGGCATTCGGTCCGGTTTGGGACTTCTGCAATTCGGACATTCGTAAACATCCCTCTCTTGTTTTGCTACTTTTCAGAAATCTGAAGAAAATTGCCACCATAACCACTTATATATCTGTAGGGCTCCCTAACCCCTAACTCCTAACCACCACAACTATTTACATATCTATAGGGCTCCCAGTACCCGGACTCCCCAGTGGCCTGACTGCCACCACAACCACTTACACATCTATAGGGAATTAGCCTATTGGTCAAGATTACTGCTATTCTTCACGTCATTTTCCCTCCCTCTTTTGTTTTGCCATTTTTCAGAAATCCAAAGCACTTTGGCACTTCGGCACTTCGACAATTCAGCAATTCGGTTTGGGTCAGCACTTTGGAAATTCAGCACTTTGGCAATCCGGCAACTTGGCAATTTGAACTTTGGACATTCGTTAGAATCCGAATGTCTGAACTGAACCAAATTCGTCCAAAATGTATATTTTGGAACGAAACGAATTGCTCATGTCTAGTTATTTTCCAATGGTTTATTTTTGTGGTGTAGGTCAGGAGAGTGGGGGCTATTATATACAGTTACATGGCAGCTTCCTGGTGGGTTTAGGTACTTATGATAAGTGGGCTGTATTTACCTGGTTTAGGTATCTTGCACCTTGTCCCAACACTGTTTGACATATGAGCATTCATTAGGGTCTTCGATCACTGTATGTGTTGCACATCACTTACTGGACCAATCCAACTTTTTATTAAAAACAACCACTTGGGTCTTTTTTATGCCTATACATATTGTTTTCATATTTTCTTTTCTTTATTTTTGCAGCTAAATGTATTTAGTTTAATTATTCTTTTTTGTTATTGACATTTGTCTTCTTTATCTATTAATTTCAAACTGACCATCTGAAAGAGTGATATGTCAAATGCATTCAGTAAAGATCAAATCAGGCCATGGAGGAGCAGCATGTATATAGAACTCCATTACATTATAATCTATTTTCTGAAAAGTAATAGAAATATTTTAGAAACCTTTAGAAATGTGATGGCATCAGATATAAGCTACTTAATGCTGATGATACATATGAAAATATCATCATTAGTGATGTCGCGAACCCGAAATTTTCGGTTCGCGAATGGCGAACGCGAACTTCCGCAAATGTTCGCGAACCGCCCGAAACGCCATTGACTTCAATGGGGAGGCGAATTTTAAAACACACAGGGACTCTTTCTGGCCACAATAGGGATGGAAAAGTTGTTTCAAGGGGACTAACACCTGGACTGTGGCATGCCGGAGGGGGATCCATGGCAAAACTCCCATGGAAAATTACACAGTTGATACAGAGTCTGGTTTTAATCCATAAAGGGCAGAAATCACCTAACATTCCTAAATCACAATGAATATGGATTGACACCTGACATATGACATATTGACACCTTGACATATGGATTGACACCTGTCCTCAGAGCCCCTGATGCACACGGACACAGAGCAGAATAGAGACTGGTCCCCCTACATAGGGTCACTTGGCAGATATGGATTGACACCTGTCCTAAGGATCCCTGATACACACTGACACAGAGCAGAATAGGGACTGTTCCCCCTGCATAGGGTCACTTGGCAGATATGGATTGACACCTGTCCTAAGGTTCCCTGATACACACTGACACAGAGCAGAATAGGGACTGGTCCCCCTACATCGGGTCACTTGGCAGATATGGATTGACACCTTGTTACAAACTGCTATTTGTAACGGGCCCTTTAAATGGCAAATTGCCCTGCTTCCCTGGGTTGTGGAGAAGCCTATTTGCCAGCCTCCTCCCGCATGACTATGGCCCCTGGGAGATTGTGAAAATGTATGCACTTTTATTTGGTGTGTATGGCCCTTTAAGACTGTCGGTGGGCATATTGGGGCTTATGGACTCTTTATGTGACTGGTGCTGGCCCTTTAAACACCTTTTTTGGGACATCAGGAAGATTGGGACACTGCCCCTTTAAGGCCGTGTCCCCAGACTTGTTGGGGACACGGCCCCTTTAAGACGGTGTCCCCTGTGTCCCCAGACCTGGTGCAAACCCTTTGTGCCTGCCTTGCTATTTCCCACTTGGTTCAGTAAATGGGAAATTATTTCAGCTGCAGAGACTAAGTCCCATTCGGCGATGGGACTTAGTCGTTTTTTCAGCCTGAAATAGACCGACCTCACAGCCCAAATCTATGGAACTGTTTTGGGCAGGAAAATGTGCTTGCGGTCGGTCATAAAGGGACCTCCAGCTAACTTTTTAACCCCTGGATGGATTTGGCTGATTTTTGGTTATGTTTATGTTTTAAGTGTGCTGATTCCAAATATGTAATTATGAAGATGGGATGTGTAGTTTTAAAGTTACAGGGTATGGCTAAAAACTGTATTTTTACTGCCTGTGTTTAATTATGTTAATCTCTTCCCAAACGTCATTTCGTTCAAAGTGGAGAGAATGTTAAAAAAATATATTTTTGTTCGGAGTGTGAGAAATGCTTTTCAGCCGCTTCTAATCTTAAGCATCATTTGAGGAGCCATACAGGAGAGAAACCTTATTTGTGGTGTGTTTAGTATTGTTCTGATCAGTTTAATACCTTCCGCGTCTCCTATCAGTGGACGTGTATATGGCAGCCATTTTAGGAACCGTACACCTGGGACCCGAGCAAGGTCACCTCGTTCAACAGGCTTGCAGCGTATCCTCCAGGAAGAAGAGCCTGAACCCTTACCGGCTGCACGTGTCTTACCTGTACATGGAAAGCTGCTGTGGTTCCTTGATGAGCCAGCTGCCCGTGAGTTAACATGTCCCGTGGAGAAGCACTCTGTCCTGTAAAGCCTCACCAAAAAAAGGAGTGGTGTGTTTAGTACTATTTTTATCAGTTTAATACCTTCCGCGTCTCCTATCAGTGGTCGTGTACACGGCAGTAATTTCTGTAACAGGCAGATGGAAGAAGATGCTTGGTTGGTCCTCCTAACTGGAGACTGTGTTGCTGTACGGGTGGCAAGTGGAGCCATTTATAAAGTACACACTGCTTTATAAAGCCATTTATAAAGTACACACTGGCGGCTTAAACCCAAGTTGGTGGCGGATAAGTCACGCAAGTCAACAGGCATTCAGAGCTAAAATACAGCAGCGTGTGGACCATTTTTAGCCCAAGGCAGCTCATCTCATCAGGCCTTTTTTACATAGGGTCACTTGGCAGATATGGATTGACATCTGTCCTAGGGATCCCTGATACACACTGACACAGAGCAGAATAGGGACTGTTCCTCCTACATAGGGTCACATGGCAGATATGGATTGACACCTGTCCTCAGAGCCCCTGATACACACTGACACAGA
>OW240916.1:242487986-242527931 GCA_933207985.1 Pelobates cultripes
AGCTGGCAGGTAGAGACAACTATGCATTTACATTACATATAAAAATAAATAAAAAAAAAAGCATACCCTTATCCCTAACCTAGCTATGCTTTTCCCTATCTTATGAACAGCAGCTACACTTTCCCTCCTCTTACTAAGCATGCAGCTTGAGAATGAATCTAAAATGGATGCTTCCAGTAGGTGGGAGGGTCTGCTAGGGAGGGTGTGCTGCTAATTGGCTGGAATGTGTCTGCTGACTGTGAGGTACAGGGTCAAAGTTTACTCAATGATGACGAATAGGGGGCGGGTCGAACCGCGCATATGTTCGCCCGCCGTGGCGAACGCGAACATGCTATGTTCGCCAGGAACCGTTCGCCGGCGAACCGTTCGGTACATCACTAATCATCATAGATTCATTGCTCAGTAAATGTAGAATCCAACATTAATTTCTACATTCATCAGTTCATGTTTGCTGTGACAATTCCTGTTCTAGTGCCACAGGCACAACTTTAGCCTATGATTAAATATTTGTAGAATTACACGAAATTTATATTAAAAATGGAAATTCAATTACCTACATGTTTAATAAGAACATCTACTTGACATCCTCCCCTTCTATGTTCTTATTACTTTTTCATTTATATTTGTACTGTGAAGTGTTACTCATTAACTCTTTCACTACCATATTCAAAAAATAACACAGCTAACAAATGAAAAAAAGGCACAAAACTGACTGCTGAGCTGAAAGGACGCAGGTTAAAACAGCTCCTGCTCTCCCAAATACTTCTGATTAACGGGCATAAACAGCCTCCAAAAGACTTTTATGAGCCACCAACTGAGAGGTGACACTATGGAGCACACGCCGACACCAAACAAGCGACATTGCCTGCAGGACTTGCCAGAGCGACAGCCGCGGCCTACAAGCAAGGTTGGCGCGGGAGAGATGGCTGCTCCCCTGTCGCCATCAATGGCAGTAATCTTGAACAGGAGCCCTCGTTCCCCCCCCTATGGATCCTGGACATGGGCTTCAGATGTTGTTTTCCTCTTGTCAAGCTCCTGAACAACAAACAACGTCAGAAGCGTCTTACCTGGGCTAAAGAAAAACAGACCTGGTCTGTTGCTCAGTGGTCTAAAGTCCTCTTTTCTGATGAGAGCAACTTTTGCATCTCATTTGGAAATCAAGGATGCAGAGTCTGGAGGCAGAAGGGAGAGGCACACACTGCAAGATGCTTGAAGTCCAGTGTGAAGTTGGGGGGCCATGTCATCTGCTGGTGTTGGTCCACTGTGCTTCATTAAGTCCAGGGTCAACACAGCCGTCTACCAGGAGATTTTGGAGCACTTCATGCTTCCTTCCGCAGACAAACTTTATGGGGATGCTGACTTCGTTTTCCAGCAGGACTTGGCACCTGTCCACACTGCCAAAAGCACCAAAACCTGAATTATTGACTGTGGGATTACTGTGCTTGATTGGCCAGCAAACTCGCCTGACCTGAACCCCATAGAGAATCTATGGGGCATTGCCAAAAGAAAGATGAGAGACATGAGACCGAACAATGCAGAAGAGCTGAAGGCCGCTATTGAAGCATCCTGGTCTTCAATAACACCTCAGCAGTGCCACAGGCTGATAGCTTCCATGCCATGTCGCATTGAGGCAGTAATTGCTGCAAAAGGAGCCCAAACCAAGTACTGAGTGCATATGCATGCTTATACTTTTCAGAGGTCCAATATTGTTCTATGTACACTCCTTGTTTTATTGATTGCATGTAATATTCTAATTTACTGAGATTGTGGATTTGGGGTTTTCATGAGCTGTAAGCCATAATCATCGCACTTATGACAAATCACGGCTTGAACTATCTTGCTTTGCATGTAATGCATCTATCTCATACAGGGAGTGCAGAATTATTAGGCAAATGAGTATTTTGACCACATCATCCTCTTTATGCATGTTGTCTTACTCCAAGCTGTATAGGCTCGAAAGCCTACTACCAATTAAGCATATTAGGTGATGTGCATCTCTGTAATGAGAAGGGGTGTGGTCTAATGACATCAACACCCTATATCAGGTGTGCATAATTATTAGGCAACTTCCTTTCCTTTGGCAAAATGGGTCAAAAGAAGGACTTGACAGGCTCAGAAAAGTCAAAAATAGTGAGATATCTTGCAGAGGGATGTAGCACTCTTAAAATTGCAAAGCTTCTGAAGCGTGATCATCGAACAATCAAGCGTTTCATTCAAAATAGTCAACAGGGTCGCAAGAAGCGTGTGGAAAAACCAAGGCGCAAAATAACTGCCCATGAACTGAGAAAAGTCAAGCGTGCAGCTGCCACGATGCCACTTGCCACCAGTTTGGCCATATTTCAGAGCTGCAACATCACTGGAGTGCCCAAAAGCACAAGGTGTGCAATACTCAGAGACATGGCCAAGGTAAGAAAGGCTGAAAGACGACCACCACTGAACAAGACACACAAGCTGAAACGTCAAGACTGGGCCAAGAAATATCTCAAGACTGATTTTTCTAAGGTTTTATGGACTGATGAAATGAGAGTGAGTCTTGATGGGCCAGATGGATGGGCCCGTGGCTGGATTGGTAAAGGGCAGAGAGCTCCAGTCCGACTCAGACGCCAGCAAGGTGGAGGTGGAGTACTGGTTTGGGCTGGTATCATCAAAGATGAGCTTGTGGGGCCTTTTCGGGTTGAGGATGGAGTCAAGCTCAACTCCCAGTCCTACTGCCAGTTCCTGGAAGACACCTTCTTCAAGCAGTGGTACAGGAAGAAGTCTGCATCCTTCAAGAAAAACATGATTTTCATGCAGGACAATGCTCCATCACACGCGTCCAAGTACTCCACAGCGTGGCTGGCAAGAAAGGGTATAAAAGAAGAAAATCTAATGACATGGCCTCCTTGTTCACCTGATCTGAACCCCATTGAGAACCTGTGGTCCATCATCAAATGTGAGATTTACAAGGAGGGAAAACAGTACACCTCTCTGAACAGTGTCTGGGAGGCTGTGGTTGCTGCTGCACGCAATGTTGATGGTGAACAGATCAAAACACTGACAGAATCCATGGATGGCAGGCTTTTGAGTGTCCTTGCAAAGAAAGGTGGCTATATTGGTCACTGATTTGTTTTTGTTTTGTTTTTGAATGTCAGAAATGTATATTTGTGAATGTTGAGATGTTATATTGGTTTCACTGGTAATAATAAATAATTGAAATGGGTATATATTTGTTTTTTGTTAAGTTGCCTAATAATTATGCACAGTAATAGTCACCTGCACACACAGATATCCCCCTAACATAGCTATAACTAAAACAAACTAAAAACTACTTCCAAAAATATTCAGCTTTGATATTAATGAGTTTTTTGGGTTCATTGAGAACATGGTTGTTGTTCAATAATAAAATTAATCCTCAAAAATACAACTTGCCTAATAATTCTGCACTCCCTGTATATTAGTTTCCCCTTTTATGTTGCATTACTGAAATAAATGAACTTTTGCACGATATTCTAATTTTTCGAGTATCACCTGTACAAGGATTAACCATGCTGTACAGGATTAACCATGCAATTCAACCATTCAGACCGCTCTTAGTGATATTGCATAGCATGGAATATTTTTCCATATAGTGTAATAACCGACATAGGTTGGGAAATCTTTTATAAGGTCTTTCCCTGCAATGAGAACTCAGGCTTTGGTAAGCCCTTGTAGGGTGAAGAAAAATGTATTTTATAGCATCATGTGTTTTTATTATTTTTTTTTAAAGATGTTTAAACTGGATATATTTTTTATTTTCATTAGTTGCGTCGGGATTTATGGATTTTTATTTCGCCTTTTCTGGGGCTGAAGATAAGAAAAATAACATTTAAGATGGATACTGGTATAGTTTTACTTTACAGATAATAGCTTTATTGCCCCACTCATTATAATTAATAATGGGGGAAACGAGAGGATAGGGAACCCCTAGTCACATAAAGGAGATAGGGCTAACCATGCTACTGTTTGGGGGCAAAAAGCATGTCCAGAACTCCATTGTTTAATCAATAAATCAATTAAATCCCCCACCTTCTATCATGGGTGGGAGCTAGGGGAGACTCTAGGTCCTCCCCTTGAATATTATTATTAGGTACCCCACCCACTGCCAATGGTAGGAGGTCAGTTAGTCACTGTCTTCCCTCCCTGAATATTCTAATAGTCCAAACCTGCTGACCATGGGTCAGGCCAGGGGATATAAGGATGTAAATATTGAATTAAATAGCCCCCACCATATTTTCTTGACTGGGTGTCTGGGGGGGGGGGGCTATATCCCTATAGCTGCACATTTGCTAGTTTTAAAAGTTTAGTAGACATGCCCCGCCTATGGTATGGCAGGTGGAGGCATAGGAAGATTTTAAGCCCCCTTTATACTAACATGATGGTCTTATTGACTCCCCTTTTTTTATTTATTACTTTTTTATTTTTTTTATTTTAATATTTTAACTATTTTGATGTGGTGGCTACTTAGCAAGCGCTGGCCATCCAACCCATAATTAACCTTTGCACAACTAAAGGTTTTTAACTGTTTGCCCTGTTTCGTTTTTGTTTAGTTTTTTAAATCTGGGCCAGGATTTGAATCTTCCAGGTCTGGATATCAAGCATTTGATCTGGCTTTCGGTTGTCCAGCAATGGTCAGTTTGGCTGAAATCCAGACAAACTGTAGGAACATTTGCAGCCTGGGTTGCAAATTCTGGGCACTGTAGAATAGCATGTACAATGCAGCCGGCTGGTTTTGCCCCATATGGTACAGTGAATAACACAGTGTGTATATTTTTGAGGAAAGAAGCTTGTAATTTCCAAGAGCATAATGGCAACAGTAGCAAGCTGCAATTCAAATCCATATTTTACTAGAAATAAAATAAAAAATAACAAATGAGTAAAAATTCTAAATCAGTGTATCAAAGTCAGTGTAAATATCACTGGCAATAAAAGCTAGGTAAGATGAACTCTTTATATATTTATTTATTTTACTGTTTTTTATTGGATGATGAGAGGTGTGACTATTTCTGTCCAACCTCTCTCTGTTGACTACTGGCACTATCATGGACGTCAGCAGGAATTTTTCCGGGGGTGGGGGGGCATAATTGTAATGACATCCATGCTTGGCCCCTTTTTGACACTGTCATGAAGGGGAGGAGCATAGTCATTATCACATAAAGCAAGGGTGATAATGGTGTCAGGAATACAATTAAAGGACCACTCTAGGCACCCAGACCACTTCAGCTTAATGAAGTGGTCTGGGTGCCAGGTCCTTCTAGGGTTAACCCATTTTTTTATAAACATAGCAGTTTCAGAGAAACTGCTATGTTTATTAATGGGTTAAGCCTTCCCCCTAATCCTCTAGTGGCTATCTCATTGACAGCCACTAGAGGCGCTTGCGTGCTTCTCACTGTGATTTTCACAGTGAGAGCACGCCAGCGTCCATAGGAAAGCATTGTAAATGCTTTCCTATGCGACCGGCTGAATGCGCTCGCAGCTCTTGCCGCGCGTGCGCATTCAGCCGACGGGGCGCAACAGAGGCGGAGAGGAGGAGGAGAGCTCTCCGCCCAGTGCTGGAAAAAGGTAAGTTTAAACCCCTATTCCCCCTTCCAGAGCCGGGCGGGAGTGGGACCCTGAGGGTGGGGGCACCCTCAGGGCACTATAGTGCCAGGAAAACGAGTATGTTTTCCTGGCACTATAGTGGTCCTTTAAAGGAACATTCTGGTCATCATAACAACTTCATCTAAATGAAAATGCTATGATGCAAGGAGGCCTCTAGCCGCTCTCTTTCCTTTAAAGGGTGAAACCGCTCTCAAATTGTTTAACCCCTTAAGACCGCAGCCAAATGTGCAAGTTGTGATCAAAACAAAACGTAAACAAATCCTGACATTTGCGCTATGTCTGTCCAACCGTAATTCACCTCTTTCCTATTAAATGCACCCACACTTATTATATATAATTTTATTGAGGGTAAACAGGGCTTTCGTTTAACATCAATTATTTAGGTATGGAACATAATTTAATATAAAAAAAATATTAAAAAAATGGGAGAAAATAAGAATTTTTAAAAAGAATTTAGTTCTACGTGACATTTTAACTGTGAATGTCAAAATACTGTTTGCTTTTACTGCAGTAACATACACATATTTGTATTCAGCGATGTCTCACAGTACCCCCTATGTACAGGTTTTATGGTGTTTTGGGAAGTTACAGGGTCAAATATAGCGTGTTACATATTTCAGTTTTTTCACATTGAACTTCGCCAGATTGGTTACGTTGCCTTTGAGACCATATGTTAGCCCAGGAATAAGAATTACCCCCATGATTGCACACCATTTGCAAAAGTAGACAACCCAAGGTATTGCAAATGGAGTATGTCCAATCTTTTTTAGTAGCCACTTGGTCACAAACACTGGCCAAAGTTAGTGTTAATATTTAAAATGCAAAAAACTAATTTGAACGCACATTTTGGCCAGTGTTTGTGACTAAGTGGCTACTAAAAAAGACTGAACATACCCCATTTGCAATACCCTGGGTTGTCTACTATTGCAAATGGTATGCCATCATGGGGGTAATTTTCATTCCTGGGCTACCGTACGGTCTCAAAGGCAACTTGGCGAATTTTAATGTGAAATAACTGAAACGCAAGCCTTATATTTGACTCTGTAACTTTTGAAAACATCATAAAACCTGTACATGAGGGGTACTGTTATACTCGGGAGACTTCGCTAAACACAAATATTAGTGTTTCAAAACAGTAAAACGTATCACAACAAATATGTCGTCAGTGTAAGTGCCATTTGTGTGTGAAAAATACATAAAATGTCACTGTCACTGTTTTGAAACACTAATATTTGTGTTCAGCGTAGTCTTCCGAGTAAAACAGTACCCCACATGTACAGGTTTTATGGTGTCTTGGAAAGTTACAGGGTTAAATATAGTGCTAGAAAATTAGATTCCCTGAACTTTCGGCCTGGGATGTCAGGCAGGTCCTGCAAATTGTAATGAATAAAATGACCTAATTACCGGTATGTAAATTTATGTGTGTGTGTATATATATGTATATAATTATTTTGATTTTTATTTATATATAGCTATATATATATAGTGAAATATACGTATATACTTATGTATATAGATATATATTATTTTGTTTTACATGTATTTTGATATCAATATATATATATATATTAATTTTAAAATACAGTTAGAACGAAATTACGCATGTATATATATTTTTTATCTATTTATTTTTTATTATTTTTTACATTTTATTTTTTAACGTATTTATATATTTATTTATTTTTTATTATATAGAAATATATATATAATGAAAATTATATATATATATATAATCAATATCATTGTACGTGTATTTTGATATTAATATATATATATAATTATGTATATATTAATATTAAAATACACGTAGAAAGTGTATGTGTATTTATGTGTATGTGTGTACATGTGTATATATATATATATATGATCTAAGTATATATTATTTAATTTTACACTGTTTTAACATCTTTTAATTTTATTTCCAGGCAGCAGGGGGAGTACCTGTCATTACAGGCACTCCCCCTGCTGGCAATGCCTTGGACGGCTATGCCGTCCATGTGATGGCTGGGTCCTGGCAAGGACCTTGCGATCACATGGCACAGGGGGGCCGAAGAGTACGGAGGGGGACTCCCTGGGCTCCAAGGTAAGTCCCCATACCGCAATCAACGGCGTGGGATCACCGGCGACCGAATAAGTACAAAAGATTGCAGGGCGTTCTATGCCGCCCTGCGGCGTTTAGAACCATCTAAATAAGGACGGCATAGAACGCCCTGCTGTCTTAAGGGGTTAACCCCAAAGGTTTCCTCCAGCTCCAGGTCGCTCAGTGGTATTCGGCTTCTGAAACGGAGTGTCAGGAAGTGCAGATTGACGTCAGGCATGGGTGCCCTGATTGGCTAGAGTGGTCAGCTGACACTCTAAGCCAATCGCTAGTTCCCGATTCATAAATGTTTTAAAGTTTTTATGAATAGGGAGCTACGGCTTGGCTTAGAGTGCCAGCTGACTGTTGTAGCCAGTCAGAGGCACCCCTACCTAGCGACCCTCTGTGTTTCCTTACACTCAGTAAATAAAAGTGAACACATTAACACTAATATGTTTTTTACCTGGGGAGAAGAGAAGGTCTAAAGTTTCCTGCCAGGCCCAGGTACCAAAGCCTTATGATGTGGTGTCCAGACTGAAGTGGAGGGATCACTTCACTTGTCCTTCCTGCTCCAATCTCATTTTCTTCTCCATTTGACACAGTCTTCTTTTTCTTCTGACACGGTCTTCTCTCTTCCTTGGCACCTTCTGCTCCTTTACATTTCTGCTACTTTCTGCTTATTTTGCACCCTTCTGCTCCTTTCTCTATCTGATCCCTTTCTGCTCCTTGTAGACCCTTCCTGCTCCTTGCTGCCCCTTTCTGCGCCCTCCTGCTTCTTGCTGCCCCTTCCTGCTTCTTGCTGCCCCTTCCTGCTCCTTGCTGCTCATTTCTGTTCCTTTTCCTACTTTACCTTTGTGCTCCTTGCTGCCCCTTCCTTGATTTCCCTTTCTGCTAATTTCTGCTCATTGCAGACCCTTCCTCCTTCTTGCTGCCCCTTCCTGCTTCTTTCTGCCCCTATCTGCTTCTTTCTGCCCCTTCCAGCTCCTTTCAGCCCCTTCCAGCTCCTTGCTCACCCTTTCTGTCCCATGTAGAACAATCCTACTCCTTGCTGACCCCTCCTGCTCCTTGCTGCCCATTCCTACTCCTTGCTGACCCCTCCTGCCCCTTGCAGACCCTTCCTACTCCTTGCTGACCCCTCCTGCCCCTTGCTGATCCCTCCTGCCCCTTGAGACCCTTCCTACACCTTGCTGACCTTTCCTACTCCTTGCTGACCCTTCCTGCTCCTTACTGGTCCCTCCTGCTCCCTGCTGCCCCTTGCCGACCCCTCCTGCCCCTTGCAGACCCTTCCTGCTCCTTGCTGACCCCTCTTTCTCCTTGCTGCCCCTTCCTACTCCTTCCTGAAACCTCTTGCCCCTTGCAGACCCTTCCTACTCCTTTCTGACCCCTCCTGCCCCTTGCTGACCCCTCTTGCCCCTTGCTGACCCCTCTTGCCCCTTGCAGACCCTTCCTACTCCTTGCTGACCCTTCCTGCTCCTTGCTGACCCTTCCTGCTCCTTGCTGGCCCCTCCTGCTCCTTGCTGCCCCTTCCTGCTCATTTCTGCTCCTTCTACTTCACCCTCCTGATCCTTGCAAACCTTTCCTACCCCTTCCTGCTTCTTGCTGCCCATTCTGCTCTTCCTATTCCTTGCAGACCCCTCCTTCCCCTTGCAGAACCTTTCTGCTCCTTCTACTCTACCTTCCTGTAGGCTGTCTCCCCCATCCCTCACTTACCTGATCTGTAGGCTGCCCCCCATGCCTCACTTACACCTGATCTGTAGGCTGCTCCCCCCATGCCTCATTTACCTCATCTGAAGGCTGCCCCCCACAATATCTCACTTACCTGATCTGTAGGCTGCCCGCCATCCCTCACTTACCTGATCTGTAGGCTGCCCCCCCCATGCCTCACTAACCTGATCTGTAGGCTGTCTCTGCAGTTGCTAGCTGCTGCTCCCCTGCGAATGCAGTCAGCAGAGAGAAGCCTTTCTCCATTCACCTACTGGCCGTCACCTGTATTGCAGTTTATTATTATTATTATTATAAGACAAACGAAAAAGAGCAGCACAAGGTAAAAAATCCATTAATACTGACTTGTGGTATCTTTTTAGATGTTTCTTTATACCAGCACTAGTGAGATGACCCTTCACTTAACTCCTACTCACTTCCTTGCTGCACAATTTGCAGTTTACAAGGCGGCCTATTTGAAGGCACGCAAAGTGATCACAAACTTTGCTTTGTTGGCACTATATATTAGCCTCTAACCTTTGCCTTGAGTCTTCTGAAGATGCAGACTAATTAATGCTGATGCAAATGTTGAGTGTGCCAGTGCAGGTGATGTGTTGATGGTGGTAGTTGTTGTGGGGGTGCTGATCGGTGGCGGCTCTAGACTTTGTGAGGCCTTAGGCAAAACTCAATCATGAGGCCCCCACTAACACCCAAAGTAAAAAAAAAAAAAAAATAGGGATTGCATTGTGTATAAAAGGTGCTGTAGTTTTATTGAAGGACAAGCTTGCAGCGCTGGATACAGAGAGCTAGTCTCTGTATTCATTGTTCAGAGGAATGCAGTGTCATGGCTCCCTGTGCCATGGCATTGTGAGCTCTCTGACTGTAGTTATGGCATAATTTGCAAACTAAATTCATTTGCAATAAACAAATTTAATTAGCAATTATGCTATTCATTTATACACGACTAAGGGGTTTGATTACATAGCCTTGCAGTCGTGTATATATAAGTGCATGTATTTCTGAGTTTACCTGGCATTGTCTACCTGTGTGTGACAGGGTTTGGGGTGAGTGTAAGGGATTTTGTGGTAGGGTGAGTGTGGCAGGGTGAAGGGGTTGAGTAGGACAGACTGATAGAAGATGAGTGTGACAGGGATGGGGGTTGAGTGTGACAGTGAAAGAGAAGGTAAGTCTGACAGGATTGAGGGGCGTTAATGTGATAGGGTAAGAGTGGCAAAGCAAGGGCAGGTGAGTTTGGTATGGTTGGAGTGCGTGAGAGTGACAGGATTAAGAGGGGTAATAGGACTTTGGCTTGGTGTAGGGGGTGACAGTGTGTGGGGACTGAATGTGTTTTTGGAACGGTGATAGTGTATGTGTCGGGGGTTACAGTGTGTATGAAGGGGGTGTCAGTGTGTGTGGTAATGATAGGGTATGGGTGGGGGATGACAAGGTGTGCGGAGGAAGGTTGTGACAGCTTATGTGTGTGTGCTGGGGGCTGTGTCAGGGTGTGTGTGGAGAGGATGTGATAGGGTGGGTATGGGGTGACAGGGTATGGTGGGGGCTGTGACAGGATAGGGGGGCTGTGACAGGAGAGGGGGCTGTGAGAGGATGGGGAGTTTTGACAGGGCAGGGGTGGTAGTGGTGGTGTGACATGGCAGGAGTTGTAGGGGGCTCTGACAAGGCAGGGAGTTGTAGGGGCTGTGACAGAATAGGGGGCTGTGAAAGGGTAGGAGATGGTGGGGTCTATAACGGGGTAGGAGGTGGTGGGGTCTGTGACAGGGTAGAAGATGGGGGACTGTGACAGGGTAGGAGGTGGGGAATTGTGCAAGGTAGGAGGTGGGGGCTGTGACAGGGCAGGGGTTGTGACAGGGCAGGGGTGACAGGGCAGAGGTGGTAGAGGCCTGTGACAGGGAAGGTGGTGGTGGGAGCCTGGAGAAGAGGATGGCTGGGGCAGGGGGATGGTAGGGGGCAGTGACAAGGTAGAGGTGGTAGGGGGGCAGAGGGTGGTAGGGTGCTTGGGGCAGAGGGTGGTAGGGGGGCTGTGACAGGGCAGAGGGTGATAGGGGGTAGGGGTAGGGAGTGGGGGGGAGCTTAGACTGTAACAGGGCAGGGGGTCATAAATACCTTTATAATAAACTGATTCCCTGGTGGTCCGGTGGGAAGGCTGTATCCCTGGTGGTCCGGTGAGCTCCCTATCCGGTCTGCAGCTCCGCCGGGTTCAGAGCTGCAGACCAGGTGGTAAATCTTATGATCTACAGTCAGAGCATTGCCATGGTAACCTGTGGCAATGCTCTGATTGGCTGAGATCGTGAGACACCTCAGTCTGTAGCTCTGCACCTGGCAGAGCTGCAGACTGGAGGCTGGCTCTCTCCCGGGCAGACAGTGTGGAGGGGCCTCGCACCCGGTGGCATAAAGGGCAAGCTGCTGGACACCTCCTGTGAAATGTCACACTGCCCTAAGGCGATTTTGCCAAATTAGAGAGCCGCTTCAGTGCCCACATTGGTATAGTTAGTACTCCAGTCTTTGCATTTCTGTTTCTCTATCTAGCTTATATCTAGATTTAGATGTAGAGATGTACAAGCCTGTTACTCAAGATGTATAATATTAATTATACATCTAAATGCCGTAAGTGAACTGCTTTATGTCTTTTACAATTTCCCAAATTAAGCATGTAGTGGATGTTAGGGATGGCACTGGTACTGTACTTATATAAAAATATATTTTTTTCATTTAATTATTAATCATGGATCTTCCACTGTGCCATTGGTTTGCATGAAGCTTAGAGATGTAATTGTATTACTTTCTTTTATGTGAACTGACAATGCATATGTTAAATTAGTATTTGCATTTTAAAAATTTAAGCATTCTTGTAAAATATATTTGTAATACATTATTTCATGTTTGCATAACACTGTCATGGTCAATATTTTGACCGGCAGGTACAATTTATAATTTAACATCAAGGAAATAGATCAAAGCAAAATGTATTTTGCAAAGATTCTGCCAAATGTTTGAACAAGCTCAAAGAGCCTTTACAATATACAAAACATACAGATTGTGTACTCTGTGAAATGAATAACTTCAATAGATTTCATGGTGTGAACTTAATGTGATTGGTTGCCCTCAAACTTAACCACAGAAAAGTATGGAACAAGCCAAGTTATTTATATATGCATATCAGAAGCAATTAAAAAACCATTGAACCCATTTTGCTAATGAAGCAATATTGGTGTGCAGTCTTTTGGTGTATAGTGTAGAGCCTCACTACTCAATAACATTTAGAAGTTAAATCACTTTGTTAAGCAACCCTAGTCACACTTTCATGCAGGTGACTTGCACAGCCTTCATAAGCACTTCCTGTAAAGATAGATCTAATTTTTAAACATTCTGTTTAATTTACAATTTATTATCTAATTCTGTTTTAGCCTTCTAATCCCTGTGAGAGCCTTCATTGTGTGATTAAGGTTCAATTAACACAGCAGGATATTTAAACTTCTAAAGCAAGAAAACATCTGATCTAAATTTAAAAGCAGAATAAATTATATAAGCTAGTTATTTTCAAGCCTATAGTATCCATATAATGTCTGATTATTCAACTGTATTAATAGATATCTTATAAAGTAAGCTCTGACAACCGCTGTAATTAGCCTCTTCCAAGGGCCTCTTCCAGAAGTCCCTATTATATTGGAGAAATCAGTGATTGCCTGAGGCCTGACTAATATAATGTGCATGATTTAACCACAGGGGTCTAAAATAACATAGGGAATCCAATTTTTGCTTTTAAGAACTACTGTTTTAGAACACCTTAGCCTGACCTTCTCCAGCTCTGCATCATTCTTCATGTAGTGCTCTACACTTCTGCCATCAGCTGACACTGTAGACACCCTTTACAATACAAATGCTCTTGACTCACAATGCTGTATTTAGGATTCCTGTTAAGTTCACTGTTGATCCAGGTACATCTGCACATTCAAATGTTTTTTGAGCCGAATAATTGCTCACTGTAACCTCTTTCTACAGTTTCTTGTCCCTCACAGACAAAGTTGGTAAGATACTATTCACCCACGTTAAATAACTCCATTATTACCTTGTCTTTGTTTAATATAACTTCCAAGTGGCAGACTAATGCAGCTATGGTATATAATTTAGTTCACAGCTGCCTTTCACAGGGTGTTTGATGAAGCTAAGAACTTCATGGACATTAAACAGCAGAGGGGATTTCTAGGTTTCAGAAACACCAAAGGCTTGAGCCCAAAGGGAAACCTGAAGACCTCCTAAACTGAAAGAGATCTGGGTTTTTGTATCTATCCTCCTCTTTACAAAGTGCTGCTAATACTATTCAGGATCACTTAAGAACCACTCTTAAATCATAGCAGTAAGCAAACACTGCAGAACTAGGTATTCTATGCAATCTCACCATGGGGTGAGCAACATACACATTCCTTCTTCTTGTGTTCAAAATGGATGCCATCCCCTCTCCCTAAGTAGCTTGGCAGAGAACTATGCTAGTACATGGCTGCTTTGACAAGCAACTGCTTTATGTAAATTATACCATTCACCAAATGTAGCGATCTGAGGCAATGTCTATGTTAAACAGATTTGTTTCTTACTTGTGGCAGATCTTAGACTATATTCTGATTCCCAGGACCTTTTTTTCAGAGAAAATGTAGTGTTTACATTACAGCCTAGTGATAATTCCACTGGCCACTCCTTAGATGGCTGCTAGAGGTGCATCCTGGGGCAGTCCTACCTAGTGTGCATCACTGCCATTCAGTATCTCCACCCTCTGCATGCAGACACTGAACATACGTCATAGAGATGCATTGATTCAATTGATCTCTATGAAGGAGATGCTGATTGGCCAGAGATATGTTTGACTTGTGTTGGCTTTGCCCCTAATCTGCCTCCATGATCGTCTCAGCCAATCCTATGGAGAAGCATTGTAATTGGCTCAGACCACAACTTCTGATGATGTCAGCAGACAGAGGAAGTTCACAGGCAGACAGGGCAGAAGTAGCAGCTGCAGACTTGAATGGAAATAAGATTTTACTATATTTAGGGAGGGAAGAGGGGACCAGGGGGGCTATATGGTGGTTTTAACACTATAGAGTGAGGAATATATGTTTGTGTTCCTGACCCTTTTGTGTCCCTTTACATTTGAAATTAATTTTGAATTATCTTTGAATTCCTGACATCCTTGCTTTAACCATGAAAAGCTAAAACTATTTGCAATACATGGACAGGGATCTCCTTACTTATGTAATGAGTGTAGGATGTTAATGTAATTTCACTTTCAGGTTTCTGACACATTATTTAAATACAGGACAATTAACTAATTCAACACTCTGGCTGCTGCTATTTCATTGAATGGCTTGTGCTAAAACGAAAAAAGTGTCTTACATAACTGGGATTTTTTTTATCAATACAAAAAAATTGTACTTAAAATGTGTTTTGTATTGTAAAATGTATTGAAAATCTTTTTTTTTTTTTTAAAGTTACAATTGAAAAAAATATATATACAGTTAGCTTATTTTCTGCACCATAAAGTCCTTTATTTATTTAGAGAATGGTTTAGAACATATTTTGTATTCGCTAATTAAAATATAGAAATGCTTGTGCTGCAACTAAATGATTTGTGGAAGTTCATTTTCATGACATTACACATATTTTTCTAGATTAGTGAGAACTGAGATTTCTATATCTGTTTTCCTGTGACAAAAGCAAGAGATGAACACAGACAAAACTTTTTTTGTCTAAATAACATTATTCACAGAGAGAAAATCTGGGAGACCGAAAAACAGGGGTCATCAAATACACAAGCACAACGAGAGGAGAGACATAGTGTGTGAAACACAGTTGAGAAAGGCACAGGAACAGATCAAAACAAAAAGACACAGGAACAGATCAAAACAATTAGAGACAACCACATCAAAATTCCAATGGTCAGTTCCACCTTTGCCCCCTATAAAAAGTGCTATGCCATAAAAAAGATTAGTTTTAGACACTTTTTGAAACCATGAAATCCTTGTTTTTTTTAATCCACAAACTAACCACAGCTGGTATATCTTTATAATACCATGGCCATTTATCTCTGCTTGTTTTTAAAAGTCCATTAACATGAAATAACATAAACACAGTTTTAAATTTTTATTGTTTGGCTAGACATAAACAAAAGTAGCCATAAATAAAGTAATGTTCACGAAAGTCATGTGTAGCTTTTGGAGAAAAAGTTTTATTTTCAATTGAAGAGAAAACATGATCAAAAATATTGGAATTCTGAGTCATATCAACACACAACTCTAGAAACTTTTTATTATTTTAAGACAAAGATGTCATCTTTTAATGATGGGGCAAGAAAGGTCCTAAAACGTATTGATTTGTGTGCCAGACCTCTGAGTTTCTTCTAATACAGGATCATAGAGTTGTTCTGTAAGGGTCCTTGATAAACATCTCCAGTGAAATGTACGTCAGGGCTCTCTTGCCAGTCTTACTTTTCTTATGATTTATATGATTCGCATACATTTTGATGCTTTTTTTGCACTGGCTTTCTCTCCATTTAACATAGGAAGCAAGTAGCTGAGAATGTAATGCGAGAGCAGAGTTTAGTCTAGTTAAGAGTAGCTGTGTTTGACATTTGTTAGCCTTAGTGATAGGCATCCTGGAAGGCACAGTTAGGGACAGGTATATTTATGATACCTTTTATCTCTCTGATTGTTTTCCGGGGTTGTTGATATACTAGACTCTGCAACATCTCTCTATATCTTCCATAAATAGAACCCAGCTTACAATATAGTCCTCTTTTATGATGTTTTCTCTCTGTTGTTCACTGATACACACAGCATTTTGTCTTGACTTATTATTCCATTAACCCTCCCAGCTTCCTAGGTTTCAGCAATGACACATCACATGCCCTTTCAATTACCACATTTTAACATACAGAAGTATTCAAATAGACTTATTAAAAGTTACATTTTAACCACTGTTTTTTGCTTTTTAGCTTTTCAGTTCATTTTAGACACATCATTCAGTGATTGTGCATTAAGTGCGCAAAAGTTAAATACGAGCTTTTTGTACATGGAACTTTTTGGAGTTACCTGATTTTTCCACGATGCGCTATATCCATTTAGAGTGCAGAGTTACACAGATTGCAATCCGTGCACTTTCCACAGATTTCTTACAAAAGTGACATGGATGCTCATGAAAAATGGAAGTCCTTCAAACATTTTTCCCAGAACGTGAAAACTCAACGCAAGTTCCTTTAGCTCAGAGCTACAGAAAAAGTCAAGGATCGTTTGCCAGGGTACCCATTATTATATTATTGTACCAACCATGTGTGTCATTAGTTAGGTGTGCCATTAATAGCCACATGCATTTTTTTCCATTGCCTCTACACTATGCAGCTTTTGACTACTTCATTTGTTAGAGAATCCACTATACCAAGTAAGCTTGCAACAGCTCAGTGTGCCAAGCATTTGTAACAGTGCTACATTGCACCAGTGAGACAAGTTCTCCCAAAACCCATGACCACTTTGTGATTTTTCAATGGAAACATTTTTAAACTTGCTGGTAGGAGAAAGATACTTGCCTAATAATGCAATCTGACCGAGTTTATAAATGTTCATTAGATACTTTTCAAAGTTTCTTGCTTTATTTTGGTTTGCATATTTATATATATATATGTGTAAAGTGTTTGCTTACTGGTTTAAAAGAATAATTGTCAAATGCTGGATGTCTCTGTAATCACTCTGTATCACAGTTCTTTCATATACGTCAATTCTGGCACAACACTGACTTTTTATCATTCTTGCAACAGCCATATTGCTCGTCTGTATCATCATTTACAGTTGCTGGTATTACTGGAAATCATATTATGGCCATCTTGTAAAGTCCGCTGAAGTCATCCGCAGCATTTTCAAAAGTCCTTAAAGGACCACTATAGTGCCAGGAAAACATACTCGTTTTCCTGGCACTATAGTGCCCTGAGGGTGCCCCCACCCTCAGGGACCCCCTCCCGCCGGGCTCTGGAGAGAGGAAGGGGTTAAACACTTACCTTTCTCCAGCGCTGGGCGGGGAGCTGTACTCCTCCTCTCCTCCTTGCTCGCGACGTCATCGGCTGAATGCGCATGCGCGGCAGGAGCCGCGCGCGCATTCAGCCGGTCGCATAGGAAAGCATTTACAATGCTTTCTATGGACGCTTGCATGCTCTCACTGTGATTTTCACAGTGAGAAGCACGCAAGCGCCTCTAGCGGCTGTCAATGAGACAGCCACTAGAGGCTCTGGAGGCTGGATTAACCCTCAGTATAAACATAGCAGTTTCTCTGAAACTGCTATGTTTATAAAAAAAGGGTTAATCCTAGAGGTACCTGGCACCCAGACCACTTCATAAAGCTGAAGTGGTCTGGGTGCCTAGAGTGGTCCTTTAACTTATCCTTCTACCAATATATAGCGCTTTGAGTTCCATAATGGGCAATAAAATCACATAGTACAAAAGTCATCTTAAGTATTTTTTTATCAATTAATTAAATTATTAACGCTTAACAATTCTGTTATTAAATCTTGCTTATTTAATATCAAGGTACTCAAGCATACTCAAGGTACTCAAGGGATATTCTTAAAATCACTGGCTCTTAAAGACGTATTCTGCAGGCCTTCTATGAAAGAATAAAAGGCTAGTGTCTTACATAATCCTCGATTTAATAATGCTGGATATGTTTTTCAAATTATTTAATATTTTTGAATAAACTTTTAAAATCATTTAATATTATGAATTTATTTTTCGAATTTTGCAATATTTTGATATTTTTAATAAACTGATATTTAATTTTTAATTTTTTTTAAAGTTTATCCAAAAATGTTAAATCATTTTAAAAGCTTATCTAACAATATTAAATCAAGTACAACATAAAAAGAATATATATATATATATATGAAATCTCTCACACACTCGTAAATTCACAACAGTGATTCTAATGTCCACATACAGTGATATAAAGATTTCAATTTAAAGGTGATTATGGTGAAATAAAGAAATAAAAAATAACTTCCCTTAGCAATATAGGATATGCCCGAAGATTTCCTCCTATCTTCAATTCAACAAATGTATGGTATAGGGCTATTTCAAGCTAGGGAAATAAAAAATATATGGCATAGTGCAATACTGTATATAATAAAATTGGATATATAGGTAAGTGCCAAGTGTTCACTCACACTTTAACATCCCAAGAAATGCCCTCAAAAATGTGCTTGGTGTGCCTTCTTGCTTCAATGCTTGGTGAATGTAAATCTCATATACAAAAACAAGGTGCAAAAAAATGGATTAAATGACTGTGTGAATAAAGAGTGAAAAAAGCATTTATTACTTACATCAAAGTAAATAATAGCAGATATATCAGTCCAACGAGTTTCTTCCCTATTAGGGACTTCCTCAGGGACAATCTTTAACAACAATGCTGAGTACAAATGCATACAATCCTAGTTACAAACATCCCCTAATATATACCACCCCCAATCAGTCCCAATAGTTGTTCTTCGGATGACTCTGTTTTTCTTCAGCTGTTTGTGGTTCAAATTTGGTCACTTCCGGGTTTCGTGCATCCTACGCGATCACGTGACATACGTGATGACGTCATGCGTTCCAACTATGCGTTCCACCTTCGTTTCAGCTGTCCATCATGGTGACAAGCTGGGATGTTGAAAAAAAGTCAGAAAAAGACTGTTTCTAAATGGGAGTATGAGTGGGGAGTGTACAAAGGGGAGTGACAAAATAGTTAAAGAGATATTACTGGTCTGAGAATCTTATAAATAAACTTTATTATTGAAAAATGAAACAAACACACCAATAACCTATATTTCATGCATTGATATATTTATATGCCTGTGTGCATAGATGCCTAACTCCATACTGCATAAGGCAACATGCACACTGCATAATGTAATATGCACAAGCCAAGATGTTCAAAATGATACCATAAGTGTATCAAAAAGTATAATTCTACAATTTATAAAAAATCAAAAAAATCTATGAGAAATGCATAAAGAATGCATAAAAAATATGTAAAAAATGTAATAAAGTTGGTAGTTCTTCTACCTTCCAAAGAAAAATATAAAATTTTGAAATTTAAAATTTAAAATAAGGCATATCTAATGCCTCTGAAAAGCCCAATGTTCAAAAAGATAATATAAAATATGAATATGCATTAGAAAATGCATTCCCCTATTGTTCTCCCTGTACTCTATAGTGGAGAAAAGGGGAACTGATTCTTGGCTTATTCATTATTAAAACATGTTCAACCTTCAAAACCACCTTCAAATTCGCGGCTAAAAAACAGCTGATAGTCCGTCCGGTAATGTTATGCGTTCCAAATCACAACTTCCGGTTGCGTTCCACATATGCATTTCCGGCGGCGAGTAACCACGCACGTCACAGCCGCTGACGTTGCGTTCCAAAACCGGACCCATGCGTTCCAAACGACCAGCCCTTTGAATTACTGAGAAGACTAAAAAGAGCAGTCTTAGAAAAAAACTTAACATAGATATAACCATTCTCATAATACAAATTAGACCACCATCAGATTTAAAAAAAGGACTTCAATCCTCTGCCTCAAAAAACAAAATATTAAATAGAAGTAATAAATCGATTGACTAACAATAATAAAAATAGATATAAAACAAAAATAAATATGAAAATAAAATTTAAAAAAAATAAAATAAATATAAAAATTAAAATTAAAATTAAAAATGAAAAAAATTAAAATACTAATGAAAATGATACTAAACTAAATATAATATTGAAAATAGATATAAATATGAATAAAAAAAATATATATAACTATAAATTTAATTATAATAATAAAAAATAAAAAATATATGAATAAAAAAAAAAAAAAAATATATATATATATATATATATATATATATATATATATATATATATATATATATATATATATATATATATATATATATATATACACACACAACTATAATATAGTTGAATATAAAACAGTCAGAAGATGGAAATCCCCAACTTATTTAATGGTAACAACTTCAAACCATAAAACTAGCCAAATCCACATCGATATTTAAACCTTTAGGTGACAAGGTGTCTAAATGGTAAATCCAATAAGTCTCTCGTTGTGCTAATTTCAATTCCCTATTACCTCCTCTCCAATGAGGGGACACATGTTCTATACCACAGCCCCTAAAATCCCTCCAATTAAAGGCCTGGCATGTGTTACAGTGAACTGGCAGTGAATGAGTAGTCATACCTTTTCTTATATTGTTTATATGTTCCATAAGACGCACTTTTAGGGGTCTCTTAGTCTTTCCCACGTATTGCTTGCCACACGGACACTGCAGTAAATAAACCACAAAGTCCGTGTGGCAACCAATACTAGATTTTACTGGGAAAGAAACCCCGGTGGTGTAGCTTGTAAATTGTAGAGTTAAACCTAAGTTCATCCTTGAACAAGCCCGACACATCTGGCATCCTTTAGATCCCTTCATGTGGATAATAGCTTTCTTTTTGGGTATATCTTTTCTAGGATAACTTGGAGCAATTAAATCTTTTAGATTTTGACCCTTCCTATAAATAATAGATGGACGATCAGGTAAAATATTTCCAAGAACTGGATCCTGTAATAATATAGGCCAGTATTTCTTAAGGCACTTATTGATTTTCCAATGGTCAGTATTGTATTTTGTTATGAATGAATATCTAAAATGATCATTTGAATCGTTTTTTGGATGGTTAATCAATAATTCCCTTCTATCTTTTTTCTTAAGTGTTCTAATTTCCTTTTCAATCATATTACTATCGTAACCTTTATTCACCAATTTGTTTTTTATGTATTTTGCTTGATTTTCAAAGTCTCGAACATTAGAGCAATTCCTACGTACCCTTGTTAACTGACTTTTGGCAATACCTCTCAGCCAAGGTTGATGATGACAATATAATGTTCTGCTCCCAATATAAATTTAGATCTAAAAAATTTATGGTATCTTTATGCCACTCAGGTGTAAATTTTAAATTAAAAGGATTTAAATTAAGATATTGTACAAATAATAGAAAATCCTCTTGGGTACCTTTCCAGATGACAATCACGTCATCAATAAATCTCCGCCATAGGACCAGGCTCGCCCGCCAATCATGCCCGCACCACACAAAAAGATCTTCCCATCTTCGCATGTAGATGTTGGCATAACTGGGGGCGAACCTGGTTCCCATGGTGGTCCCTGTTAGCTGTAAATAAAATTTACCCTCATGAAAAAAATAATTGTGTTCAAGTATAAATTTAATTGCCATTAAAATAAAATTTTGCAAAGCATCATCAACCTCTGGATCGTTTTTAATGAAAAATTGGACTGCTTCGATACCCAATTGGTGATGAATTACAGTGTACAATGATGTTACATCCAATGTTGCCCAACTGTATTCATCTTTCCAATCGATATCCTCAAATTCATGTAGAATTGCTGTGGTATCTTTAATATATGAAGGGGCACTCTGAGCATATTTTTGGAGTCTTGAATCAATAAAGGCTGAAAGATTTGCTGTAATGGAATTGATGCCACTAATGATCGGGCGTCCAGGTGGAAAAAATAAATTCTTGTGAAGTTTTGGTAAAAAATAAAAGAGAGGAATAACAGGAAAAATATTATACAAAAATTGAAAAAATTTTTGAGATATTATATTATTCTCCAGGGCTCCCAACAATAGACTTTTTAATAAGGAATTAAACATTAGTGTTGGATCTCTTGGAAGTTCCACATATGTCTCTATTTGACCTAGGATATTTAGGGATTCTTGATGGTAATATTCTGTAGAAAAAAAATGACAATCCCCCTCCCTTTGTCGGCCTCCCTTATAACTATGTCTTCCCTTTCCATAAAATTTTTAAGACACATGGATTCCTCCTTTGTCATGTTATAATTCCTTTGTTGATTACTATTAATCTTTCTGAAATCCTGGCAGACCATATTTTCAAAGGTTTCAAGATGAGAACCTTTACTTTGAACAGGATAAAATTTAGATTTTGGCTTAAAATTCGTAAAGCCATTATCTACACCCAAATGAATTTTGGAATCAGTGGGAGGATTAGATGAACACACATTATGATTGGTTCCACTGACTGCCATGCTGAACAGTTGCATGAAAGAGCAGCTCCAGCAAGCTTATGATTTTTCAACCTATTAAAGCTGAACTTGCACCCACCTGGCAACTAGAAGCTGGAGTCTTGTACATAAGGGAGTACTGGCTCCGAGGAGAGGCTTGCATGCAGTGTTTTAGTCCCTTGGAGGGCCATCCTTCGTCTACCCAGATGAGGCTTACTAGGGCAGTGAGTAGAGTGGACGGTCGCTACCCTGCTATCCTGCCCGACTGTACCAAGTTAGACTCTTGACACTATGTGAACCTGGCCCTGTTCCCCACCCCCTGTGGACCGGTGGGGGTGATCCTGGTCCACACTCGGAGGCCCCTACCACTTCTGCGACTCTGCAGCACCACGGTAGCATCATCCTGTGGCATCAACCCGGCATTTTCTAGAAAATGGCTAAAGCAGTGCATCAGGCAACCTGCTCCAGGGAGGCCACTGAATTTCCCTCCTCACAAGATAAAATCTTCCCAGAGCTGTGGCAGAAGCGGCTGAAGCATACCTTTAACTCCATCGGTGTGAAGCATGAGGTTAGGCTGCAACCCATGACCCATTCTGTCCTGGCCACCCACACTCCTCAAGGTCACAAACTTGAAATGGACCAGAGGGAAAGATGCAGTGACTTTACAAGAAAACCTGCAATCCTAAAATCTGGATAAGTTCATGCTCTTTCTACACTTTGATGAATTAACTGGTCACAGCAAAGCTGTTAATAACAGAGCTAGAATAACTTGTAAAATTTTACAAACCGGAAGATGGAAATAAAAATATATTAAAAAAGGGTAAAATTGTATAAATATAAATCATATTGTAATCCTGCCTTATCCACGGGGATCTCTTGAAGATCAGAGCTTAAGGAGACTCTCAATCTCACAATAGCAAACAGTAATCGAACTTCCACACATAGGGTGGTTGAATACCACCAAAGCCTTTAAGAGGTAAGACATACAATAGTATGGTAAACATTAAAAAACAAGAAACGCAAACACTCGAACAGGAGACTAGGAAAGTCCACCGCTATAATAAGAGGAGAGCCACTTGAGGAACCTAACAGATGTTTGTGGGATTTATCCAATCTATGGGTGGAAGTGTGGCTACTGTTAGAAACAGTTAAAGGTAAAGTTATGCATATTGGTGTAAGGAACCCATAAGTAACTTATAAAATGAGGCTGACATCAAATTAAACGTACTTGGGAAACATTATAGATGACAAACTAGGCAACAGTGTGCAATACTGGTCTGCCATTGCACAGGCTTGTAAGGTGTTGTCATGTATAAAAAGCATTAATGATTCCTGTGATCAAAATATGTTTAAGGTTTTATTGACATTTTTGAATAGAAAATACAATAACATATGAACACAGAAACATAAAAGGTAGTCATGGAAAAGTAATATGTATTATAAAATAATTCAGGATATTATTTTTGTCTAACTGGGAGAAGTGTAACATTCTGAAACTATCGCAAATTGTAACACACTGGAAAACGTAAATCATTTCAGAAACTTCAAATTCACTTCTGATTACCCGACAAAGAATTCTATAATAATGTAAGAATAAATCATTGAATTACAGCACAAGTTATAGAGGAGCATCCTGAATTTGAAAATGTTATTAATAAACACTCTAAAAACAAACTTATTTAAAAAATACTCAAATAATAAAACAGCTTAGGTCAACTAAGAAATTTCAATCAATAATCAAATGGGAAAAAGACATGAAGAAGCTAGGTGAATCGGATCAGGATTTCAAGCAGGATATTTATAGACAGGACTTGGAGGAAGATTTTATTGCTATATTTTTTTTAAAAAAGATTTATAATACATTTTGGAAACCTCCTTCACCAAGTTCTCTGTGGATGATGTTTCCTGATCCAGCTATAATCCATAGCCTGTATAGGCACCCTGAAGCACAATTTACAGAGCTCTGGATCTAGTGAGTTACTTTCAATACTCTCTTTAGAGCATTCTTATATACAGTCTGCACTATGTAGGGGTAGTGTTAGGGTTAGGGGTAGAGGTAAGGTTAGGGTTTAGGTTAGGGGTAGGGTTATGATTACGGTTACGGTTAGGGATAGGGGTTAGGGGTAGGGTTAGGTTATAGAGGTAGGGGTAAGGGTAGGGTTACGGTTACTGTCATCATTCCCTTAATTTTCCCTCCCTCTCCTGTTTTGCCACTTTTCAGAAATCTGAAGCACTTCGACAATTCCGAAATTCGGCACTTCGGCAATTTGGTTCGGTTCGGCACTTCCGAAATTCAGCAATTCGGACATTTGGAAATATCTGAATGGCCGAATTGCCGAAATTCAAGCAAATTTTAATTCGGACCGAAACGAATTGCGCAAGTCTAGAAATGGAGATAAATAGGTATTTTACAGAGAATGCTGACCCAAATATTTCACCCCTTCTCATTAGGTCTGTGTCCTTCATGGTGTTATAATAAAATTAGACTCTTCAAACAAGCAAGAAAGAGATTGGAACCTATTGAGCCTTCAAAGCAAATGTAGTGAAAAATTAAAGAATAGACAAAAAAAGATCACAATTATTACTGATTAATTATATAGGTGTGTTATAAACAAGCTAAAAACACATTGAGAAAATTATGAGAACCTAACAATATGCCCTTTATTCTATGGAATGTAGAGTCTAAATAATAAAATAATTTTAGGAGTACAAGAATAAGATTGTGGACATTTTAAAAAAACTTTATAAGCTTCTATGATCATTCAAAAATAAAATAATAAAAAAGATATTCTTATGATGGTATCTAACACATATGTGCCATTCTCCCCATCTTTTAGTCTTAAAGCATGAACATTTATTGCTTTAAAAACCTTGATTTAATAAAATAAAATATAGTAATAATTGAAAGTAAATTTTCAAAGTGCTCACCAACATTTATTTTCTAAAGAAGACCTCCTCTACCTTACCTTATAGTCATATTATCCTCCACCATAAAGAAGAGGGAGTATGAAAAGGGGTAACTGCTCGAGAAGAAGGAGGGAGGGACACCACACAGCCAATCTTCTCAAGTTAATAGGGGAAATCTAAGGATTTAAATTCACTTTCTTTTTTGTATATGTTAATTGCATCCTTTACGTCCATAGTTTCTAGCAGGGTCTTTGGGACAATACACACATGGATACAAGCTAGCTAGATACATCGATAGGCATGTCTGTTGTTTTCTTTAAGTATATCCCTAGTCCAACCAAGTGTTTCCCAGTTTACCTTGTTTTAGCAACTCCCCAATTTGTCTTTTTTTAGACTTAAGCATCTCACCTGCCCTTGTTTCTTTTCTTTTAATATTTTTTTTCTTCCTAAGCATCTATTCTCCTTGTCTCCTTTGAATATTTCCCAATATAATTCCCATCGATTTTTGCCTCCTATCTGTCTGAATAGTTTTTCTTAAACACGGGTTGTTCCTTAGTCTACAATAATTTGCAGTGAGTTGACAGCAACTTGAAGTCTTTCTTAAACATGGGTTGTACCTTAGTATACAATAATTTGCAGTGAGTTGACAGCAAACTTGAAGTCATATTCAAAAGTGTTAAAATAAGAATAGAAACACCTTCACCTCAGCTTATTGGATGCCTTTTCAATTCTGCATTTTAGCCTACATTCGGGACCTCTTTGTTCAAACTCCTATAACACACAACAGACAGGCTGAGAAAACAAGAGAACTTACTTAAAACTGAGACAAATTACTAGCACTGAAACCATGGGTTATCTTAGCTTAAAATGGTAGTGTCTTGTTAATAATGGTTTGGTTAAGGTAAAGGAACAAAACCCTAAACATAGAAAATCCAAGTAATGTTGTTTTGAGTATAGTGTATCTATTTCTGTTGGCAAAATGACATATGAACAGTTTGACCAGTTCTACAAGGTTGACTCATACTAATTAACCCTTAAGTCATCAACTTATCTTTGCATCATTTATTATTATGTGGTATGATACATCCATCGCTTACAGTAATACATTGTGTTAAATAACACAACAGCTATATGCAGGGGTTTCTTTAGCTCTACTACAAATGTTGTATAGAACATTAAATTATCTTTCTTCAAACCTCAATAAAATTACCTTGGCACTGCCACATCTGTTCATCAATGTTTAAAAGATAGTTTCTATTGACATTTGTGCTGACCTTGGAAAAAAATCATAGCTTATTACTATTTTATTACTATTTTTTTCTTTAGTTTAAGCTATCTATACTTCACTTGAATGTCTTTTCCATCTTCTTATGTTGTTCTTACGTATTCATTTTTTTTTGTAAATTAAAAGTGTTTTTATGTTATAAGTACATTTAAATGGAAATAGGTTTTATTAGACTTGGACATTCAGTTTCAGAAGTATTGAATTCGCCAAGGTCTTCGTGTCAGACTAATTCATTTTCATGACCGAATTTCAGCCAAACCATGCTGTCGCGTTGCCGGACGTCACAATACATATTGTTGTCTGCACAATTTAAATGCACACTTTTGTTTGCATATGATTAATTCCTATATTAAGCATATCATTTAATATATTTTATTTAAGGGACACTGTAGGCACCCAGACCACTTCATTTCATGGAAGTGGTCTGCATGCATTGTCCCTGTCCCTGTTAGCCCTGCAATGAAAAACTGCCTCTAGTGACTGTCTACCAGACTTTCTCTAATTTCACAGTTTGACTTCAGTGAAATGATGCTGGACATTCTAATGATTTGCATGAGGACATCCAGGGTCAAGCAAAGCCCCATAGGAAAGCATTGATTTAATGCATTCCCATGGGAAAGGGCTAATGTGCTCACACATGGATAATAGCTCCTCCCTATTGGCTGACTTTAGTGAAGAAGTAAGACCCAGCACTAAGTGATATTGGGGCTGGAATCAGGTGAATGAAAAGGCTGTTTAACACTTTCATGGATGTTGGGGGGTTGAGGGGTGGTGCAAGGGGGCAGAGGGGCACTTTAGTGTCAGGAATACATCTTTGTATTTCTAACACTAACATGTTTCTATAAATAAAATACTGCCTGTGTTCTGCTAAACTAATGCATAATGTAGTTGGGCTTGAATCAAAGAGATATGATCTGATATTTGAAACAATTACTTTTCTCTTTACTTAATAAGTAAATGGATGGGTTAGATGTGCAATCAAATATTTACTCTGGATGCAGGAACATTGTGCATGAATAAACAAAAATGATCTATGTTTGATGTAATTTTCAACAGAGATAAGATTACACCTTTTTTTGCAAATAATTGTCAAACATTTGTAAATTATTAAAGGATGCTAGAGAATTTTAAAGTGACACAGCATGCAAATAAAATTTAGAACCCTATACATTAGTCCAGCCGTTCTAAATTTCTTTCTTTAGAAGAAGATACCTACTCTCCCCTTCTCAGTAGACACAAATATATTTTTTTTCAAATTACTGGAAGCTTATAATAAAAGCAATATGTTCAAATCCACTGATATCCAATAATTATTTTCTTTTTCTTTTTTTTTTATACGCTAACTGAATCTTAACTTGCTGACTTACAGAAAGTTAAATGGGCAAGATTGTCTGAGCATTCTGTCCAGGCTGCACGGTCTGGGCTTTTGTAGCAAATGCTGGCACTATTAATTTGAGTATCTTTTTTATTTATTAAATTAGATTTATTACATTTTTTATATTTTTTGATCATTCTTTATTTAGTAGAATTTTCATTCCAATACAGGAAAACAAAAATAACTAAGAAATAGAAAGTACATTGCATTATAGAATGCCTAGAGTATTCAGGGCACATAAAAAAGAGAACATTCCACATTTTATTGAGGATCAAATAAATAGGTCACACATATTAATCTCAGAGGAGACAGGTGTTGTGAAAAAGAGAAATAACGAGCCACATATCACATATTGTTGAGGTCAAGAGACCTCAACAAAATATGGACAACAAAACAAAAAAAAAAAAAAACTAAGCAATAAAGATAAGAGGCTATGGAAGAAAGAAGAGCAATGCAGTTGAGGATAAATAAGGAATGTGAGGTCTCTTAAATTGTGTGGTAGTAAGAAACCAGGTTAGCCTTATCTCCAGTCTTACCAAAGATCAGTCAAAAATGCATTGGGGAAGATGTGTACAGGAATCAGGAAGAGGACATTGGAACGGGAAAACATGAAAAAAAGCTGTGTACATACACAGAAGGAAAGAAATGAGATGGGGGGAGGAGGGAAGGGTTAAGGGAATGAATATACCAGAGTCGCACAAGTAAGAAAAAGAGAAAACAGAAAAGGGGAAAGAAAAGAGAAAGAAAAAGAGAAATGAAGAAAAAACCTGATGGCAAGTAAGGAAAGAAAATGTCTTCTCAAATTACAGGTTGAATGGAGAGTAAAATTATTTAGTATTTCTCAAAGAGGAAATCTGAATGACGCCGTAAATTTGCCACTCTCCAAGGATTTCACATTTTGTGGTATCATGAATATACACTGTGAGTTTAGCAATTTCCCTCACTTCCTCAACCTTATAAAAATCAAGCCCTTCCCATGGATATTATCAACTGTCCAGAACTCAGCAATAACCCTACACGTGGCTAAGGCCACCCTGGACACCAGTTTTATTCTATTTTATTCAAGGGATCTAGAGGTTTTGATAATAAAAATGCCCAAAGGTCTAACAGGTAGGGGTTATCAGACACATGGGATAAACAAAGGTATTTGAACCCAGAGAGGGTGGAGCTTAAATAATCCCCACCAGCACTGCAAGAGTTTCCTGCAGAGATCTGATGAGTTCCTATGCATTCTGAAAAGTCTAACAGGTGTAATATCCCATCTAAAAGTGTTTTAGAAGCCCGTTCCTTGTGAGTTACACAAATAGTAAGCAAAGCAATTACGTCCCATATATATCAGACCAATCACAAGCCTCTTCTGGAGGACCTACATTTTAAACATTTACACATTTTACACATTTTAAATGCTGTTGGGGATATTTATGGGATGATAATATTATACAGTTGAGAATTGACCACTATTTCAATTCTCTTAGATCTTAGAGATCGTTATCATGTAAGTGAAATGTATTCCATACAAATAAAATCACAATTTGTTATAAAAATAGATATAATTTATTGTGACAAATAAAATAATAATAATATTAGGCAGCATGCATGATAATAATCAGTGAATATTTAGTATAACATAAGTATGTAATACAATGGCAATATTAAAACAATCCAATGGCTAACAGCATCAACTGTCAAGACTTACAAGATTTATGAGGGTACTTCACAGACACAGAAAGCAAAACTTCACAGCGAAAAGCCACAAAACCTTGGCTAACAGTTATATCAACTGAGTAACCCTTTCAATGCTGGCTAGATCCTCCTAGGCATATAATATCCTATTCTCATGTAATTTTCAATTAAAATTTACATTCAAACCAGCTCATTAATCATTTCCTGGAACCATCCAAAAGAGTCAAATCTACAGATTGTATAAGCCGAATTTTAATTTTCCTAAAAATATATCTTATCTTATTTCAGAGCAAATCAACACACATGGATAAAAACAGCGGTATGCTAACACGTGGTAACATACCAGTACTATGTAATTATCTGACTCCACCCGCAGAATGGAGTGTTACAACTACATATTCTTTATTTAATTAAGATTCCTCAATTATGGGATCTGATCGTGATTTATCCATGCATGTATCCTGCTATTAATATATTTTAATTAATTTAGATTAATTAAATAAAACCAGCATAATTACCAGTTATGAAGTAGATGTTCTCATCAGATGAGTAGGTAGTCCCAGGAACTTGAATGCGAGTATGATTGGTTGTATGGAGGTGTTTTAAGTAATAGAGAAAAGTGATGTTGGTTAGAAAGTAATAGTAAAATTCTAAGTGTCAAGGAGTGTTTCTTGAGTTGTGTCCAAGAGAGTTTGAGAGTTGAGTGTTAGTCCCAGAGTGTCCTGAATATCTGTCCTGGATCTCTCTAATGTCCGAATCTGAATGCCCAAACTCCCTCTCTCTTCCCTTTGTCCTAACTTTTAAAGGGCCAGACTCTCTGTACGTCATTAGTTGATAAGGCCAATAGGAAACTGTAGGCGTGTCTACTTTATCTAGTATTATATAGTTTTTGGTCAATAGAGGGCGTAATTGCCTAATTAAACTTTCCTATCCAGGAAAGAGTTAACTTTTCGTGATGACGATTTTTACGTCATTTGGCTTATCTAAAATGACTACCATAACTTAAGTTTGCTGTCAGTTCAAAGTGTTTCTTTGGATTTCCTCCAGACAGCGCGTCAACAATTCCTGTTGTAATTTCTAAAATTGACAGTTCTAAACTCAATTTCACCCCTTACTTACAATGGGACCTTGTAAGATTTAAAAAGTAAAATTAATTACTTAGTCTTCTCTGTCACTAATGTCTGTGTTTAAAATTATTTCTATTCCATTAACATTTAAACAGAACATTCCATCCCCCTGCTTCATTGCTTTTCATTTGGTTTGTTTACATAATGCATTCCTTAGCTCAGGCTAGTGGCTAGTTACAGAAAGGAAAGAAATTTTGTGTCTGTCTTGCCTGAAATCCAAATTGGAGTCCGCTCTGTTCTGAGTGACTCTGGCAATATACACTTTTAATTTCTATCTTAGCACAAAATGTCTGCCGATATAAATATCCTGACAATGCATAATCTCTATAGTGCATTTCTAATATAGGTAAAATTCAACCTGAAATGTCCTTTTAACTTACAAGAATAGAAGTATATAAAAAATCACCTACTGATGGACAATCAAAAAAAGAGCTGTTGAGGGTTAACATACCCTGACATGTTTAGAAAGGACCAGTGATTGGTCCCCTTAAAAAAAAAAAAAAATATGATGAAAGGGTTTCCTAAATACCTTCCGTCTGAAAAAAAACAATGATTTCACACAAATATTAGTAATATGATAAAACACAATGAGATGAAAGCCTTGCATTCAGCCCCATATCCAACAACAAATGCATGATGTTTTGTCACTTTGCCTCCAACCTCTGGTTCAATAGAAATGGCTCTGACCACACTGCATTTGACAAAGGCCAGTTCTCTTATCCAATGTGCAACTAATATGTGTAATTTTAAGGACCATGTTTCCAATATTGGGCCACCTACAGGGAGGAAAATGTGTCTTGTGACATTGTACTAAGTGTCTGAACCTGTCCATATAGGCCGCTGCACAGAATATGTTGAAACATAAACATCATCGCATTGCCTAGTCTGGCTGCCAAAAAAAAAATGCTAATCGTTTATTTATATACATTTCCCTTCTTACTTCTTCCCTTAAAATGTAGTTATTAGAAATATGGGGTCTTTCCTAGTTCTTAAAGAACAGAGAAAACTTTAATTAATAATTACATTTCCACAACTGTCAAAGAATGACCGTAATTTCAAATCCATTGCATATGTAAATTATGACACAGTATGGTGACTTAAAGTATACGTCCTACCTCTGAACAAGTACATTTTTATCCTTACATAAATGAGCTCCAGTAGCTGAATTGTACGTGACCATACACATTCCATTCTATATCATTTATGTTAGGAGTTACAGGGCACTCTTTTTAACATTGCAGAAATAAATACCTTATTAAATAAATACCTTATTTTTAGACAGCTTACCTCCCTGGGCTGTCAATCAGCCTGATGAAACATTATCTTCCTGTCTGGAAATCTCAATGTTGTGCTATCCTCAGAGTCCTTGCACATGGTTACACATACAAAGCTGTGAAAGCACAGATGATTTTGAGAATTTTACCTGTTTAGGTATATTGACCTTAAATTTGAAATTTACTTTGAATTCAATCAGAATTCTAATTTTAGTGAATACCTGACAATCAATTGACTTTGACTTTAACTGTATAGCTGACTATTTGGTATGCATGCATGCAAGTAACCTATATGTGCACAAAGCACACTTGTATTTCATTGTCCTTTATTCTAGTGGATATCTGAGTCAGCAGAAATGCAGTACACTTTCAATTCATAGATAACATTGAATGACTCTTGGTTACTGATCTACATCACTGATCAAGTAAGCTTTTCAATTATTACTGTTTCAGCCTCAAGGTAAAATGCTTCAGTAACAGCCAAGTGAAGAGTCAAGCAGTTTAAAATGTAATGCTCTATCGTAGAAGGTAAAATGTAAAATTAAATTCTTTTTTCCCAAAGTCTGTAGTCCTCTACAGATGGAATCTACTCACTAAACAGCAGGCCATGGGGACATGAGAGCAAACTGTAACATTTATGTTTAAATTAATAAGTTGGAAAATAGAATTTGCATTTAGCTCAATTTATGATTATTTCCAAATCTACTATTTGACCTATGTTTTGCTAAGTATATTCTAAATTTACTTTAATTCTCAATTCACTAACCAGAATAAATGTGCCATCAACATAAACTTTTAAATTATTAGCAGTATAATAAATCTCTATACATATTAAACATAAAAAGATAGGGAAAAAACTATACCTGCACAACGCTAATGTACACAATTTTTGGCAGGTCCTATCCTAACATCCTAATGCCTGCTCTTATTAAATTAACATACTTACTTTGCAAATGCTGCCTCCTGGGGCTCTCTGCAGTGCAAGATTAAATAGGGCCCTAGAATGAGACACCTGTGACAGGAAGAGGTGCAAAGCCACAGGAGTTGGCCTGGATTCCAAAATATATTTACTTTATAAAAACCAAGAGAACATTCATGGAGACCAAATGCATTGCTAGTGTAAAATCAACAGGATAATTTTTTTGTACCTAAATAAACTAGATACAATGTTGAGATCATATCTCAAAATGTCCTTTCTCACGAACGTGCTTATTAATTTATTCATGGTTGCAAATTGCAATAAACATACTATAGATGCTTTCAAATGACTTGTATGCATGTAGTACATAAATCAAATATTTGTCTTAATTTTTTATTTTTTCCTCTTAGTCTTTTAGTATGGAAATCATTGTAGGGATAAACAAGGATGATGTCCCTGTGTTACAGGAATCTGGGAACTCCCCGTAAAATATATCAGTTTGTCATAACTAAAGAACCATTCAAAATTAAAGTTGCTGTACAGAACAAATTAAGCAAATAAGCAACATGATATGCATTTAAAGATATGCAGGGTTATTTACTTAATGTCCTGCCCTGGACTTTGTATGGGAGTTTCTTTTGTATTTTAATGTATATATGTTTTTTTCTTCTTCTTGCTATTAATATTTTACTGTTGAGATTTTGGTATTCTATTTATTTTGAGGACTTGGAGGAGTCCTATTTAAATTACAGTTCTTTTGAGTATAGGAGTATTTTTATGCTATTCATACCCACTCACTGAGTGCTTTGCACTATTACTAGAAGGTGTTTGAGTTATTGTTTTTTCACTTTAGTACATAACCGTATACATCATGTACAGTGAGATTGTCACTTTGATTCCCTGAAACGTATGCATTTAATCTGCAGCCTAAAATCTCCACTTCAGGTAAGGGTTACTCAACATCTGGAAGTAATCCTATGGGTACAGAGTGAATACAAACCACCAACTGGTATACCTAACAGCTCATTTGACAAATGTTTTAATAAAAGATTCTATTTTTTGTATCAATGCACTCTGAATAATTAGATACCTGTCATTCCTCACGAGTAGAGACCTCTAATCATCTAATCTTCAATGAAAAAGATAGTTTAACCTTCCACATTGCCAAGCTAGGCTTCTTGTACATATCAACATAAACATAAGCATGTGTTTTTCTGTTAGGTAATCATTAAAAAAAAAGATTTAAACCCAAGTCATCTTGAATTTAATATTATTTTTGTTGATTATTTAAAATACAATACGTATGTTTAAAAGTAATGGCATTTTTTTTTTATAATACACTTTGTTACTCTTAAACCACATAAAATATCAAAACCCATACCAACTAGTTTAAAACTATTTAAGCATTTTTGAGAATTAATAAAAGCATACAGTAAGTATATATGTCTGGCTAAAACTATGTATCTGTATTATGTTGGACATTATAGATTTTGTAGTCTTCACTCTCTACCATGGCTGCTAATTGAAGTCACTGAGTTCTCTAAAGTTTGAGTCTCTATAGTACAAGAGAAGAAGTGGCATTTAAGGAATCCTGCACATTGTCTGTTCTAAGCAGAAACCTATGGATGAATATTTTTTTCCCCTGGCAGCAGCAGAACAAGAAGGAGAATGAGGCTTTATATGAAATATTTTACTTTGCAGTACAAAACTAAATCAAACCTGTGTATACATAAGGTTAGGAGGGAAGCAATTTATTTTATTGCTCAACTAGCAACTCAAGAGGCAGGTGCTGCTCTAAAGAAATTTTATACACACAAAGAACTGAATAAAACCTTCTATGTTTCATTTTATTACAGTTTTAATAGACTATTCTATTCTTCAGTCTAAGGAAATAAAAAAGCGGGGCAAGACTGCATTGAATAATTCACATTAGTGTACCCGAACATTATGTTTTTTGTTGCAATACTTCTATATATTTAATTAAAGTTACATGTAATTGTCGTTATTATTGATTGTGACATTATAAGCTATACAAAGAATCAACTTTAATATATATATATATATATATATATATATGTTACATTTATAAACATGTGATTCATAATTTCATGTTTCTGAAGTATAATGTACTAATTATATTAAAGTTGACAACAAAGATGAAAAAAAAAAATCTGTTAACAATGATGGAGCATATAAGAATATGAATGAAATAACAACATCTGCTACAACACAGATGAACACAAATTCCGGTCAGGTGATTGCTAGTATCATAATAAAAATGGAAGGAGAGAGAATGAGGATATATAGCAGAAAGGTGGAGAAGCAAGTGAAGAAAGGGACTAAGAAAAGAAGAGACAGGAGGAAAAATAAATTAGTGTATGGAATGAAGAGGTAAGAGATAAGGAAACAAAGAGAAGAGGAGGCAGAATTATACAGGCATGGATTATGTGCCTATATAACCAGAGCCAGGATGGTTTACTTACCCCCTGGAGTTGGGTCTGTACTAACAGGCAAGTATGCTAGTGGAAATAATGTGTGCAATGGACAGATTGAGAAAGGAAGAAATAAATATTCTATCCATCATCATTCACATCCGCCACTTATCAAACACCAAATCAAATATAATAGTAAGATAAATAAAACCCTTTTGTTTTGTTTTTTTAATGCACATTTGTGCAAATGTAAGATTAAGGCAGGAACAGAAGGGTCAACATGTAAGTTAAAATACCATAAGCAATTAAATAAAGATATTGTAGAAGGTTTTGATATTTAAGGCACTTTGACAAGATCTCACTGAGAGCATGATTTGGCCACGCATGGGAGGGAAAGCAAGCACAATTTGTAGGGATGGAACTAGAGAGAGATCGCTGAGAATTAAGGAAATGTGTTGTGAGCCCTGTTTAGTAGAAAAATGTTAGAACCTAGAATGTGTGGTATCCTGTTAGAAATTGTGCATTAATTGACATGGATTTCCAGATACTCTGGAAAAAAATAAGACACTATTGTGAATTAATAGGGTTGGTGATACCAGAATAAATGCCTATATGGTGTCAGTCTACACAGTCAGTCACGTAGGTATTCACAAAATAAAAAACAACTAATTCAACACTCAAAAAAAGAATAGAAAAACAATGTTCTCAGGCATGTACAAGCAATCCAGGAGAGGACAGGTTCTCAAATCAGTTATACTCAAAGACAGCTCCTCTATGTAGTGGTGACTTACATTAGTTTTCAGTTTGTTCCAGCACAGTACAGTCCAGTGCATTCCCACAGGATATCCCAGGGATATAGACTGCAAAGAGAGGTTGGAGTCACTTGCCAAATGCTTATAGAATCTCTGCAGTTGTAATGGATGAGGAACGATGGAAACATCCAGGTCTTTCAAAAGTAAAAGGGTCCAGGACTCTCAAAAGTAAAAGGATCCAGGTCTCTCAAAATTTCCAGACCTCTAGATAAGGAATATGGAAGCAGGGCCGGCCTTAGGCCTTCAGGCGCCCTGTGCGAAAAATCTTAGCTGTGCCCACTCGCCCCCCCGCCATCCATGTGTATAGGGGATTTATTAAATGAAAATTTAACAATTAACAAATATTTATCACATCTTCCCTGTCATTACCTTGCATGGAGGGAGGGCATGCTGATCTCTGGTGATACAGTTTGCTGGGAATATGGTCGGTGCCTTCACTGGGTGCAGACCATCAGCAACTGTCTCCTGAGCTCAGGCACTTACAGTATCAGAGCTTTCCTGTGGTAATCCGCGGCAACGTTCTGATTGGCTGGAACTCGGAAGACAGCTACATTTATTATGTGTGTGTCAGACGTGATTGTGTGATGTGTTCTCTGTGTGCCATATTTGTAATGGGTGTATTGACTGTGTCTGATATGTGTGTGTATTCACCGTGTGTGATTTTTGTTCACTAGCAGTAGATAAGGGGAGCAGTGTCACTAGGGTAGACAGGGAACAATGGCAATATAGGGGGAGCATGGGCACAATAGGGATAGATAAGGAGCATGGGCACTATAGGGGTAGATGGAGGGATCAGGTACACTATAGGGGTAAATGGGGAAGCACTATAGGGGTAGATGGGGAGCTGGGGTGCTATAGGGGTAGATCGAGGAGCAGGGGCACTATAGAGGTAGATAGGGGGAACTATAGAGATAGATGGGGAACATGGGTACTATAAGGGGAGCAGGGGCACTATAGGAGTAGAGGGGGCACTATAGGGGTAGAGGGGGGCACTATAGGGATAGATGGGGAACAGGTGTACTATAGGGGGAGCAGGGGCACTATAGGGGTAGAGGGGTAACAGGGGTACTATAGTGGGAGCAGGGGCACTGTAGGGATAGATGGGAACAGGGGTACTATAGGTGTAGATGGGGGCACTATAGGGATAGATGGGGAACAGGGGTACTATAGTGGGAGCAGGGGCACTGTAGGGATAGATGGGAACAGGGGTACTATAAGGGGAGCAGGGGCACTATAGGTGTAGATGGGGGCACTATAGGGATAGATGGGGAACAGGGGTACTATAAGGGGAGTAGGGGCACTATAGGGGTAGAGGCAGGCATTATAGGGATAGATGGGGAACAGGGGTACTATAAGGGGAGCAGGGGCACTATAGGTGTAGATGGGGGCACTATAGGGGTAGAGGGGGCACCATAGGTATATATGGGGAACAGGGGTACTATAGGGGTAGAGGGGGCACTATAGGGAACAGGGGTACTATAGGGGTAGAGGGGGTCACTTTAGGGGTAGAGGGGGAACAGGGTTACTATAGGGGTAGAGGGGGGCCCTATAGGGATAGGGGGCACTATAGGGATAGATGGGGAACAGGGTTACTATAGGAGTAGAGGGGGCACTATAGGGATAGATGGGGAACAGGGTTACTATAGGGGTAAAGGGTGCACTATAGGGGAAGAGGGGGGCACTATAGGGATAGATGGGGAACAGGGTTACGATAGGGAAGAGGGGGCACTATAGGGGAAGAGGAGGGCACTAAAGGGATACATTGGGAACAGGGTTACTATAGGCGTAGAGGGGGGCACTATAAGGATAGATGGGGAACAGGGGTACTATAGTGGTAGAGGGGGCACTATAGGGATAGATGGGGAACAGGGTTACTATAGGGGTAGAGGGTGCACTATAGGGGAAGAGGGGGGCACTATAGGGATAGATGGGGAACAGGGTTACTATAGGGGTAGAGGGGGGCACTATAGAGATAGATGGGGAACAGGGTTACTATAGGGGAAGAGGGGGGCACTATAGGGATAGATGGGGAACAGGGTTACTATAGGGGAAGAGGGGGGCACTATAGGGATAGATGGGGAACAGGGTTACTATAGGGGTAGAGGGGGGCACTATGGTCTCACTTACCAGGCAGCAGATTCAGGCCTCGGTTAGCTCCGCCCCCGCCGACCACTTGGCTCCGCCCCCATCGGCTGCTTGGCTCCGCCTCCTACAGTCTCTTTCGCTGCTAAGCCCTGGTAGAGGGCAGGGGGTGTGCAAGCTGTGTCAGCCATAGGGCGCCCCCTGCTGCCATGGCGCCCTGTGCGGCCCACAGCTCGCACACCCCTAAGGCCGGCCCTGTATGGAAGGCAGCACGTATGGCTAGTATATCCATCATGACATGTATATTATAGCCAAACTTCAAATGACTTTCAGTCGCAGATTACTGGATAAGCTGCCTTTGTTAAAGGGGCACTGTAGACACTGTAACTGCTTCAGGCCATTGAAGTGGTTATAATTTCTGGAGTTCCCTGGTGCAGTCTTTCTCTTCAGTGTTAAACCAAGCAGCTCATCCCCTGCCAGCTACTAACCTCTTTAAGACTATCACAATGCCTGGTATGCATTCATATAGGTAAAAGGAAGTGTGCAATATCTGCCTCAGTCATCCCTCTAGTAAGGGTTCAGTTGTGGGTAGCTAAGGATCCTGCTTTAAAATTTCATAATACTGAAAGGAGGGACAGTGTCAGAGTATTCCAGGAACGATAACCAGTTCTATTAGATGAAATGGTTATAGTGTCCCTTTAACTCTATGCTCCTCTTCTGTCTTTCTACTCTTTCCTCATTTCTCCCTTTACCATTTTTCACTTAACCCCTCCCCAGCATTGTTTTCTTCTTTCCTCTTTTTTCCACTCGCCTATTATTTGGTTATTTATGTTTATTTCAATGGGATCCAAAGCTCTCTGTGATAAGATTTTCATATCTACAAGTTTGCATAGGATTGATTTTTTTTTGTTATCCAATGTATACTGCCTAAATTGCGTCACCCTATAGTAAAAATGCCTGCTTTTTGTTTTGCATGAGATATTTTAAAACACTTTGCTGCAATTTACATCTTATAGTTAATACCTTGAGTAGTTTACACACTAGTTATATCAATCAGCAAACTTGATAAAAGTTAATTTTGCTCACATTTCTGCTTGCATTTACCTTAGTTGTTTGATCTGTTCATATTTGCCAACATTTTGTCAGTCACTTGCAAGTATGGGATGGATGTGAGTGATGGATGTCAAAGGATTAATGAGTATTGATGGATGGAGCTTATAGGTATGGACTGGGCCGCCATCAGGGCATGACAACCGCAATGGTTGTCATGGGCCCGGCGGTCCTGGGGGGCCCGGACTGCTCAGGTCGTCCGGGCCCCACATTCAGTGGGTACATACCGGGTCGCAGGGGGACCCGGTATGTACCCACAGGGCCAGCCTCTTCTCCTGGGGGGCCCAGCAGCCAGTCACCTCAGGGCCCCCCAGAGGCTGGCCCTGCTGACACCCGGCAGGCGGGCCGGCGCGCGAGGGAGTGCTCTCTGTGTGCTTCCTCTTCAGCTCCCTTGCGCACCGCACTGATGCCGGAGCCGGAAGATGACGTCATCT
>OW240916.1:242528031-242539105 GCA_933207985.1 Pelobates cultripes
TAGATGGGGAACAGGGTTACTATAGGAGTAGAGGGGGCACTATAGGGATAGATGGGGAACAGGGTTACTATAGGGGTAAAGGGTGCACTATAGGGGAAGAAGGGGGCACTATAGGGATAGATGGGGAACAGGGTTACGATAGGGAAGAGGGGGCACTATAGGGGAAGAGGAGGGCACTAAAGGGATACATTGGGAACAGGGTTACTATAATCTAGGTAGACTGTCAGTTCAGTGGAATTTTAATTCGGTACCCACAGGGTCAGCCTTTGGGGTCAGTGTTGTCACTGAAAGGACCCTGTTGATTAGCCAGCCTCATGATAAGATGACGCCATTCAAGCCCTGCAATGGGTATGGCGGGCGCTGCTGAGTTGGACAGAGAGTGCTGGTGTTGAAAGAATGAAATTCGAGGGGAGGGAAGGAATGGGAATAAAATGGAGGGAGGAGGGAGAAAGAAACAGGGGAAGAAGGAAATTGGAGAGGGAGGGGGAGAAGAAGGAAATTGGAGAGAGGGAGGGAGGAGGAGAAGGAAATTGACGGGGGGAGGGGGAGAGATTGACATCCATCACACACAATGCACCCCTTGCACACAGAAAAACACACAATGCATTGCACACAGACACACGTACACAAGCAATGCATCCCTTACACACAGCAACACACAATGCACCCCTTACACACACTCAATGCACCCCTTACACACACTCAATGCACCCCTTACACACACTCAATGCATCCCTTACAGACGCACACACTGCATTCCATACATACACAAACTCATCTTGCAGACCTTACACATACAAACACAGATTCACACAATGCATTCCTTACACACATCAGGACATCCCCCACACACACACTCCACTCCCTGTGAACAAACTCATTGGTGGAACATTAGGGTGGACCCTGGGACCCAGACCTTGAGCTGTGTAAAGGGCCCTAAAAAAAATGGAGCTGCTTCCCGTTCTCCCAGAACAGTGATTTTTGTGACCACAGTTACAAACCGCCTCCAGAGAGCCTGTTGTACACCAGACCAGTTGAGCCAGATGGCAGCTAGTGCCCATCATCATCCTCATCTGGTTGCAAGTAGGCAATCTAGTATATTATTCGTGGCACTAATCTCTAATTTACCTCACATTAAATGGACACTATAGTCCCCAGAACCACTGCAGCTTAATGTAGTGGTTCTGGTGTCTAGCCTGTCCCTGCAGGCCTTTTAATGTAAACACGGCGGCACTGCAGCACTGGTGTTAGTTAACATGGCAGATCATATGGGTGGGGCATTGTGATGTCACATGGGGGGGCAGCAAACTTTACTTTTGCCTAGGGCGGCAAAAATCCTTGCACTGGCCCTGCAGACACTGCATCCCTGTGGGCGGATTCGGGGGGGGGCAGCACTTTGGGCGGACTCGGGTGCAGGCACCGGGGGGCCCAGACCTTGAGCTGTGTCAGGGGCCCCAACATTTCTGATGGCAGCCCTGGGTATGGAAGGTAGCCTAGTATATGGATGGTTAACTGGGGCTAAAGGATGTGGATGTGCAGATGAGGGTAATGGGAGTGAATGTGTCGCTGAGGCTAATGGGTGTGGATGAATTGCTAGGGCTAAGGGGCGTGGATGAATAGCTGGGGTTATGTGATCACTTGGGTAATGATGGAAACTGTAAATCTGGGACACTGGGAAATAAGGGGCTAATCCTGAAAACAAAGTCAAAGTTTGGTCCAAGGTCAAAGTCGGGTAAACAGGCAAGTGGTCAAAGATCCAAAAGGACAGTTGGTCCAAATAAACACATGGGCAAATTATTATTATTATTATTATTATTATTATTATTATTATTATTATTATTATGATATTTATATAGCTCCATCAAATTCCGCAGCGCTTTACAATGGGTGGACAAACAGACATGTAGTTGTAACCAGACAAGTTGGACACACAGGAACAGAGGGGTTATGGGCCCTGCTTAATGAGCTTACATTCTAAAGGGAGTGGGTAAAGTGACACAAAAGGTAAGGCTAGTATTAGACTAGTGACAGTAGCAGAAGAGGAATCAGTCAGGAGCTAGTAACAGTTTAATTGATATGCTTTTATGAAGAAGTGGGTTTTTAACTATTTTTTTAAGGAGTGGAGACTGGGTGAGCATCTAACAGATCAAATGCAAAATACACAGTCAGGAGACAAAATCAAAAGGTCATAACAGGAATACAGCACATAATGAAACTGAATACACACTAATTGAGAGCACAGAATGACTGAGCAACTTGCTCATGTTGTTCTGTTCTTTTGAAGAACGTGCCTACTTCTCACTTCCCTGTTCTGTCCCCAACTCCCAGCATAAGATCCGGGCATTGATCAGTATGGCCAAGAAAACACCAATCTGGGTGCAGCCTCAAGCCACTCCCCCTTGTAGTGACCAGGACAGATGCCCCACTTCTCACTTCTCCAATGAGTCCCTGGAAACCTTGTGAGGCATCTGATTCCACCTGCCCTGATTGACACTGTAATGTTTCAAGCTTAAATATTAACAGATATCAGGGAGCTGGAACAAGAACCCAAGCTTTAACAAGCATTCTTTCTTTTTACAAATAACTCTGACCCCTCCGATCACATTACAAAACATTGTTTCTTAGTATACAGAATAAACTAACATGGTTACTAAACTTAAAACATAACATGATGCATACACGTCATTACAGGCACTGCAGTCTCACTGGTGCCCTGCTTCCTCCATTGGTGGACAGTGTAGGAACCAGCAGCGGGTAAATGTATGCCTAACATTTGTCCTCTTTCCTCACCTATTACTACAACTCTGTTTAACCCCCTCAGCACCACGGGTGGGGGGTGCGAGTGGGGGGGACCTATTAAACCCATGGTGCCAGGAAAACAGCTTTGTTTTTCTGGCACTATAGGATCCCTTTAACCCCTTAAGGACACAGCTTCAGAAGCTGGACAAACCTTTAAGGACACAAGCAATTTTTGCATGTTTTGCTGTTTGTGTTCAAATGCAATTTGCATCTCTCTCATTTATTGTACCAACACATATTATATACTGTTTTTTAGACAACAAAAAGGGCTTTAATTTGATTTGAGATATACATATATAAATTCTCATTTATTACCAAAAAAATTCAAAATAATGTGGAAAAAAACAAAAAAATGCTTTTTTCCCCAAGTTTTGGCAATAATAATGTGTGCATTATATGTCCAGCTTAGGAAAAGTAATTCAAAATCAATTCATTTATGTGTCTTGATTTACAAAGTGCATAATATGTGTAGGATTTCAGTTTATTTTGAAAGTTACAGGTCACAAACTACAAGGTCTAAAATAAAATTTCAATGTGAAACAATTTTAGAAGTTGGTATGTTTGTCTTGGAAGTTTAATACCCATTACAGGAAACAAAATTGCCACACAAAAGTATATATTTATATAAAGTAGACATCACAGGCTATTTACCTAAGGTTAGTTTGACACTTTTTGCATAGCCATTTCACCGCCAATCTCTGCTAAATATTGGAGTAAAATTATATTTTTTCTCTATTTTGGAATATACACATATTACAAGGTTTTTGTATTGTGTATTTTGTAAACCTAGTGTGTGCTATCCCTGTACAGAACCCCATATTGTGTTCAGCTACATCTGCTGAGTAAAATGATACCCCTATTGTATACCTTTGCCCCTATTCTGTGAAGCTACAATGCCATATAGGAGACCAGGCTATTTCAGTTTCTATAGTTGGAATTTTCATAGATGGTCACATGTCTGATTTTGTGGCATTATAGCCATTTGGCTGTTCAAATAACCCCACAAAGGCCTTCCATTTGAGAAAGCAGACACTTAAGGGTATGTTATTAGGCATATATTATACCTTAACTTGCCACCATTTTTTCACCAATTTATTTAAAATTTTGTGGTGAGAAAAAAAATTACATTTTTACATACATGTTGCATTTTCGCTGGGTATTTCTTACATTTGATAAGTGCCACTGTCATAAATTCCCCCTAAGTATGCTCAGTTACCTCTTCTGAGTAAAACAATAAGCCCAATGTATGACCTAGACACTATTTTGTGAAGTTACAGTGCTGTGAAAGAGACGTGACAAGTTCAGTTTTTTAATTGTGAATTTACATGGAGAGTTTTAATGGGTCCGTATTCTATTTTTAAATATGTTAGCAGGCTGCTTTTTCTAACTACCCCAAAAAGGCATACTATTTCTTAAAGAAGATGCCCGATGGTATTTCAAAAGGCATATTTTGAACCTTAGCGTGGGATAATTTTTCCGTTAGCTTGTATCAAATGTAGTGGTAATAAGCATTTTATTTTCTGCCTTTTTGACACACAGTGAGTTTGTACTGTATATTTTGCAAACCTTACGTGTGCTACGGCTTTATAATACTTTATATGTTGCTCAGCTTTGTTGTCTGAGTACAGCAATACCCCCGTATGTAACTTTGCCAAGTATATGTGGACATTGAAGGGGCACATTTCAGACACAGCCAATGCAGGTTTTTTCAAACTTTGAATTTTTACGCTGTGTTGTTACCCCACTTTACAGTTTTTTAGCAGGCTATATATTAGAACTATCCCATAAAAGCATACTATTTCTTAAAGAAGACATCACAGGGTATTTCAAAAGGCATATTTTGAATCTTAGCGTGGGATAATTTTTCTGCTAGCTTGCACCAAGTGTAGTGGTAATAAGCATTTTTCTGCTTTTTTTTTCATATAGTGAGTTTGGATAAAACAAAAGAAGGTTCAAGATGTTTTAGGTTCAGAATTAAAAGGTTTTTATAACTGTGGCAAATGTCAGGGCTGCAAAGAAATGACAATTAAAAGCCAAAAAACAAGCTATTTTTCCTCTTATGTTACCAATAGGAAATATAATATTAATACTTTCATCTCCTGCAATGTGAATAATGTTATCTATTTGCTCGCTTGTGATTGTGGCATACAATATGTGGGTAGGACTACGAGATCTCTTAAAGCGAGAATAGGCGAACATGTTCGTAATATTAAAAAGAGGGTACTTAACCATTCAGTATCTTCCCACTTTGCCTAATACCACAACGGAGATCCAAAATGTTTATACTTTATAGGTATTGACAGAATAATAAAACCATGGAGAGGGGGAGATTTTATAAAAAATTTAAATAAGGCTGAAATGAGGTGGATTTTCGAACTAGACACCCTTTCCCCTGCAGGCATGAAAATAGATTTTGAAATTTTTAATTATATTTAAATTATGTTTTATAGCAATCAAGGAAGTGTTCTCTTTTTATCTCTCTTTTTATGTTTGTCACCACTTTGTATCATCTTTTATCACATTTTCAATCACGTTTGTTACATTTTACTTTTTTTGAAATATGCCTTTTATATGATCTTAGGCTTTACTAATGGGGTTGATGCAATACTTTTTATACATATTCATTTATTTATTTAGATATGTATTAAGTCATAATATTGCTATGAAATTTAATGTATATGATGTTTTTAACTTTTAAATGTAAGTATTGATACTGCTCTTTTCTTTTTTTCTATGCTCTTATGACAATACCATGAATTCCCTTATCCAAAATGGCCGCCGGATCACTTCTGGTTTTTCGGCCATGTATTCCAGAACAAAGAACTTGTGGGACTCTTTGAGAAAGTTTTGGAGAGCCTGGGGGCACTTCTAGGATGTATATATATGATTGTATGGCCATAATGATTTGTATGAACTTTGTGACCGAAACCGGAAGTACACGTCATGCTGGACCGGAAGTGACGTGACTCAAGTAAAGTGGACGGATCCAAACAAGATTTTTGGTGCAAATTTTGGAAATAAAGGAGCACACCCCTAACAACTATCAACATTCACCTGAAGAAGGCTGTTTGCCGAAATGCGCTGTGTTTTTTAAAGAATTTTTTCCTGTGTACAGCTTGCTGTGTTCCTATATGTAAGGATTTTTATCTATGTTTATAATAAATGTTTGAATTGTACCTTTAACCCCTGTTTATCATTCTATTGTATATGTGAACACTGGGGGAGAACACAGGAGCTGAGGAACATTCCTTTCATCCTACCTATGCCTGTTTACCTGAGCCAGTTTTATTTACAGGCTCATTAACATGTGAGTAGGATGTTACAAATATATTAATACAGTGTGGATACCATACAGACTATATTGCCCTATGTGAGGATTTATGTTTTATAGGGATCTCTGTGGATAAAGTTCATTCTAAGTGTATGTATTTTCTGTGTTTATTGCACTTATAGTACACTGTGCGCCTGTATTGTGTATTAGTAGAGCACTGAACCTTCTTTTGTTTTATCCTTGTCTGTATTTGGTGGGATTTAGTGGTTGATTCCACGGTTCATAGCAGCACTACACGATCACCAGCGCCATTTTTTTTCACTTTCCTGTCCTCTGTATACATAGTGAGTTTGTACTGTATATTTTGCAAACCTTATGTGTGCTACGGCTGTTTAATACTTCCTATCTTGCTCAGCTATGTCCTCTGAGCACAGCAATACCCCCATATGTACCTTTGCCAGGTATATGCGGACATTGAAGGGGCGCATTTGAGACACAGCCATTTAAGTTTTTTCAAACTTTACATTTTCACGCTGTGTCCATACCCCACTTTGAAAGTTTTTTTGTATGTTAATTATTCCAGCTACTCCATAAAGGCATTCCATTTCTTAAAGAAGACACCCTAGGGTATTTCAAAAGACGTGTTTTGAACCTTAGCGTGAAATAATTTTTCCGCTAGCTTATATCAAATTTATTGTAATAAGCATTTTGTATTTTTGACATACTCAATGAGTTTGTAATATATATTTTGCAAACCTTATATGTGCTACTGCAGTATAATACATCATATGTTGCTCCGCTATGTCATCTGAGTACAGCAATACCCCCGTATGTAACTTTACCAGGTATATAACAATGTTGAAGGGGCATATTTGAGACACAGCCATTTAAGTTAGAATTTTTACGCTGGGTGCATGCCCCACTTTGTAATTTTTTTAATAGGTGTTTTCCAATTACTTCACAAAGGCATACCATTTCCTAAAGAAGACACCCCAGGGTGTTTCAAAAGGCATATTTGAAACCTTAGCGTGGTATCATTTTTTCGCTAGCCTGTACCAAGTGTAGAGGTAATACACATTTTCCCCCTTTTTTAAACTCTTTTTTCACTTTTTAAAATTTTTTTTTAACTTTTAAAAAGTTTTATTTAGCTTTTAACAACTTATTTTACTATTTTAAAACTTTGTTTAAACTTTTAAAAAGTTTTTTTCACTTTTAATAGTTTTTTAACCCCTAACTAGCCTAACCGTAAATCCCCCAATTTCACCACTAACGTCTACTCACCCTAGCTAAATAAATAAATATTAAAAAACTAAAAGTTAACCCTCAGGATTAAAAAAACTAAAAGTCAACCCTCAGGGATTAAAAAAAAATCAGATCACAGTGAAATACAGTGATCAAAGGGCAGGGAAGGGGTTAAATTTTATTTGAAAGAGGTGAGGGGGGGTGGGATTTTGTAACTAACTTTTTTTTTCTTACAGAGAGAGACAGATCAGCACCCATCTGTCTCTCTGCAGTTGACAGCTCACACAGAGCTGCAGGGAAACAGATCGGGTTTCACTGCAGCACGTGTGATCGCTCTGACTCCCGGTCAGAGCGATCACATGGGCTGAATCAGTGAAACTGCCCATGGTAGTGTGCCTCCGATATGGAGACACACTACAGAAAGATTCACCCCACGATTGCCGAGATTGTGGAAATCAGGGGTTAATTTTCATTTTGGACGGAAATTTTCCGTCCAGCGTCCTTAAGGGGAGTGCTGCAATGACGGAACATTTCCATCCAGCGTCCTTAAGGGGTTAAGTTATACCATATCATATAGTATGTTATGTAACATTTTTGTCAAATAATTTTTCTTTCAAACAATAAATCCCTTTTCTTTCTCTCATGTAAAGGTGACTTTTATGAACCCCTTATTGCATGTTACGAGAGATTGTATATAATCTTTTTTTTCTTGATATCCACAGGTAGCTGTAAATGAAAAACATCAATGGGGATTCTTGGTACTTTAATTAAAGTAATTCAGGAATTATTATTAACTTGCCAAGTAGTTTTCTTAATTTTTCGAGGCAGCAAAACTCCCATTTGTCTGTATTGCACAGTGGTGTCACTGTAATAACATAACTGATTTGGCTTCTATGAATACCCAAGGCCGTCCTTCAGTGGCTGATAGAATGTAAGCCATCCTTATATTTATATATTAAAAAAAAACCTTCCAAATAATCCAGGAACAAAATGAGGGAATAGAGCATTGTGGCTCAGTTTGCTGCAGGAAAAGAATGTCAAATGTTGTCAGTTACTAATAGACATTTTAGTAGTATGAGCTTCATGCTAAGCGGGGTGATGTCATATGCACTATTTATTATAACATTGAAGTGTCTGATGGAGCAGTATGAAAGATTTATTTTCAATGATCTAAGCCTGTTCTGGCTGAAAGCTTGTCAATATATCATGTTTCAGATGAAACACCCAGCCGAAGGAATTTTTCAATAAAGTTCACATTTATACACTATGGCATTGTGTATGGCAGCTGTAGGACATAGATGCATTTAAATTAAAATGGCGGAGAAGGTAGACAGATGAAAACATTTCTGTTGCAAAAGTGGATATGTACGTGGGAAACAGACTTCAATATTCATTTTATTTGGTAACTTGTTTAATCAAGATGGAGACATCGAGAATTTTTTTTAATGTATGTCAGAATGAACAAAATGGTACAACTACATGGATACACATTCAAAATATAATCTAACAAATATGTATTTATTATGAGTATTGTTTGATTTGCAGATATTTGAGAGATGCTAAGGCTAATGGAAAATATGTTGTAAGATTTTAGTCTATATTTGACAGCTGTTTAACACCATGAGTTGGAAAACAGTTTTTTTCAGGACTTTCTGCATTACAAGTGCAAAGTAATTTAGGCTAGACTTGTTGTTTTGTTATGAGCTGCAATTTACCTGAATTTGGGCCAATCGGTTAATCATTCAAATTGCCAAATGCTGAGCCAGAATGTTGCTGAATTAAAAACCAAATGAAAAGCGCAATGGCTGAGCATGTTGTTATGATTTGTGATTTGAATTCTGCTGGTGGTGCCAAAAAAAAAGAAAATATTGATGGGAATAAAGATATTGACTATATTCACAGATCAAGTGAGTAATAGAAAAGGGAAAATGGAGGGACAGCAAAAAAAGTATATATTTATATATTATGTATTTAATAAACATATGCTCGAAGAAGGGCACTCACTGGTCTTCTATATATTTAACTATAGTCACCAATGTTCAGTTACTTTACAGTATCATCAATGTTTCAGTCCTCATCTGGACTTTCATAAATATATAAATATCATATAAATATCAGTTATTTTTTAATGCTCCCAATGTTTTTCCTCCATTGGTCACTTTTTCTTACTTGTTCTATAAACCATGTAATGGGGAATATCTCCTCTTAGTGTACTGCAAAATATAAGCATAACATTTATATTATGTATATATTTTGCAGTATGCTGATTGGCCTATTTTCTTGCTCCATTGGCGTGTCTGATTAATTTCCCAATTCAGTTGTTCTTTTTGAAATTCCACCGACCTGAACTGATTGATCGATATCCACACGTACCTGCCCTTACCCCATCCCCCCTAAATTCTTATAATGTGGTTTGGCAGAAACAAAGGTTTGAGGGAAAAAATGTTTGGAGAAACAATGGGGAAGATTTATCAAAATGTCACTTACTTTTTTTGGGGGGGAAGGGGGGAAGTAGAATATATTTTTTATTTTATTTTTATTTTATTACTTTTTTTGTCTTTTTTTTTGTATAAAACGTGTTTCCACAACACCTTAATTTTGACAATATACAAACACACCAAAAATAAATTGCACCCAATGTATATACGAGACAATACTCATTATACTGGATGATTTCAATGATATGATGGCTATGTGGCCTATGGCATAAAATGTCCAGATTAGTAATACACATATATTTTTCTAGAAGAAAATAGAAGAAATTGAACACAGTGTAATCTGTAATATGATATTGGTAAAACAAATAAGAGGAATATCACTCACAATGTACAGAGCTATATTAGGCTTTCTATAAATTGCCCAAAGACTACCTGATACCAAGCTAGAGATGTTTCCAAGCAGTCTATTAAGAGATGGCTTGTCTTGGATGTTGTCACCAGACTATGAACTCATTTCCAACCTTGTCACTAAATAGTTGCTGTAAGTTGTCATCATTAACAGCAGTTACCAATAGTGATGTACCGAACGGTTCGCTGGCGAACGGTTCCTGGCGAACATAGCATGTTCGCGTTCGCCACGGCGGGCGAACATATGCGCGGTTCGACCCGCCCCCTATTCGTCATCATTGAGTAAACTTTGACCCTGTACCTCACAGTCAGCAGACACATTCCAGCCAATTAGCAGCACACCCTCCCTAGCAGACCCTCCCACCTCCTGGAAGGCATCCATTTTAGATTCATTCTCAAGCTGCATGCTTAGTAAGAGGAGGGAAAGTGTAGCTGCTGTTCATAAGATAGGGAAAAGCATAGCTAGGTTAGGGATAAGGGTATGCTTTTTTTTATTTTTTTTTTCTATGTAATGTAATTGCACTTAGTTGTCTGCCACTGCTGCCAGCTTCTGTGTCAGGCTCACAGTGCCCATTTCCCCAGTCAGTGCCACCAATTACATCTGGTGTCACAATAGCTTGGATTTAAAAACAAAAAACTTTTTTCACTGTTATAGATTGAATAGCAGTCAGTTGTCTGCCACTGCTGCCAGCTTCTGTGTCAGGCTCACGGTGCATACTGTGCCCATTTCCCCAGTCAGTGCCACCACTTAGATCTGGTGACACAAAGCTTGTATTTAAAAACAAAAAACTTTTTTCACTGTTATAGATTGAATAGCAGTCAGTTGTCTGCCACTGCTGCCAGCTTCTGTGTCAGGCTCACAGTGCATACTGTGCCCATTTCCCCGGTCGGTGCCACCACTTAGATCTGGTGTCAC
>OW240916.1:242539205-242565475 GCA_933207985.1 Pelobates cultripes
GATCCAAACAAGATTTTTGGTGCAAATTTTGGAAATAAAGGAGCACACCCCTAACAACTATCAACATTCACCTGAAGAAGGCTGTTTGCCGAAATGCGCTGTGTTTTTTAAAGAATTTTTTCCTGTGTACAGCTTGCTGTGTTCCTATATGTAAGGATTTTTATCTATGTTTATAATAAATGTTTGAATTGTACCTTTAACCCCTGTTTATCATTCTATTGTATATGTGAACACTGGGGGAGAACACAGGAGCTGAGGAACATTCCTTTCATCCTACCTATGCCTGTTTACCTGAGCCAGTTTTATTTACAGGCTCATTAACATGTGAGTAGGATGTTACAAATATATTAATACAGTGTGGATACCATACAGACTATATTGCCCTATGTGAGGATTTATGTTTTATAGGGATCTCTGTGGATAAAGTCCATTCTAAGTGTATGTATTTTCAATGTTTATTGCACTTATAGTACACTGTGCGCCTGTATTGTGTATTAGTAGAGCGCTGAACCTTCTTTTGTTTTATCCTTGTCTGTATTTGGTGGGATTTAGTGGTTGATTCCACGGTTCATAGCAGCACTACACGATCACCAGCGCCATTTTTTTTCACTTTCCTGTCCTCTGTATACATAGTGAGTTTGTACTGTATATTTTGCAAACCTTATGTGTGCTACGGCTGTTTAATACTTCCTATCTTGCTCAGCTATGTCCTCTGAGCACAGCAATACCCCCATATGTACCTTTGCCAGGTATATGCGGACATTGAAGGGGCGCATTTGAGACACAGCCATTTAAGTTTTTTCAAACTTTACATTTTCACGCTGTGTCCATACCCCACTTTGAAAGTTTTTTTGTATGTTAATTATTCCAGCTACTCCATAAAGGCATTCAATTTCTTAAAGAAGACACCCTAGGGTATTTCAAAAGACGTGTTTTGAACCTTAGCGTGAAATAATTTTTCCGCTAGCTTATATCAAATTTATTGTAATAAGCATTTTGTATTTTTGACATACTCAATGAGTTTGTAATATATATTTTGCAAACCTTATATGTGCTACTGCAGTATAATACATCATATGTTGCTCCGCTATGTCATCTGAGTACAGCAATACCCCCGTATGTAACTTTACCAGGTATATAACAACGTTGAAGGGGCATATTTGAGACACAGCCATTTAAGTTAGAATTTTTACGCTGGGTGCATGCCCCACTTTGTAATTTTTTTAATAGGTGTTTTCCAATTACTTCACAAAGGCATACCATTTCCTAAAGAAGACACCCCAGGGTGTTTCAAAAGGCATATTTGAAACCTTAGCGTGGTATCATTTTTTCGCTAGCCTGTACCAAGTGTAGAGGTAATACACATTTTCCCCCTTTTTTAAACTCTTTTTTCACTTTTTAAAAGTTTTTTTTAACTTTTAAAAAGTTTTATTTAGCTTTTAACAACTTATTTTACTATTTTAAAACTTTGTTTAAACTTTTAAAAAGTTTTTTTCACTTTAAATAGTTTTTTAACCCCTAACTAGCCTAACCGTAAATCCCCCAATTTCACCACTAACGTCTACTCACCCTAGCTAAATAAATAAATATTAAAAAACTAAAAGTTAACCCTCAGGATTAAAAAAACTAAAAGTCAACCCTCAGGGGTTAAAAAAAAATCAGATCACAGTGAAATACAGTGATCAAAGGGCAGGGAAGGGGTTAAATTTTATTTGAAAGAGGTGAGGGGGGGTGGGATTTTGTAACTAACTTTTTTTTTCTTACAGAGAGAGACAGATCAGCACCCATCTGTCTCTCTGCAGTTGACAGCTCACACAGAGCTGCAGGGAAACAGATCGGGTTTCACTGCAGCACGTGTGATCGCTCTGACTCCCGGTCAGAGCGATCACATGGGCTGAATCAGTGAAACTGCCCATGGTAGTGTGCCTCCGATATGGAGACACACTACAGAAAGATTCACCCCACGATTGCCGAGATTGTGGAAATCAGGGGTTAATTTTCATTTTGGACGGAAATTTTCCGTCCAGCGTCCTTAAGGGGAGTGCTGCAATGACGGAACATTTCCATCCAGCGTCCTTAAGGGGTTAAGTTATACCATATCATATAGTATGTTATGTAACATTTTTGTCAAATAATTTTTCTTTCAAACAATAAATCCCTTTTCTTTCTCTCATGTAAAGGTGACTTTTATGAATCCATTATTGCATGTTACGAGAGATTGTACATAATCTTTTTTTTCTTGATATCCACAGGTAGCTGTAAATGAAAAACATCAATGGGGATTCTTGGTACTTTAATTAAAGTAATTCAGGAATTATTATTAACTTGCCAAGTAGTTTTCTTAATTTTTCGAGGCAGCAAAACTCCCATTTGTCTGTATTGCACAGTGGTGTCACTGTAATAACATAACTGATTTGGCTTCTATGAATACCCAAGGCCGTCCTTCAGTGGCTGATAGAATGTAAGCCATCCTTATATTTATATATTAAAAAAAAACCTTCCAAATAATCCAGGAACAAAATGAGGGAATAGAGCATTGTGGCTCAGTTTGCTGCAGGAAAAGAATGTCAAATGTTGTCAGTTACTAATAGACATTTTAGTAGTATGAGCTTCATGCTAAGCGGGGTGATGTCATATGCACTATTTATTATAACATTGAAGTGTCTGATGGAGCAGTATGAAAGATTTATTTTCAATGATCTAAGCCTGTTCTGGCTGAAAGCTTGTCAATATATCATGTTTCAGATGAAACACCCAGCCGAAGGAATTTTTCAATAAAGTTCCCATTTATACACTATGGCATTGTGTATGGCAGCTGTAGGACATAGATGCATTTAAATTAAAATGGCGGAGAAGGTAGACAGATGAAAACATTTCTGTTGCAAAAGTGGATATGTACGTGGGAAACAGTCTTCAATATTCATTTTATTTGGTAACTTGTTTAATCAAGATGGAGACATCGAGAATTTTTTTTTAATGTATGTCAGAATGAACAAAATGGTACAACTACATGGATACACATTCAAAATATAATCTAACAAATATGTATTTATTATGAGTATTGTTTGATTTGCAGATATTTGAGAGATGCTAAGGCTAATGGAAAATATGTTGTAAGATTTTAGTCTATATTTGACAGCTGTTTAACACCATGAGTTGGAAAACAGTTTTTTTCAGGACTTTCTGCATTACAAGTGCAAAGTAATTTAGGCTAGACTTGTTGTTTTGTTATGAGCTGCAATTTACCTGAATTTGGGCCAATCGGTTAATCATTCAAATTGCCAAATGCTGAGCCAGAATGTTGCTGAATTAAAAACCAAATGAAAAGCGCAATGGCTGAGCATGTTGTTATGATTTGTGATTTGAATTCTGCTGGTGGTGCAAAAAAAAAAAGAAAATATTGATGGGAATAAAGATATTGACTATATTCACAGATCAAGTGAGTAATAGAAAAGGGAAAATGGAGGGACAGCAAAAAAAGTATATATTTATATATTATGTATTTAATAAACATATGCTCGAAGAAGGGCACTCACTGGTCTTCTATATATTTAACTATAGTCACCAATGTTCAGTTACTTTACAGTATCATCAATGTTTCAGTCCTCATCTGGACTTTCATAAATATATAAATATCATATAAATATCAGTTATTTTTTAATGCTCCCAATGTTTTTCCTCCATTGGTCACTTTTTCTTACTTGTTCTATAAACCATGTAATGGGGAATATCTCCTATTAGTGTACTGCAAAATATAAGCATAACATTTATATTATGTATATATTTTGCAGTATGCTGATTGGCCTATTTTCTTGCTCCATTGGCGTGTCTGATTAATTTCCCAATTCAGTTGTTCTTTTTGAAATTCCACCGACCTGAACTGATTGATCGATATCCACACGTACCTGCCCTTACCACATCCCCCCTAAATTCTTATAATGTGGTTTAGCAGAAACAAAGGTTTGAGGGAAAAAATGTTTGGAGAAACAATGGGGAAGATTTATCAAAATGTCACTTACTTTTTTTGGGGGGGAAGGTGGGAAGTAGAATATATTTTTTATTTTATTTTTATTTTATTACTTTTTTTGTCTTTTTTTGTATAAAACGTGTTTCCACAACACCTTAATTTTGACAATATACAAACACACCAAAAATAAATTGCACCCAATGTATATACGAGACAATACTCATTATACTGGATGATTTCAATGATATGATGGCTATGTGGCCTATGGCATAAAATGTCCAGATTAGTAATACACATATATTTTTCTAGAAGAAAATAGAAGAAATTGAACACAGTGTAATCTGTAATATGATATTGGTAAAACAAATAAGAGGAATATCACTCACAATGTACAGAGCTATATTAGGCTTTCTATAAATTGCCCAAAGACTACCTGATACCAAGCTAGAGATGTTTCCAAGCAGTCTATTAAGAGATGGCTTGTCTTGGATGTTGTCACCAGACTATGAACTCATTTCCAACCTTGTCACTAAATAGTTGCTGTAAGTTGTCACCATTAACAGCAGTTACCAATTATTGACCAGTTTCCATCAGATGTATGCATTTCTATCTGATATGCAATAGATTTGAATTTTGGGTGATCAGTGAGCGGTCCAAATTTAGAAACTCTGAACTGCAAAACTACAGAATTATGACACAAATGAAATGAGCAATAAACAAGCTGTTTCATTTGTTTAGTGATTCTGATACACTGACATAGAGAAAGTAAAAGGGGGCAGGAATTGAAAGATTTCCACATAATGCCATAAAGCTAAAAAAAATTCAGTTGGATGCATAAAGAGTTAGCTGCTATTAACTTCCCTGCTCCAGGCTAAACTTCGGTGTTACATTTTAAGGATTAGCAGCAGCTGATGAACAGTAGCGATAGGGTTGAAAACCACTCAAAAACCAGGCACTAAGAATTTGGTAACTCCTATAGAGAATGAGAGGAGCAATTAACTGCTATTTAGCAACTGGCTTTCGGTAGCAGAAACTGGTGACTCCCTGTTGATACTGATGAAATTTTACAGTTGGTAAACAGCTGTTACTCATTAACAGGAGTGTCAGGGTTATTTGTAAGTAGCGGCTGGCTGGTAAAAAGTAGCAAGATACTAAATGAGTTCTTAATCTACCTGTGAAAGAATACACATGCCAACTACTAGTTTAGTATGGCTTTTGATAATACTGGGCTCTGAATCTAATTACTGGACTAACTCCATTGCATCATGGATTTGTATTCAAAGGAAAAAATGTTTAAAGCAGTGTTCAATATTTCATGTCCCACAGTACTAGCAAGGCCTAAAAGTTACTAATTTCTGCAAGCCTTTCTACTTACCATGGCTGAACTGTACCTCACCAAAGGTTAGTGGAGAGTGGAAATGTTCAGCCCAGCACTTCAGGGATGTTTGCACAACCTACTAGTTAACAACAAATTAGCTCTGCTGTGTTTTTATTTCATTAAAATTCTTAGCTGTTTTTAGTCATTATATTTGTATTACATTAATGCCCACAGTGCCATTTGAGCAGGGACATGCACTCCTATTACCCTGTTCAAGAAATCCCTGAGCAGAAGGACAATGTTATTTCTCCAATTATTGCACTTTTTATCTTATACATAATTCGACACAAATAATATTTTTGACACTTTGTATATTTTTAGTTGTGGAATTTGGAAAAAAAATATTTCTCAAACTGCATCAATATATCAACTTATTTTCAGTGGCATTTACTTTTTTTTTTTTCTGTATTCCATGGTGGATATTTGATAATTTGTGTAATATGTTGTAGCCTTCGATTGCTGAACAAACAGAGATAGAAAAAGAAGCCCTCCTAGAGAGAAGTTATTATCACCCACTAAAGTTTTAGTTAATGGCACTCAGCAGTCAATCCTTTTAGATGCTCAAATTCAGGCAGTGGATGCAGAGAAATAACTCACAACAGATTCTTGGAGAAATACATTCTCGGTGGTGAATTATATTTCTGTGGAGACATTTCTGTTCACATTTATAATTTTGTACAGTAAAGAGATGTATCCCATGGTGACACAGAGTCATAAAATGGAACAAATCTTTCTCATGAACTTTCAGATATAATGGTTTTGAAAGTTTATGTTGCCTTTTGTTTTATTCAAGAGTTTATTTTCCCACACATAAAATTAATATTAAACACATACACTAACTTTAAATATTTGGATTAGCTATGGATATATGGCAACACATGATATAGTAATGGATGACTGTGACTATTCAGTCCAAAGCTTAGTTAGTATTGGCTTATGTTGTTGAAATTAATAAAGCATTGGGTATATTTGTCATGATTACTAATTGATCCAGCACGTAGAATTGTGTCAAACCTAGGACTTAAAGCGGCACTGTCATGGCCAAATCCCGTTTTTTTTAACCCCCCCTCCTGACTCCACTACATCTAATTGACCCCTTACTCACCCCCAAATGCCCCTAAGCCCCCCCATATTACCTATTTTTTATTCTTTAATTTCTGCCCCAACCTATATTCAGGGTGCCGCCATCTTTGTGTGGGTAGAGGAAGTCCCTGTGGGACACGTCATCTGCCCACACTAGATAGCACTGTGAGATTCCCGCACATGCCCAGTGGAGCATGCAAACCTATTGCATTTATTTCTGGTATTTGATTTTGGTTTTGTTTGACTTCCCTGTATTCTGGGATCCCAATAGGTTCCTCCCCTCTTATTGTTTTTAAAGGCCCCCACCTGCCGCTATGGGGTGAGAGCCAAGGGGGGAGGCAATAGGTCTCCCCCATCTTACTTTTAAGGGCCCCCACCCGCCGCTCAGGGGTGTGGGCCAAGGGGGGAGGCAATAGGTCTCCCCTCTTACTGTTAAGGGCCCCCACTTGCCGCTCAGGGTTGGGGGACGGGGGGGAGGCAATAGTCCCCCCCTTTTATTGCTAAGGGCCCCCACCGCCGCTCAGGGGTGGGGGCCAAGGGGGGGAGGACTCGGCACAGGTGGGGGCTGGGGGAACAATTGTGGTTTTTTTTGTTTTTTTTTAAACAGTGAGCAGCCACAGGCAAGATGCAGTCGTGGCACAAATTGAATCGGAGTTTCATTCATTCGAATGAAATTCCGATATGAACAAAGTGCCGAATTGAGTTCTAAAACAAACGAACATACTGGTCTCATTCAGTTAGAACGAAATTCGTCAGTTTCATCTAAAATGACAGGAAGCATCGCGAGATCACAGAGGAAAGGTTAGAATTATAAGAAAATTGCTCTGACCAACGGAAATGAAGCACACTTTGCAACTCCGCTGGTCAGAGCTGGTCAGGCGGAGGAATCCTCCATAACGCAAAGAGTCCCTACTTTGTCTTATGATTTTAAAGAAAACTAAAGAAGACAGGAAGAAAAGAGGAACAGATCATGAGAGAGGGGGAGAAGAGGAAGAGATTGAGGAAAGGTAAGTTGGGCATGACAGTGCCGCTTTAAAGGTAACTTATTACCAGGCCTTAGAATGGCCATACTTAACGCACCAAAGAATAGTCAGGATAGTTGCTGAGGTTGGGGGGTACAGAATGAAACACAGCAATAAGGGAAAGCCAGAAGTCAGGGATACCAGAATACAGGGAGGTCAAACAAAGCCAAAATCAAATACAAGAAATAAATGCTCAGGAACACACTCTCGGACAACCACTAGGGAAACCACGACAGGTCAATGAGGAAAAGTAAATTTGAGCTTAAATAAGTGCTTTTTATTTCTGATTGGTCAAAAACGGCCTTTGACCCCAAAACATATGCATCTCCCGCGTGACGTCACGTGCACACTGACGTCGTCATTCATGTGGGCAGACGTGAGGGTATAAATTGGCATGGATCCACAGCGGCCAGCGGCCATTAACATGTTGCAAGAGTTATTTATACAGACGCACGGCCGTTGGGCGCAAATACCACAAGGTGAGGAGGAATATGTTACAATATTAAAGATGTAGTCATTGAAAACAGGTAAAATCTTTTTGACAGAAACTCCCATGTCAGGGCGAGATTTGGAGAGACTTTAAGGCCAGCCTCTTACCCACAGACTATAGACCTGGCCCCTAAAAGAGCAGTCCCTGAAAGAGGTGTGTGAAGCAAGCCATCAAATTTAGTACCAACTACTAATTGTTACTTGCTGCTGGCTGAAAGGAAGTGTATGCATTCACTTAATGCAAGTATGCAAATGATGGCAACCAAATATGTGGCTAAATGCATATACAGGGAGTGCAGAATTATTAGGCAAGTTGTATTTTTGAGGATTAATTTTATTATTGAACAACAACCATGTTCTCAATGAACCCAAAAAACTCATTAATATCAAAGCTGAATATTTTTGGAAGTAGTTTTAGTTTGTTTTTAGTTATAGCTATGTTAGGGGGATATCTGTGTGTGCAGGTGACTATTACTGTGCATAATTATTAGGCAACTTAACAAAAAAGAAATATATACCCATTTCAATTATTTATTATTAGTGAAACCAATATAACATCTCAACATTCACAAATATACATTTCCGACATTCAAAAACAAAACAAAAACAAATCAGTGACCAATATAGCCACCTTTCTTTGCAAGGACACTCAAAAGCCTGCCATCCGTGGATTTTGTCAGTGTTTTGATCTGTTCACCATCAACATTGCGTGCAGCAGCAACCACAGCCTCCCAGACACTGTTCAGAGAGGTGTACTGTTTTCCCTCCTTGTAAATCTCACATTTGATGATGGACCACAGGTTCTCAATGGGGTTCAGATCAGTGAACAAGGAGGCCATGTCATTAGATTTTCTTCTTTTATACCCTTTCTTGCCAGCCACGCTGTGGAGTACTTGGACGCGTGTGATGGAGCATTGTCCTGCATGAAAATCATGTTTTTCTTGAAGGATGCAGACTTCTTCCTGTACCACTGTTTGAAGAAGGTGTCTTCCAGGAACTGGCAGTAGGACTGGGAGTTGAGCTTGACTCCATCCTCAACCCGAAAAGGCCCCACAAGCTCATCTTTGATGATACCAGCCCAAACCAGTACTCCATCTCCACCTTGCTGGCGTCTGAGTCGGACTGGAGCTCTCTGCCCTTTACCAATCCAGCTAATCCATCTGGCCCATCAAGACTCACTCTCATTTCATCAGTCCATAAAACCTTAGAAAAATCAGTCTTGAGATATTTCTTGGCCCAGTCTTGACGTTTCAGCTTGTGTGTCTTGGTCAGTGGTGGTCGTCTGTCAGCCTTTCTTACCTTGGCCATGTCTCTGAGTATTGTACACCTTGTGCTTTTGGGCACTCCAGTGATGTTGCAGCTCTGAAATATGGCCAAACTGGTGGCAAGTGGCATCGTGGCAGCTGCACGCTTGACTTTTCTCAGTTCATGGGCAGTTATTTTGCGCCTTGGTTTTTCCACACGCTTCTTGCGACCCTGTTGACTATTTTGAATGAAACGCTGATTGTTCGATGATCACGCTTCAGAAGCTTTGCAATTTTAAGAGTGCTGCATCCCTCTGCAAGATATCTCACTATTTTTGACTTTTCTGAGCCTGTCAAGTCCTTCTTTTGACCCATTTTGCCAAAGGAAAGGAAGTTGCCTAATAATTATGCACACCTGATATAGGGTGTTGATGTCATTAGACCACACCCCTTCTCATTACAGAGATGCACATCACCTAATATGCTTAATTGGTAGTAGGCTTTCGAGCCTATACAGCTTGGAGTAAGACAACATGCATAAAGAGGATGATGTGGTCAAAATACTCATTTGCCTAATAATTCTGCACTCCCTGTACTGTTGCTTTTTATTGTGTTTGAAAATGTTATTTGTATTATATAGATCAAGTATTAATTTTAATTGTTTGTTTCCTAATGTTCTATATATTTGTATTTCAATGTTTGCCACCACATGTATACGGACTAGTCCTCAAAGGCTAGTCCTTGTCCAAAATAAAGAATTGTATGTTAGTTTCTGTGACAAATGCCCTGTGGTCTGGTTGTTTGCCACGAGCTCCTGGAGAAGTCTGCTTGCCAGCCTCCTGCCTCAGGACTATGGGCCTTGCAATATACCTTGCCTAATTCACTTTAAAAGGCTCAGTTCATGTGATTTATGTACTTTTGTACTCCAGAAAGAGAGACCGACTGTTAGCCCTGATTCCCTGTTTTGGGCATAGGACCATGTGCACGGTTGGTCAAATAATTGACTTCCATGAAAATCCCGAACCCCTGAACCGATCTGGGTGATTTTTGGATATTATTATTATTATTATGATATTTATAGAGCGCCGTCAAATTCCGCAGCGCTTCACAATGGGTGGACGAACAGACATGTAGTTGTAACTAGACAAGTTGGACACACAGGAACAGAGGGGTTGAGGGCCCTGCTCAATGAGCTTACATGCTAGAGGGAGTGGGGTAAAATGACACAAAAAGGTAAGGATAGTATTAGACTAATGACAGTTGCAAAAGAGGAATCAGTCAGGAGCTATTAACAGTTTAATGGATACGCTTTTATGAAGAAGTGGGTTTTTAACGATTTTTTTTAAGGAATGGAGACAGGGTGAGCATCTAATGGAGGAGGGAAGCGAGTTCCACAGGAACAGTGCAGCCCTCGAGAAATCTTGAAGGCGAGCATCAGAGGTGGGAGTACGGACAGAAGATAGACGTAAGTCTTCAGCAGATCGTAAGGGCCTAGATATGTTGGTCACCCAGATCGGGGATATCAGAGGATTTAACTTTTGTGGGGTTTTTACGTGTTTTGAAGATATTTTGGGGGTTTTGTAAAAATAGATGTTTTCTGTGCCTGGAGATAATTTAATTTACTACAGTGCTTGACTCATTTATCGCCCAGGCACAGGGGAGGGATTGACCTATTTTGTATGTGAGAGTCCTGAACCTGAGAGCCAATGTAATTTTGTGTATGTTTTTACTGTAGTTCACTCTCAGGTCCAGGGGGAGTGCACCTTGCATATAAGGCCAGTTGTGGTTGCCATTTAAGAGATATGTTTTACCCTTCATGAAGTCTAGGCTCATGTTTCGGGGATTGGAGAGCTATATTCACTCTGGGTTTTGCTGTAATCACTATACTCCCTTGGCTTACAACGATTGCTCTGGTAAGAGCAGCCTGCTTTCCTTTCTGGACTAGGAGAGGTCTACCCACTGGAAGCTGGATCCTGGTCTTGGGTCCAGGGTGGGTGGAGGACAGCAAGACCCCAACCAAGCTGCGGCGGTTTGTGAGGTTAAGGTGGTTATGGTGTCTGGTGCGGTCCTTATGGTAGTCAAGGATTACTAAGAAGCAGATTGACAGAGGTACCCGGTCTGGGTGCCAGGTGGTCCGTCACAGTTTCCTTTTGATACTGTGTGTCCTTTGTAGATTATTGGGGATCCCAGTAACAGAGTCTTTCCATCTGGTGGCTGGGTGCACGATGCCTCTAGCATGGGGGCAAATCAAAAAGTGAGCTAGACCTGTGAAATGGAAGTGACTTTATAAAGACAAGAGCAATCACATTGCAGGCAGAGGAATAGGCAGAGGAAGGGCGATACCTTCCTGGGACAAAAGATTTCCAGAGAGACGCCAGTCAAGCTTTGGTAACTGGGCCTGGAGAATTCTAGGGTCCTGGCAAGCGGCTAGGAAGCAGACTAGGTCGAGGTACTCGGTCAGAGTACAGGAGCTCCACCATGAAGCTTTCCTGAAGATATGGGTTTTAAGGCACTTCTTAAACTATTGAATAAAATGGAAAAGTCTGACGGTGGTAGGCAGGCTATTCCAATAGAAAGGAGCTTCCCACAAGAAGTCCTGCAAGCATAAATTGGCCGTATGGGTGCATGCAGCAGACAGGAGAAGGTCATGGGCAGAGTAGAGAGACAGAGAAGGAGCATACCTATGGATCATTGAAGAAATATAAGAGGGGCTAGAATTGTTCAGTGCTTTTAAGGTATGGATTAATACTTTAAAGTTACTTCTTTAGGATACAGAAAGCCAATGAAAGGACTCACAGAAGGGTGAGGTGTTGAGAGGAGTGACTGGAGAGGAAAATCAGTCTGGTGACAGCATTCATTATAGACTGTAGTGGGGCATTACAGCTTTTGGGAAGACCAATTAGGAGAGTGTTACAATAATCAATGTGAGAGATTACCAGAGCATGAACAAGCTCCTTATTAGTGTCTTGCGTAAGAAAGGGTGAACACGGGCAATGTTTTTTTAAGGTAGAATCAACAGGATTCGGTAACAGTCTGGAAGTGAGGCTCAAAGATAAAGCCAGAATCAAATATAACATCAAGACCATGTGCTTGCAAGGATGGGCTGAAATGAGTGCCACCAACTTGAAGGGAGAGTGAAAGAGGAGGAAGAGTATCAGGAGGAGCAAAGGCAAAAAGCTCAGTTTTAGAGAAAGTGGGAGGACATCCAATCAGAGATGGAAGAAAGGCAATTAGTGACACATTGCAGGGCGGCAGGGGAGAGGTCCAGGCAGGAGATATACACTGGGTGTCTTCAGTGTACAGGTGGTAGTGGAATCCAATTGAGGTAATATGTTTGCCAAGGGAGGCAATATAAAGAGAATATAGAAGGGGACCAAGAAAAGAGACTTGGTGGACTCCAACCAAGACAGGGTGAAGGGAGGAGGTATCACTAGAAAAGAAGACATTGAATGTGCGTTGGAAGACAACCACAAGAGGAAAGTGTCACAGAGACACAGTGAGTGAAGAGTTTGGAGAAGGAGATCATTATCTACAGTGTCAAAGGCAGCAGAGAGGTAAAAAAAAAAATAGAATGGAATAGTGGCCTTTGGATTTAGCTGTGATTATGTATTTAGTAACTTTAATAAGAGCAGTCTCGGTAGAGTGGAGGGGCGGAAGCCAGACTGAAGACGGTCGAGGAGATAGTTGGAATTGAGGAAGGAAGCCAGAAGGGTAAAGACAAGTCATTCCAGAAGCTTTGAGGAAAAAGAAAGTAGGGATATGGGACAAAAGTTAGAAGGAGAGGACAGGTCAATAGATAGCTTTTTTAAGATGCGTACTACAGTAGCATGTTTAAGGACAGCAGGGACAAAATGCCAGAAGTGAGAGAGCAGTTGAGGATGTGTGTTAAGAAAGGTGCAAGACAAGGGGAGAGAGATCTGATAAGGTGAGAGGGGACAGGATCAAGCGGGCAAGTGGTGGGGGGAGAGGAAAGGAGAAGTGTAGTCTCCTCTTGTTCATTAGCCTGGTAGAAAGTCCAAAGGGTAGGAGAGGATACTAAATTAGGGTGCTGTTAAGCAGATAGCTCCCTAAAGTGGTACCCTTAATATGGTAGTCTCACGTAAGATTACCAAATTAGGGAGATATCTTCTTAATCACAGATGAAGGATCAAAATGTACAAAAGTGTTTTTTTTCTTCATTTAGATCAGTTGTTTAGTAGATAACTCTCTAATTTGTTATTCTTACATGAGACTGTGATATTTAAGAATGCCAAACTAGGGTGTTATCCACTAAACAGTGCCATTATATTGTATCCTTCAATGTGGCAATCCCACAGAAGGGGAACAAATTAGGTAACTATCGACTAAACAGCTGAAAAAAGAAAACAGTTTTTTCTTAGTTTTGGTCTTTCTGCTCTTTAGTAGATCATTCCCTATTTGTTGGATTGCCATATTTAAGAATAACAAATAAGAGAGCTATCTGTGAAACATCTCACATAAGGGGACCAATTTAGAGAACTGCAATGTTTAATAGATAGTTCACTAATTTAGTGTCCTAAAAAATGACAATCTTACATAAGGGTACCAAGTTAAAGAGCTATCCAGTAGACATAACCCTTATTTTGTACTTAAATATGATAATTCCGCATAAAGGTACCAAATTAGGGAGCTATCTACCCTGCAGCGGAATTATCACAATTAAGATAAGCCATTTTCATTATTTTGCTCTTGCATTTGCTTACTTGATAAGTCCCTAATCTGGTACCCTCATTTATGGCAATACCTCTTAAGAAATAGTTCAGTAAGGATTAGTGAACTATCTACTAAACAGCTGAAAGGGCACAATTGAGAGCCATTTTCTTACTTTTTCAGTTGCTTTGCAGATAAGTCCCTAATTTGTTACCCTTAAAGGACCACTATAGTGCCAGGAAAACAAACCTTTCCTGGCACTATAGGGCCATTAGGTCCCACCCTCATGGCCCCCCTACCACTGGGGTCCCTCGGCGCTGGGGAAATTTCCTCCTTCTTCCGACGTCAGCGCTGAATGTGCATGTGCTGCAAGAGCCACGTGCGCCTTCAATCAGTCCATTGGAAAGCATTACTCAATATGCTTTCCTATGGATGGCAGCGTCTTCTCACTGTGAATTTCACAGTGAGAAGCGAGGAAGCACCTCTAGCAGCTGTCAATGAGACAGCCACTAGAGGCTGGATTAACCAATTTTGCAGTTCTCTGAAACTGCTATGTTTACAGCTGCAGGGTTAACCCTAGATGCACCTGGAACCCAGACCACTTCATTGAGCTGAAGTGGTCTGGCTGCCTATAGTGGTTCTTTAATTATGACAATCCCAAGTAAGGATACCAAATTGAGGAAAGATCTACGTTGTATTGTCATATTTACTATATATACTTATATATCTTTAATATATGTATAAAAATGTATGCATGGATATAGAATGCACATGCTGCATGTATAGATAATGTAAGTATGTAAATAGAATGTGTATGCTGAATGTATGTATACTATATGTGGTGCAAGTATTTAGAATGTATGTGCTGCATGTACGATGCATATAAATGTATGTGATATATACAGGACAACAAAGTAAGGAGCTATCTTCCAACAAGGGTTCAGTTATGTTATGTGATATGTAATGTATATTTTAAATATCATTGTTAACTGTGGAATATATGTATATGGAATAAGTAATGTGAGCACTCTGTATTTTTTATTGCAGATTCCTTTTTATGTCAACCTGCCATTGTCACATACAAAGATCAATGTTTTGACCTCTGTACCAGGTCGTTTCCAAGATCTTATTATTTTCTATGTATTTCTTGCCCTAAATAATGCAGGTACACACAGGTTTGTTTTTAATAATATTCTATTACTTTGAACTTTTGCTGAATCCAATAGAATAGGATATCAGAATGAATAAAAGACACTTAATTTTTTACACCAAATATTACACCAAATAGAATGTGTGTTCTTGGTGTGGAGCTTTATTTTTTAACACAAAGCAGAACACATTGTTTGGATTCCTTGATAACCTCAGACCCTTTTCAAGACTCATAATGATACTAGACACATAAATATGTTTTTGCTTTCATTGATCTAGCTGAAGTATTGAAGCTGCTGATTACAGTTACTTTAAAACATGTTTTCTAATCCTGTAATAAAAGGTGACCACCTCATCTTTGGTGGCTGTCATTATCTTCTTTGTAACAAAATAGATTTTTCTTTTTACTTTAAGTTTTCTGTACTGTGAAACTTTTCAAAAATGTTACCTTATTCTTCTTTTCTCAAACAGATAACATAAACTAACATTCAATACATATATTATGTATATTATAAAGTCATTTTATATTTGAAAGCTAGAATTAAACAACAATTGGTATAAAATGAATCGTGTAGTGGATTAACTTTTAATAAAATCCAGTCTATTGATGTCCACAGCACATTACATGAGGGTATCCAGTTAAATAAACTTTACTCACAAATATTAATTAAAAAAATTATGTACAAAATACATTTGTGTTCCTTGTTTGATAAGTATGTGTCAAATATAGTAATATACATTAATTTGGTCCTACTTTAAGGTATGTCTAAACAATTGCCCATGGTGATAAAAAAGTCATTTATTTAAAAAGGAAACTATCTTGCTGAAATAGGTCAGTTGATGAGGCGCTGTATGCCAACTGCATGCCATTTTTATATTACAATTCTTAATGACAACATATGTATGTCACTTGTCATTGGTGTAAACAATGTGCAGTTTCAAACAAATCTTGGTTCATGCAATCTGTGGGCAATCAGCAAGTAATCAAATTCCGTAACTCCAAATCACCATATGACCAAATTTACAAAGCAAATTAAATAAAGAATAAACAAGCCATTTTGTTTCTTTCATGATTTGGAGTTCCACCCATGGCATAAAAAAAAAAAAAAATTGATAATAAAAAAAAGATGAATGATGGTTAGGGGACAACTACCGATCAAGTGTGAAGTGACTAAAAAATCAAGAAAAAAAAAACAGCAGTAAAAAATAAATAAATCTATATTTGTATATTATATATGTAATAGGTATATATAAAATATAATTATATAAATATTGATTTATTTACTTCTCTCTCTAGGTTACTTCTTTTAACTTGATTTCTGAACAAAATGGTGACAAAATGAATACATACTATATATAGATTTTGCTGTACACTAAAAGCTGCGAGTCCGTAGCTCGGTCCTTGTAATGAACTGAACGATGAACAAACGAACACCGATATTCGGTGTTTGTTTGTTCGTCTGAAATTTCTATTTATTCCTTTGTCTTTCTGACGAATCAATGAATAGACAAATTCCCGTCTGAATTTCGGACAATAGCAAAATTTCTAACAATAGTGTTTAACTGGGCATGCACAGGAATTTCACAGCGCTATATTGTTTGGGCAGATTACGTGTCCCACAGGGACTTAATCTGCCCACACAAAGATGGCCATGCCCAGGACCTAGGTCCGGGCACAAAATAAAGATTTAAAAAAAAAGGTAATATGGGGGGCTTAGGGGCTTTTGGGGCTGAGTAGGGGGCAATTAGATATAGTGGAGTCGGGAGGCGGGTTAAAAAAAAAACTGGATTCGGCCATGACAGTGCCGCTTTAAGTCATTTTGAAAAAATTATTCATGTCTAAATATTCAAACACAGAAACAGAAGAATAGAAGAAATAAAATTGATAACACATTTTTCTATAATTTAATTTATTTTACTATATAGCAAAATACATTTATCATTAAAGTTATTTTACTATAAATATTTGTTTCACTTTTAAATTTTTCTTAATGGTGAAATGTTTTCTAATATTTGAGTCGACAATAGTTTTGTGAGAACAAGTTACGTTCATACTGTAAAAAGTATCAAGAACGGTTGTTATTTTTCTGCTGCCTTTCTCTCACTTCTGCCACTTGATTAATGTTTTCAGCCAGTTCCAGCAAATAAATTATATAAAGCAATGAATAAAATAATATTCTATAGATTTTTCTCTTTCAAGTGTCTTTCCTTTGATGTTTTGAACAAGTGCACATTTCCCTGGTAAAGGTTCAATTTTCACAGTTGGATGTTCTAAAAATAATTATTTGTTCAAAGATTTTTTGATTTTCTTTGTTTTGCAATTCGTCATTGATATTTGATGCAGTAACAGATATATATGTTATACACATCTAACAAGAATATATATATATATAAGTATATATATATATATATATATATATATAGATATAAAACAAAAAAAATCAAGAAAAACCCATGTCAAAATCAATTGATTTGCATGTCAATGAGTGAAATAAGTATTTGACCCCTTCGACTTAGTACTTGGTGGCATGACCGTTGTTGGCAATCAGAGAGGTCAGACGTTTCTTGTAGTTGGCCATCAGGTTTGCACACAGATTTTGTCCCACTCCTCTTTGTAGATTCTCTCCAAGTCATTAAGGTTTCGAGGCTGACATTTGGCAACTCAAACCTTCAACTCTCTCCACAGATTTTACTATCGAATTAGGGTCTGGAGACTGGCCAAGTCACTCCAGGACCTTAATGTGCTTCTTCTTGAGCCACTTATTTGTTGCCTTGGCTGTGTGTTTTGAGTTATTGTCATGCTGGAATTCCCATACATGACCCATTTTCAATGCCCTGGCTGAGGGAAGGAGGTTCTCATCCAAGAATTGAGGGTACGTAGCCCCATCCATCGTCCCTTTGATGCAGTGCAGTTGTCCTGTCCTCCTAGCAGACAAATATGCCCAAAGCATAATGTTTCCACCTCCATGTATGATGGTGGGGATGGTGTTCTTGGGGTTATAGGCAGTATTCCTCCTCCTGCAAAAAAAGTGAGTTGAGTTGATGCCAAAGAACTCGATTTTAGTCTCATCTGACCACAACACTTTCACCCAGTTCTCTTCTGAATCATTCAGATGTTCATTAACTGTACATTTGCTTTCTTGAGCAGGGGGACCTTGCGGGCACTGCCGGATTTCAGTTCTTCATGGTGTAGTGTGTTACCAATTGTTTTCTTGGTAATTATGGTCCCAGCTACCTTGATATTATTAACAAGATCCTCCTGTGTAGTTCTGGGCTGATTCCTCACTGTTCTCATGATCATTGAAACTCCACAAGGTGAGATCTTGCATGGAGCACCAGACCAAGGGAGACAGTTATTTCGTGTTTTTTCAATTTGCGAATATTCACACCAACAGTTGTCACCTTCTCAACAAGCTGCTCGGTGATTGATGATTCTATCTAAAGAATCCAAAATGGCTGATTGGCATCTTCCTGTTTGCACTGAGCATGTGCAAACTGCCTTAAAGGGCCAGAGTGACATTTAAGGAAGTTCACTGAAAAGGTTTTTTAAAGGTAATTATTTCTTCTGGATGGTTTGTTTGGTGAATGTGCTGCTGCTAATGTAGGTTTTAACCCTGATCTTTATCAATTATGTCCTCAAATGCCACTGATGGTTTTAACCACTTATTGATCTCCTTAAAATAGGCTGTGCCCACATGGGTTCAAACCTCACTCCTGGTACATGTTCCAACGGACAAATTTCAGCGTGTGTTCAGACCCCATTCCTGGTACAAAATTCCACTGATGGTTTTAACCATCCCAAAGATTATCAATATAGGGAAGGGAATTACTATAATTCGATATTAAGGGTTTTGGTGACCATGGCTTCCTCTTCCTCCACCTCTAAAATCAGATATAGAAGTGTAAAGTGAGCTTTTTATCTATATTATAAAAAAGAGTGCCTAACCTCACTGGTGTCATAATAGCTTGGATTTAAAAACAAAAAACTTTTTTCACTGTTATAGATTGAATAGCAGTCAGTGTCCTTAAAGCGGGTGTGTTACGCTAACAGTGGATACGGTGACCAGTGCCACCACTTAGATCTGGTGTCACAATAGCTTGGATTTAAAAACAAAAAACTTTTTTCACTGTTATAGATTGAATAGCAGTCAGTGTCCTTAAAGCGGGTGTGTTACGCTAACAGTGGATACGGTGACCAGTGCCACCACTTAGATCTGGTGTCACAATAGCTTGGATTTAAAAAAACAAAAACTTTTTTCACTGTTATAGATTGAATAGCAGTCAGTGTCCTTAAAGCGGGTGTGTTACGCTAACAGTGGATACGGTGACCAGTGCCACCACTTAGATCTGGTGTCACAATAGCTTGGATTTAAAAAAAAAAACTTTTTTCACTGTTATAGATTGAATAGCAGTCAGTGTCCTTAAAGCGGTGTGTTACGCTAACAGTGGATACGCTGACAAGTGCCACTAATTAGATCTGGTGTCACAATAGCTTGGATTTAAAAACAAAAAACTTTTTTCACTGTTATAGATTGAATAGCAGTCAGTGTCCTTAAAGCGGGTGTGTTACGCCAACAGTGGATACGCTGACCAGTGCCACCACTTAGATCTGGTGTCACAATAGCTTGGATTTAAAAACAAAAAACTTTTTTCACTGTTATAGATTGAATAGCAGTCAGTGTCCTTAAAGCGGTGTGTTACGCTAACAGTGGATACGCTGACCAGTGCCACTAATTAGATCTGGTGTCACAATAGCTTGATTTAAAAACAAAAAACTTTTTTCACTGTTATAGATTGAATAGCAGCCAGTGTCCTTAAAGCGGGTGTGTTACGCTAACAGTGGATACGGTGACCAGTGCCACCACTCATCTGGTGTCACAAAGCTTGTATTTAAAAACAAAAAACCTTTTTTCACTGTTATAGATTGAATAGCAGTCAGTGTCCTTAAAGCGGGTGTGTTACGCTAACAGTGGATACGGTGACCAGTGCCACCACTTAGATCTGGTCACAATAAGCTTGGATTTAAAAACAAAAAACTTTTTTCACTGTTATAGATTGAATAGCAGTCAGTGTCCTTAAAGCGGGTGTGTTACGCTAACAGTGGATACGGTGCCCAGTGCCACCACTTATATCTGGTGTCATAATAGCTTGTATTTAAAAACAAAAAACTTTTTTCACTGTTATAGATTGAATAGCAGTCAGTGTCCTTAAAGCGGGTGTGTTAAGCTCACAGTGGATACTGTGCCCAGTGCCACCACTCACTCACTGGTACCCGGACTAAATTTATTTTCACAAAAGGCAATCCCCAACCTGTACTCGATTGTGCAAAAGGAAATAATGGCATGTCTGGCACACAGTGTTGGGACAAGGGTCCATCTGACCACTGATACCTGGTCTGTAAAGCATGGTCAGGGCAGGTATATCACCTACACCGCGCATTGGGCAAACCTGCTGACGGCTGCCAAGCATGGAATGCGTGGCTCTGCAGAGGAGTTGGTGACACTGCCACGACTTGCAGGCAGGCCTGCTGCCACCTCCTCTACTCCTCCTACTCCATCCTCTTCCATAACCTCCTCGGCTGAGTCCTCTTCTGCTGCTGCGTCTTGCTCCACATCAACGGATAGGGACGTAACAGTGATTAAACTGATAACAATAGTACTAAACACACCACTCCTATCTGGTGGCACATTAGATTGCACGCCCAGTGCCCCAAATTTGTTGTGATCTGTGAGTAAGGTAAACGGTTGTCCATACAAGTAGGTTGCAGCTTTTTGAGGGCCCACACCACCGCCATGCACTCCTTTTCAATGGCAGTGAATCTACTTCGCTGTGCAAAAGTTTACGGCTTAGATAAGCCCCGGGTTGCTCGCCACCATCTGCTCTGACTTGGCTCAGTACTGCTCCCAATCCAAACATAGAAGCGTCTGTATGGACGAGAAAGCGTTTAGTTGGATCAGGAGCAGAAAGTACAGGTGATTTAATGAGCGCCGTCTTGAGCTGCTGGAAGGCCTGTTCACACTCTGGGGCCCATACTACTATCTTGGGGAGGTTTTTACACGTTCCTATATGGCACTTACTGGGCTTTAGGGTCAGTCCGGACTCCCTAATCCGGTCTATTACGGCTCCTATGTGGGTCAGGTGTTCGGGCCAGGAGCAGCTAAAAATGTCTATACCATCCAAGTAGGTGATCCTTAGGACAGGTGTCAATCCATATCTGCCAAGTGACCCTATGTAGGGGGAACAGTCTCTATTCTGCTCTGTGTCAGTGTGTATCATGGTCTCTGAGAACAGGTGTCAATCCATATCTGCCAAGTGACCCGATGTAGGAGGAACAGTCCCTATTCTGATCTGTGTCAGTGTGTATCAGGGATCCCTAGGACAGGTGTCAATCCATATCTGCCAAGTGACCCTATGTAAAAAAGGCCAGATGAGATGAGCTGCCTTGGGCTAAAAATGGTCCACACGCTGCTGTATTTTAGCTCTGAATGCCGGTTGACTTGCGTGACTTATCCACCACCAACTAGGGTTCAAGCCGCCATGTTTTAGGGCACTTTCTGCCTGTGAAACAAACATCATTTTTTCTGGCCGCTGCTACAGCAGCGGCTGCAACAATACTGAATTTTTCAGGCATGTGTACATGCCTAATTTTTAGGCCCCCTGGTGCTGCACTGTGGCTTCAAAACTTTTTTCACTGTTATAGCAGTTAGTTGTCTGCAAGCGTCAGAAAGTCACCCCCTTGCCCGGCGTCTGACACCTGGCTTGTCTGAACTATTAGCCCGCCAGCTTTTACCATACAATCTGGTGGAGTCTGAGGCGTTCAAAAAATTTTTAGCTATTGGGACACCGCAGTGGAAGGTACCCGCCAAAATTTCTTTGCGCAAAAGGCAATCCCCAACCTGTACTCGACTGTGCAAAAGGAAGTAATGGCATGTCTGGCACACAGTGTTGGGGCAAGGGTCTATCTGACCCCTGATACCTGGTCTGCAAAGCAGTGTGTACTTTATAAATGGCTCCACCTGCCACCCGTACAGCAACACAGTCTCCAGTTAGGAGGACCGACCAAGCATCTTCTTCCATCTCCCTGTTACAAAAATCAATGCCGTGTACACGTCCACTGATAGGAGACGCGAAGGTATTAAACTGATAAAAATAGTACTAAACACACCACTCCTATCTGGTGTCACATTAGCTTGACAGCGCAGTGCCCCAAATTTGCAGTAAGAGGACCGACCAAGCCTCTTCTTCCATCTCCCTGTTACAAAAATCAATGCCGTGTACACGCCCACTGATAGGAGACGCGGAAGGTATTAAACTGATAAAAATAGTACTAAACACACCACTCCTATCTGGTGTCACATTAGCTTGACCGCGCAGTGCCCCAAATTTGCAGTAAGAGGACCGACCAAGTCTCTTCTTCCATCTCCCTGTTACAAAAATCAATGCCGTGTACATGTCCACTGATAGGAGACGCGGAAGGTATTAAACTGATAAAAATAGTACTAAACACACCACTCCTATCTGGTGTCACATTGGCTTGACCGCGCAGTGCCCCAAATTTGCAGTAAGAGGACCGACCAAGCCTCTTCTTCCATCTCCCTGTTACAAAAATCAATGCCGTGTACACGTCCACTGATAGGAGACGCTGAAGGTATTAAACTGAACAGTCTCTATTCTGCTCTTGCATTTCTATTTCTTCATAGAAAATGAAAAAATTCTGAGAAGACGTTGGCAGGGCTATTCACTTGTGTGATCTGTCATGAATTGTCATTTGAATGTTATTTTGAACTGTGGGGCACAAGAACTTTAATCTGACAAAATGGCTGCCATATACACGTCCACTGATAGGAGACACGGAAGGTATTAAACTGATCAGAACAATACTAAACACACCACTCCTTTTTTTTGGTGAGGCTTTACAGGACAGAGTGCTTCTCCACGGACATGTTAACTCACGGGCAGCTGGCTCATCAAGGAACCACAGCAGCTTTCCATGTACAGGTAAGACACGTGCAGCCGGTAAGGGTTCAGGCTCTTCTTCCTGGAGGATACGCTGCAAGCCTGTTGAACGAGGTGACCTTGCTCGGGTCCCAGGTGTACGTTCCTAAAATGGCTGCCATATACACGTCCACTGCTAGGAGACGCGGAAGGTATTAAACTGATCAGAACAATACTAAACACACCACAAATAAGGTTTCTCTCCTGTATGGCTCCTCAAATGATGCTTAAGATTAGAAGCGGCTGAAAAGCATTTCCTACACTCCGAACAAAAATATATTTTTTTAACATTCTCTCCACTTTGAACGAAATGACGTTTGGGAAGAGATTAACATAATTAAACACAGGCAGTAAAAATACAGTTTTAGCCATACCCTGTAACTTTAAAACTACACATCCCATCTTCATAATTACATATTTGGAATCAGCACACTTAAAACATAAACATAACCAAAAATCAGCCAAATACATCTAGGGGTTAAAAAGTTAGCTGGAGGTCCCTTTATGACCGACCGCAAGCACATTTTCCTGCCCAAAACAGTTCCATAGATTTGGGCTGTGAGGTCGGTCTATTTCAGGCTGAAAAAACGACTAAGTCCCACATCGGGACTTAGCCCCAGTAGCTGCAAACCAGTAGGGGAGAAGTGAGCTCATGGTAGCCAAGGAAATGTGTAGCCGATTTTAGTTCCATGAATTTGGCTACACATACCGCTGACCTCGCTTCTAATGATCAAAGATGGTCACTAATGCAGTTCGCAACGTGAACAAAGACCTCCTAGCATTACAATTAAGCCGCGGTTAACCCAGCTTCTGGGAGGTAAATTGCCCGCACACTTCCACTTCCCCCAAGTGGTCTGCTCAGTGGTACTTGGTCCAGTAGTTCCATTTACTGAACCAAGTGGGAAATAGCAAGGCAGGCACAAAGGGCTTGCACCAGGTCTGGGGACACAGGGGACACCGTCTTAAAGGGGCCGTGTCCCCAACAAGTCTGGGGACACGGCCTTAAAGGGGCAGTGTCCCAATCTTCCTGATGTCCCAAAAAGGTGTTTAAAGGGCCAGCACCAGTCACATAAAGAGTCCATAAGCCCCAATATGCCCACCGACAGTCTTAAAGGGCCATACACACCAAATAAAAGTGCATACATTTTCACAATCTCCCAGGGGCCATAGTCATGCGGGAGGAGGCTGGGAAATAGGCTTCTCCACAACCCAGGGAAGCAGGGCAATTTGCCATTTAAAGGGCCCATTACAAATAGCAGTTTGTAACAAGGTGTCAATCCATATCTGCCAAGTGACCCGATGTAGGGGGACCAGTCCCTATTCTGCTCTGTGTCAGTGTGTATCAGGGAACCTTAGGACAGGTGTCAATCCATATCTGCCAAGTGACCCTATGTAGGGGGACCAGTCTCTATTCTGCTCTGTGTCCGTGTGCATCAGGGGCTCTGAGGACAGGTGTCAATCCATATGTCAAGGTGTCAATATGTCATATGTCAGGTGTCAATCCATATTCACTGTGATTTAGGAATGTTAGGTGATTTCTGCCCTTTATGGATTAAAACCAGACTCTGTATCAACTGTGTAATTTTCCATGGGAGTTTTGCCATGGATCCCCCTCCGGCATGCCACAGTCCAGGTGTTAGTCCCCTTGAAACAACTTTTCCATCCCTATTGTGGCCAGAAAGAGTCCCTGTGTGTTTTAAAATTCACCTGCCCATTGAAATCTATGGCGGTTCGCCCGGTTCGCCGGTTCGCGAACATTTGCGGAAGTTCGCGAACCGAAAATTTTGTGTTCGCGACATCACTATACCTGTGTATAGATGGCTCATATATGTATACACACGCAATCCTACCAATACATATCTGTATATATATATATATATATATATATATATATAGCGTCCTGATACAGCCTGAGAGATAAAATTCCAAGGATAACAGAAAATCCAGGAAATATCATGCCTGCCCATCTGATGCAAGAGGGGGGAGTAAGAAAGGGGGGAGGGGGTAAGAAGAGGGGGGGTAAGAAAGGGGAGCGGTAAGAAGAGGGGTTTGTAAGAAGGGGAGGGGGGTAAGAAGAGGGGGGAGGGGGGAGTAAGAAGAGGGGGGAGTAAGAAAGGGGTAAGAGGGGAGGGTGAAGTAAGAAGAGGGGGAGGGGGGAGTAAGAAAGGGGGGTAAGAGGGGGAAGGGGAAAATAAGTTCTTTATTTGAAATTTAAAGGACCACTCTAGGCACCCAGACCACTTCAGCTTTATGAAGTGGTCTGGGTGCCAGGTCCCTCTAGGATTAACCCTTTTTTTTATAAACATAGCAGTTTCAGAGAAACTGCTATGTTTATACTGAGGGTTAATCCAGCCTCCAGAGCCTCTAGTGGCTGTCTCATTGACAGCCGCTAGAGGCGCTTGCGTGCTTCTCACTGTGAAAATCACAGTGAGAGCACGCAAGCGTCCATAGGAAAGCATTGTAAATGCTTTCCTATGCGACCGGCTGAATGCGCGCGCGGCTCCTGCCGATGACGTCGCGAGCAAGGAGGAGAGGAGGAGTACAGCTCCCCGCCCGGCGCTGGAGAAAGGTAAGTGTTTAACCCCTTCCTCTCTCCAGAGCCCGGCTGGAGAGGGTCCCTGAGGTGGGGGCACCCTCAGGGCACTATAGTGCCAGGAAAACAAGTATGTTTTCCTGGCACTATAGTGGTCCTTTAAGTTTTTTTTCCCTGAAATTTCCCTCTTAAAATGAGGTGCGTGTTATACGCCGGTGCGTGTTATACGCCGATAAATACGGTACTTCCCTTTGACACTCCAGACCTTATGGCCTGGGAGAGAATATTCTAGAGTGTCATGTTCTAAGGAGATATCTGACAGCCATTTTGGAGTCAATAATAAATTTGTTCCTAGTTTGTTGCAAATTTGGAAACATTTCAGACGGGGCTTTTTGCCTTTCTTTGGATCTATAGAAAAAAACATATGTGAGAGAGACTGAATTGATGGACACAAGTCTCTTTTCAGCTCAGCGGGCTAATACCTCATCAGTAAAATCATCCCCACACCACCTTCGGGGTTGCAGGTTAAGATCCTGGCAGTGCTTAGTGATGTACCGAACGGTTCGCTGGCGAACGGTTCCTGGCGAACATAGCATGTTCGCGTTCGCCACGGCGGGCGAACATATGCGCGGTTCGACCCGCCCCCTATTCGTCATCATTGAGTAAACTTTGACCCTGTACCTCACAGTCAGCAGACACATTCCAGCTAATTAGCAGCACACCCTCCCTAGCAGACCCTCCC
>OW240916.1:242568395-242583918 GCA_933207985.1 Pelobates cultripes
TATACACGTCCACTGATAGGAGACGCGGAAGGTATTAAACTGATCAGAACAATACTAAAAACACCACAAATAAGGTTTCTCTCCTGTATGGCTCCTCAAATAATGCTTAAGATTAGAAGCGGCTGAAAAGCATTTCTCACACTCCGAACAAAAATATATTTTTTAACATTCTCTCCACTTTGAACGAAATGACGTTTGGGAAGAGATTAACATAATTAAACACAGGCAGTAAAAATACAGTTTTAGCCATACACTGTAACTTTAAAACTACACATCCCATCTTCATAATTACATATTTGGAATCAGCACACTTAAAACATAAACATAACCAAAAATCAGCCAAATCCATCCAGGGGTTAAAAAGTTAGCTGGAGGTCCCTTTATGACCAACCGCAAGCACATTTTCCTGCCCAAAACAGTTCCATAGATTTGGGCTGTGAGGTTGGTCTATTTCAGGCTGAAAAAACGACTAAGTCCCATCGCCGAATGGGATTTAGTCTCTGCAGCTGTAAAACCAGTAGGGGAGAAGGTAGAGCTCAGCGGTGTTCGCGGAAATGTGTAGCCGATTTTAGTTCCATGAATTTGGCTACACATACCGCTGACCTCGCCGAATGATCAAAGATGGCCGCCGCCACGTGTTCGGCAAACGAACAAAGACCTCCCAGCATTGTCAATTAAGCTGCGGTTAACCGCAGCTTCTGGGAGGTAAATTGCCTGCACATTTCCACTTCTGGGTGGTCTGCCTGTGTGGTACTTGGTTCAGTAAGCCCCATTTACTGAACCAAGTGGGAAATAGCCAGGCAGGCACAAAGGGTTTGCACCAAGTCTGGGGACACAGGGGACACCGTCTTAAAGGGGCAGTGTCCCCAACAAGTCTGGGGACATGGCCTTAAAGGGGCAGTGTCCCAATCTTCCTGAAGTCCTAAAAAAGGTGTTTAAAGGGCCAGCACCAGTCACATAAAGAGTCCATAAGCCCCAATATGCCCACTGACAGTCTTAAAGGCCATACACACCAAATAAAAGTGCATACATTTTCACAATCTCCCAGGGGCCATAGTCATGCGGGAGGAGGCTGGGAAATAGGCTTCTCCACAACCCAGGGAAGCAGGGCAATTTGCCATTTAAAGGGCCCATTACAAATAGCAGTTTGTAACAAGGTGTCAATCCATATCTGCCAAGTGACCCGATGTAGGGGGACCAGTCCCTATTCTGCTCTGTGTCAGTGTGTACCAGGGAACCTTAGGACAGGTGTCAATCCATATCTGCCAAGTGACCCTATGTAGGGGGACCAGTCTCTATTCTGCTCTGTGTCCGTGTGCATCAGGGGCTCTGAGGACAGGTGTCAATTCATATGTCAAGGTGTCAATATGTCATATGTCAGGTGTCAATCCATATTGATTGTGATTTAGGAATGTTAGGTGATTTCTGCCCTTTCTGGATTAAAACCAGACTCTGTATCAACTGTGTAATTTTCCATGGGAGTTTTGCCATGGATCCCCCTCCGGCATGCCACAGTCCAGGTGTTAGTCCCCTTGAAACAACTTTTCCATCCCTATTGTGGCCAGAAAGAGTCCCTGTGTGTTTTAAAATTCACCTGCCCATTGAAATCTATGGCGGTTCGCCCGGTTCGCCGGTTCGCGAACATTTGCGGAAGTTCGCGAACCGAAAATTTTGTGTTCGCGACATCACTATACCTGTGTATAGATGGCTCATATATGTATACACACGCAATCCTACCAATACATATCTGTATATATATATATATATATATATATATATATAGCGTCCTGATACAGCCTGAGAGATAAAATTCCAAGGATAACAGAAAATCCAGGAAATATCATGCCTGCCCATCTGATGCAAGAGGGGGGAGTAAGAAAGGGGGGAGGGGGTAAGAAGAGGGGGAGTAAGAAAGGGGGGGAGCTGCAAGAAGAGGGTTTGTAAGAAGGGGAGGGGGGTAAGAAGAGGGGGGAGGGGGGAGTAAGAAGAGGGGGGAGTAAGAAAGGGGTAAGAGGGGAGGGTGAAGTAAGAAGAGGGGGAGGGGGGAGTAAGAAAGGGGGGTAAGAGGGGGAAGGGGAAAATAAGTTCTTTATTTGAAATTTAAAGGACCACTCTAGGCACCCAGACCACTTCAGCTTTATGAAGTGGTCTGGGTGCCAGGTCCCTCTAGGATTAACCCTTTTTTTTATAAACATAGCAGTTTCAGAGAAACTGCTATGTTTATACTGAGGGTTAATCCAGCCTCCAGAGCCTCTAGTGGCTGTCTCATTGACAGCCGCTAGAGGCGCTTGCGTGCTTCTCACTGTGAAAAATCACAGTGAGAGCACGCAAGCGCCCATAGGAAAGCATTGTAAATGCTTTCCTATGCGACCGGCTGAATGCGCGTGCGCATTCAGCCGATGACGTCGCGAGCAAGGAGGAGAGGAGGAGTACAGCTCCCCGCCCGGCGCTGGAGAAAGGTAAGTGTTTAACCCCTTCCTCTCTCCAGAGCCCGGCGGGAGGGGGTCCCTGAGGGTGGGGGCACCCTCAGGGCACTATAGTGCCAGGAAAACAAGTATGTTTTCCTGGCACTATAGTGGTCCTTTAAGTTTTTTTTCCCTGAAATTTCCCTCTTAAAATGAGGTGCGTGTTATACGCCGGTGCGTGTTATACGCCGATAAATACGGTACTTCCCTTTGACACTCCAGACCTTATGGCCTGGGAGAGAATATTCTAGAGTGTCATGTTCTAAGGAGATATCTGACAGCCATTTTGGAGTCAATAATAAATTTGTTCCTAGTTTGTTGCAAATTTGGAAACATTTCAGACGGGGCTTTTTGCCTTTCTTTGGATCTATAGAAAAAAACATATGTGAGAGAGACTGAATTGATGGACACAAGTCTCTTTTCAGCTCAGCGGGCTAATACCTCATCAGTAAAATCATCCCCACACCACCTTGGGGGTTGCAGGTTAAGATCCTGGCAGTGCTAACTCAGTTCTTCATTCCTCCAAGGTAGATGTAATGAGTACCATTAAATTGGGTAATGGTAACAATGGGAACAACCCCTGGACGTACTTGGAAACCAGAGTAATCTGAATGTACATTTCCTGGTTACATACTTTGTTATTATTATTATTATTATTATTATTATTATTATTATTATTATGTAACTATGTGACATACTGGAAGGAACAAGAGTCAATCCTCCAAAACCCAAGAGGGGAAGAGGAAAATCGTTCGTTCGGCAGGTGGTGGGAAACAGGTATTAAATGTAGGAGCCCGCCTTTCAAAAGTTAACCGAATCTGGTCCTTGCACATCACAGATCTTTCAGTTCAGTCAGTTATAGAGAAAAGAAAAAAACTCTGCAAGAATGCCAAGAAAAGTTCCTTCAAAAGGAAGTGATTTGTTATATTTCTTCCAAAATGTACATCCAGGAGAATGGAAGGTGAGTTCGGATACGTTCAAGCAGACATGCGATCTTTGGGGAATACCGGATATAGATCTGATGGTAAACTACAGAAACAAACAATTTCCCCTTTTTCTCTATTCCATAAGATTTGACCCAAGAGCAAAGGTCAAGATGCCCTAACACAGAGATGGAATTTTTGACTGGGATATGTATTTCCTTTCCTTCTATTAATCCAGATAACTTTCAAAAAGACCTGGAAGGAAAATGTAGAGGTGATAGCAATTATTCCTCATTGGCCAAGGAGGGCTTAGTTTCCACTGCTGTTAAGTCTGTCACAAGGAGTTTCTTGGGAACTGCCAATCAAGAGGAACCTATTATCACAGGCCCCAGTTCTCCACAAAGATTCTGCAAGACTCTGTTTGAAGGTCTAGAGATTGAGAAGAACTTTACAAAACAGATTATGTAGTGGAGACTATTCTCAAAGCTAGCAGTCAAAATATGTCAAAAGTATGCAATAGAATTCTACAAAAAAAGTTAATGTTGATCTTGGGGAAGTTTCTGAAACTCTTAATCTTCCTTATTTTTTGGAAGTTTTACAAAATGGTATGAATGAAGGTTTAAACCTTAGTTCTCTTAAAGTACAATTATCTTACAATTAAACGTTTTAACAAAGGAGCAATGAGAATGAGACCATCTGTTTAAAAACTTCATCACAACATGGGACTTGCCTACACTTTTGCATAGTCTGACAGGCACATCATTTGAGTCTATGGATTCTTTAAGGGTCTTAACACTGAAATGTGTTTTCCTTGTTGCCATCACCTCAGCCAGAAGAGCTTCAGAATTATAAGGTCTTTCATTTGATCATCCTTTTACTCAATTTGTTGGAGATAAGGCGGTTCTAAGGTTAGTTCTGATATTCATTCAAAAGGTTCCTTTCTTAATTTCACTTGAACCGGGAGATTATGCTACCTTCTTTCTTGGAAAACCCTTCTTCTGAAGAAGAATCCCTTTGGCATACTTTGGATGGGGTTAGGTCTTTACGCATTTACATTGATCGTACTAAAGAATTAAGCAAGTCAAATAGACTTTTATTGTACCTTTTTGTTTACCATAAATGTATATCTGTCTCTGTTTCTACTATCAGGAGATGGATTACTTCTGCAATTCAGAAAGTTTACAGGGTTACTGACAAACCAGTGCCGGAAAGTGTTAAAACTCTTTTCACCTAGTGCTGTCTCTGCCTCTTTGGCAGATACTTCTACAGAAGGAGTTTGTAGGGCTGTAGCCTGTTCATCATTCAACACTTTTGTGAGGCACTATCGCCTAGATGTCTTAGTCTCATGTGCCTCCTCATTTGGGCGATATGTCCTACGTCCACAACTAAGGTTTGATTCAGTTTGGTATGGCATTGCTATGGTATAATTGTTTTTATTTTTTTTATTTTTTTATCACCCCCCCCCTTTACTTTTGCTTATTAAGTCCCACAGGTGATGCTGACATGGATTGAACAGGAAAACAGAAAATTGTTACAATACTTACCATAATTTTCTTTTCCTGGCCAATATCCATGTCAGCATCAACGAACCCTCCCTTTTTTGTGAACTAACTTGGTTACGAGACTGCTTATTCTGGGGAGGTGGATTCCTTATATACCATCATTTGAAATGTAGATTCTTGTCTTATCAGTTAAGAGGGAGGAGCTAACCCACAGATGATGCTGACATGGATATTGGCCAGGAAAAGAAAATTATGGTAAGTATTGTAACAATTTTCTGTTATTTCAATCATTGACATGCAAATCAATTTATAACTTTTTTGAGGTGTGTTTTGGTGCAATTTTTTTTTTGTCATTCTGTCTTTCACTGTTAAAATACACTTACCATTAAAATTATCGACCGATCATTTCTTTGTCAGTGGGAAAACGTTCAAAATCAGCAGGGGATCAAATTCTTTTTCCCTCACTGTGTATGACTTTCATCTGATTTTGTTTGCTTCGTCTGAAAAAAAGAGGTAGAAGTACATGAAAGACATGGACAGACTTATTAAGGAAAAGGAGAAGATCATCCATTGTTAATTAAGATACGTTTTTTTTGTTGTTGTTAAAATCTGAATGCCAAAAGCATAGGGGCCCTTTTACCTTGAAGGGTAATATTATTAACAGTGAGCAGCACTATTTTATTGAAGGATAGTGATCAGATGAAGTCATTTATTATCATATAGTTGTTTGGCTCCTTTTTAAATCATAATGATAACAGAAATCACCCAACCTGCCCTGATCAAAAGTTGACATACCCTTGAATGTTTGGCCTTGTTACAGACACACAAGGTGACACACACAGGTTAAAATGGTAATTAAATAATACTTTCCAATACCTGTGGCTTTTTAAATTGCAATTTGTGTCTGTGTATAAATAGTCAATGAATAAATAGTCAATGAGTTTGTTAAAAAAAGAAGATGTGACAGAACCATCTGTCTGTTTATTGCTGGTGGATTTGTCTATTTTGCCCTGTTCGTGTAAATGGCTGGTTCCTATAGCCCAGCCATACGAATGACTGTTTTTCCCGAACAAACCTACTGAACGGACGGCCACCCAGGAGAGAAGTGTGCTGCTGGTTAACCTGTTGATCCCAATTAGAACGTTGTGGTTAACCGCAGACACTTCTCAATTAAACGAATTCAGGGTGGTCGTCGTTTGTATGTCGACCACGAGGCAGCGGCCATTTTAAACCACGCGAAAGCCCAGCGGTGTTTGGCTCTATTTCTATGGAACTAAAAACGGACACTCTTTCTGCCGAACACCGCTGAAACAACGGAACGCCTGGCTGCCTCCACGAAAGCATACGAATACCGGCTGTTCGGGAGGTTTGAAGCATACAAAAGGACTTAACCCAGATAGCCTTCCCATGGAGTCATTCGCATACCGAAGGACTGTAAGAACTTTGACTCCATGGCGATTGAACTATGTGTGTGGGATCTGAGCGCTATTCGCTAATAATATGCACTCAGATCCAGGCTATCTGGGGATATGTGATGCGAATGGGAAATGTTCGGTTTTTGTGAAGTTATGTATTTTTATGTCTTTTCTGATTTTACATTTAAAATGGTGACTGGCTTTGTCCTGGAGATAATTGAGTTACTTGGTAATTATCTCCAGGGCAGAGGGGAGGGAACCATAGTGCATTGTGGGTAAAAACTGTGACTGTGTGTCTGGAATGTCCACATATCTGTCTGTCATTTAAGTCTCCCATTTGGTCCCCTAGGGGAGTGTCCACCAAGTGGGAGACCTGCATAAATACGGGCAGGTAGCCCACCGTAAAGCCAGATCCTGTTTGACCCTCAATGCGGAGCTTCTGTCTCGTTATTGGGGGGATTTCTTCTTTACGTTTAGAGACTGCTGGATGGAAACGAAAGCCGCTTGGTGGATGTTATTGTTCGGCGGCTAGCAGCAGTTCGTGGATTGCCGTTCGGGAGGTTGGAGCTGTTCACGGATCCCGGTCGGGAGATTGCCGCTTCCCCTGCATTTGGTTCGTGCACTACAGTTTATGCGAACTGAGTATTACAGACGGGGAAGGTCGACTAAATGGCGGTTTTGTTTAAAGACACTAGGGGTGTCTTAACAGAAGACATCCAATGGTAAGTTTAAAATAGCCAAAAAAACTCATCAATATTTTCTATTCCTACTACTCTGGCCTTAATTTCGAACATCACTTTGAATTTACCTTGAGTTCTCACTATAGAATAACCATGTATGTATTTCTGCCAGTCCATTGTCCATTCATTAATCCAAGTCTCTCTCTCTTTCTGACAATTTATGTTTTGTAGAAACAGAGGAAACACCCATTTTTAAAGAAAACATGAGCAGGCCAAACACATTTATTTTATTTCTTATGGGATTCCTATTTAACTGTAGATTATAACAAAATGGCCCATTCATAAAACAAAACATGGCAACAAAGGAAAAAAAAATGAAATGACCCCCTGTTCAAAAGTCTGTATACCCTTAGTTCTTAATACTGTGTATTGCCCCCTTTAGCGTCAATCACAGCTTGCAGTCTTTGGAATAGTTGTCTATGAAACCCCTAATTGTTGCAGATGGTATAGCTGCCCATTTGTCTTGGCAAAATGTCTCCAGGTCATGCAAAGTCATTGGTCATCTTGCATGAACAGCACATTTGAGACTGTGATGGTCTAGAACCTTCACCTTTTTTCTGCTGTAACCACTGGAGGGTCAACTTTGTGCTTAGAGTAATTGTCATGCTGAAATTCCAAGAGCATTCCATGTGCAGCCTTCGTGCAGAAGAATGCAAATTGTCTGCCAGTATTTTCTGATAACATGCTGCATTCATCTTGTCATCAATTCTCACAAGATTCCCCTTAGCACTCACAGCCCCCCCCACAAAAAAAAAACACCAGTGAGCCACCGCCATGCTTCAAGTGGGGATGGTATTTTTTTAACTATAGGCCTTGTTGACAGCTCTCTAAACATAGCGTTTATGGTTGTGACCATAAAGCTCTATTTTGGTCTTGTCACTCCAAATTACAGTGTGCCAGGAGCTGTGAGATGTGTCAAGGTGTTGTCGGACATATTGTAACCAGGCTTTTTTGTGACATTGGCACAGTAAAGGCTTCTTTCTGGCAACTCAACCATGCAATTAATTTTTCTACAAGTATCGTCGTACTCCTTGAAACAACCACACAATCTTTTTACAGAGCAGCCTGTATTTCTCCTGAGGTTACCTGTGGATTTGTCTTTGTATCCCAAACAATTCTTCTGGCAGTTGTGGCTGAAATCTTTCTTGGTCTACCTGACATTGGCTTGGTATCAAGAGATCCCTGAATTTTTTACTTATTAATAAGTGATTCAACAGTACTAACTGGCATTTTTAAGGCTTTGGATATCTTTTTATATCCTTCTCCATCTTTATAAAGTTCCATTACCTTGTTACGCAGGTCTTTTGACAGTTCTTTTCTCCTCCCCATGGCTCAGTATCTAGCTTGCTCAATGCATCCACGTGAGAGCTAACAAACTCATTGACTATTTATACACAGACACTAATTGCAATTTAAAAAGCCACAGGTGTGGGAAAGCAATATTTAAACCAAAATTTCACAATTTCTGTCAGGCTATGGAAGCTTTTGAGCACAACTCTAATTCTTGAAGAACGAAGTATACTTTGAAAGACATACTTTTATATGACAATAAGAAGTCAATATTCGTAGTTAAACTAAAAAGCAATGCTTTAATTTCATTGGTGAAAATAAAGGAAAATGACAAAGTCAGTATAAAATACTTTAAAACACCACTTTAATACTGCTAATGACAAGAATAATTGATAACAAGAAAAATGCTAAATAAATGCTAAAATATTATTTCACTGCTATGCCTTTGCTAATTTAAAAGGTTACATAAACTAAGGGAAAAACATGTAACTTGATTCAAGAGACAACGCTTAATATTTTAATTTACAGTGGTTGCTTTTATAACTGACACAGTATTTTTAAAGAAGATTGATAATGTCAGCTACCCTAAATTGGTATATTTTTAGAATAACAATAGTATTTTAATTTGATTGACAACTTGTCACAGATAACGGCAGAAATATGTGAAATCCACACCTTTAAGTTTTACAGATTTTGTTATATGACTAATCTTTAACAGCACCTGCACATTTATTATAATTGACATTTTTAGAGTGCCAACTTATTCCGAAGCACTTCACATTATTATACAGGGAGGAATTTAACAGAAAATGAAATAAACTATTAAAAATTTCAACAGGAACGAGAGGTTGATGAGGAGTTACAATCTAGTTACAATCTAGTCTCATAGCATGTCTTGCTACCTGCTTTTTAGATCTACATGTCTTCTTCTCCAGCAGGCACAGGGGCTGTAGTGTGCATGTATGTGTATAAGATTTATAGTCTTTGTCGCGATGATCTCAGCCAATCCAATTGTTCCCCATAGGGAAGCATTGGAAGTATAGTGCACATGCACAGCAAATTGCTATTCTGCATGAATAAAATGCTCTCTATGAGCAGCATTTGATTGAGAACCAAGTTTAATGCCCTTTTCACATGGGAAGATAGCCACTAGAGGTGTGTTAGCCCTGCAAACATAACCATGCTATATCTACTAAGTGGCAATGCTTTAGATTGCATGGTTAAAACTAAAGGGTCACTGCACCTGACCACTTTAGTGGCCCTTTAATGGAAACAAAAACAAACATGCAATGTGCCTTCAAGGACTGCAAGGGAGATCAGAGATCAGTGATCTCCCTCCCCAGTCTGCAGGCACCATGCTGGCAGCTGGCAGGGGAGGGCGGGAGAGAGGACCCGGGAGCTAAGCTTGCAGCTACTCCGGGTCCTTCTCTCGCGAGCACGGAGCTACAGGCTAGAATTCAGTCTCACCGCTGTGACCACCAGGGATTCCCCACCGGACCACCAGTAGTGTATTTATTTTCATTTTAAAAATTATAAAAAAGCCCCCCTGCCCTCCTTACTACAGATACACACACTGCTCCCACACACATACACTGCCCCCCCACACACATAAACTGCCCTCTCATACACACACTGCCCCCCATACACACACTGCTCCCACACACACATACACTGCCCCAACACACACATACACTGCCCCCATACACACACTGGCCCCACACATACACATTGCCCACCCATACACACATTGCCCCACACTCACATATACAGCCCCCCATAATCACACTGCCCCCACATGCACATACACTGCACCCCCATACACACACTGCCCCCACACACACCATACACATTCACACACTGCCCCCCATACCCTGCCCCACACATACATACACTGTCCACCCATACACACACTGCCCCACACACACATAGGCCCCCATACACACATTGCCCCACACATACATACACAGCCCCCCAAACATACATTGCCCCTCCACACACACACACACACACACACACATACACAACCCCCATGCACACATTGCCCCACACACACACTGCCCCAGTACACACATTGCCCCACACACCCTACACATTCACACACTACACCCTCCCACACACACACTGAACCTTTCACACACACTGCACCCCTCACACATTGCACCACTCACACACACCACTGCTCCTGTGCCCTACTACAGCCCCATATCTCAGCAGACCCCATGTAAGTTGTCAAACTGTTCTTAAACTGTTTGACTACTTACTCTTTGAGGGGGTCTCAGCACTCCTGGCACCATAACCACTGCACAGAGTTGTAGTGGTTATTGTGCATGGATTATTTCTTTAAATAATCTACAAGTGTCACTCCCGAGATCAGACTCTGAATCCGCCACTGGCCTGCTATCTACCTTTGAGCCACAGCAGTTCCTAGTTCTTGGAAATATTTCTAGTCCTGTTCATCCTTGCTTGTCTGCAGGACTGGGGGCTGGACTTTGTCTATTGCTGTGCTTCACCTGACTCTGATCAGTCACCAGCAGGGTACATATACACAGCCTCGCCCTGGGAACTTTATCAAGTCCTGTTGTGTGTGTTTAGTTCCTGTGTTCAAATCTCTTGATCTTCAACTCCTTATTGACTCCGGCTTCTGACTTTGTTAATCCTGACCCCTGGCATCCCTTGACTTCGACTACACTTAGGTAATCCTGACCTCTGGCATCCTTTGACTTCGGCTATCCCTTGACTATCCTGCTGTTTATGTCGGTACTGCACTGGAATCCTTTCCTGCATAGCCCCCATACACAGATTCACAGTCCAGGTGGCTTCTTATCTGGTCACTTTGGACTGTGTCTATCTGCAAGGGTGAGCATACATATCTGTGCTAAAGACTCCCATTTCAGGTACGATCCTGACATGCAGGAGTATGATTTTTTTTATATTGTAGGTTTTATTGTTGTGGGTGGCTGTTTTATCTGTGCATATGTGATGGAACAGTTTGCAGCAAGGTTTTACATTGTCTGGTCCCGTTTTTTTTATTCTCATCAGTGGGTAGTTTCCTGTTGATTAATTTTTGTTGGAGGTTTGGTAGTTGTCTAAAGGTCAAAATGGGTGTTTTAGAGAAAATGTTTTTCAGAGTCTCATCTGCTGCTAACATTTGTTGTAAGTCTTTAATGATTTTCTGTATTTCCTTAAGAGCTGGGTTGTAGGTGACAATAAGTGGTACACGTTTAGATATTTTTTTTCTCTCTGTACTGAAGCAGGTGCATGCATGGAGTTTTTACAGCAGAGTGGATCTGTTTGGTAATAGTCCTTGGTTTGTAGCCTATTTGTCTCATAGATTGGGAAAGTGCATTCAGATGTTAATTACAGTCATTAGGATCAGAGCATATGTGATGGTACCTAGTTGCTTGGCTGTAGATGATGCCCTGTTTAATATAGGATGCTGGAGCTGTGGAGGTAACTGCATCTGTCTGTGGGCTTTCTGTAAACTGAGGTGTAGATTGTGCCATTGTTACATGCCACAGTTGTGTGCAGAAAATTCACAGATCTTGTAAAATAATTCATTTTTAATGTGATGGATGAGATGAGTTAAAATAGTCATGGAATTGTATGAGTTTTTCTTTGCTTTCAGTCCAAATGATGAAGATATCATCGATATATCAATAATATTTGTATGGTTTGGTGTGCTGTATTTCTAGGAATCTCTGTTCTAGGTCTGCCATAAACAGATTAGCATATCGGGGTGCCATCTTAGTACCCATAGCACTTCCCATGGTTTGTAGGTAAACCTCGTTGTTAGAACTGAAATAATTATGTGTGAGAATAAATAATGCCAGTTTTGTAATAACTCGGGGGCTGTACTTTTGATTCTCGTCATAAGAGAGAAAATGGAAACAAACATTGATGCCATCTGTATGATGAATGTTGCTGTACAGAGATTCCACGTCCATGGTTACAAGAATAGTGTTAGCAGGGAGATTTATGATTTGGTTCAGCGTGTTAAGGAAGTCAAGTGATGTCTTTTATGAAGCTGTTGGTGACAAGAGGTTTTAGGGTATGTTCTGTAAGATGTGTCATTCCTGTAATTATAGGTCTGCCAGGATTACCTGGTTTGTGGATTTTGGGAAGCATATAGAAAGTGCCCATGCAGGGAAGGATTAAATGAGCTCCCTAAGTAACATTGTATATTCCTTGGTGGGTCTTCATTTACATTTTTGTAGTATTTGCCATCTGACAATTGCCTGTCCCATTCTTTTATGTAGTCCTGGATGTCTATTATCACTACTGCTGATTATTTGTCTGCTGGTTTGATGATGATATCATGATTATTTTTCAAGTCATTTATTGCAGTTTGTATTGAGAGATTATGGAAAGTTTTCTTTTGGTTTTGTTTGGTCACCAAGAATGCAGTTCTTAGATGGAAACTTTCAATTTTACTGTGCAGTTTGGCATTTCATCCTGGAGCTGGAGTGAAATGGGTGTTCTTCTTCCTTAACAAGCTCAGCCAAATCACCAAATCAGCCATAGATACAAGCACATATGCACTCACTGTTACACGCACACATATATATAAACACTTATTCACAAACACATGTAAACACTCTGATAAATGCACATTCATACACACACAAACACACTGATGCACAGAGACACACACAAATACAAACATACAATCACAATGTCTATCTGGCTGTATGTATGTCTGAATGAATGTGTGTGGCATAGTGTACCTGAGTATGAGTCTGAGAGTGTTTGTCTGACAGTGAGTATCCTTGTGAATGAATGTGTGTCTTTGTGTCTGCAAGCATGTGCATGTATGTGTCTGGGACTGTATGTGTGAGGGTGAGCTGTTCGCGGTTTGTTGTGTGTATGAGGGACTGGTCGTGGTCTTTGTGCATTGTGTATTGGGGGTGAGTTTGACCAGATTAGAAGAGTATAATGTGTCTGGTGAGTGGGGCAAGGTGAATGGTTGCAAATGTGAGGCCAACTATTATGAAGGCTGAGTGTGTGTGAGAAGGAGTAACATTGTGTGGGGAGGCTGTGTTTCTGTTTCCAACCTCCCCTTACTATATATTTTTTATTTTTTATTAATCCCCCCCCTCCAACATAGGAAGGGGGGAGAATAATCGATTTCCTTGTGGACCGGTTGTGTAGCTATTTGGTCTACAGACCTGATTGGCTGCAGTTTGTGAGACAACTCTGCACCAGATGCAAACCAGAGGTTGCTGGGTTGTTCCCCTGGGGTGCCATGCTCTAAAGCAAGTTAGACGTCCACGAGGCCCTAGTGAGTGCAAGGCCTTAGGTGTCTGCCTAACTTGACTAATTAGAGAGCAGCCTATGCTTCTACCAATCTGCTGCATTTCCATTTTTGCTCCTATAAAGTCATCATGCATAGATATATTGTCTTTAGAAGTCACACTGTAGGATTTTGGACAAACAATTTTGGATGGTATGACAGCATAGCATTAAAAGCAATGAAAGTTCATGAGGGCAACTATATTGCTGTTTGATAAACTGTGTTGTTCAATGGTGGCTTCCAATACTACATGACGTTCTATTCTTGCATTGCATGAGTATGTAAATTAGACTTAAATATCTGTATCTTCTAATTGGAAATTATGGTTGTGTTAAACAGTTGGAAGTCCTATGCAAAAGAATCGAAAATATAATTTAATGGGTAATTACTTTTAAGAATAACGATTTAGTGACCCCTGCTCTACACATCGGATTGTGGTGAGAAAGGAGTTGATAAATTTAGGTTGTATTTAAATTAGGCTCTGAAGTATTTTTTCACATAGTGAATAGCAAAACTGCTAAAATTGCTCTTGACTTGTCTAGCAAAAATGTAATTTAATTTCATCCCTTCTGCCATTGTAGGTTTTCAAATTAAGACAACAAAATGACAAAGAATGTCAAACAAAGTGATGTACATCTCTTGAAATTTCCCCTAGGCTATATGATGTAAGAAAAGCTAGGAATTTGGGATTTTTCTAATTTCTCTTGTAAAGCCTGGCATTTTAAGCCTTATAGCTAGACTTTTTATGTGAATAGGAAGACTGAATGTGTTCATTTGCAAACTATAATCTGACAATTATATCTTAAATGTGCCTGATTACATAATTAGTAGAAAGGAATGCAGATGACAATGTTACTATACTTAGGTGCTAGATATTATAAATTCCAACAAATAATAATAAAAAAATATATATTACAATTATAAGCACCAACAAACTCTGCAGCTATGTACAATGGGTGGACTAACAGACAAATATTTGTACAGAAAGAAAGGGTCTAAGGGCCCTGCTCAAACAAGTTTACATTCTATAGTCAGTAGGATAAAGTGACACAAATCGTAAGTGTAGAATAGAAAAGTAGGTTGCTAGAATAGTTTGCAATGATGGCTTAGTTTTCTTTTTAGATGACAGTTACAGGAGAGGAAGCAAGGTACTGGTTAATAGTTTATAGTTTAATTATGCCTTCCTGAAGAAGCTAATTTTCAATGATTTTTGAAGGAGTAGAGACTGGGTGAGAGGCTAACAGAGCAGGGACGGAGTTCCATAAGAACGGTGCAGCTCTAGAGAAGTCTTGAAGGTGAGTGTCAGAGGTGCAAGTACAAAACCAGTGCTGGGACTAACAGAGGGGGAGGACTGGGGGGCGTGGGTGGACAGGTAGATGTTCCTTGCCACCACATTCATTATAGACTGTAACGGGAAGTTGAGAACACCTAAGATTGCAATAGTCAAGGAGAGAGAGGATAGCGTCATAAGCCAGCACCTCTTCTGCATCTATCATTAAATATGGACTGGTGTGCGCTATGTTTTTGAGATAGAAATGGCAGGATTTGGTGATTGACTGAATATGAGGGGTGAAGCAGAGGTTGTAATCCAAGAGACCACTTGGTCATCTGTGAGGAGATGATGGTAGAGCCATTGACTTGGAGGGAGAAAAAAACAAGCACAACAATACTGGAGGGAGTAAAGAAGTTCCTTTTTAGGTTAAGGTAACGTTTAAGGAAGTGAGCAGTCATCCAGTTGGAATTAGTAGAGAATCAGTCAGAAACATGAATCAAGAGGGACAGTGAGAGATCAGGAGAGGACAGATAGATTTGCATGTCATTCACATAGAAGGGATATTGGAAACCAAAGTAGCTCATGAGTTTACCAAGGGAGGCAGCATAGATTGAGAACAGTAGGG
>OW240916.1:242585801-242607472 GCA_933207985.1 Pelobates cultripes
CCCCCCCTTCCCTGTCAATTCCCCACCCCATAAATTCTCATCCCCCTTCCCTACTATTGTTGTAGCGTGGCCAAGCCCTCTATTGGTCCGCGGGTACAGGTAGCTTTTGGCTCATTATTTGTCCTGCATACAGGGCCGGCGCTACCTTTTAGGCGGACTAGGCAGCCGCCTAGGGTGCCCCTTGGGAAGGGGCGCCGCCAGGAGCGCCGGCCACCCTCATGCTACAGCCGCCTGAGCGCTCTGTAGAGAGCCTCAGGCGGCTGCAGCTTTGCTCGGGCGGTGCGTCCATGAGGGCAGACCACACTGCCCGGGCGCAGCCTGAGGAGAGGGGCTGACAGGAGGGAAGTGCTCAGCGCTCCCTCCTGTCACTCCCTCACTGTAGCGTGGCCGAGCCCTCTATTGGTCTGCAGGTACAGGTAGCTTTGGTTTCATGTACCCAGCCAGACTAACAGGAAGTGCACACTCAGCGTGTACTTCCTGTTAGTCCGACCGGGTACAGGAGACAGATGCTCCCTGTACCCGCGGACCAATAGAGGGCTCGACCACGCTACAGTGAAAACTATCTTGCTATAGAGAGTTCAGATTTGGTGTAATACAAATCCATAAGTATATCAATTTACATCTAATCCTAATTAGCAACTGAGCCATTGCAAATATCAATACCCTCAAGAGATTTTACATGTTAAGTAGTTCAGATTTTGTTTTGTTCATATTTAAAGAACAACACAGTCTATTCTCAAATACTTTCAATACATTGGAAGCAAAACCTCTGGTGAAAAGTAAATTGTCAGAATATGAGGCCATTTTATATTGACTGTCACCATAACAAGATTGCTTTACATGTTACTGTCCCATAGAGCTGCTCTACTTTGCCTCAAACCTTCTAGAACAGCTTGTACATACTTATTTGACTAATTCTATCAATTCCAATGCTCTTGTTAAATATATTCAATTTAAGTTTTGTTCTCTCATCTAACCAAAGTGAATAATTATTTAATAACCACCTACTATAAAGGACAAAACTCTCTTTTAGCTAATGAGTTGATGCTGCACTTTTGAGGTAAATAAGATAAAGTGTGTCCATTTCAGCTGCCATATTTTTAGTTCTGCCTTCAATATTGAAATCTAAATAAATTGCTAAATGTGTACTTCTCTCTTGGCTAGCAATATCACTTGTACAATAATTTATACAATGTTTTTATCTAAAAACTGTTAAAATACATTATTTGTTCATTACGAAGAAAACGTAACAACTTTGAATCAATATAACATAGCATATTTCTGACTATTAGTAAAAGGAGATTTGGATAACATATTTATGGCTATTTTCCTTTATTTATTTTTTTTTTTATACACAATGATGTTCCGGTGCCATGAATAAGTTTTGCCAATTGGGAAGCCTCTCCAGAAATTATACTATTATTGAATAATTATGGTAAGTATACAAAGGCAATTTACATTTTCCTAGTTAGCTCATGGTTGTCTACAATAAATAAATAAATAAATACATGAATAAATAAATGAATGCTTGGGATTTGTCTAAAGGGAAATTTGTGTGGCTATCACCCCTTCTTATTAAGGTGTTTTTCTACTGGCTTATTTCATTTCATATTAAATAAATTATTATAAAACCACAGATTCTCAACAAAATCCTCTTTCACAAGGTATAAATTAATGTATATTATGGGATGTGTTCATAAGTTATCAGTAGAGAAATACCTTGTCTAGTTTATTAAAGATGTTTATTCCTACACTGTGTGTTCTCCAAGAGGTGTTTTATAAGAGAAAATGAAAAAAATAACATACAAAGCCAATGACCTTGCTCTGTATTTACACATAACTAATAATATACTGTTTCTCTTCTGCATTCACCATTTTGCTTCCAAGAAATTAACAAAAGATAGAAAAAAATGCATAGGTCAAAATGTCCAAACCAATCAATGTTGCATTTAGTAAATGAGACATAAACCTTTGTGTGTTCTACTCTAAATTTAGATTAAACTGTACACTATAGATTAGTTTTGATCTCTCTAAGTAACCTTCTGACATGACATTAAATAAGTTACCTGTCATTGCCTAATATAGTTATTTTACGATCAGTCACCTGAGATTATTTGTCCTTCAAAGCTATTTTTTAACTGCCAATTCACATTATCTGCAGTAATTGTATTTTGAAGTCAGTGAAACAAAACACAAAATCACAAAAAGTAATTTTTATAATGTTTTTAACATTCCTGTACTGAATAAATCAGTCCTACCACGGAGAAAACATTGTGTGCATCAGAAAATGCATTGTTTTTAATGCAGAAATGAATTTACAACATAGAACATTGCAAATGCAAGCATTGCAAACTCCCCCTTTCCTTCTGATTTGATAAAAAAAATAGTTTTTTTGTGCACTCCCTCCTGCATGATCAGTCATAAAGAAAGAAGAGGAATACTAATGATTATAGTGTTCTAATGAGCATAGATCTTTTCAATGATCAGTGGGAGTGAGATAATAAATACCTTGGCTGTGTCAAAGAAAAGTTACAATAGATCAATGTGATCAATGTGAAATATAACCATATACACATACCTGTGTAATGTGCATTAATATTTATGTTTTTATTTTTAATGTAACTTCAGGCCATAAGGGAAGAAAATATACTGGTTGACTGTAAAAATATAATGGATTTTAGACATACTCCCTCTATATATCTATATCTATATAGGACCTGCCAAAGATTGGGTACATTGACGTTGTGGCAGGCTTATGCAATGTATGATCATATAATGTAACTAATCCCCCATTATTTTTGCCTAGATTAGGTGTTTTAAAAAAAATAAACTAATAGAATCTGTCAAAATTTAAGTTGCTGTTTAGTAGATAAGTGAGTGCTTGTGGGACTTCAAGTAAAAAGGAGATTTAATGTAGCAAAATTACATTGACACGGGTGGGATCCGGGTGTTTTACCCACTGCTTCCATATATATATATATATATATATATATATATATATATATATATATATATATATATATATATATATATATATATATATATATATATATATTTATTATTTATATTTTGTAAATATTTGTAATTATTTTTTTTTTTTCAGTTTATTTTTTAAGCCACTTTGAAGAGTAGATCATAAAAGCAAGTGAAGATTGGCATTAGTCACATCACAATAAAAGTGACCAGTGAACCATGTTCTTAAACTTTTGCAATTCTCGGTGCTGCTAAGCTGTTGTGAAAAATAATGGACTTGTCAATTTATTGCTGGAACTGACAATGATAACTAAAGCTAAATGTGGGACAACTGAGTTGCACAAAAGTTGCTGGTTGGTCTAGAAGTTTTTTCAAAAATATTTTATATAAAAAATGGAGGTAAATTGCATTGCATGTACTTTAGGGGATTTCTTTTGTAGATCCTATACTGGTATGAAATTATTGTACTCAGCCTTGCACCCTTGCTGGATAGTCTACTATGTTGCTGTTACTGAAAAAGTAGATGGTAATAATGATAGGTAAGGATGGCACACATTATAGTTGTTGCTAGAGCGAGATTTTGGGGGCAGAAACCACATGAAGAACTTAAAAAGAGATCAGTGGTATACTGCTCTTTCAGGCTACTAAGGGACAGGGAATGGTCCCTATGTGATAGTCAGAAGAGGGTCTTCCTTGTATAACTTCCCATTGCTTAAATGGTGTGGCTAGGAATACAATGAATGTATACCTGACAATGTGGAATGTTATTATTGGTTAGTTTTCATCACCAAGTTGGCAAGGTTTGCATAGACAGGTAGAGATATGGCTCTTAAGGTGCAGTCTTAGGGTAGGACTGTTTTTTTGCTTTGGGCTCTGGAAGATGGCAGAACCCCTGGCATAAATTATTTGAAGAAGAAAACTAGATTCTATAATGCCTTGGACAGCCAAACCCCCAATTCCAAGATAATATAAAATCTACCAGGTACAACTGTGTAAAGAAGTTTATTAAACACTTTACCTAAATCTAGTATAAACATATTTATTTCCATGTATGTTGCAACATGAAATCTATGCCATAAGGCCTTCCTCATGCTCATTTATACTCTAGTCATGATTACCAGCCTGTAGAGGAACACATTTCTCTGCCAAAAGTCACTAGTCACTGATGTAATAGCTGTAAATTTGCAGAAATATAAGCTGTAAATAAGTGTGCACAATTTCCAGTGTTATTACCAATACACTTGTGTAGATAAAATAATACTTATATACTCAGGGTTGTGCATTCTAGAAAATAAGCAGAGTGCAAAACATAGTGCTTACTGTATATATAAAATCCTCTAATAATCCTAATCTCCCAAATTTGGATGTATTGCGGATCATAATGAAAATGTGAATACACATTGAGCTTTGTTGATTAATCTTGGGTCACTACCTTAAACTAACATAAAGGAAATGAAATGTTGTATTATCTAGCATGTCAAATATTCTTACAGGTCTAACATTTCTAGCACTTGTTACCAACTAGTAGCACCAGCCATATTCCAGCTACAACGGGTATAGTAAAGTGTTGTTTAAAATGAATATTTTTGTATTTTTATGTATCTGTATATTATACTTATGTGTTATATGCACTTTATTTAATTAATTGTGGCTTTCCAAGTAAGTATTTAATGTTAATGTAGCCTTAAACAAATAAAAATGCAGGAGATTTTTTAGACCTCATTAAATATAACAGACATAAATATGTAGTTTATAAGGTTAATTTACAAAAGAATATTATTTAACCTAGTATACCAGAATGTATGGTTTCACAGTTTGCTTTGTTTGGGTGCAGAAAGGAATAACTGATCGATATAGCGATACCTGTAAGGTTGTATAAATATTTCTAATCCCCAAAAATCATTCCCCAGAAATCCTTAATAAACATACTTTGAATAGAAGACAGTCTCACTTTAGGAAGCGTAGGATGCAATGCATACAGTTTGTTTCCACAAGGATTAAATGTGAACTAAATTAATTTCTACTCCTTTGAAGATATTAATACAGTATACCATGTTACTAAACAGTAAGCACTTTATATAAGGAAATAGCAATGGTGTAACCTTTTAAGGTTAAGTGTTACAAAATGCATATGTTTAATACATTTCAAAAATCCAGTTAAAAAATAAATATGTATTAGTTTTTTGTTTTTTTTTAATTCCTGTGCTAACTACCTAAAATTCTATGTTTTCTGAGCTGCAGAACTTTTTCCTAGGAACATAATACATATCACACTATGAACATTTCCTTGAAGGTTTACTCTAAGCATCCAAACCACTATAGCAGGGATAGGCAACCTTAGGCACTCCAAATGTTGTCGACCTCATCCCCCATAATGCTCCTACGTATATGATGCTGACAAAGCATCATGGGAGGTGTAGTCCAAAACATCTGGAGTGCCGAAGGTTGCCTATCACTGCTATAGTGGTTTGGATGCTTGGAGTAAACCTTCAAGGAAATGTTATAGAGTGTTATGTATTATGCTCCTAGCAAAGAGCTTATTTTCAGAAATAAGTTCTGCAGCTCAGAAAACGTAGAATTTTAGGTAGTGCCTAAACTATAGCATTCTTTATTAATTTTGATGTGAGGAGTGCTCTGACACCATTCCCTAGTAAAAAGGTAAACCACAACAGTTTGTCTCCTACTTGAATTCTGTCTGATGTGGAGCCTCTAACATTGGTAGCTGAACTGCATCTGGCTTCTGCAGACCTACAGAAAATGGATGTTAATCCTGATATCATTCATTGAATGAGTTTCTGTCTAAAGAAATGTGCAGAATTGACATTAACCAAGCTCCTGTTTCACCTCTGGCAGCTAGTTTAAATATCTCGGTATGTACATTCAGGCTCCTTGTACCATGACACCGAATCGTTCTTGGTGCTCGAGTGTCAAGGACTAATACCCAAACACACAAACTATGGAGCTCTTTTCCTATACACAAACAAAGATGTATTGCCGGGCCTTAGGATCACTGAAATTAATGTGTACAAGTGTACAGAAAAATGTAGAGAATTGTCAGACAAGTCAAGATCATGATAGGAGATGGAAGGATTAAAATAGTACAAAGCCAAGGGTCACGGATATAAGAGTAACGGATAAATGAGATACAATGCCAAAGTCAGATACCAGAAAAGTTAAAGCTATAGGAACGTACTCTCGGGCTACAAAGACCACGACAGGGCAAAAAAATTATGTCAATGTGAGGTATAAACAGGCCTAGGTGTGTTTTGATAGGCTAGGGAACCAATTAAGGTAATTAGAGAGCAAGTATAATAGGAGTGCATATCACAGGCTACTTTCCCTAAAGGGAACCAAAGGAAAGGCGCATGCCCCCTAGCTCTATCTGCATGTGTGCGTGTGTGCACCCGCGATGTCAGCCAAATGTCGGGACACTGCAGAACAGGAGTTCCGGCGTCTGCAGAGACAACATCATCGGAGTGGTGCGGGTTGAGTGGAGGTATGACATTGAGTAGTCCAGTCGTAAAAGTCAAGCAAATTCACCCCATACATATTTGGAAGCAATAAAAGAGTATACAAAAATAGATATTAGAGGAAAAACAATCTAAAAAGCAATGTTAGATAATTCAGCACTGGATATTTTGCAAATGATATCTCACACTTTAGACCCCCAGCCATAGCCCAGGATATGCAGCAATTCGCATATACTGGAATCTACACTAACCACTATCGTGTCTAAAAGGAAAGGTCATCCAATCGTGTGACATGGTGCCTTTTGCAGCCTCAGGAGGCTATTGTTAGACACCTCACTAACTGCAAATTGATGTCTTACCCAAAATACTAGCCACTGACAGTAACATACAGAGTATGAGGCCCATCCTGATAGGTAAATATATACAAGGCTGAGAAAGATTCAGAATAGATAGTCATTAGCATATATAAAGGACAATCAGTGTATATGAAGGACAATGCAATGATCCATGTTGGAACACATTCATCAGAGCTATGCATCTCCAGACCTGTACATATTTAGGGCTTTTAAAAACAAAAAATTTAAAATTATCATAAAGCAAGTTACAGTTCACTAGTATTCTTAGTTTAACAGTTTCATCTAGTTGACGTTGTTATAGTGCCTGCAGTAGATTCCTCTTGTCTTTGCCCCCCAAATGTTTTATTTCAATCGTTAGAAAGCTTGGAAGCATGTGGATAGGAGACCCAGGACTATTACTTCTGGATTAAATATAGCAAAGTATTCATAACACGTTATTTGGCTTATATATGACTTGAGTCAATAGCAAATATTTAATATACAGCTTATACTACTGTAGCGGTGGGCTTTGTTCTATTATTTGCCATTCAGCTTCCAGCAATTGCATTTATTTTGTTTTGTAGAGTCACCCTGAGAGTTACAAAAGCACAAAAGTTTTAAAAATGACCCAACATGTAAAGTATAATTTGTCTATGAATTGCTCGTTGCTTTGTCATGTGCACTTTAAAAGGGTGAATAGACACTGATAGTTCACTGATAATTGCTTGCACAATTGAAAAAAAATCAATGACAGATATATATGATGAAGTGGTAATTTTTCTCACCTTCAACTTCAACAAATATTCATTCTGAAAAGAAGATAACCTTTGCTATAAAAATTGCATTTTACATATGTAGACAAATAATTGCACCATTCCTTCATTATTCACTTACTGCATGTGACAATTAGCATCATAAACAATAAAATAATTGACAATGTGTACTTGTTAAATTGCTTCTGAAATTAGCAGATCCAACTTGAAAACAGAGCTTCCCTAGCAAATCAGTCATTTAAAGCCAAGTCATGCGCTACTATAGCATCTGCTATGATGAATATTCTAGCAATAAACATCTGTCCTCTCAAGGTTTTCATTTTACAATGGCCTTAACTCAACTGGAACCTATTGTAGTACATTAGCTAATAATAGATACAGGTCAGATGGTGGTATGTCCCTGGCCATCATTGTATAAAATATTGCCAACAGCTACACGGCAAAGTGTTTACTCAACTGAAACTGATTGTTTGCTATGCTATTATAGGTAAGTATAGTTGACAGGTTTGTGGCTTGTTATCTTTTCTCAAAAATAAAATTGAGGAGATATGTCTGCAGGTATAAAATTTATTTTTATTGCATCACAGAACTAAACAGAAACTAAGCCTTAGTCATGCATTCTACAATTTAAGTTCATTAGGATTTAAATAGGTTTACAGAGCTCATGTGACATGAAATGTAATTAGCAATGTGTTTCCATGGTAACAGTAACAAACAAAAACATATAATGTAAAAACTTGCATAATTTTCAGTTAGAAATATATGCATGCTGATCAGCCACAACATTAAAACTACTGTTGTGTGAATATCATTGATTACATTGTTACAATGGCTCCTGTGAAGTGGTGGGATATATTAGGCAGCAAGTGAACAGTCAGTTCTTCAATTTCATGTGTTGGAAACAAAAAATGAGCAAGCGAAAAGATCTAAGATGACTGAGTCAGAGCATCCCAAAAATGGTAAGTCCTCTGGGCTGTTTCCAGTATGCAGGGTTAGTACCTACCAAAGGAAGAAAAAACAGTCAAATAACGTCAGGATCATGGCACCCAAGGCTCAATGATGCACATGGGGAGAGAAGTCTAGCTGTCTGGTCTGATCACAGAAAAGCTAATGTAGCTTAAAATTCTTAAAACCATAATGCTGGCCATAATAGAATGATGTCGGAATGCACAGTGCATTGCAGTTTGCTGTGCATGGGACTGCATAGTCACATACTGGTCAGAGTGCAAATTGTGGGGATATTTATGGGGTGAAAATATAAAAAATATATTTTCATAAAAATTATCAAAATTTAATTTAATAATTTTTATTATATCAAAATGTATATTGAGAATTACCCACTATTTAAGTCTCTTAGATCCTAGAGCAAGTCATCAGAGGATTTTACTCCACACAGTAATCACAATTTCATTATAAAAATATAATTTATTGTGACAATAATAATAAAATTAATAATAATATATAACATGTGTGACAATCAGTGAATATTTAGGTATAACATAGGTATACAACCGGTTGTCAAGAATTTACAAGATTTATGACAGCTTAGCAATCTCACAGACACAGAACTCCACAGCACAGCAAGAAGCAATAAAACCTTGGCTAAAAGTTAGATCAACTGAGTAACCCTTTCAATGCTGGCTGCAATCCTCCTAGGTATATAATATCCTATTCTGTTGCAATTTTTTTTAATTAAAGCAATGTTCATACCAGATTATTAACCATTCCTGGAACCATCCAATAAGAATAATCTACCAGATTTTACATTAGCTGAATTGTATTTCCCTACATAAGATACACTATTTTATTTCAGAGCAAGTCAATATTTCTGGATAACATGTGTCATGCTAACCTGTTGGTAAGTTACCGTAAATATATTGTTATTTTATTCCACCTTCAGGAATGGAATTTTTATAACCATATATTCTTTAGTTAATTAAAATTCCTAATGATTGAAATCTGACAAGATTTATCCAGATATATTCCTGCTATGTAAAATTTTAATTAATTTAAATTAATGAAATAAAACCAGCGTAATTACCAGTTATGTTGTAGATGTTCTTATCAGATGAGTAGATAGTCCCAGGAACTTGAATGCAAGTATGATTGATATATAGAGATGTGCATGAATAGAGAAAGTGGTGATGGTTTGGAAAGTTGAGTCAAAGAGAGTTTGAGAGCTGAGTGTTAGATGTTGAATCTTGAATGTCCGAATTGAGTGTCAGTCCCAGAGTGTTGAAGGTCTGAATGTGTGTATCCTGAATGTCCCTCTCTTTCCTTTGTTCTTACTTTTTAAAGGGGCGAACTCTCTGCACTTCAATAGTTGATTGGACCAATAGGGAATTGTAGGTGTGTCTAGTTTTATCTAGTATTATCTAGTTTTCGGTCAGTAGATGGCGCAATTACATCACCAAAATTTCTTGTCCTGGAACGGGTTAACTTCATTTGATGATGACTTCAACATCATTTTGGCTTATCTCTAATGGCCACTATAACTAAAATGTGCTGCCAGTTCAAAGGATTTACCCCAGACAGAGCGTCAGGCATATACCTTTAAATCTACTTTCTGACATGTCTAAACCTTACTTTCACCCCTTGCTTACAATGGGACTTTGTAAGATTTAGAAAATAAAATGAATTACTAAGTGTTATCTGTAACTGATGTCTGGTTCTTTGGTGAAGCTGTGATTATTCTATTCCATTAACATTTATTAAATAGTATGATATTTCTTCATGAATATTTATCAATGAATGGTCTATATTATTTAATATGATACTAATTATATGTATTTAATATAAAGTAAGTATAAGTGAATTATATGTATTTGTATATATAATAATGTATATACTTGTCTCTGGGTTAGTATTCCAACCCCCATCTGCTGTGAGACATGATTCCTTATCACTTATCTTGTTTACATAACGCATTCCTTAGCTCAGACTCAAATGAATAGAGTTACAGAGAGAAATTTTGTGTCTTTCTTAGCCTGGAAATTCCAATATGGAGTCACCTGAGTGACTCTGACAATACACACTTTTAATTTCTATCTTAGCACAAAATGTCTACCGATATAAATATACTGACAAAATGATGATCCCTGTCTACCATCAAGAGCACTGGCATTGAGGACATGAGCGTCAGTACTGAATCAAGAAGCAATTGAAGAAGGTTTCCAGGTATGATGAATCACACTTTCTTTTAGATCACATGCTGAAATTGAAGGATGGGTTTGGGAAAGGGGTCTGTTTCCCCAACCTACCATAAACAGTTTCAACATTTCCATTAGCATCAATCGACCAAGTGCAAGTGTAAAGGCTAGTTAACTGTTGCTAGTTGCAACGGATTCCACTGCCATCAATACAAATCCACCTGTATCTTTAGCAAATGCAAGAAAGAGGGTTAAGGGTATGGAATTGTGTCAACAATCAAACTTTTAGATAAAATTGAGGACATCCAAAAAGAGGACCTTCCAAAGTGCAAATTGTGTGACAAGGCGGGGGCAAGCTTCTTCTCTCTAATATACACACACGGGGTTCTCGAAACATTGGTATTAATTAAATTTAGGAACAAGGTGCATCTTTGCAAATTATCGCTCACTTACTTTTTTCATATGAAAGATAACTTTAGGTACTCTTTGTCATCTAGCAGCACTAACAGTCAGTGGGTGCATAGTTAAAGAAAACATTGGTGGTGGCTTGCCAACTCTCACTAGCCAGCTGCCATATTAAATACGTAAAAAAATAAATAAAAATTCCACATATACAGTAAACAAGTATAATAAATATGTGCACCAACATGTTAAAAAAATACTCTGTTTAATGAATAAAACAAACAATCCTTAGAGTAATGAATAACCTTCAGTCTGATGATCAAGATGACAATTAATCCAACAGTATTCATAATATTTCCAGAAACAATATAGATGTCTAAAATAGAGAATGAGAAAACATAGTGTAAACTGTAAGATAATAGTAATAAACAATCTATTGTAACACCACTCACATTTGGAAACACCATATCAGGCCCTATATTATGTGCCCATGGGTGCCTTTAATACCACCTTATTGCAAGAGAAGGAGAGGAGGAAACTTATCAGATATCAGGTTATCAGTATAAAAAATATTTTAGTACAAAACAAAGTATAATAAATATATCAGCTCATCTTCCTGTCCGCCCGCACCTCCCATGCCTTACCCTTCTGTCAGTCCCTACATTGGCTTCCTATAAAATATAGAGCTCAATTTAAAATTCTGGTTCTTGCTTTCAAATCGCTACATAATGCTACTCCCACCTATCTGTCCTCCCTTAAACACAAGTATGTCCCGTCTAGGCCCTTACGATCTGCTGAAGACTTACGTCTCTCTTCTGTCTGTACTCCCACCTCTGATGCTCGCCTTCAAGATTTCTCGAGGGCTGCACCGTTCCTGTGGAACTCACTTCCCTCCTCCGTTAGATGCTCACCCAGTCTCCACTCCATCAAAAAATCGTTAAAAACCCACTTCTTCATTAAAGCGTATCAATTAAACTGTTAATAGCTCCTGACTGATTCCTCTTCTGCAACTGTCACTAGTCTAATACTATCCTTACCTTTTTGTGTCATTTTACCCCACTCCCTCTAGCATGTAAGCTCATTGAGCAGGGCCCTCAACCCCTCTGTTCCTGTGTGTCCGACTTGTCTGGTTACAACTACATGTCTGTTCGTCCACCTATTGTAAAGCGCTGCGGAATTTGATGGCGCTATATAAATAACATAATAATAATAATAATAATAATATTAAATATTGACAAAATATGAGTGCCTTTTACTATGTTGATAAAGTGCTAAAAAGCCACTAAATATAGTCTCAACACTCTTGTCCAGTTGTTTTACTATATACAATAAAGAACGCAGACATGTTTCAACAGTCTTGTCCTCTATGATAGCTCCAAATCGCAATTCTCTTACTTTTATACCTTTGACAGAAGCCCCCATACCATGGTCTTTTGTAAATGCAGGAAGGCCAGACGAGAATCTAGAAAAGGACCCAAGAGCCACTAGAAAAGGCCATTGCATTGCATGAAGGACCCCTGTTTTGAGAATCTACAATTATGTGTAAAAATAACTGTGCTGTTTACAATAAATATGCATTCTACTTTCCTGCATTTAGTCTCAACTAATGTATGGGAAAACGTTATAATCACTACTTTAGAGTAGAGAAGGTCTCCAGAGCTATAATCACTGCAGAAGCTATAACCACTGCAATGAGCTATAACCACTGCAGGGAGCTATAACCACTGCAGAGAGCTATAACCACTGCAATGAACTATAATCACTGCAGAGAGCTATGACCACTGCAATAAAATATCTAAAACCACAGCAGCATGGTCCAGTGGAAGAGGTTCTCAGATACCCCAGTTGCGCTTCGACAATTGGGTCTGAAGGGCTCCATGATCCCTTGGTAGTAGCGAGGAAGCAGACTTGTCGGAGGTACTCAATCAGAGTACAGAAGCTCTATTACAATACCCCAAAATCCTGCTCTTTTGATATGCAATAATTTGATCCACACGTAGAGAGACACGGCCTACTATTTCTGGATTGCCAATCATGTGTTTGAACCATGTCTCTTCCATATCTGACATCATATCCAGATCCTCCATAATGATTCTCATTGTTGAAATCTCCATCTTGGTTAAGGGCAATAAAGTCCATTTGTAAGCTTTGTCAAGTCTGTAATAAATTCTGATATACACTTATTAATGAATTGGGATACTATTAATATTACAGGCTAAAAAAAACTGTAAAATAAGAAGCAATCATTAGAAACAAATAAATCTATATTGTGTGAAAATCAGAGAACTTTAAAATCTTAGTATTTGTAGCTCTATAGAAAGTCTAAAATATAAATGTACTGTATAACATACAACACATACAGGAAAACACATACATAAATAGACAAACAGAAGTACACTAACTGTAGAAAACGTGTTGAATGCACAGGTTCACATATTGGATTATTTTATTTTATTTTTAATATTACAATGGCAGATAATATGAACCCATAGAATGAATTCCTTAGTGCATGATGCTACCCTTCAAAGCTTTCTAAACATATATTTCTAAGTAAAATATAGCAATTTTAACTAAAGCCTGTCATTAAAGCAAAGGAGATACAGCACTTCAATGAATGCTGTCTAGTTGGGTTTAGTACAGCTTACATTTTTTTTCATATGAACAGAACTATAGATCACTACAGGGTAAAAATAAAAGTCTAAGAATTCAGGCAATTTAAGTAACCATTAAAATGTTGGAATGTATCTTAAATTACAAAGAAAATAGCTTAGTGGTTAAAACCATTGCACTATTTGCAAGAACAAAAATTGGCTGGATTGTAAAATGTATAAAACGTGATCATTAATATAATAGTAATAGTTAAAAATAGGTCTATAATATTGTAATTGAAGACGTTGAAAACAAAGAAAAGAAACTAAATACACAAAAATCACTTACTCACAAAGAAGTAGCTCAGCCATTTTACAAAATGAAAACTGCAAATTAATGACAGCAGCATGAATGGGAGGGCTAGCAAAGGGAGCAGGGGGATAATTACCAACTGGGCTACTAGCATTAAGGGGGAAGGCAATTGAGAGGTGGGTTGCCACCTCAAACCATTCTTCTGAAAATAAAGGCTGGGAGGTGTGTATAGATGTCTTTGCACAGTTCTGTAGAAGTAATGCAATAGGTAGGAATTGCACAGATTATTTGCTGGCCTGGCACTGTGTGGATTTCATTCTGCAGGCCTGGATTGGCAACTGGGATATTTCCCAATGAATTATGATTATCCGAAACTGATCAGGCTTCTTTCTACACTGCGATGAGTATGCAGTATGTCTCCGGAAGTGTTTCTAATGATCTAATGGTAAGAAGAAACCTTGATAGTAGTATTCACATAGAGCAAGATTTACTTTTTAGGTGCATGTAGACACAGAATTCTTAGGTGTCCACTTCTTCCACCTCATCCCCCCAAAAAGGAAAAGACAAATATTGTGAGTTTAACAAATGTGTTAACTGGACATTGCATGCTAAAACTATCTAAAATATGTATATATTTGACAGCTGAGTAATCTGTGACTATAGTGAATAGGTGGATTGTATTTGGGTAGAGATTATGTTTAAGGTTGTTGAGTTTAAAGGTTAGAGTTGAGTTATATTTCGTATTGGGATAGATTGGAGTTTTTAGTTTTCAAGATGAGTAAGCTCCAAAAAGGCACATTATAAGTGCTGAAAGCAGGTGCCGCCTGCAGAACATGTCTCTCTAGGCAGGTGCCTACTCTGCATAATGGGAAATCTGGCCCTCTGTTTACAACATATGTTAGTTGTGCAATTGAGTCAATTTGAAACAGAGTGTTTGTCTCTTAGGCATACACAGATCTTTGTGAATGTTATTTCATATTATGGAGGTCATACTGATAGAAGTTCCAGGGCTATAAGATGGCGCACATTGCAACTCCAGATATCTATATATTGCATGGTTCATGTGACTAGGACCATCTACATTGAGATCAGTGAATTTCGTAAGCGTAAAAAAAAGACCATTCATCTGTAGTTGACTCCCCATTCTCCACCAGGTCAAAAGATGGCAATTTTCCCTTGTCTGCATATAGCATCAGACCTCCATGCAGGTCTTATGGAATGCAGAATTTACATGTAATAAAAAATATAAAGTCATGTAGTTTTGAATAAATATTGTGAGAAGTAATGAGATAAAATACAATCGCAAACTATGGATTTCCTCATAGCTCTCAAGCATATGACTTGGCGTATTATCTGCTGCTTGTGGATGAATAGAGCAAATATATAGAGTCTTATTAAAACACTAGTAAGACTGAAAATGTGCTTTATATTTTAAAGAGGACCTGTCTCTTATTTTTGGGTGCAAAACTCTGTTGCTAACACACTGTGGGTTAAAAAATCTTCTATTACTCTAAAATGAAGTACGGCGCCTGGTTTCATGATATCTACTGTATGCTCTTGATTGCCTACGATTTATGGGAGTCACACTGTTGGCTTGCAGCCACAGCTCTCGTCAGGCTGACATCCTCCAGCAGCTGCTGTCCGGTGGCATCATTCCACATATCCCTCGCTATTATTAATAAACCATGAAGGATTCTGGTGAAAGTGAAGTGTACCCTTCAAAAGAACGACTCACGGTTGAAAGAAACCGAATGTATATTTGTGTCTGTGTATACTATAGCATCAAAAATGTTGACATGGAACAAACTTTAATTATATATATTCAGAGAGAGAGAGAGAGAGCATTCTTATTCCATAGTTTTTATTCGCTTTATCTGATGAGGTAATTCTGAAGGTTAAATGTTGAATCTCCTTAACAGGGATGTTTAGGTTTTTATGCTTGACAGAGGAAGAACTGTGGATAAGTTGCAGTTGATCTTCTATTTTATTCTAATTAGGATTTTTTAACTTAAAAAGCAATACAGATCCCAGCAAACTCAACCGAAATATTCCCAAAAGAGAAGATTCACGTGAACGCAGTATAAAAGGATGGACCATTCATGTGAGAGGAATCAATATTCATATGGAAATAAGGTCTGTGAAATCTGTGAAGCAGACCACTACTCAAGTGACTGACTACAGGATAAAAATCCATTAAGGTTGAGCTTCTTTCTACTTCACAGAATAATGTTTTTCTTGTGTTTTGAATCTGATTATTATATGAGTCTTTGCATGGGAACGGATAAGCTCTCGGAGAAGGAAAAGTATACAAGAGTGCTTTGCCCCATAAAGCTCCAAAAAAGACAGCTTGCAAAAATCCATGATCTGAAAAGATAATTTGTTCTTGAGGAAGACGTGTATAGTGAAAAAGCAATAAAATCAGCATGTACTGGAAGCATTTTAAAAGACAAACAATAAGCCAGGACACAGCAAATATAAGCAAACATTAAGTCATTAAGTGAGGGTTTGATTGTGGGCCTGCACTCAGAAGTACACAGCATGCTTTATAATTACAAGCAAAGAGGCATTTAAAAATAATAACTTGGTCATTAAATAGCTTTAACTTTCAAATGTCATTCACTCTATTATTTTAATATAATATTAGAGCAAAAACATAACTGCAATTATTTTTATTTTATGTTGGAGAAAAACCATTAAATGACCTAAATGTGTGGTGCAAACCAGAAAATTGGTTCCAGATATATTCAGCTGCGATTTTGTTTTTTCAGCTTAAAATCGTGCTGTTACTTTCATATACGGCACAGCAATATACAACTTAAAAAATAACACCAAGAGAGTTTTATTTCTCAGAATCTGAACTCTTGACTTTGTCATGTTATACAATTAATATATATATAACTATATGCAATTTGGATACTCTGTTATAGATACCCTGTATATAGATATCATTGTACAGAAAATAACTTGTTTGCACTATTCAAAGAAGAATAGGTTACTATAACTTAATCTATGCGACAAATCTATATAACGCATACATATGAATCAGTACATTAGTTTTGTTTTTTTTATATTCATGAATGGAACAGTTTATAACTAAGCTTGTTCACTTAGCTTTAAATTGTTAATACCTTTCTTAACTTTATGAATAGTCTGTCTCATTATTTGAAGGAGATCTTTTTTTCCAATCCTGGTTGCCTGAAATTAGTGAGAGTTACACTCCATGAAGCAGCAGCTTCTACTTGTAGCTACCGCCAATAATTCAGTACATTTCCTAGATTTTCTACATTCTGAATTGTAGCACATTTAAATCCAAATTGCAAACTGCAGACCAAAATGATTGATTTGGAAATAAATCACAGCTTGACTATTTTAGTGTACATTCTAACACTCAGTTTATATTCACTATAATTCTGAATTTAGTTAAATAAGTAGTAATGTAGTATTTATACATAGGGGATGTATTAGGTATATATAGGTGATGTAGTATTCACATATAGGGGATGTATTGTGGGATAGGAGCTGTAGAGCGTGTTAATGGGTTTTGAGCCTCGGGTCTCACCCTCTGCCAGGAGAAGACCATGTGTATGGTTCTCATGAGCTCTAGACTCTTAGTTTCAGAGCATTGCCTTGGGAACCAGTGAACTTTCCAGAGCTCACAGGAGCCATATGCTCTATGGGTTTCCCATTCCTCCCTACAGTGGAGGTAACAGGCCGGTGTGGGTGATCTTTGATCTTCCCACTAGTTCAGAAAGGACTGCTGGGGAGATGGCCCGGGGGGGTGGAGGGGGCATTTTACGGAAGCACTGTTGGTACTGCAGAGTAGGCCAAAAGATCCATAGTTATAGAGCCCCATATTTAGGCTCAAGCCCTCCCATCCCCTCCATGTTGATGCCTCAGACTTCAAGTACCATAACTATTATAGCATGCTGTTATTTTTATGATGCCAGGAGTGCTCTGGCACTCTCTAGAATAATCTACAATATTTTGTTAGTGTTCTTTGCCAATTACCTGGGTTCTGCTGGGTGTCTGTCCCACTTACAGTCTTCACAGAGCTGGACAACTCAGATATAATTTCTGCAGTACAACTTCTTGTTCAAGTCATTATTATGGTCATCATTCTATATTGGTATCTAGCTTCTCCAGCTCTGAGGCTAAATGTAACATAGGCATTCATCATGAATCAGGTAGGTGTCAAGCCACACTAAGGTGGTTTGACCGATAACTTTGAGAAGTTGTCAGTGCACTTCAGGCCTCATAAACTCTAACCAGGGGTTTCAGTTGTGGGATGACCAAAGGAAGAGCCCTCAGTGGGCCACTGAAGAGCCCTGGGTCTACATTTAGTCGTGGCCAGAACAGGGAACTCGGGGCTCACAGTAAAAATCACACAATTCCAAAATAAATGGGAAGGAGGGTAGAGACCAGTTCTGCCAAAATTAGAATGCTTGCAGGGCTCCCGTGGGCTCTTGCTGTTCAGAGCATTATTGCAGGTTACCATGGAAATGCTCTGAATGCTGGAATTACACTGCTAGCATCGAGTGGAGGTGCAGAGCAGTACACTGGACCACCAGAAAATTAAAGGTAGATAAAGACTGCTGAGCAGTACAAAAGACCACAGAGAAAACAAAGGCAGTCAAATACTGGGGGTCATGTTGTATATGTATAGTGTGTATGACCACTACAAACTTTGCATCTCATATCCATGAAAAGATTTCTATGGTCAGGGAGGAAATCTCTTATCTTTCTCCTACCTCTACCAATACTTCTCCCAACCTTGCTCCCATCTCTGTCCTATGCTCTCTTGTGCCCACTCTAACAGAAGAGATTTCTGCTCTGTTTTGGTCCTCCCACTCTACCACCTGTTTTCTCAATCCCATTCCCTCACATCTCATTCACACTATATGTCCTTCTCTTGCTCCACCCCTCACTAAAATATTTAATCTCTCCCTCACCTCTGATATATTCCCTTCACCCTTCAAGTATGCAACCATAACCTTGATTCTAGAAAGACCCCACCGAGATCCAAACTCCCCACCTAACTTCCCCCCCCTCTTTCTCCCTTTACCATTTGCCTTCAAGATCCTTGAGAGAGTTGGGTACGCAAGTTTGACAGACTTTCTTGAATCCAGCTCTTTGCTTGACCCACTGCAGTCTTGATCCACACTCATTACTCTGTTGAAACAACCAAGATCAAAGTATCCAAATACTTAATTGCTTCTGAATTCAGTGGGCACTACTCTATTCTATTTATCCTTGACCTTTCTACTGCTTTCAACACTGCTGATCATCTACAACTTCTTCTTATCCTCTGTAATCTTGGTCTATGTGACTCTTGTCTGGTTTCCTGGTTCTCCTCCTACCTCTCCCAACTCTCTCTTGTTGTTTCCTTTTAAAATTCTTCCTCTCCTCATTGGTGTTCATCAAGTTTCTGTCCTTGGTCACTGTAAGGAAATCAAGTGCATTTAAACCTCAATCGGTAGTTTCCTCCCGAACCGCCAGAGCCTAGTGAACATAGCCCTCCGTTCGGTAGTTATGGTAGATGAATCCCAGTGTAGTTCCAATAGTGTCCCTGGATAATTCCCTCAGTAAAACACACGAACTCCCAAACAGCATACGTAGTCAGAAGAAGGGTACAGAGATGAACTAAAGATTTATTGACAGGCATTCTCTTTTTATGTGATTCTGCCCCTGCAAGGGAGCCTCCCATATAATTAACTGTACAACCAATCATAACAATATACGTACTATACATCTCCTCCCCTCAGATAACCATTTAACCCAATTAAAACGGAACATAATTTCCCCAAAGTCTGGATGTACCCCAAATATTGGTATCCCCAGATAGCTGTACTCTGGGCGGACCAACATATGAAAAAATCAGTCAATTCGGTTCAGCCATTCGGGAGATATGGGACTTAGAAGTTTTGACCGACTGCACGGGCAAAGTAACGGAAAACTGTTCCACGAATTCTGGCCCTGCAGTCGGTCTTAGATCGCATGAAAAACCTCCCGAACGGCCAGCCATCCAGCTGCCATCCATGGTTCGCTTGGCTCCCCATCTGCTAGTGAGTCTTTCTACCAAATGCCCGGTCATTCGGTAGTTTTAGTGGGGTTTTACTGGAGGTATGGAGGATTCAGTTGTGTTCGCCTATTTGAGTGTCCGTTTTCAGTTCCAGACACTCGACGGCATACACCGCTGTTCAGGAGCTAAAATGGCCGCGAACACGTGGAAGTCCCGAACTTTTGTCGAACATGCCCAGCAAGCAGGGAGGTAAAGTATTCATAATGGGCAACGGGGTGGTCTCGATTCGGTAATTTTACCTACCGAATGCCATAGGGAAAGCTAACCTGAAACAAGTGAATACAAATTGTCATTTTGAAACCAAATAGGGGAATTTCTTCACAGTCACCTAATGTTAAGTAACCATTAGTCGTTCAATGTGCTAAATATAATTATAGAAAAATATCCACATCACTGGTTGCATAAACCTGTATTTGTATTAAATATCACAGCAAATGTGTATAACTTGCAAGGAAATTAATGTTTAATAAAACAATAGAATCGTTGTTTCCTCATGTTTCCTTATGTTCTCTGTCATCAGCTTTTTGTTATGAAGGTTTAATGAAGATGTTTTTATAAAAATAATTTGTTGATCTATCACAGAATCTGGGAATAAGCAGGCGACTATGAAGAGTTGTATGCTCTTGAAGGACATATAGTCAAAAAAGTGTCTACAAGCTAGTGCTCAATACCTACAAACATAAAAATATGTAATTCAGTTTTTCTATGTGCTAGAACCTTTGCCTGCATGATATATTTTTTCAGTGTACACTAGATATTCTAATATTAATAGTGATTTCCTCTGTAATCACCAAAGTAGAGTAAATGTCACACGCCTCTGTGCATCAGTTTTTGTATATTTTTGCACACCAATTAGCTTAAACGATTCTTCCAAAATGTCCTTTAGAAAGAAAGAAACTTAACTAATTACTGTAGCTAAATAAATGGGTTCATTTGGGAGTTCACATTGGTCAATAAATCATGACTTTAATTCAGAACAGCTCTATTTATTTTCTAGAAAATAAATATATTGACAATGGTCTCATTACTTATATTGAATTCTGTATATTTAATTACCCTAAATCCAAATTAAATTGTATCAATAACTTCTGAGCAAACGTTCTCTTTTTTTATTAAAAAAAAATGTAAATCTATAATGAGAAGCATGAGATCATAATGCATATTTCTTGTAAAAAAAAGTATTGTAAGCATATCTAAAAAAAAAAAAAGTTTTGTCACAGTTATATTAATTTCACAAAGAACAATTGCCTTAATGCAATACACAAGGATTAATGTACTTGCCCTGTATATTAGAGAACCCATACAAACCGGTTGACACTCCATGTGTCACTGCTCTGTCCTATCCTGCCTTTTTCTACTCTTTATAAGTATGTTTAACCAATAATGACCTCATCTTGGGCAGGGAAAATGGGCCTCCCATGGGAAAAGTGACATTACAGCCTTCATTCCGGCACAGTACTTAGCAGTCACTGTCATTCTGTCTTCTCACAATCAAAGACCACCAAGCTCATTTCCTCGGGTTTGTATGTTGGCTATTTTCCCAGTGGATTCCCCAGCAGCAATTTCAATTAGGTTTTGTAAAATGTTTA
>OW240916.1:242607572-242623604 GCA_933207985.1 Pelobates cultripes
ACGCGGAAGGTATTAAACTGATCAGAACAATACTAAACACACCACTCCTTTTTTTTGGTGACGCTTTACAGGACAGAGTGCTTCTCCACGGGACATGTTAACTCACAGGCAGCTGGCTCATCAAGGAACCACAGCAGCTTTCCATGTACAGGTAAGACACGTGCAGCCGGTAAGGGTTCAGGCTCTTCTTCCTAGAGGATACGCTGCAAGCCTGTTGAACGAGGTGACCTTGCTCGGGTCCCAGGTGTACGGTTCCTAAAATGGCTGCCATATACACGTCCACTGATAGGAGACGCGGAAGGTATTAAACTGATAAAAATAGTACTAAACACACCACTCTTATCTGGTGTCACATTAGCTTGACCGCCCAGTGCCCCAAATTTAATATGATCTGTGAGTAAGGTAAACGGTTGTCCATACAAGTAGGTTGCAGCTTTTTGAGGGCCCACACCACCGCCATGCACTCCTTTTCAATGGCAGTGAATATACTTCGCTGTGCAAAAGTTTACGGCTTAGATAAAATCAATGCCGTGTACACGTCCACTGATAGGAGACGCGGAAGGTATTAAACTGATCAGAACAATACTAAACACACGCCACTTTTTGGTTTCATAGGACAGAGTGCTTCCACGGGACATGTTAACCACGGGCAGCTGGCTCACCATGAACCACAGCAGCTTTCCATGTACAGGTAAATACACGTGCAGCCGGTAAGGCGGGGTTCGTGTTTCTTCTTCCTGGAGGATACGCCAAGCCTGTTGAACGAGGTGACCTTGCTCGGGTCCCAGGTGTACGGTTCCTAAAATGGCTGCCATACACATCCACTGATAGGAGACGCGGAAGGTATTAAACTGATCAGAACAATACTAAACACACCACAAATAAGGTTTCTCTCCTGTATGGCTCCTCAAGTGATGCTTAAGATTAGAAGCGGCTGAAAAGCATTTCTCACACTCCGAACAAAAATATATTTTTTAACATTCTCTCCACTTTGAACGAAATGACGTTTGGGAAGAGATTAACAATTAAACACAGGCAGTAAAAATACAGTTTTTAGCCATACACTGTAACTTTAAAACTACACATCCCATCTTCATAATTACATATTTGGAATCAGCACACTTAAAACATAAACATAACCAAAAATCAGCCAAATCCATCCAGGGGTTAAAAAGTTGGCTGGAGGTCCCTTTATGACCGACTGCAAGCACATTTTCCTGCCCAAAACAGTTCCATAGATTTGGGCTGTGAGGTCGGTCTATTTCAGGCTGAAAAAACGACTAAGTCCCATAGCCGAATGGGACTTAGTCTCTGCAGCTGAAATAAGGCTGAAAAAAACGGCTGAAAAAAAGACTAAGTCCCATCGCCGAATGGGACTTAGTCTCTGCAGCTGAAATAAGGCTGAAAAAAGCGGCTGAAAAAAAGACTAAGTCCCATCGCCGAATGGGACTTAGTCTCTGCAGCTGAAATAATTTCCCATTTACTGAACCAAGTGGGAAATAGCAAGGCAGGCACAAAGGGTTTGCACCAGGTCTGGGGACACAGGGGACACCGTCTTAAAGGGGCCGTGTCCCCAACAAGTCTGGGGACACGGCCTTAAAGGGGCAGTGTCCCAATCTTCCTGATGTCCCAAAAAAGGTGTTTAAAGGGCCAGCACCAGTCACATAAAGAGTCCATAAGCCCCAATATGCCCACCGACAGTCTTAAAGGGCCATACACACCAAATAAAAGTGCATACATTTTCACAATCTCCCAGGGGCCATAGTCATGCGGGAGGAGGCTGGCAAATAGGCTTCTCCACAACCCAGGGAAGCAGGGCAATTTGCCATTTAAAGGGCCCGTTACAAATAGCAGTTTGTAACAAGGTGTCAATCCATATCTGCCAAGTGACCCGATGTAGGGGACCAGTCCCTATTCTGCTCTGTGTCAGTGTGTATCAGGGAACCTTAGGACAGGTGTCAATCCATATCTGCCAAGTGACCCGATGTAGGGGGAACAGTCCCTATTCTGCTCTGTGTCAGTGTGTATCAGGGATCCTTAGGACAGGTGTCAATCCATATCTGCCAAGTGACCCTATGTAGGGGACCAGTCTCTATTCTGCTCTGTGTCCGTGTGCATCAGGGGCTCTGAGGACAGGTGTCAATCCATATGTCAAGGTGTCAATATGTCATATGTCAGGTGTCAATCCATATTCATTGTGATTTAGGAATGTTAGGTGATTTCTGCCCTTTATGGATTAAAACCAGACTCTGTATCAACTGTGTAATTTTCCATGGGAGTTTTGCCATGGATCCCCCTCCGGCATGCCACAGTCCAGGTGTTAGTCCCCTTGAAACAACTTTTCCATCCCTATTGTGGCCAGAAAGAGTCCCTGTGTGTTTTAAAATTCGCCTCCCCATTGAAGTCAATGGCGTTTCGGGCGGTTCGCCGGTTCGCGAACATTTGCGGAAGTTCGCGTTCGCCGTTCGCGAACCGAAAATTTCAGGTTCGCGACATCACTATCCTCAATCTATCTTACTTCCACTCATATTTGACATCTCCACACTTTTAATATCTTGTTTTTCTCAGGTAATTATTTTTATTCTCAAAATGACACATCACCACCAGTTTATAAACCTATCTAGTGAGCTTTCCTTGCCACATAATTTCTGTCCCTACAATTACAAGCTTTTTGAACATGTTGTCAACAAATGACTTCATACTCTCCTACTATGTTCTTATTGTTATTGTATCTGGATTTCATTTTGTCTATCAATAAAGATATGTTCCCTAGTGATTCATACATTCCTAAGTCAAGCATGAAGTTGTAAATTATTTTCCATTTTCTTATCTTTAAACTTACTTTAATCTTTTTAGCATGGTTGATACTTTTAGCCTTATTTTTCCTTTTTATTAACCAAGGTATCATCAGGTCTAGTCTTGTTAGGCTCCTGTCCTCCTCTCATTATCTACTTCTCCAGACTGTTCCTATAGGGCTGTGACGAGACCAATCTCGCCACATTGCATTGGAGAAGCCTGGTTGCTCGCCTGGTTGCTCGCCTGCTGCCTCTGGACTATGGCCCCCCTGTTAAAAGACTTTATTTCGCCTGCAGAAAAGCTGTATTTGTGCTTTTCTGCAGGTTGTTCGGTAGATTCAATCTACCGAACAACCGCACGAATGAATGGACCACCTGGGAGTGTGGGAGTGTGCCGGCAATTAACCTCCCTGAAGCTGTGGTTAACCGCAGCTTAATTGACAAATGCTGGGTGGCCGCCATTCGTATCCCGAACACGAGGTCGCGGCCATTTTAAACATACGAATGCACAGCGGTGTTCGCCCCTATCTTCATGGAACTAAAATCGGACACAGTTTTGCGCGAACACCGCTGAAGCCGCCGACCTCCCTTCTTGTTCGGTGGAAGTGCCCGAACGGCCCGGTGTTTGGTAGTTTTGTGTGAATGTGTTATACCCCAGATAGGGATCCCATGGAGCCCCTTCGTATGAAACTGACTGTAAAGACTTTGGCTCCATGGCGATTAAACTGTATTCGTGTGGTCTGAGCGCCATTCGCTTAATAATGTGCGCTCAGACCTGAGCTATCTGGGGATATGTTACATGTCTGTGTTTTATGTAATAAATGTTACTTTATGTATTTTAAAGTATAATACTGGTTTTGTGTCCCCCACATGTGTAATGTAGTTTTGCCTTTGTCTTGGGAGATAATTGAGTTACTTCTCAATTATCTCCCAGGGCAGAGGGGAGGAAGCCAGGATGCATTGTGGGAATATATTGTGACTGTGTGTCCTATTTGTCTACTTGTCTGTCCTTTGTCACAGTCTCCCATTTGGTCCCCTAGGGGAGTGTCCACCAGGTGGGAGACCTGCATAAAAGCCGGGCAGGTAGCCCTCATTAAACAGACCACTGCTTGACCCTCAACACGGAGCCTTGTCTCGTTCTTGGGGGGATTCACAGTATGCTGTTAGAGACTGATTGCCAGGAGTGTAAGCTGATTGTCTGCTTTTCCTGTTCGCCTGCTAGCATCTATTTGGGAGGTTCCAGTTCGGGAGTTGGAGTGCTATTTTGTATCCAGTTCGGGAGTTTGGTGTTCTGCAGTAGCTGTGCCTGTATCTCTGGAAAGGGGGCCGATCACCTAAACGGTTTTTACCCCTTGTGTGCAAAACGGTCCGTTACAAGGGCAATTTAATAATTCATGTTTTTTGTCTATTTATCATTTAGTAGTTGTCCTGCAAAGTTTACTCTTGATCTTCTTTTTTTCTTTGTAATTCTCTCTTTGTGGCCTTAACTCTTTTTTATGACTTTGAGACCAATTTAACTTGCAGATCTTTCCCCTCCCTCATGTGACCTCACTTTGTTAATGTGCCCTCAATTCCTTACAAATAAACCCAAACAAATCATGTGTTTACATGTCCTGTACCATTTCAATCACTTCGTCTTTTATTGTCCACGTCTATTCGCCATCTCCATCACCCACTGCTCATGATGTATATGTCATACTTAATTCTTGAAAATGATATGTTGTTTTTTTTCCTTCAGCTGTCCAATATTTAAAACATGTAGAAGCTGGTCTCTCTTATCTACTGCATTACTTTCATTAGATCTGGCTATTGAAATACACACTTTTATCCAATGCATCACTTTTTATATAATTAAAGTATGGGTTATAGAAAATAGGAAGATTTTTGGAATTACAGAAGTGATTTAATAGTCAAACAGTATTTTTGTAAATGTCTTGTATAGATGTCCACGTTGCAAAAATTAAACAAGCTATTTTCGAGCAGTGTCATGAAGTGACACTAAGATATTTAACATAAAATAAAATCCCTTGATATACCTGAACCTCTCGAAATTTTTAAAATGAAAATGAGATTTTCATCAAAACAATATCTTGTGGGTTTTGCTTTATAGGTGCTAAATGTTAAAAGGCTCCATATAACAAAAATGTAAATAAATAAATAATATAGAATCAACTTGAAGGGGACATAAGCCACATTTGTTTATAGTTTTTTATTGTCACTGTCAAATACGTATAATGTTAGATATGCATACATATGTATGAATGAAATGAGTTGTGATAATTTTTTAGAAGATTACATTTTACTGTTTGTTTTTGTTTGTGTAATGTTTTTGTTTGTGCATGCTTTAACCAAAATGGACCATAAGTCAAAGGAACTGAATCTCTGCTGTAAACTTATATTTATTCCATTTAAAAACTTACAAATGTTTAAATAATATTACCTTAAAAAAACTATTTATGTCACTAGGCAAAAATCTAAGCTTCCAGTCTACAATAGTTTAAGACTTCAAAATCTGATCAATATAAAGTAATTAATTTATAAACCTTTACTGTATGTTTAATTTCCAAAAATAAGTTAAAAACTAATGTTGTTTAATACATATTTATTTATTATGAACATGCTCTTCGCTTTGTAGTTTGTAGAATTAACCCAATTTAAGTTTATTTCTATTGAGAATCAACAATTTGCTGCCCTTTTCTCCAATGTGCCAGTAAGTAACAATTTTCTTATTTTTTAATATAGGCTGTCTTTATTTTTTTTGTTTTTTTAAAACCCATCAGACTTTAGTTAACGTAACATATGTCATGCCCAAATAGTTCCAATACACATGCATCACATCATAAACATGTTTGAATTTAAGTAGGGCAAATTACTCTGAACACACATTTATATAATAATAATAATGAGCACATTTGAGCTATTTCACAACTATGATCCAACTCGTCAGGAATGCCTCTTTTCTTCAATGAACTGAATGATGTTATGCAATTAAAACAGCAAACACTAAGCAAATAAGTTACTTCAATAAATTCAAAAGACTAATTATTTTGATTATTTTTTAATGGTAATGTAGAGCTTTCATTTATCGCCTGATAAAACTCTAGATAGGCATTGTCCAGCATCAAAAGACCCCTTGGCTTTTGAATAGGGCACTATAAACCTGATTTCAACAGACTGAAAACAAGATGTGACAAGTAGTTTGACACAGGCCCTGTGCTAATTTCCGCTATTTGCAAAGAGGCACATCTCAATAGAAACAGCTCAGCAAAATGGGTCACTACAGTTGAGACCACATATAAAAACTCAGTGCGGGGAAAAATAAGCAACCATTGATTTCTAGTGAAAGCATAAGAGTGTAAAGGAAAGTAGCCAAAATGCAGCACCAGCTGTTCCCTGCTGGAAGTCTTTTGTGGAAGTAAAAAAGAGGACTGAGAGAAAGCAAGTGAAATCTGCTGGACCTGAAATGGCAAATGAGACAGAAATCAGTGTTTGAGATGTAATAGTTATTTCCTTTGTTATATCACATTCTTATAGCCTAACCTTTTTTTGGGGATCAGAAATATATTTTGTTCTTTACACATTTTATTTTATGCATTTTATGTGATTAGGTGCTCTTCTTGTGTATATATTTATATTTGTGTGTATATATATACATATACACACATTTTCAATTAGAATATAGAAAAAAAAATACTTACAAATGTTTCTATTTAAGTTTACTGCTATCCTTGGTACACATTATTAACCAGGATATTCTCTGTCAAATGAAAATCAAAATAAAAATAAACTTTATTAAACAAAAAAGTAAATAAAATAAAGTGCAATAAAGATTATATGTAAAATGCCATTATTTTATATATTACAAAACTGTTTTTTATTTTTGTTTTTGTCCAATTAAAAGTCATTTGATTTTTTTTCTAATTGTATTTTTTCATATTAATATAAACATCAGTTAACAGCTCACACAAGTAAAACAAATTGTAGAAATTGAACACAGGGCTATAAAATATAAAATATTAAACTGCTTACTTGCTTGGCTTGAGCTATATTATACTTCATTTCAAACTCAAGATACAAATTATAGTCTGCCCATTCAATTACTAAAACATGGTTAAACATTTTACAAAACCTAATTGAAATTGCTGCTGGGGAATCCACTGGGAAAATAGCCAACATACAAACCCGAGGAAATGAGCTTGGTGGTCTTTGATTGTGAGAAGACAGAATGACAGTGACTGCTAAGTACTGTGCCGGAATGAAGGCTGTAATGTCACTTTTCCCATGGGAGGCCCATTTTCCCTGCCCAAGATGAGGTCATTATTGGTTAAACATACTTATAAAGAGTAGAAAAAGGCAGGATAGGACAGAGCAGTGACACATGGAGTGTCAACCGGTTTGTATGGGTTCTCTAATATACAGGGCAAGTACATTAATCCTTGTGTATTGCATTAAGGCAATTGTTCTTTGTGAAATTAATATAACTGTGACAAAACTTTTTTTTTTTTTAGATATGCTTACAATACTTTTTTTTACAAGAAATATGCATTATGATCTCATGCTTCTCATTATAGATTTACATTTTTTTTTAATAAAAAAAGAGAACGTTTGCTCAGAAGTTATTGATACAATTTAATTTGGATTTAGGGTAATTAAATATACAGAATTCAATATAAGTAATGAGACCATTGTCAATATATTTATTTTCTAGAAAATAAATAGAGCTGTTCTGAATTAAAGTCATGATTTATTGACCAATGTGAACTCCCAAATGAACCCATTTATTTAGCTACAGTAATTAGTTAAGTTTCTTTCTTTCTAAAGGACATTTTGGAAGAATCGTTTAAGCTAATTGGTGTGCAAAAATATACAAAAACTGATGCACAGAGGCGTGTGACATTTACTCTACTTTGGTGATTACAGAGGAAATCACTATTAATATTAGAATATCTAGTGTACACTGAAAAAATATATCATGCAGGCAAAGGTTCTAGCACATAGAAAAACTGAATTACATATTTTTATGTTTGTAGGTATTGAGCACTAGCTTGTAGACACTTTTTTGACTATATGTCCTTCAAGAGCATACAACTCTTCATAGTCGCCTGCTTATTCCCAGATTCTGTGATAGATCAACAAATTATTTTTATAAAAACATCTTCATTAAACCTTCATAACAAAAAGCTGATGACAGAGAACATAAGGAAACATGAGGAAACAACGATTCTATTGTTTTATTAAACATTAATTTCCTTGCAAGTTATACACATTTGCTGTGATATTTAATACAAATACAGGTTTATGCAACCAGTGATGTGGATATTTTTCTATAATTATATTTAGCACATTGAACGACTAATGGTTACTTAACATTAGGTGACTGTGAAGAAATTCCCCTATTTGGTTTCAAAATGACAATTTGTATTCACTTGTTTCAGGTTAGCTTTCCCTATGGCATTCGGTAGGTAAAATTACCGAATCGAGACCACCCCGTTGCCCATTATGAATACTTTACCTCCCTGCTTGCTGGGCATGTTCGACAAAAGTTCGGGACTTCCACGTGTTCGCGGCCATTTTAGCTCCTGAACAGCGGTGTATGCCGTCGAGTGTCTGGAACTGAAAACGGACACTCAAATAGGCGAACACAACTGAATCCTCCATACCTCCAGTAAAACCCCACTAAAACTACCGAATGACCGGGCATTTGGTAGAAAGACTCACTAGCAGATGGGGAGCCAAGCGAACCATGGATGGCAGCTGGATGGCTGGCCGTTCGGGAGGTTTTTCATGCGATCTAAGACCGACTGCAGGGCCAGAATTCGTGGAACAGTTTTCCGTTACTTTGCCCGTGCAGTCGGTCAAAACTTCTAAGTCCCATATCTCCCGAATGGCTGAACCGAATTGACTGATTTTTTCATATGTTGGTCCGCCCAGAGTACAGCTATCTGGGGATACCAATATTTGGGGTACATCCAGACTTTGGGGAAATTATGTTCCGTTTTAATTGGGTTAAATGGTTATCTGAGGGGAGGAGATGTATAGTACGTATATTGTTATGATTGGTTGTACAGTTAATTATATGGGAGGCTCCCTTGCAGGGGCAGAATCACATAAAAAGAGAATGCCTGTCAATAAATCTTTAGTTCATCTCTGTACCCTTCTTCTGACTACGTATGCTGTTTGGGAGTTCGTGTGTTTTACTGAGGGAATTATCCAGGGACACTATTGGAACTACACTGGGATTCATCTACCATAACTACCGAACGGAGGGCTATGTTCACTAGGCTCTGGCGGTTCGGGAGGAAACTACCGATTGAGGTTTAAATGCACTTGATTTCCTTACAGTGACCAAGGACAGAAACTTGATGAACACCAATGAGGAGAGGAAGAATTTTAAAAGGAAACAACAAGAGAGAGTTGGGAGAGGTAGGAGGAGAACCAGGAAACCAGACAAGAGTCACATAGACCAAGATTACAGAGGATAAGAAGAAGTTGTAGATGATCAGCAGTGTTGAAAGCAGTAGAAAGGTCAAGGATAAATAGAATAGAGTAGTGCCCACTGAATTCAGAAGCAATTAAGTATTTGGATACTTTGATCTTGGTTGTTTCAACAGAGTAATGAGTGTGGATCAAGACTGCAGTGGGTCAAGCAAAGAGCTGGGTTCAAGAAAGTCTGTCAAACTTGCGTACCCAACTCTCTCAAGGATCTTGAAGGCAAATGGTAAAGGGAGAAAGAGGGGGGGGAAGTTAGGTGGGGAGTTTGGATCTCGGTGGGGTCTTTCTAGAATCAAGGTTATGGTTGCATACTTGAAGGGTGAAGGGAATATATCAGAGGTGAGGGAGAGATTAAATATTTTAGTGAGGGGTGGAGCAAGAGAAGGACATATAGTGTGAATGAGATGTGAGGGAATGGGATTGAGAAAACAGGTGGTAGAGTGGGAGGACCAAAACAGAGCAGAAATCTCTTCTGTTAGAGTGGGCACAAGAGAGCATAGGACAGAGATGGGAGCAAGGTTGGGAGAAGTATTGGTAGAGGTAGGAGAAAGATAAGAGATTTCCTCCCTGACCATAGAAATCTTTTCATGGATATGAGATGCAAAGTTTGTAGTGGTCATACACACTATACATATATAACATGACCCCCAGTATTTGACTGCCTTTGTTTTCTCTGTGGTCTTTTGTACTGCTCAGCAGTCTTTATCTACCTTTAATTTTCTGGTGGTCCAGTGTACTGCTCTGCACCTCCACTCGATGCTAGCAGTGTAATTCCAGCATTCAGAGCATTTCCATGGTAACCTGCAATAATGCTCTGAACAGCAAGAGCCCACGGGATCCCTGCAAGCATTCTAATTTTGGCAGAACTGGTCTCTACCCTCCTTCCCATTTATTTTGGAATTGTGTGATTTTTACTGTGAGCCCCGAGTTCCCTGTTCTGGCCACGACTAAATGTAGACCCAGGGCTCTTCAGTGGCCCACTGAGGGCTCTTCCTTTGGTCATCCCACAACTGAAACCCCTGGTTAGAGTTTATGAGGCCTGAAGTGCACTGACAACTTCTCAAAGTTATCGGTCAAACCACCTTAGTGTGGCTTGACACCTACCTGATTCATGATGAGTGCCTATGTTACATTTAGCCTCAGAGCTGGAGAAGCTAGATACCAATATAGAATGATGACCATAATAATGACTTGAACAAGAAGTTGTACTGCAGAAATTATATCTGAGTTGTCCAGCTCTGTGAAGACTGTAAGTGGGACAGACACCCAGCAGAACCCAGGTAATTGGCAAAGAACACTAACAAAATATTGTAGATTATTCTAGAGAGTGCCAGAGCACTCCTGGCATCATAAAAATAACAGCATGCTATAATAGTTATGGTACTTGAAGTCTGAGGCATCAACATGGAGGGGATGGGAGGGCTTGAGCCTAAATATGGGGCTCTATAACTATGGATCTTTTGGCCTACTCTGCAGTACCAACAGTGCTTCCGTAAAATGCCCCCTCCACCCCCCCGGGCCATCTCCCCAGCAGTCCTTTCTGAACTAGTGGGAAGATCAAAGATCACCCACACCGGCCTGTTACCTCCACTGTAGGGAGGAATGGGAAACCCATAGAGCATATGGCTCCTGTTGTAAGAAATTATGACCCTCTTACAAGGATATTCTTTTAGGGAATGTGTGACAAATAAGACATAAACACAAGTGTATAATAAAATGTATTGTAAATATTCATTTAAGGATACTGTTAGATTTTAAAAGGATATACACAATATACATTATACATTATATCCGGTACATAATCAAAAGCTACATAATAAAAAGCAATACTTAAACATTTAAATGCAGGTCTTCCCCTTGCGCCTTCATCTTGGGTAATCTGGGACAGCCTCTCTTAGTTCACCATGGCCCTGCTTGCTGCGTTGTCCTCTCCAAAGAGAGAGAGAAAGAGAGAGAGCCTTCCTTGGATGTTGTCCTTTTAAAGACTGATTCTTGGAGTAATAAACTACAAGTCCCAGAATCCCTTTTCCCTCCCAAAAGTGGTTTATCCCGCCCTCTTTCTCCAGAGAGTTCTGTCTTTACACAAGTCTTTCCCTTTGATCTCTTCCCTCCAGCTATACTGTAACATTGTGAAAGACCAGTTGATTAGGTTTCTTGGTAGATTGGACTGCTTGGGAAAACACACACTTGCATGGTTACACCTAGATGTCTATTACTCTGATCTCCTGATAACATGCAAGGAATACTGGAGGGATGTAAGCTTTTGTTTTAGCTGGATGTTGTAAAATGCAACTGAAAGCTTTGATCCTTATCACACTGTTATCAAGGAAATGACCCCCACTTGTGAAACCAGTCACATACACAGAAAGTTATATACAATATTGCAGTTTGGAATATCAATTTCTTACAGTCCCCACCTAGAGGGCGAATGACTCAACAAGAAAATGAGCCCTCTCAAAGAAATACAGTATTTGAATTATGTGTGTTTTAAATGATTATGTGTTTTACTGAGACACAAATGACTTGACAACCACATATATTTATAATTTAGGGTACTGCAAGGCATAATTTAGCCAAATCATTGAGGCACTTACAGTTGTCATTTTTCACCATTAATTTGAACTCCTTCAGCCATATCCGTAACCTTTCATTACCCTCATAGGCTCAGCATCACTGCAACCATTAGATTTCACTCCCATCACGCTCAGTTACCTGTGCCACCAGCACTGCTTCCACCACACTGTTCCTTTAACCCTGGCCTTGCTTACTTTGGGCTATTAGGCCTCTGACCTCTGCCCACCATGACACCTGGCGTATTTTCACACCCACAGCAGTTAATTTGCTGTTCACTTACATAGTGTATTAAAGAGACCACACAAGGGAGAAACACAGTTTATTGTTTGGAGTGGGGATCTGAGTGAAGGTGTTTGTGCACGTTCATTGGGAGTTTATTAAAAGTTGTATAGCTGGAGTGGGTTTGTGTTTGAGCCCTTGAGGATGTTTAATAAGGTTTCGATAGGCCCTTGGCTTCTGGAAATTAAAAGATTCTTAGCACAGAAAGTGTGCAGTGTTACATTATGCAAATCACTAGTGGTTTGATTATCATCCTTGTCTCAGTACTACCGTCTGGATTCACAAGTGGTCATCTAAAACATTGTAAACACAAATGTGAGCAAAATGCAACCAGTATCAATGTGTACTAAGAAATACATCCTCATAACAGTATAAAATAATTTACTATAACCTTACTAAAACCATAAATATTTAACCCCTTGTGGAAAACCAAATAGAGCAAATAGAAAATGCTAAATCATATATTGTCACTCACCCCACCTTGACTCAAAAACAATATAAAATATACAAACTGGTCTAATTTGTCTATATGCTATACCCCACCTTGAGAGTATAAATTAAAACAAAAACAAACAAAGAATAACCATTATCATTCTATTGTTCACCCAACCTTGACTCAAGGAAATGTAAAATATATGCAATTATCTGTTTTCCCTATATTCCCTTTAGAGTGTGAAATACAATAAAAAGCATAAGAAAACAACAAAATCAAAGAAGATGGAGAGAGAAAAAAGTAGATTGAATGCTACCATTACTTTCAGTCATTGAAATGTATACAAAGTTTGGCAGCGTGCAATCTAAAGAAAACTGACAATGGTCTGTTGCCTTTCAAAGATTAAAATCAAAAATCGGCTTGAGGCTATTTGTGTTGGTAACCAAATGAAAAAAAAGACAAAAACAAAAATATTTACTGTTGTAAACCAACAGACAGTTACACTATCACATCTCTCCAGTGTGATCAACGTATAAGCCTCACCTTGGCAACAATTCATCTAATCCAGAAATATATAAAATTAGTAATCCAGTATCAAAATACAAAAATAAAACATAGCTGGAAGTGCAGGTGTGCTAAACTAATAAAAACAAAAATAATTTGGAATTTGGACCACCTGACTGTAATGAATGAGTTTAGAGGCTTATCCTTAATATGAAATAAAATATCATAAAACTACATATTAAGGTCCTCTATAAACTGGGACTGTATTTTTCCTGAAATAAATAAACATGTTAAATGGTTGGTCTTCTCACAGATATTTGTCTTCCTTCTCAATTGGCATCATCTCCGTAGTTTTCTAAAAAAACAAACTTCAAGAGAAAGTTAATAACACACAACTAGAATAGGTCATTCAAGAAAAGCTGTATCTGTTATCAGATTCTTTGTGTTAACCATCTCCTTTAATGTACTCAATTGTGCCTTGAGACAATCCAGTTTTTCAAGGAACTCATTTCGTTCACATGTTAGAGAAAGATTTTCTGCCTTTAGTTGTGTATTCTGTGCTTTAAGCACATGGTAGGGAATCCAAGGTTCTGTGAGGGGGATACCATTATTATCTTTTCTCTGTGATCTCCACCTAGGGTGATTATGTTTATTTCCCAGAGTCCATCTATCACACATGGGCCTTTCATGATGAATATGCACATCTGATTTACAGAATTTTTCAATATGTCCCATCCTACCACACCTAAAACATGTAATGGATTTTATATGTGGGGACTTTCTCTGATTGATATATCTGTGAGGTTGGGGACTTTGTATCAATGACACTTGTCTTTTATTTACTTTTTCTTGATTTAGTAAAATTGCTTCAGCCCTTTTTAAGCAATTCAGTATATTTACAAAGGTGTCCTGTGGGGACACAGTTAAACCAATTAACTCTCGAATATCTGGCAGTGTCCTATTAAGTAATGCTTTCTTATATGCATATTCATTGTGATCAGCATGTGCTCCAGTTGGAACAGTCAGTTTGAATAAAACAAATAACCTATTTACAAACCCTTGAACAGACTCCCCTCTCTTCTGCGCACAATTACCAAAAGCAAAATGATGATTTATTTCCTCTAGACCAAGTGCGTTTAATAACTCTTTGATAAGTTGTTGCTTGGTTCTAGGTTCTATAAATATCTCATGTGGCAGACTTACTCTTAGTGACTGGTCTGTACTAGCAATTATAACATCAAAAATATCCAATTCATTTAAGTTCCTGTGGATTTTTTCAAATTGATCAATTTTTAACATTATATCTACTGGATCATCATCCAAGCGTATACATCCCAGTTCTTTGCTCAGTGCAATAACCTCTGTATGTTTTAAGGAATGGGTCACAGTAGTTTTATGTAGTACATTTCCCTGTGCATCCACCATGTGCTCTGTAGAGACTGGTGCCATTTTAGCAGGAATACTGCACTCACGATTACTATAATTATTATGAAACACCTCCATCTTTGTTGTACACAAACCTCCACAATTGGTTTTCAGCCCATATTTAGTAGCAGCAAAACCATTTCTTTTTCTTAGTTTACATTTTAAATCATCACTTTCTTTAAGGCACACAGAATGATCAGCCTCTTTCTGGCTGCTGGAAGCAAGGATTCTAATAGCACCCTCTGCATCCTTCAGCCTTTCTACAAGCTGCTCATTACAACTGTGCAATTCCTCATTTTCAAGACGCATTTGCTGACTACCTACACACAAAGCAGCAGCATTTTGCGCAGACAGTTTAAAACCTTCCACTTCATTCTTTAAGCTCAAAACATCTGCCTCTAATTTCTCTTTTTGCCTATTTAAAGATTTATACTTCTCCGCAATCCAACGGGCAGCATAAATCAAAGCAATTTTACCACTAGATTTGGACAATTTCTTTTCAATAATTGCCCTGGCCACATAATCCTGAGCATTAAGCCACGGATCTAATGCACCATCCATACATTTAATTATTGCTTCCGGATTAGACACCTTAGCAATCTTTTTCAATAAACTCTCCATCATTGACAACGCACAATTCACTGAAATGTCTATACACAATATCTGAACAGTATCCAAAAGTAAATATACAATCTATACAATTATGAATATGCTCATAAATCACACTAAATCCCTCCTACCTCGGCTCGCCAATTTGTAAGAAATTATGACCCTTTTACAAGGATATTCTTTTAGGGAATGTGTGACAAATAAGACATAAACACAAGTGTATAATAAAATGTATTGTAAATATTCATTTAAGGATACTGTTAGATTTTAAAAGGATATACACAATATACATTATACATTATATCCGGTACATAATCAAAAGCTACATAATAAAAAGGCAATACTTAAACATTTTAAATGCAGGTCTTCCCCTTGCGCCTTCATCTTGGGTAATCTGGGACAGCCTCTCTTAGTTCACCATGGCCCTGCTTGCTGCGTTGTCCTCTCCAAAGAGAGAGAGAAAAAGAGAGAGCCTTCCTTGGATGTTGTCCTTTTAAAGACTGATTCTTGGAGTAATAAACTACAAGTCCCAGAATCCATTTTCCTTCCCAAAAGTGGTTTATCCCGCCCTCTTTCTCCAGAGAGTTCTGTCTTTACACAAGTCTTTCCCTTTGATCTCTTCCCTCCAGCCATACTGTAACATTGTGAAAGACCAGTTGATTAGGTTTCTTGGTAGATTGGACTGCTTGGGAAAACACACACTTGCATGGTTACACCTAGATGTCTATTACTCTGATCTCCTGATAACATGCAAGGAATACTGGAGGGATGTAAGCTTTTGTTTTAGCTGGGTGTTGTAAAATGCAACTGAAAGCTTTGATCCTTATCACACTGTTATCAAGGAAATGACCCCAACTTGTGAAACCAGTCACATACACAGAAAGTTTTATACAATATTGCAGTTTGGAATATCAATTTCTT
>OW240916.1:242623704-242771512 GCA_933207985.1 Pelobates cultripes
CAGTAGGTGGGAGGGTCTGCTAGGGAGGCTGTGCTGCTAATTGGCTGGAATGTGTCTGCTGACTGTGAGGTACAGGGTCAAAGTTTACTCAATGATGACGAATAGGGGGCGGGTCGAACCGCGCATATGTTCGCCCGCCGTGGCGAACGCGAACATGCTATGTTCGCCGGGAACCGTTCGCCTGCGAACCGTTCGGTACATCACTAATTGAGGATGATAATTAACTGGTATGGGGGCATAGCTCTGTAACTTTGAAGAGATAATTTTCAGAGAAACAAGAGAAAACTGTAGCGATAGAATCGAGTTTGTGAAGCATCTTTCTGTAATGCCTGCAGTTTTGCTCAAAATGGTTGTAAGGAAATAATAAGCAAGGAGGAAGAGAGGAGTAGCATGACTGAAGGAGTCTATCTGAGATGGAAAAGTGAGAAGAGAGAGGGAATGAATAAGTAGCATTTGCATTTTAGAGTATGTCTTAGAGTGTGTAGGGTCCTTACAAAAGTTATGGAAGCAATTAAGATTGGATAGTGAAGCAGAAAGTTTCTAAGTACATTCTTCACATCATACTAAGAGGAGAAGTCACTTAAGCTCATTGATCAATCAGCATATATTTTTTTTGGATGTGAAGAGAACACAGTAGCACAGTCCATGAGTGTAGTGGTATGGTAACATCTGATGGTAGAATGAGATAAAGTATGCGGCTCAGGATAATATGCTTTGCTACCATATTTCACTGTGATATTTTTCAGTTGATATAAATTTAATAAATTAACTAACATGTTTAAACAATATTACAAAATAAATGCAATGGGGGTGTGGTCTGGCTGTCAATGGCTGCTTGGTTTAACCCCTTAAGGACACATGACATGTGTGACATGTCATGATTCCCTTTTATTCCAGAAGTTTGGTCATTAAGGGGTTAAAGGCTCCCACAAATCCACTTGCAATCCAGCACAAGCAATCTGCATTGCACCACACAGTGCCCAGAAAAACTCACCTTGATGTCCTCCTGGGGCTCCGGAGCTAAACCGAAATGGAAAAAAACGAGGAGTACAGCAGATAAATTTGCCAACCGTGGTGGATCGCTTCATAGCCTACCACATGACAGAGACCCAGCAAGATGGCAACTGGCCCAGCTCATGCAGCTCACTGTCACCGGCCTCAATCTTGAACAACCAGACTCCCAGCTCAGTGATGCCTCCCAAATACTACAAAAACTGGCGGAGGTGAAGACGTACCTGGCTGGGGAGATTTCCCAAGGTTCCAGATAAGTGAAAGCAGAGATCCAGGCCCTGGGCACGTGCACTGTGGCCTTGGAGACCTAGTTGAAGGCCATGACCCAATCCCATAATGAAGTGGTGACCCACTCCTCGATGGTAGAAGGGCAACTAATTTATATGGAAATGGTAGTGGAGGACCTCTCCAACCGCTCGTCTGCGGCTTGCCGGAAAAACCTAATGAAGGCCAGCTGAACAGAAAATCAAAGTACTATTTTAAGAACATTGTCCTAGGCATCCACAATGAACAGTGGAAGATAGATCAGGTGCACAAAGACATTATCATCTGGTTCCACTATTTTGCCACCAAAGAGGCTATTGTCCAGTATAGCTGGGATCATGAACTTACATACAAGGGCGCAACCCTGTCACTATACCAGGATATATCCCCTAGCACCTTACGGAGGAGAAGGGATTGGAAACCAGTGGCCGACCTGCTCAGAGTCCATAACATCCCTTTAAAATTGAGGCTTTCAAAGCGGGAAAAACTCACACCCTCCTGCTGGGTTCCAGTCCAGAGCGCTTCTTTCAAGAAATGCAGATAGCCCTACAAGCGGACTTTCCACTGCCGGGATAAGCTTACCCTGTCCACCCGTCCCAGGGACTGGCACACTGTTGACAACACATGACAAAACACCCTGAGGTCCATTGGTGCACAAAGTCCCCGTGCGCAGTGGTCAAAATAGCTGTGGGAGCTAAGTCACCCTGAGGGGAGCTGAAGGAGGGGGTGGCTAACACCCAACATTGAAGGGATACGGCTATAAGTATGCCCAATTAACAGATTAATGCACCATAATGTTGAAGGAGGGTTAGTGGGGGTGAGAGTAGGAGTGGAGGCCTTAGTATTTTGGATGAAACACAGATATCCAAACCATATAAACCAATCGGAGGTGGGGGGAGGGTAGATCAGGGGGATGAGATCGGAAAGTTTAGACTCCAGCAGACTTTCAGCATAGCATATGTATATTTACATGCATGAAACCCTAAATGCTTACATTGCACTGTAAATGTGATTGCTGTGGGGAATGTGTAGGGAGGATTTGAATGCTACCAGATACATCACGTCCTGATTTCATGGCTGCCAAACAAAAGTAAATCACAACACCTTGACACTCAATCAAAGACATATCACTCAAGCAGGTGGCCCATTCGGTACTCTGGTACAAAAGATTATTTTATGAGAAATAAAACAAAATGGACACTCTACTGGCCAGGGGCCTGTGACTGAGACAGAATCGCAAACCGATCACCAAACTGCGCACTAACCCAGGTGACATAGCCAATACACTAGAAATTAGGTGTTCCAGACATACTTTACTTATCTATACAACTGCTCTCACATCTGACAACAGACAACATAGCATAGTCCACAAAGATTCAAGAGTTCCTAACCAACCTTACATTGCCAAGGGTGGCCGAGATAGAATCCATGACCCTACAGGCCCCTATTACTCAAGACGAAGTGGCGGCCCTAAAAGGGAACTGAGTCCCTGGACCGGAAGGTTATGTTATTACAGATTACAAACGATTCCGGGAGGAACTGACACCACACCTCACTACCCAATACAATTATTTTATACAAGGGGGAAACCAGACATGGCTACTGCCAACATTATCCTCCTACCAAAACCAGACAAGGACGAAATGCTGCACCAAGCTACAGACCTATTTCAATGATTAATAAGGACCTAAAAACTTTCACAAAAATCCTGTCTACCCGATTAACGTCGCTACTCACTAGACTCATACACCCTGACCAGGTGGGCTTCATGCCGGGGACACAGCTGTATTAAAATACCTGCCGGGGAGCTGATCTCATGTGGTGGATGGCGGTTGCCTTCGACATGGTCACCTGGCTATTTTTATTCCACCTGCTACAATCACAAGGATTCCCAGAGCCATTTGTGACGGCAATCAAAGCACTATACACTAACCTCCATGCTCAGACAAACACAACGGGTGCTAACAGAACTCCATTGCCCATAAGTAATGGGATAAGGCAGGGGTGCCCACTCTCCCCCTTACTATTTGCAATTACTCTAAACCTGCAACTAACTGCCATCAGATCCAACCCTAATATACAAGAGGTAGGAATAATGGGACAACAATTCAAGGTATCAGCATATGCTGATGATGTCCTATTGACCCTAGGAGATCCACTAGCATCTCTGTCACACCTAACAATACTCCTACAACAATATGGGCAACTCTCCGGTTACAAAGTCAGTTTGACTAAATCAATTCCATTCCATCTCTTGGCCTAGGATGAATTCACCTACTTAGGTATCCACCTGACAGTGGACCCAACTCTTTTATATCACCGCAACTATGCTCCCTTCTTCCACACTCTTACCAAGGAGATGGAACAGTGGACGGACAAACCAATCTCATGGCTGGAACGCATTCACACCATTAAGATGAATGTGCGGCCAAGACTACTCTTCCTGTTCCAGACTTTACAGTGGGGGTCATTAAGGGAGATTTAGCAGGGAAGCAAAAGACAATAGACACCTTTATTTGGCAAAATAAAAGTCCAAGACTGGCATGCCGCCTCCTATACAGACCTAAGTCAAGGGGGTACTGGGATAACCAAACCTTTATCTGTACTATCTGGCAGCACAACTGACAACTTGTCCACTGGTACTCACCACTAGACAAAAGATGATGGGTGGACATTGAATCCCTAATGACGAGCATGAACCAACCTCAATTTTACATTTGGATTCCTAAAAACCAGAGACATATACTGAGGACCTCCTGACCAGCAATACTTAACTCAATCTAAATATGGGATAAAGCCAGACACAAATGCTCCCTGGGTTAAGGATATGCATGCCATACAGATATCCCTGGAATCATTTTTGACATTGCACATCTATATCTGAATACATAAGTGTGTTATCTGAGACCAAGTCCCATTTCTACTACATACTTATTTTTTTATTTTTTTATTTATTTATTTATTTTATTACTTAGCTCCTGGATATTTGCTGCTATCTTTATAGTACAACACATTCTATGTATATTGTTTCTATAGGTTTTTGGTGTATTCCTATATTTTTCCAGTTTTAGAGCTTTCTATATAAAGGTCTTTTTCCCTTTTTTTCTGTATATTTTTATATCAGAATTTATCTTATTTTTATTTCTAATTTCCCCAATAGAGGTTTCAGAATTAGACCATGGCACTCAGCAGGAATATTGATTCTGTTAGATCAGATAGGAAGCATTTCCTAGATACTTGGTCCTCCAAAGGGGATTATCTACTAAACGACTAAGTGACATACCAACCCCTAAACCACAACAATTATCAAATGATGTGAAATCTATGATATATTTACTAAAACTATAGAGAAAGAGGTACATGTATGGTGGGATATAGCCACATTGGACTTTTACGTTAATAATAACGTCATTCCAAGAGGTCTGAGATTATTTACGAGACTGGCATATAAATGCCATGATCCTGTTACACTTAAGAAGTGGGAACAATTACTGGATAAAGGTTCTCTGTTACTCTTGGTATTTCTGATCAATGAAAAGAAAAAAGATTTAGAAAAATTGGACCAAGAAATTTCAGAATTGAAGAACCAAATCCGCCCCCTAGTGGAGAGTGGAGAATATGTGGGACTCTTAGAAAAAATGTAAAAGAGGATAAAGGACTTAAAAGAGAGTATCAGAGAGACAAAGAGAAAGAACATATTGAGAGATCAGGCAGATTATAAAGCACAGATCCAAAGAAATTGGAAAAAAGAGATTAGACCATACCATCAGTCTCCTGGGCGCGATAATAGCAGACCAAGATCACGACCACAACAATATAAGACATATAGAGATGCTCTTATCTCTTATCAATCCCCCACAAGAATGTACCCACAGAATCATATATACACCAGATCTACATACCCAAGAAGGCATGAAAATATGAATGACAGATATTACCAATGGAATATGCAGAGAAATACAGCATATATGAAGTATCAAGACAGAAAGAGACATCAAAGTAATTTAACACCACAAACTAGTAAGACACAGATTCCAGAAGTATTACCAGATTCCAAACAGCATCATCAGCCTTCCACTAGAACTGACTACATCATTACATCTCCAGAACAAACAAGAAACCGATTTCAGGATATACAGTCTTCACTAACATCACATTCATCTACTGGGAATTCCGGAATATCCACATGGAGAACGATTTTTTAGAGAAAAGGGGGAGAGTACCCCCCAGAAGATTTTCAATGGAAGATTTTAAATCAGCGGAAGTACGAAGAAAAAGAACGTTAAGAGACATAGAGGAAGGAACAGAAGAAGTGGAAGACCAGAATGAGGAATTATTAATGAAAGGGAATACAAATACATATATATGAGATTCCAAGGGTACCGGTGTTCTATCATCTACCCAAAATACATAAGAAACTACAAAAAACGCCTGGAAGACCCATCATTTCTGGTATTGGATCCCTTACAGTTAACTTGTCGACCACTATCTACAAAGTTTAGTTGTCTGTCTCAAATCATATCTAAAGGACTCCACCCAGATTCTTAACCTGCTTTCTGATTTTAAATGGGAGGAAAATATGTTTTGAGTCACAGCTGATGTCACGTCGTTCTATACCGTCATCGAACACCTGCAAGGCTGTGAAGCCATCCAATACTCTTTGGCAGTATACTCTGAATTGAAGAATTATCAAATAGATTTTTTAGTACAATGCATAGCCTTCATTTTAAATCATAACTATTTTTTGGCCGAAGGCAACTTTTATCTGCAGACAGAAGGTAGCGCCATGGGGACATGTTTTGCGCCAAGTTATGCCAATCTTTTTATGGGTAAGTGGGAAGATGAGTTTATATGGGACCACTGCCCATTTGGCGCAAAACTGTTCCTATGGCGGAAATATATCGATGATTTTTTTTTATGTGGAAAGGTGACCCAGAATCTCTAGAGGAATTCAAAATCTATTTGAACAACAATCCGTATCACCTCAACTTCACCTTTGCACAATCCAAGGAACAAATTGAGTTCCTAGATCTCAACATATACGTAGAAGAAAATGAATTGTACACAAAGACCTTCAAAAATAATGTGGACTGCAATAGCTTCATCCCTTATAAAAGTCATCATAGACCTATATGGTTAAAGAACATCCCTCAAAATCAATTTAGAAGAATTAGACGGAATTGTTCGAAATCTGACACTTGCAGAGAACAGATGGAAGAGATGAAGAAGAGATTTATCATGAAAGCATATCCTGCAGCACTTTTGGGAGAGGCTTTGGAGAAAACCCTCACTATACCATGAGAAGACACTCTATGTAATAGAATCAAGCTATACAGCCATCTAACAACACTCCAGCTTTTATTACAAAATATAGTATTCAGTCACAGACGATACAAAAAATACTTAGGAAAAACTGGGGAATATTGAGAAGTGATCCAACTCTAACACAATTCATTGAGGAAAAACCACAGATTATCTTTACAAGGGCACCTAAGCTCAATCTAATGCTAGCTCCTACTATTAGATCTGAGAACACTACAGGAGAACAAGGAAACGTGAGAGGTTTCTCGAGATGTCAAAAATGTATTGGATGTAGGAACAACCCCATGGCAGAAATAACAAGCACCAAATTTATATCGTCCAACGATTTAAAAGAATATAAGATTAGGACAAATATGAATTGCAATACTTTAGGAGTGATATATCCTATCACATGCCCATGCCAGAAACAATATGTTGGACGGACTAAAAGATCTTTGAAAACTAGGATTGCAGAACACATTAGAAACATTAAAAAAGGCTTATTGACTCATAATCCATCGAAACATTTCAAAGAGACACATAGAGCAGATCCAGAAGGACTGACTTTTGTAGCCATAGAAAAAGTGAATGTGCATTGGAGGGGAGGAAGTATAGATACTAATCTCGATCAATCTGAGGCAAAATGGATATTTTCTCTTAATACCATAGTCCCCCATGGCCTCAATGTAGATTTCGAGTTAAATGCATTTTTATAGCACTTCTTTTAGTTGAATCTTCTTTTGTCCTTACAGTTGTAGTTCTTTTCTTGATTATATAGAATTTTATGGTGCTTTTAAGTAAATAGGTGTATTTGTCTGTTACTATTATTCTTATCCTGGTATGGATTCTTATCGTCATATAGGTGTTATCAAGTGATATTTGTTCTTAACTACTTCCCATATCTTAGTATGTATTTCATTATATATATATATATACATATATATATATATATATATATATTTACTTTAAGCATATGGAGTTGTTTTATTCTTATTAAGTCTTCCTACTATCTCCTATTTTAATTAGTGTACTCAAATCTTATTTATTTATTTCATAGAAATCTTATTAACTTATTTCATACAATTTATATTTATATTTATTTATTTCTCTAAGCGATCAACTGGGTATAAATCCCTTGGTTTACATAACAGATATTTTTTATGAATACAGATAAGGGAATTGCTGGTCATTATGCACAAGACCTGTACCGTTGTTTAAATTCCACATACAGATGCTGAAGGAACTAAGTGTTTTTTTTTATTATGTTCTAATGTGTTGTATTATTTACCAACATTCTTGTCTTATTACAGAAAATGGAACACAGCTAGTGTATCTCTCGCGTATTGCATCCTATCTATTCTAATAAGGAATTAAAGACGTGTAGAATACTAATTATTTGGAAAGTAGTACTACTTGCATTTTATCAGGTGGTGAATTAAGCCTGAGGAGATATGTATATAAATTGTTACATCGTATTGTTAACAGATCGTGCAAAGTTAAGATGCAACATTGATGCAATGTCTAACCATCAATCTCGAACTGTTTATAATTTGATATGATGGTTGTTAGGAGGAAAGCTATTATTTTAGGTGCATAACTGTCTGTGTATGAAAGAACAGCAGTCCTACTGAAATTAAGACAAGTAATGGGTATTTTATAAAAGTATTTTATTATAGTAAAGCTTTTTATTAACTTTTATTGTATCCATTTTTTTTAAAGGTTTCTATTATATTAAATTGTACTGTATTAATCAATTCTCTGCATTTACTTTCTGGTGTTTAACATTTTTTATACAATGTAATGTAATTTATTCTGTATGGACTTTAATTAATTAATTAACAACTGAGGGATATATCAGCAGTCTCATATGGAGGTTAACACATACGTCTCTGAGGAAGTAGGGCTATTCCCTACAAAACGCGTCAGACAGTTCACAGAACGTCCACACAGTGACAGCCAGCCAAGGTATTATCACCTATATCATCTCGGATCCCAGGCACTCCACTAATATCATCCGACGAGCAGCGCAGTTCCCCCGAAGTGAGGCTCGAGGTGGAACGCAAGCCGTCCTCACCGGCGATCAGAATTTGGATATTGAATTGTGAAGGACATCCATATCCATCCGTGCCTGGAAATAAGGTTGTTGTGTATTTTTTACCTTTAATAAACTAGTATTTTTACTGTGGACTTATTTTTAACTTTATTTTACTATTCTGAAATAAATTTGACTTTTATATTCTCAGTTGTTATTTAGCGATATTTTTCATATTGCTTACAGCAACCAGCTCTTGGTACTGGTTTTGCTTAGTTATCATTAATATCTGACTTGCAGGACAGTAGTCAGTGTGACTTTCCCACACTATGCACCCAAGTCAAAGTGCTCTGTTTGGTTGGCTTTTAGCCACTGGTAGAGGCAAAGGGAGGTACCTGTACCAGATCCCCCTGTACTTTACTTGCGAGTTGCTAGTCTTTTATTACAGCAAACAGCTACTGGCTGCTTGCTGTATAACAGACATGCTCCCACTGTGTATCAATGGAGATAAACAGTAAAAATTACTTGTGCTACCTTCCCCTTCCCTACTCTAATTTAAAGCAGTAATTTTAATTTTTTTAAGCTAAGATAAAGGAAAATTAAGTGCACATTGCAATATCCCATATTTCTGTTCCAGCTATGGGAGTGCTGTTATAGGGTAGGGACTATTCTAAACTTAAAGTAGAATAGCCCATAGCGTGTGTCCATACCAGAAATAAGACACATCATGTTGTCACTTGTTTTAGTCCACACATTGTCATCAACAGACTATTGTCACTACCCCTGGTTCACATTACCTTTCCCTCCAGGCCAAATTTCACCAAGGTTTTTCCCCACTTCCCATACAGCCACAAGAGCACATTTTGGAGGGAAGGTGCATCAGCCTATGTGCCACAATCACTCCTTGGGAAGCAAGGGGAGTGCCCTTATTTCATCCACAGGTGCTCCTGACATTTGACCGGCCACAGCCCTAATTGTTCTGGAACTCTTTTGGGCAATAATTACCCTGGTGACATTTTGTCATTTCTTTATGGATCCGGGTGCTATTTTGCAGACATGAACGTTCGAATCCTAGAATATATAATGTGTGGGGGTTCTTGTATGTTTTATCATGGAGATAATTAGTTTAGCAAGCATTAACTATATTTTATAACATGACAGGAGGCTTCGTATTTGCTTTAGTATCTCTTTACTAGAACTCCACAGCAGCACAGAAAAACAACCAATCAGAAAAAAGTTAGGTACTTTAAAACTCCCCTCCCCATACATCATATCCTCCGCAGTCAGTACAGGTCAGAGTACCACTACCTCCTGCTCTTAGTGGGGGGCTTTAGGTTTTATTATAATTTATTTATGATTTATGTGGATTATATTTTGTTATCATATTATATGTTTTGTATATATTTAAATATTTATATATTATATATATATTGTTTAGTTATATATTATAGAGGTTATTTGGATGTGTATATTATTTAGTTTTATATTATATATATTACTTTATTATATATTATATTTAGTTTGGGGTTTTCTGCACCCTACTCCTCTTTACACCCCCTGTTGCTCTGGGGATGTTTGCCTTTCAGGGTGGGGGTTTTATGTTTTTTTTTCCTTGGGAGATCCTCAGTCTGCTCCCCCTTTGTTACTTTAACCGTTGTATTTAACCCGCTCTCCTCCCTGCCCACTTTCTAGCAACGCCGGTCTACAGGCACTCCGCTCGGGGTTTCAGGAGACTAGCCGTTTCGCTGCCTCCTCTGATTCCCCGAGCTCCAGTGTGAGCCTGCCGGCGCCCGGGATTTCTCGCTTGCATATGCGAGTACCCGGTGGCCGGATCCGCTCACACACGTGGCTGCTTCGCTGTGGCAGGCTTCTCTCAGACTCACGTGCATCCGAGCGACGGGGGGAGGGTGCACCCACTCACGATCTTTCCCCCCCCACAGTGATCGGACATCGAGGGCTTTTTCTCTGGTGCTGCACATGGCTCAAGCATGGGCTGTTCAGACTGTTTCTAGCTACATATAGGCTAGAAATTTTATTGATTCGGAATGTCCAATGTAGCTGTAAAATTTACTTTTCCAAAGTGCTATGTTAAGAACATAGCAATGTGATGCTGGTGGCCATTAATGAAAATGATTCTGCCATATGAGTAAAACTGATTATACTCCAACCGTTCCACTCCTTTCTGAGGTACCCAGCCTAAATATAACTTCACTTAAAGGAGCTGTGATTTCAAGCTACCCTTTTGTATTTGGCGGAAGAGGTTAATACAAGTCTTGTTTTGCAGAGTCCAGTTGGAGTTAAATTAAACTAGGTTTAGTGAATGTTTTTGTGTTGCATTTTTATCTTGTGTCTCTATGTCCCAATCCCTGTGCTTCTATATGTATATATGTTCCTGGTTCATCTCTGGAGGCAGAGATGAACCCTCCTTTTTAATGTGAGGTTTCACTGTCTATGGCAGATATATAAAAATCTATACAGACCTGGCTCCGGCTCAAACTGGTATGGGAGACCAGTCTTTACGGACATTAATTCTATTTTATTAGGCTTCTCTGATTAGTAGAGTGTGAAGGTTGTCCCTTCCAAGCTCAATGAGGGACACTGAGTGGGCTATTGTTTAACCCTTTTACTGGAAGATGCCATGGGTACAGTACCCTTCAGGTGGTTTACTGACGTGCATATATTGATGAGGAAACCCCATACAGATCTATAGATCCAGGAGCAAACCAGTTCTCAGTTCTAATGGAATCGCTCAGTATATCATGAGTTAATGGGCACTATAATCACTGAAACCTTTTCAGCCTATACCCATTACAGCTGGAATACCACTATATTGCCTGCTGGGCATTTAGGGACTGCTAGTCCCAGTTTACGTTTATTCGCACAGTATTACACTGTCTAAAAGGGGTTGGTGGCTAAGGTTCTATATCACAGGGTACCCTATAGATTTACATATATTAGGGGTCTCTACCAAACACAGAGGTCCCCATTACTCATTTATACGCAACCCAGGATGAGCCCGCTATGTCTATGCCCCATTGATTGGCCTGCTATGTCTGTGCCCCATTGATTGGCCTTCTATGACATTGCCCCATTGATTGGCCTGCTATGTCTGTGCCCTTCTATATGGCCTGCTCTACCTGTGCCCATCGTAGGTATTGGTAATTAGTCCTACGTCAGGTTTAGCCCCTGATCCCGTCAGTTGGGTTTACTTGTCTTGCTGTCCGATCTGTTATTTACATTCTCTCCATGGTATGTATTTACCGTTATCTACATTATTTGTCGTTTCATGGTTTGGAGACTTTCTATTATCCTATCGCTCGGCTCGAGAGGCCTGACTTGACCTCCTCCGACCTTTCAAGCTCTCATGGATTGCGGAGAACTTCTCCAGCTTTCCTCAGACTACCGGCAGTCACCCTGGATCCAACACACACGCACGGGATCCGGGCGGTCCGTTGGTAGTGTTCCGTCATTGTTTCCGAAACTTACATTTTCTCATCATCCCTTCTGTTATTAAGGATGGCCCGAGGTTGTATAATATTCCATCTACCATCAGTCTGGTTCATTACCAGTTAATTCCATCCCTCAGGGAAGCGATTTAGAGAGTGGTATCGTGGTCACAGAGAGACCCACCTCAGGATCGCAGTCTTATGCGGATATTAGTAAATGGTGTACCCCTGCGGTTGGTCACTCTGAGTCTCTAAAGAACTCTAATTTGGATTACAAGAGGGTGCAGCCCTTCATCGTCCCGACCCGAGACTGGTATTTTTATTTTAACGAACAGAGAGCGAACCCCTCTCCAGAGGCAGCTCTAGACTTTATGAGGCCTTAGGTGAAACTCAAACATGAGGCCCCACTAACAAAAAAGTGTCACATATACACATTGATGCATAGTTTACCTGTGTATGTGCCTGAGAGTGTGTCTGATAGAGAGTATCCTTGTGTGAAAATGTATGTCTCTGTGAGCATGTCTGTGTTTTTGTCTGAGACCCTATGTGTATGGGGTAGCTGCTTGAAGTGTATTGTGTGTATGGGGGGTGATGGTGAGAGGGAGAGGTGGGTGATGGTGAGAGGGGGTGATGGTGACAGGGAGGTGATGGTGTGGAGGGTGATGTGAGAGGGGTGATGGTGAGAGGGAGAGGGAGGTGATGGTGAGAGGGAGAGGGGGTGATGGTAATGTGAGAGTGAGAAGGGGTAATGTGGGGGATGGGGGTAATGTGAGAAGGAGGGGTGATGTGAGAAGGAGGGGGGTGATGTGAGAAGCAGGAGGTTGATGTTGAGGGTGAGGAGGGGCTTAATGGTGAGGGTGGGAAGCTGAAGGTTGTGAGGGGTGATGCTGAGGGTGGTGAAGCTGAGGGTGGTGAGGGGTGAGACTGATGATGGTGGGGGTGATGCTGAGGGTGGTGGGGTGGGGTGGTGAGGCTGAGGGTGGTGGGGGTGATGCTGAGGTGGTGGGGGTGGTGAGGCTGAAGGTGAAGGGGGTGGTGAGGCTGAGGGTGAAGGGGGTGAGGCTGAGGGTGGTGGGGGGTGGTGAGGCTGAGTGTGGTGGGGGGTGGTGAAGCTGAGGGTGAAGGTTAAGAGAGAACCTACCTTTTCTTCCCTGGTGGTCCGGTGGCCATTGCTTCTGATCTGCAGCTCCGCAGAGCTGCAGACCATGGAATCTCGCGAGACCATCAGAGCGTTGCCGTGGTAACCCGCGGCAACGCTCTGATTGACCAATTCTCGTGAGACACATGGTCTGCAGCTCTGCAGACCAGTGTCTGCGGTGGCTGGCCGGGCAGCCGGGCCCCCTCCTGGTGTCGGGTCCTCGGTCACTGACCAAGGACCTGACAGTCTGCCCACAGGCGGTTTAGGCGGCCACGAGGCCCCAGTCAGCACGAAGCCTTAGGTGACCGCCTAATTAGAGTGCCGCCTCTGCCCCTCTCATATACTGTACTGGACACTGATTAATTATTAGAGGGAGCGACCCTCCTTCAACCTCAGCCCCACACTGAGATGGATACAGAGGACATGTTTTGAGTGGCACATCCTCATAGAGGGAACCGGACATGGAGGTAAACTCTAGGGTTGTTTATTAATGGGTGCAGCCCACTCAAACTATCTGCCAGACGCTGACACAAAGTTCAGTCACATTATTAGAGAGTGCGACACTCTCATACTTTCAACGTACTACGGTGCCATCTATTTATTAATCACACGGGCTTGTACTTGTACGGGGCAATGAGGATTGCCTTGAGAGGCGTACCTTTTACATTCAATAAAATCGAACAACCGTGCTACCGATTTTCATTATACTGGGCTGTGTGACAAACTGCCATTTGCCACTGGGCATTGGAGAGGGCTGATTGCCAGCCTCCTGCCATGTGACTATGGCCCCTGGGATGTATTGCCCTTTAAGGAACTGATTTGGGCATAATGGAGTTTTATTGTGCTGCTGATGTCCCTTTAAGAAAGGATTGTACTTTTAAACTGGCACTTCAGATGCAGTCGAAGTGCCGAAGTAGTCGCCATTGGAAAACCGAACACATAGCGGCAGCCATTTTAAGTTAGTCGGACGCGGTCAGCGGTGTGTGCTCCTGAATCTATGGAACTGAAATCTGCTACACATTTCCGCGAACACCGCTAAACCCGTACGTTCTCCCTCCACTTCGACACTGCGGCCAGAGGCTAAGTCCCATTCGAAGATTCGAACGCACATTTGAATGGGACTTAGTCATTTTTTAGAGTGAAATTGACCGACTGCACAGCCCAAATCTATGAAACTGTTTTGGGCAGGAAAATGTACTTGCGGTCAGTCAAGAAAAGGACTTCCAACTAACTTTTGATATACTGGATGGATTTTTATGATTTTTGAGTATATTTATATTTAAAGGACACTGATTTTAAATATGTAACTTTTATTAATATTGCATGTATACTTTTAAAGTTATTAATGTTGTGTAAAAACTGTATACCGTATATACTCGAGTATAAGTCAACCCGAATATAAGTCGAGACCCCTAATTTTACCCCCCAAAAATGACTTTTTTTCATTGTTTAATTCATATGTTATCGTTTAGTCTGCTCAGAAAATATCTCACAACATTAACATATTATTTTTCTAGATTGTCCAAAGTTTCATGTTTTGTCAGGCAATGGACCAAATTAGTACTGAAATTTATTATGTTTTCTGCAAAGAAAGTGCAGTTGCAATATGCATCATTTTCAGTGAAATTAAACCATAATTACATTTTGACATTTGAACAAATGTTTTAACCATTGGTGCCAGAACTTCACAGATTATTATTGTATGTATATGAGAACTTGACAAGTGTCTCACTAAAGAAGTTTGCCAAGTCTTCCCCTTGAGAATAGAATGTGCATAACTAGGATACAATTAAATTATTTTATCATTGTGGTAAGCATTCTTAAGCACCCCTAGTTAAAGTTCTCACATTCACTATTCCTTTGTGGCCTTTGTGGCTACACCTTGGCATGGTAGTTATAAGGAAATATATTCTCCTCTTCTTATAGGTTAGTTTCGATGAGGTTGTGCTGCAGTATATTATTAAATAATAAATGCTCCAAAAGATAATAGAAACATTGACCACCAGGCCAACATAATTCCACCTAGATAAAAATATATATGCTATATAGTCCCATAATGTTTATATTTTTTGTACGCATGCAATCCCATAATAAAACAAGGGCGTTTGTGCTCTCCATGATCCAACTGACTTGCATTACCTAATGGCTTGAAGCCATTTGGATGAATGACTTGGAGTAAAGCATTTTACTTGGCAATTGTGCTGATGATTGTTGTATTCTGGTTCATATGCTGTAATTATATACCATACAGAAGTGATCTCCAATATATGTAATAACTTTAGGTTTAAAGTTGGATGTAGCAGAAGCTTCTTATTCCAATGCATTATCCCAATATTATGAAGTTTCAGTATACATGCTGTACATTCTGAAATGTATGATCTGATGTGATTTTCCTTTCAATATTTGTAGGCAACAATCTATTTTCTTATAGTTACTGTTGGAGTTCCGGGAGAAATTATTAGGCATGCACATTATTTACTCAAATACATATTGTCACAGTAATATCTGTATACATTTATAAAAAAAAGGGAGTCCCAAAAGCTTGCCATTACAAAATTCCGTAAGTTCAATAAAAAAGGGATTACAAGATACAAATGTTATCTGTTTTTTACATTTATAGCAACATAGTTACATAGTTTAACTAGCCTTTCATACATCTGTTTTTGCTGTTGATCCTAATGATACTAATCTCATCATCACTATTTCTCTTGATACTAATATCAGCATCACTAATTAAGCCTGTAAGCTATAGAATAAAATATGAATGCATGCATATGTGAAAAGTGACACTATAGTCAACAAAACAACTTTAGCTTTATTAAGCAGTTTTGGTCTAAAGATTATGCCTCTGCAGTCTCACTGCTCACCTTTCTACCATTTAGGAGTTAAATAATTTTGTTTATGCACCCTAGTCCCACCTCCCTGCATGTGACTTGCTCAGCCTTCCTAAACACTTCCTGTAATGAATCATCTAATATTTATCCTTCCTCTATTGCAAATTCTGTTTAATTTAGATGTTCTTATCTCCTGCTTTGTTAATAGCTTGCTATACCCTGCAGAAGCCTCCTGTATGTAAATAACCCATTGGGGACTGATGACGGTCCTGAACCATCATAATTACTTTCCCGATCGCCGCCGATCAGCATTGCTCCCAGTCTGGGAAAACTGCCTGACAGTCCAGTCAGTCCCCCCTTGGCAAATTAGGCCGCCGCGGGCCATATGATAGCTCTAACAGAGCGGCCGCAATAGTTGTCCATGTATCTGCCTGCAGGAGGACTGTCTGTGCTGTCAGGCAGTCTCCCTGCTGCTGGAAGATGAATATATATATATATATATATATATATATATATATATACATATTTATATAAAAATACACTTAAAATGAAATTATATATGGTAGCCCAGGAATGAGAATTACCCCCATGATGGCATATCATTTGCAAAAGAAGACAACCCAAGGTATTGCGAATGGGGTATGTTCAGTCTTTTTTACTAGCCACTTAGTCACAAACACTGGTCAAAGTTAGCGTTCATAATTGTTTTTTGCATTTTTAACACACAAACAAATATAAATGATAACTTTGGCCAGTGTTTGTGACTAAGTGGCTACTAAAATCGACTGGACATACCCCATATTGAATACCCTGGGTTGTCTACTTTAAAAAAAATATGTACATGTGAGGTGTGATTCAGAGATTTATGACAGATAACAGTGTTACAATGTCACTACTGATACATTTTTAAAACACATATTTTGAAACATAGAAACATAGAATGTGACGGCAGATAAGAACCATTCGGCCCATCTAGTCTGCCCAATTTTCTAAATACTTTCATTTGTCCCTGGCCTTATCTTATAGTTAGGATAGCCTTATGCCTAACCCACACATGCTTAAACTCCTTTACTGTGTTAACCTCTACCACTTCAACTGGAAGGCTATTCCATGCATCCACTACTCTCTCAGTAAAGTAAAACTTCCTGGTATTATTTTTAAACCTTTGCCCATCTAATTTAAGACTATGTCCTCTTGTTGAGGTAGTTTTTCTGAAAAAGCAGGTAAACACTGGGTGGTTTTTGTTTTGTTCGTGCATGTGTTGAACATGTGGAGTAGCGCTGCCACAACAGCTGGCGCGTCCACATATACATTCCACTTTTAAACATATGCCATTATATACATACATTGCACTTTTTATGTATTAATAAGGTAAGTACATGTGAGGTGTGATTCAGAGATTTATGACAGATAACAGTGTTACAATGTCACTACTGATACATTTTTAAAACACATATTTTGAAACATAGAAACATAGAATGTGACGGCAGATAAGAACCATTCGGCCCATCTAGTCTGCCCAATTTTCTAAATACTTCCATTATTCCCTGGTCTTATCTTATAGTTAGGATAGCCTTATGCCTCTTCCACGCATGCTTAAACTCATTTACTGTGTTAACCTCTACCACTTCAGCTGGAAGGCTATTCCATGCATCCACTACCCTCTCAGTAAAGTAAAACTTCCTGGTATTATTTTTAAACCTTTGCCCATCTAATTTAAGACTATGTCCTCTTGTTGAGGTAGTTTTTCTGAAAAAGCAGGTAAACACTGGGTGGTTTTTGTTTTGTTCGTGCATGTGTTGAACATGTGGAGTAGCGCTGCCACAACAGCTGGCGCGTCCACATATACATTCCACTTTTAAACATATGCCATTATATACATACATTGCACTTTTTATGTATTAATAAGGTAAGTACACAGGGTTATGCCCTTAGATTTATATAAGTAACGCTAGACATAGGGACAGTGGCTTAGTTGTCTTATCTCTGAGCTGGGCTAAACTCTGTCAGTCAGACATCGTGTTATACCTTTGTATGACTATGTTTTTGTAGCTGGTTAGAGGTTGATGTTGTTACAACATCGATTCCATGGGGCTTTGTGGGTGTCTGGCTATGTGAAGTGGCATGATCTCAATGCGGAGTGTATTTCCATGTACTCCGTGAGCATAAAGTTAGGGCGATGTATTATTCGTCAACGTGTCATTGTTCAAGTGAGTAGGCTGGGCCCTCTGTGCCACCTATGGGTAAAGAAAGGGAGGGTGGGTCGTGGTGTTTGTCCGTTTTGTCGGTCGACTGTGTTGTGGGCTGAGTATGTGGGAGCTCCCTCTTGTGCTATGCGGTACATGTAAACGATAAAGCTGATAATATAACAATAAACATTAAATACATTTTTGCAGTACCGGGTGTTGCTGTTTGTATTCGGTGTGAGTACTTAAACAGTGAGGCAAGTCTGACCATGGTTGTGGGTGCTGCCCGGTGATACCGGGGGATTATAGTGTGCCCTTGGTACCTGTCCGGGGTGTTTTAGGTGGTGATTGCTGGGTAAGGTTCCTTCCTTGTACCCCTTGGGACAAATGGTGTTGTCCAGGCGTGGGTGGTGTCTGTCGCCCCCATGGTAGCCATTGCGTCTACTGGTAGTCCCAGTGTTTGCAATAGTCCATTGGTGCCTTGTAAGTCTTGTACAGGGTGCATGGTGTCTCCATGTTGTACTTGTAGGATACGGGGGGTTCTCCAGCGGTATCGAATGATGTGTGCTCTTAGGAGGGAGGTGAAGGGCTGAGTGAGCGGCACCATGCTAGTGTGTTCCCCAATAGGTCCGTGTAGAAGGAGATTGGTTATCTCGAAGGAGTATGGAGTGTGGGTGCGTACAGCATTTAGGACTGCCATCTTGTTTTTGCCCTTCTGGAACTTGAAGAGCAGATCTCGTGGAGAGTCGGATAGAGCCCTTGCCGGTTTAGGAAGACAGAACATTTTGTCAATCTCCACTGCTTTCGCTTGCTTGGGCTGTAGTAGTGAGTGGAGCAGTATGCACACTAGGTGAGGTAGCTCTGCGTCCATTGTTGCCTCAGGGATCCCCTGGATTTTGAGGTTTAGACTCCACCTTTGGTCCTCCATCGCCGCCAGCTTCAGGTCTGTTTTAGCTTGTTGCTGTTGTAGGTCGCTTATTTGTCGCTGCAGGAGCGATGTTTGTTGGGAAATGTTGCATTTTGGCGGGCTTCTTGTTCCAAAGTGCCCATGCGGCCTGTTAGGCCTCGCAGATCTTGGCGGATTTGGGCCACGTCGGCTTGGAGTGTGTGTTGTAAGCCCGCTAATAAGTCTTTTAAGACCGCAGTGTGGTGACCGGGGCTGGGTCCGGTGGTATGGGTGGTGGCTTGGGGCCCAATAGTGTAGGTAAGTGTTCTTCCGTTGCCCCATCTGAGAAGTCATCCGAGACGTCAGAGGCATATTCCGCCAGGCTGGCCATTTTGGTTTCCCCGGTTCTTTGTACCTGCCGCCAGAGTTCCCCTATATTCCTGCTTGTGTTTGGCTTCTCGGGCTTGGGTTTCTTGGTCTTGCACCCATTCTGCTTTTGCCTCCCCGGTGCTCCGGTTTGGGAGTCTGTGGGTAGGGTTTTTGTCCCTGTATTTCATGGTATTTTAGCTTGTTGGTGTCAAGCTGTTCCAACATGCGTCCGTTAAGTTCGGCTGCTTGGCTCCGCCCCCAAACACTGGGTGTTTTTAAACTCAGGACAAAATTTTTAATCCATTTAGCATTTTTTTCATTAGCTTGTGTAGATGAGAAAAAGATTTTTCAAGTAAAAGTCAAAAAACATGTTTTCTTTTCAATTTTTCACCATATTTTATTATTTTAGTAAATTATATGACATGAAACAAATAATGGTATGTAAAGAAAGCCATTCTTGTCCTGAAAAAAAAATATATATAATTTGCATGGGAACAGTTAATGAGAGAGAGGAAAATTACAGCTAAACACAAACAAACATCACAAAGGTGTTAAAACAGCTCTGGTCCTTAACGTACAACATGGCCAAAAGAGTCCGGTCCTTAACCCCTTAATATTTTTACACTTTTGTGGTGTTTGTGTTTAGCTGTAATTTTCCGCTCTCTCATTTACTGTTCCCATACAAATGATATATTGTTTTTTTCAGGACAAAAGGGGATTTCTTTACATACCATTATTTATATAATCTCATGTAATTTAATTTAAAAAAAATAAAAAATATGCTGAAAAATTGAAAAAAATATTTTTTTTAACTTTTACTTGAAAAATCTTTTACTCATCTACAAAAGCGAATGAAAAAAACTGCTAAATAGATTCACAGTTTTCTCCTGAGTTTAAAAATACCCAGTGTTTACGTGGTTTTTTGTTTTTTTTTGCAAATTATAGGGCTATAGCTACAAGTAAGATATTGCGGTTTCAAAACATACATTTTTAAAATTTATCAATAGTGACATTGTAACACTATTATCTGTCATAAATCTCTGAATAACACCCCACATGTACATATTTTTTTAAAAGTAGACAACCCAGGGTATTCAATATGGGGTATGTCCAGTCTTTTTTAGTAGACACTTAGTCAAAAACACTGGCCAAAGTTAGCATTCATATTTGTTTGTGTGTTAAAAAAATGCAAAAAACAATTATGAACGCTAACTTTGACCAGTGTTTGTGACTAAGTGGCTACTAAAAAAGACTGAACATACCCCATTTGCAATACCTTGGGTTGTCTTCTTTTGCAAATGATATGCCATCATGGGGGTAATTCTCATTCCTGGGCTACCATACGCTCTCAAAGGCAACGTAACCAACCTGGCCATTTTCAATGTAAAAATATTTGACCCATATATTTGACCTTGTAACTTTCAAAAATGCTATAAAACCTGTACATGGGGGGTACTGTTTTACTCGGGAGACATCGCTGAACACAAATATTAGTGTTTAAAAACTGAAAAACGTATCACAACAATTATATCATCAGTAAAAGTGCTGTTTGTGTGTGAAAAATGCAAAAAAAGTCACTTTCACTGACAATATCATCGCTGTGATATGTTTTACTGTTTTGAATTACTAATATTTGTGTTCAGCGAAGTCTCCCGAGTAAAACAGTACCCCCCATGTACAGGTTTTAGGGTGTCGTAGAACGTTACAGGGTAAAATACAGTGCTAGCAAATTAAATTCTCTGGAATTTCGGCCTGGGTTGGCAGGCAGGTCCCTCAAATTGCAATCAATAAAATTACTGAATTATGTAAAAATATTATATAAATACGCACGTAGAATTTAAATATATATGCATATTTATATATTTGAAGTCTACGTGTATATTTATATAATTATTTATGTAATTATATATATGGACATATGTATATTTCGTATTATTTCTATTTATTTATATGTACATAGATATATGTACAAATTCATTCTAAGTGTATTTTGATATAAATATATATATATTAACATCAAAATACAGATAGAATAAAATTTCATATAGATATATAATTTTTTAAAAAAAATGTATTATTATTTTTAAATTTTTAAATTGAAATTACTTATGTATATTTTATAATAATATATATATATATATATACAATATATATAGTTATTATATATATTATATATATACATGTGTAATTTAATTATAAGTGTATTTTTATATTAATATATGTACATATTAATATAAAAATACACTTAGTATGACATAATATATATGATATATAGGCATATATTATATACATATAATATATGCCTATATATCATATATATATATATATATATATATATATATATATATATACACACATATATAATTTTTTTTTTTTAATTAACATTAACTTTTTTTTTTTTTATTGATTTTACACATGCAGGGAGATTGTCTGTCAGCACAGACAGTCCCCCTGCAGGCAGACACATAGACACCTATTGTGACCATGTGATCGCTGTGTTGAGCGATCACATGGCCACAGGGGTCCTAATCCAGTGTGGGGAGACTGTCTGGGCTGAAGGCAGTCTCCCCACAACGGGAGCAACACCGATCGCCACCGGGTGAACCCCTAAGTTGCAGTGAATTGAGCAGTGACACTTGGCATGATCCATACACACAAATTGCGACATTAAGCAAAAGTTGTTTTGGTGACTATAGTGACCCTTTAATACGAAACATGATATGGTACCCCTGAACTTGGGGAACTTGAAGAGACTCATTTAGAAGTAATCCACTGATGAAAAAAAAATAACAATGTAATATAATAGAACTTTAATTTCATAACTTGAAGAAATGCAGCATGGATGTTTTGCAATAAAAAAAGAATGTTTTGAGCACTTCAGGATACTCATTTAGTCATTGGTGGTGCATTAAAATCAAATGATTAATCAAAATGTCTGTATGTTTCACACAGTTTTTCTGATAACATATAACACTATCTCTTAAATCTCCTGCATTTCAAAACAACTGATAGAATCAAGCAAGTAGACAATTTATATGCTTATTAAACAGTATAGTAATATAATCCATGTTAATCTGGCATATAGCAACAAAATCCTCTCGTTATTGCATTTGAGACAAAAGAGGTATAAATCTTGCATTCTCAAGAGAAAATAACAGGGTCTCGGTTCATTTTTTTTAACAGTTTTCACACCCATGTCATTTAAATATATATATATATATATATATATATGTATATATATATATATATATATATATATTTATATATATATATATATAAAACAGTCTTATAATAGACCAGATATTAGATATTATTTCACATATTGCAAACTGACTGTACTTTAAAGGACATAAATGGTGATAATTGGTGAAGCTGAAATCTTAAACATGATCATTTTTTTTCAATTACATGCATTAAATATCATTACATTTACACATAGAAAAATCACGTTGAATTTTAAGCTGAAATAACTAAATTAACTAGACTGCTTTGGAAAAAGCATACAGCTTTATTGTGGCTAAATTATTTTGTATGCTTAATATAAGTCAGAATGTAAAGCAAAAAATTAACAGACCCAATGATCAACAAACACTTGGTTTTGATATATTACAATTTAAACCCATAATGACAAAGAATATTTCATAGTAATAGCAAAACATCCACCTCTAGATCCCTCATTTGCAGCAATATCAAATAAATCCTCAATGCAATATGTCACATTAATGGACTTTATTCAGTATTAAGACTGATCTTGAAGCTTTTTGACCTTCAGATGCCTTTGACAAGTCCATGGCCAGAGAATTGAAATGCATATCTAAAATCAAATCAGTGCAAATATATATTTAGCAAGGAAATATTTTCTTAGTATAAAATGAAAAAAAAAAAAACACAGCTTACTTTTCAAAATGTACTTAGAAATTATTTCATTATTAGATATTGTAAGACTGGAGTTATAAAGAGTGAAACCCTGTATAAATCCCAAAAGAGATCCAGACATACACTGATTAACCAGAACATTAAAACCACTGACCAGTGAAATGAATAACATTGATTATATTGTCAAGGGGGAGGACATAATAAGCAGAAAGTGAATAGTCAGTTCTTGAATTTCATGTGATGGAAGCAGGGAAAATGGACAAGCGAAAAGCTCTGAGTGACTTTGATGAGGTTTAAATAATGATAGCTAGACAACTGAGTCTGAGCATCTCCAAAATGGCAAGTCTTGTGGGGTGCTTCTGGTGTGCAGTGGTTAGTACTGACCAAAAGTGGTGCAAGGAAGGATAACTCGTGAACTGGCATCAGGATCATGGGTACCCAAGGCTCATTGATGCATGTGTGGAGCGATTGCTAGGCCATCTGGCTTATAACACAGAAGAGCTACTGTAGCTCAAATTGCTGAAAAACTTAATGCTATCCATGATAGAAAGGTGTCAGAACACACAATGCATCATAGTTTGCTGTGTATGGTGCTTTGTAGCCACAGACCAGTCAAGGTGCAGATGAAGACTGCTGTCCACCCTGAAAGTGCCTTCAATGGAAACATGAGGGTCAGGATTGAACCATGGAGCAATAGAAAAAGGTTGCCTTGTCTGATGAATCATGTTTTATTTTAGATCAGGTGGATGGTTGGGTGTGTGTGTGTTGTTTACCTAGGGAAGAGATGGCAGCAGGCTGCACTATGGAAAGAGGACAGTGTTATGCTCTGCACAATGGTCTACTGCTAAATCTTGGGTCCTGGCATTCATGTGGTTTTTACTTTGACAGATACCACCTAGTTGCACACTAGCGATAGTTGCAGACCACATACACCCCTTTTGATCGATATGTTTGCATATCTGGTGGCCATTTGGAAAAATCGCGCAATAACAACATCATTATTCCCTGTGAATGCTCTGACATTATAAGACAGCTATACAATGAAGGATAATGCTATTTTTCTGCTAACGTTATTATTATTTTTTGAATGGCAAATAAAGTATTTTCCTAGTTTTGCAAAGTATTTTTCGAATTTTGTTATATCTTAAAATGTACAATGAAATACCTTGTTATACCTTAGATTAATTATGTCATCTTTGCTGCAACAAGTTCCATTATGAGGAAACTAAAAGTAAGAGTCATTTTATATAGGGTCACCAGTTATAAATTGTTTATCAGATTCTCATGTTTCTTAATGGAATATATTATGCCATCATTTCACAAAACTTGAGGCAAAATGTTTGCTTTGTATGCTCTAAACTTAGCAGACTTTGTATCAAAGTAAAATCAGTTAAAATCAAAGTTTCTTATTAGAGTGAAATATTACTCATCTGACAGACTCTGTATGGTAGATATACTTTGATCATTTAAGTACTAATCAGTAGCATATTGTCACCCCTGGTTGTGCTAGTTATCCTTTGCCTAAATTAAATCAAATCAAACATGCTTTTCTCCAAAAAAATGTATGCAGTTGTCAAAGAAAGACAGAAGATTTCCATAGTGAAAACATTTTAAAACAAAGTCTAATTACTGTACTTAGAAACTAAGAAAATAGATGAGGTGAACTAAATTCCCTCATTACATGGATCAAATTGGTCAAATATGGGGGGCGGGGCCTAACCATCATGGCATAGAGATGTGTTTCTCATGGGCTCCCGCACAAACCTGGCAATTTGAGCACATTACAACCGGTGCCAGCGAGACAAGCGACTGATCTGAGCACCCACAGTCCCCGCACACCGGGTGGCGTGCAGTGGGGTAATTCGAGACCCGACCGAGACCCGCTGGCGCCGCGGCCGACATTGCGGCCTGGCAAGCATCGGACAGGGGAGACAGCCGCTCCCATGACCTGGAGCTGCCTGGACGCTGTGCACGGCACGAGCAAGCCCCGTTTCCCTCCCCAGGACCGGTGGGGGTGATCCCGGTCCACTTAAGAGACACAACGTAAAGCAGGCAGAGAAACGGAGGGACATTGCAGGAGCAGAAGGCACGAGTGGTCCTCCACACAAGATGGCGGATAACGCTTGTGGCAAAGGATCCAATGAAAAAGCACCTGATGTAGTAACAAAATTGCAGGGTCACTTTGAAGAATTTTGGAGGAAGCTGAAATGTATCCTCCAAGGGCAACCAAAGCATACCCCAGAGAGTGACTCACCAATACCCTCTCGATCTGCTACTCGAACTCTGAAAACCTCTCCACGTGCTCACACCTCCACACAGAGGCATGTATTCTCCAGCGAGAGCCGCACCACGCGACCTCGGCGAGCCCCTATACCCATGCGACGCAGACACCGGAGGAGGCTCAAGCGGGCCCCAGTGGCGGGCACCCGGAGACCACTCAACCGGCAACACCCTCAGAAGCAGAGGTCTGATTCCAGACCGCAGAGGGAAAACCCCAGATATCAGGTGCAGAACACAGCAACGAACACCCTACTCACCCATGGCACATCGCCATGCCTGAGCCGCAGGGTCTTTGGACACCGACTACATCATGGGGCTATGACCTACCCAGAACTGGAGAGGATTAACCAAGACTCAGGTCCCCCCTCTCAGTAATTAACCATCATCTGGGTTATTGTTACACTTTCCAATCGGATTCAACACGGCTACCATGGGACTTTAGCGCATTCAGCCCTTCAGTAAAGGACTCTTACATTTCTGTACCATATTTTTAGAGATGTTTATTTCTATTCATCTTTCAGATGCAGCCCCAGCTAGCATGTGTTAAGTTAGAATTCTTTTTTGCTCTTTCCAGATTCACATCTTAAACATTACCCATCAGGCTCTGTAATTAGTCTTAACAAATGGTGCAGCACACCAGCTAGGCATAAAGCCCTAAAGCTGCCAACCTCCTCTGATTTATATTGTTATCTTATATTAGTTTATGATTTGGTATCTCCTACATAAAAGGTAATGGGTGAGTGGAATTGATGCAGTTACAGGGAGCTTGCCGCCGAGGTCCTCTTTATTTAGAAAACGTAATCTTTCTGATAGCATCAAGTTTGTACCCACCATAGAAACACAACTTAACTTTATATATTTTTCTGGCATATGGTCGCTTATTGTCTGCCAACGCCTAGACAGCTTCAATCCAACGTAAACCCCAACATGTATAACCTGGGTATAATGCTAACCGCCTACTATATTAACCTGTTCCTCGCATTAATGTCTCTCAAAGTATAACTAAACATACTGTTACCTTATGTTGAAAACTCTGCTACGATCTCACAAGTTAACTACTTAAAGCATGCATAAACTACTGCACATAGTTTGTTTAAAACATAACTTTTAAAAATGTGCCGATATTCTCATGCCACAAATGTACAACTACTGTATTTATATCTTTTGAATATGCTGTTGTGGCATAGAAAAACGTTTTGTTACTCCCTGCACAAAAAAAAATAAAGAATTTAAAAAAAAAATTGGTCAAATATACAACTTTATGAAAGAACAATACATCACATGAGTTTATGTATATATTTTTAATCTGCATTTGTTGTTGTACTACTTAAAGGAAAATAAACCCATCTTAACAGTCCTAAAATTGTTCTAAAGCTAACACAATGAATCTTCAAGGCAGCTTATGTCACACCCACGATGCATATGTAATTATCGCACTAAACAATATTGCTATTGTATGTTATTTGTGTAGTGCATTTATAGCCGATTTCAGCATGAGAGGGGTTAATTTCATTGTGTAAGAATGTGATAGATGTCAGGAGATTTCCAACATTCCTCTTTTAAATCTGTGACTCCAACCAGTGTTCCTCTGCCAGGTGTAAAATGTTACACATGAGTTGTTTTAAAGTCTAGCTTCAATGTAAACTAACTGGTTAATACACCAGGTGCCTACATACCCTGATAGAAAGTGGATTATTTTGATATGCTAAGTTACCATTAGCCGTCAGGAGACGATTGCCTGCCAGAGTCATATTTATTTATTTATTCATAAAATATTTTAGAAGAAAGGATGCATTGAGATTTTTCTTGTTTTCAAGTATGTCCTGGGCCCATAAACACTGCATTGTTACAATAGGGTATAATATAATATTACCAAAAATAATACACTATAACACACATATATAAATTTAACATTTAACAGGTAATAAATATAGTCAACCATGACAGGTGCATTCTGATTTGAGGTATGTTACCATAGATCTCTTAAAGGATTTTAGATTGAATGAAGATTTGACTGTGTCTGTGAGGTTATTCCGTAGGTGTGGTGCGGTATGCTAAATAAAGTGCTGGTACTGGATAAGAGGTTATAGGAGGTGGGAACAGCTGGGGAGAGTTTTCTACTCAGGTAGGGTGGGAACTTGTAATGGAACGCTGGTACGCCATTACTTGTGCATCAAAGGCTCCTTTGTTTGTATGGGCAATGGTGGGGAGTGGCCAATTAGACCGCAGAGTCTTAGAGCTAGCCACAACATGGAGCGAAAAGATGGCGCCGAACCAGCGACTGTGTGACCATGTGGGTGGGGGTTGGAACTTTCCCCTTTGGGACTCAGGGAACTGAGTCACCTATTGTTGACTGTGTATTAATCTCTTTACCTAATGCATAATGTTTTCCTGTGTATACAAAGTAGGTGTACTGTGATGGTGTGTCCTATTGGTTATTAATGGGCTTAGTGTGATTGGCTGTTTGTTTAGGCCCAGTTTGATTGGTTGCTGTTCCAAACCTTTGTATGTTTACTAATGAGTTTACTTGTATACAAATACCTGGGTGTGTATAATAAAAGTTAGTTCCTGTTCTACCCTCAAGCTGTGTGTGTCTGCTGTTCTGTCAGGATTACAAGTTGATCCAGCATGCAGAGCTCTGTCACACCTAGGACTAGGGATAACGTATAACCGGACCTTAGAATGGCCGGACTTAACGTATCCAAGAATAGTAAAAATACTTGCCGAGGTCAGGAACACAGAATCAGACACAACGATGAGGAAAAGCTAAAATACAAGGATACGAGAATTCAGGGAAGTCAAAATTAAGCCAAAGTCAAATACCAGAAAATCAAGATCAGGAACGCACTCTCGGATTACCATCAGGATAAAACCACGACAGGGTGATCAGCAAAAGGAGAATTGGGTTTAAATATCCCTCCTGTAAATCCAATTGGCTGTAACTGGCCTTTGACCGCAAAAGCAATTGCAAAAGCAATTAAGAAACATTAATATGTACCCACTTAATAACAATTAAGCCTCATTTTTATTATATTTAGAATGGGACAAGCGCCATCTTCTAAACAAGCCCAAACATGATTGGCATAACTTAACCATTGGGTTAAGTTATGATGGCCGCTATATTGGGTCACAAGTAAGAAGTGTGACATATCCATTGAATGGCGAAATAGTAACACATTTATAGAAGCAATTATTATTTCTGTGGCAAGTACAAAAGAGGAGACTGAATTAAAAGTTCAGATTTGGATTGATGTGAGTCTGGGACACAAGAGGGTGGTCACTTATTGTCTCTTTAGATATGCCTTTACTCTCCCTCTGGGTGAGGCATGGTAATCCACAGAGTATGATATGTGTATTTGTACTTGCTTGAGGGGCCAGAATCTAATTCTAAGTGAGTCACCATCTTTCTTACCAGAGACCCCCTGGGGCAGAAGTTTTTGTAATTATATAAGGACTTCTGTTATTTTATCCCTTTTGTTTTATTCTGTTGTTGGTGTAAATAATTTGATTGTCATCTATATTTTTTTATGCAATGTGACTATTTTTGCTCATAATAAATATTCCTTTATTAAGTTCTGCCTTTGTCTGGTAAACAGTCATGTTACCTAAAGAGTCTAATTAGTATTTTGCAATAACATAGATATTCTGCTAAGTAATATTTGGTGGGTTTTTATTATTAAGTTACCTGGGGTACCAAGGCACCCCATTTATAAATTGTCTTGGTGGTGGCAGCGTTAAAATAGTAATATTTATATTATTATGCTTAAGTGTGGGTGGTGTTAAGGGGGATTTTATCATTATTTCCGGTATAGTGAATACATATAGTTAACTTTCACCCTTTCACCACCACAACTACGTCACGCACACTGTTGATGTAGGGTGCGTTCGTGACAAGTACAATGTGCAATTTTGTTAGAATTTTGCTCCTTAATTTTTTTTATTTTTTTTATTCACATTAAGCATTATGGAAATAAAACATTATTCACATTAAACATTATGGAAATGCATACATTGGATTACAGACAAAATGCCATAGGTACAATGTTATTGGTTGACTACTGGAGCTAATTGCACATCTACTTTTTTTCCATTTGACAAGCTGGCTATGGAAAACAAATAACCACACAGATCACTAGCTAATTTGCAATTACAATGTTTTTGTAAAAGCAGCAAAATCTAAACATTCACACACATCCAGTGGCGTACACACGATCCATGGGGCCCCGGTGCGAAAATTGATCCGTGGCCCCCCGCGCTTACTCTGTGCGGGCCGGGGGCCACAAAACATGGCGGCGGACACCTGGTCGCAGGGGTCGCAGGGGTCGCAGGGGTCGCAGGGCTGCGACTGCGGTATGTACGCCACTGCATGCAGATACATACACTTAAAGGACCACTATAGATCACTTCAGCTCAGTGAAGTGGTCTGGGTGCCAGGTCCCTCTAATTTTAACCCTGCAGCTGAAAATATACCAGTCTCAGAGAAACTGCTATGTTTCACTGAGGGTTAATCCAGCCTCTAGTAGCTGTCTCACTGACAGCCGCTAGAGGCACTTCCGTGATTCTCACTGTGAAAATCACAGTGAGAAGATGCTGGACGTCCGTAGGAAAGCATTGAGTAATGTTTTCCTATGGGCGGTTTGAATGCGCGCGTGGCTCTTGCCGTGCATGTGCATTTGGAGCTGAGAGGCGGATCAGGGCAGAGAGATCCCCAGCACCAAAGGAAGCCCGGCACTGGAGAAAGGTAAGTGCTGAAGGGGTTTAACCACACACACATTTACTGACAGACATACACTCAGTGACAGACATACATACACATTCACTTACAAAACACACACTCACTAACAGACACCAAACAGACTCACTTACAGACACACACAAACTAACATGCTCAGTAACACACTCACTGACACACACTAACACACACACACTGATCCTCACTAGCAGACACACACTCAATAACAGACACACACAAAAACTAACACACTCACTGACACACTAGCAGACACACACTCAATAACAGACACACACAAACACACAACTAACACACTCAGTAACACACACACACACACACACACACACTGACACACAAAAATTAACACACACACACTAACACACATATACACACTCTTATCTTTTTTTTTATTTAATCCCCCAGCTTCCCTACCTTTGGGAGTGCTAAGGGGATTCCCTAGGGTCCAGTGGGGCTGCCCGATGGCCGGTCCTGCAGGCAGCGAGGGAGCACTGATTCTCCTGTTCAGCTCCCGACGTCATATTCCGGCTCCGGCATCAGTGCGGTACGCGCGAGGGAGCTGGGCAGAGAGAGCTCAGGGGAGAATACTCCCTCGTGCACCCGCTCGCCTTGTGACATCACTGCCAGCTTCGGGGGGCCCTGAGGTGGCCAGCTCCTGGGCCCCCCAGGAGAAGAGGCTGGCAAACTGGCGTACAGATGCGACCCCTGCGACCGCGGTATGTACGTCACTGCACACATCATTATGGAGCTTTTTTATAACTTTTAATATATTAAAATGTCCTAATATAACTTGGTTTTAATACATGTTTAGACATTTCCATTTTTTTGCTGCATAAGAGTATGCTTGTAAATATATACTTCTTTATGTAAAAGTTAGTAAGGACACACTCCTCCATGCACATATATATTCATGTTTATGGAGAAAAAGCAGAAACATTTGTAAGCTTTATGGCTAGCACACTTAAGTCTCTATATTTCTGTTTTTCTTTTGGTACAACATTCAACACTGTACTATTTATCAGTTAAATTTTTCCACTCACAGTTAAAGGGACACTATAGTCAGCAGAACAACTACAGCATATTGCATTTGTTCTGGTGAGTAGAATTATTCCCTTCAGACTATTTGCTGTAAACCCTGTCCTTTCAGAAAAAATACAGTGTTTACATTACAGCCTAGTGATAACTCCACTGGCTACTCCTCAGATGGCTGCTAGAGGTGCTTCCTCGGGCAGTCCTGCCTAGTATGCATCACAACATTCAGTGTCTCCACCCTCTTCATGCAGACACTGAACATTCCTCTTAGAGATGCATTGATTCAATTAATCTCTATGAAGAGATGCTGATTGGCCAGGGCTGTGTTTAACTTGTGCTGGCTCTGCCCCTGATCTGCCTCCTTAACAGTCCAATCCAATGGGGAAGCATTGTGCTTGGCTCAGACCACCACTTCTGATGATGTCAGAGGTAAGAGGCAATTCAGAGGCAGACGGGGCAGAGCTAGCAGATAGGGACTTGAATACAAGTAAGATTTTACTATATTTAGGGAGGCAAGGAGGGCCAGGGGGTCTAGATGGTGGTTTTAACACGATAGGTTCAGGAATACGTATTTGTGTTCCTGACCCTATAGTGTTCTTTAACTTACCTATTTTAAGGAGACAAGTTTTTTCTTAAGAAACATAATAACTGTGTATACATAACTATGGTTTGCTGTATTAATATTATACTGTTTTTCTTTTACTCTGACAATTGTGTTCTTTATAATTAATCAGTTGGTGGTGTTGGATAATGCTGGGACGCCGGTTGTATTCTAAATCTGGTTATGTTTTTCCAATTTTGCAACTGAAAGGCTTTAGCCAAATGTAAAAACATAAATAGAGACAGTTTAAGTTCCAAAATCCATCATCTTAATTAAATAATGTTGAGGTGTATATGCTACCAGGCAGCCTTTCAAATTAAAATAGTACTATTTCTGAGAAAAATGCCCCAATTTACATTTATATGTCAGATGCTGAACTTGTATTCTGCATGTTGATTCAATGCTTCTTAAAGAATTGGTGGATTAAGGCATTTGCAATCCATGCAGCACATGTCTACAATGCCTCTCTACAAGAAAAACTGACTAGACAAAAGTCACCATCAGTGATGACTTTGGATTGTATTGTGATCAGGAGTATGTATGGGAAATGGAATAAAGATACATTTAGAGGCTTTTTTTAACCATGTAACTCTGTCTCTTCTAGATTATATTATAAAATATTTTCAGCCTTTTCACACATAGTCATCAATATCCCTAGTTTATTTACACCTATCACCTCCCTCTGAGCTTAATTTTCCATTGGATTGATCCTGCAGATTACCATTAAATGGAATACACCCCACAAATCCCTGTCAAGTGAGCATACTGCCTATGCAACTCAGGAGTCTTCTAGAGAAATAGTTATGAACTAGACAAGAATAGTGAATGCTGAGTCTTAATTCAATAGTAGCTTTTTTAGAAAAAAAAATTATATCACACAGATTGTTATTGTATCTATTCAAATACCATATGAAAAAATAACATAAAAAATTGTAAAATATACATAAAATCTAAATAGACATTTTAATTGAAATAGTGAAAAACTAGATACTATTAAATTAAACACTTATTTGTGGCAGGCTTTGAAAGGACATACAATTTATAACATTGAAGCATGACACAAATACCATACTGTAAATGTTTCTGAAATATATGCGGTATTATTTTAATTTAAATATAGAAAATCTGCCTGCAATGTTCAGAATAATACTAAACTAAAGCCCACATTGTTTTTCGATGAGCAACATTGTAATTGGTGTCATAAATGCTAGAGAACACATCAGCAATTCAAAATAACCTTTTCAAGCCAAATTTAAATATTTGTGTAATTGAGCAGAAACTGACATTTAAAGTAAACTCCTGTGTTGGAAAGATCATTTATAAGATGATCTTTAGAAGTTACAATTTAATAAAACTGAATCGGTATAGTCTTACAATAATATAAATGGATTTGGAAGAGATGTATCATGTTGAAATAACATGTATTAATTCTGACATACGGATTTAATAAAGATACAGTGTTGTATAAATTGATATTTACATGTTTCAAATGATTAATATATTTAGTGTAAAATAACCTTATTAAATGTGTTAAATGGCAATATGAAATTGTGAAGGAGTATTTAGTTATTATTGAAGCTTTTTTTCATACACTAATAGACGATTCTTTAAAAAATCGCAAATCACCAAGTGAATCTTCCCACTAGGTTCTTTCAAATAGGCAGAACATTTGGGAAATTTAAAAAAAGCATGCAATGGATGGAGCTTCGGAGGTCGCCCGCCGCTCGGCCTCTTGTGCTCTACCGGGGGTGCTCTGGTTGGGGTCACGGCTCTAAGCCCATAAAAGAGCCCTGGCTGGTGCGCTCTTGGGTTTGCTCGTGGGTGGAGAGCGGGGGTATTCCTGGGCTTCAAGGGAGGCTGTGGTGCTCTCCGGCCCCAGCTTTAATGGAGGAGGTGGGCGGGTTTGATGGTGTGGCTTGTGACTCCATCCAAAAATCTGTTAGAAACGCAACTACATTGTCATTTTAAAGTTCTCTGTTATTTATTTTTCTTTAGTGTTTTTCTTTTCATTATATAATATAAAACTTTGACAGATAGTAGCTATCCAATACACAATTGTATGACATGCCTTGTACTCCTTTCTGTACCAAACAATGATCTATGAAACTTGATTTTGCTTTTGTACAAGTCCTTATACAGTGGACATGCCACAACTTTTGTCTTTGTAAAAAAAAAAAAAAGAATAATAAAAAAAAAGCATAGGTAGATGAATATTTCTATTGTGGAAGAGGATAAAAGAACTACTAAATAAAACACTAAGACATTACCCTGGTAGCTTACACTACTCTAAAACAGGTGCAGGGGCTATAAAAGGGCTCAGGACTATAAAACAAATGGAAGCAACAGAGGGGCAGATAATAAAATGATGCAAGGGGGATTCATAGTAAGTTATACTAAAACAAAAAAAGCTAATCTGCCTACTCATCTGATTATGAAAAAATAAAGAAGTATTGCAAAAATATCTTGAACACTATCGCAAATTGTTCAGTGTGGGCCACTCATTTTGTTCCAAGATAAAAGAAGGGAGCCCCAGGTATTGAGTGATACCAGAGTTTCCATGGTAGGGAAACAATCTTTTCTGTATGAAGAGAAGTACTATCAAGGTACTTATACCCAATCTATAGATCCCTGATGACATACTTAAAAACAATATTATATATGAAAATATTGAAAGAACACTGTAACTGGATCCTGATGGCTCACAGGCCTAGCTTTTGCTACCATCTTTACAAAGATACTTTTGTCTCTTAGGCCAGCTTTTTTCTTACAAGGCCCCACTATCGGGGAACAATGAGCCAGAAAGCAGGTCCTAAAACTCTGCTACTGGAATCTCTGAAAGGACTAGACAATATACTTAAAGGAACTACCATACAATACTTAATTTCCACCCAGGACTAGCCACTATCAACAATTTATTAGCAATTGTGGTGACACAACCAAACAATTTATGTAAAATGCAACAGCTTTGGGCAGGAGTAGGCAACCTTCAGCATTCTAGATGTTGTAAACTACTGAGAGCCTCAGGGGAGATGTACTCCACAGCATGTCTACTCCTAGCATAGGGCAACATAAACACAAAAAAATATTACTACTCAAAAGGGTGACAAGAGAATTAGAGAAATATAATTAAATAACTTAGCACACTGTAATTTCCATGCTAATATTTACAATATATATATATATGTTTGTGCAAAGTCTCAAGGTTAAATCTCCCAGTATTGCACACACACAGCATCATCAAAACAATGGAAATAGAGCTGGATTTTAAAGACAGTGGAACTGTTAAATAGACATTCCATTACAGCCACATATTATTAACACGATTATATAAAGCATCGTGATAATGAAATATGCTGGCTCACTTTTAATTAGCTATGAGGGTTAAAATTGAGCTAGTGACAGTTCCTTTTTAATTTTGTGAACAAATATTTTTCTTTTATATTTTGTTTAAATAAATGATAATGCGCTGTGTGGATCCCCATTTTTGCACGAGTTTTCCAGATTACTATCTTACTTCTGAATACAACTTTCTCATATGGAAATAATTATTAGAAAAATAACTTTCTTTATAACATCATATATTGTGGTTCTATACAGGTCACAGCTCGTATGTGCGGAGGAGTACAACACATGTCAGTACGTTATTCCTTTATGTTTTACCAGTTATGTCCTCTCAAGCTAGAGAATATCAACTTCAAAGCATAGAAAGGAAACAGTGTTTCAATCTTTGCTTGGGGATGCATTCCATTTTTGCAGTTTTGCTTGACTTGCCATTCACTAAGAAGCATCTGTGAACTAAACTCAGAGATTTCATAAAGCATATCTGAAGTAGGAATCTCCCTAGAGCTGTTCCGCTGTTTAAGATATTACTGTGGCACAACATATGTTCACCAAGGAGAGCAAAAACAGGCAACAGGTTTATTAAACTAAAGGTCTCAAGTGTGTAGTAAGATGTGAAAACTAAATCATGATAAAGTATTTTATCTTTTAATTTAATTTTTTCAATTATTTATATTGATTTTTTTTATTATTAAATCTGGAGTTAAAGAAAAACTTTTGAGGAAATCTTTCTAACACAACTTTTTAACCCCTTAAGGACAGAGCTTCAGAAGCTTGTCTTTCACTTAATGACAACAGCATTTTTTTCATTTTTTGCTGTTTGCGTTTAACTGCAATTTGAATTTTACTAATTTATTGCACCGACACATATTATATATCGTTTTTTAAAGGACAGAAAGGGCTTTAATTTGATATAATATATATATATATATATATATATATATATATATATATATATATGCTTATTTATAATAAAAAATACAGAAAAATGCAAAAAAATTAAAATGTTTGTGTTTTTTTTACAGTTTTTGCAATAATAATGTATGCATAATTAGTGCAGGTTAAGGAAAGTAATTAAAAATAAATTCATTTAGTTGTTCTGATTTACAGAATATATAATGTGTCTGGGATTTTAAGTTTTTTTTGGTAGTTACAGGTCACAAAGCACAAGGAGTAAAATAAACTTTTAATGTGGAGCGATTTTAGAATTTGGTATGTTTGTCTTGTAAGCTTAATAGCCATAAAAGAAAACAAAATTGCCACACAAATGTATATATTTATATAAAGTAGACATCACAGGCTATTGTCATAGGGTTGTTTTGACACTTTCTACATAGCCATTTCACCACCAACCTCTGCTAAATATTGGAGTAAAATTGTGTTTTTTTTGGTTTTTGGCACACAAACTTATAACAAAGAAATTCTCATGTGTATTTTGTAAGGTTGGTGTGTGCTATTCCTGTAAAAAGTTTTATTTTGTGTTTAGTTACATCTGCTGAGTAAAATGACACCCCCATTGTATGTCTTTGGCACTATTTCGTGAAGTTACAGTGCCATATAGGAGGCCTGTTCTTTTCAGTATTCACAGTAGAATTTTGAGAGCCGGATTTAATGAGCCTATGCTTCCATTTGGGGTATTATAACAATTTGACTGTTCAAAAAAGCCCACAAAGGCCTACCATTTGTAAAAGTAGACACTCCAGGGTATCTCATAAGGTGCATATTGTGCCTTAACATGCCCCCATTTATTCACCAATATATGCCAAAGTATGCGGTAAAAAATAATTTTGTGCGTTTTTTACACATGGATTGCATTTTTGCTGGGCATTTTGTATATTTCACATGTGCAACTAAGTTCAAACCCCCATATTATGCTCAGCTAAGTCTTCTGAGTAAAATGACACCCCCACTGTATGTCTTTGGCACTATTTCGTGAAGCTACAGTACCATATAGGAGACCTGTCCTTTTCAGTATTCACAGTAGAATTTTGAGAGACGGATTTAATGAGCCTATGCTTCCATTTGGGGTATTATACCAGTTTAACTGTTCAAAGAAAAACACACACAAAGGCCTATCATTTGTAAAAGTAGACACTCCAGGGTATCTCATAATGTGCATATTGTGCCTTAACATGCCCCCATTTTTTCACCAATATATGCTAAAGTATGTGATAAATAATTTTGTGCGTTTTTTACATATGGATTGCATTTTTGCTGGGCATTTTGTATATTTCACATGTGCTATTAAGTTAAAACCCCCCACATTATGCTCGACTAAGTCTTCTGAGTAAAAAGACACCCCAATGAATGTCTTTGGCACTATTTCGTGAAGCTACAGTGCCAAATAGGAGACCAAACCATATCAGTTTTTACCGAACTTTGAATTTTGACGCTGGGCCTATGTGCAATTTCCAAGCATCTTAGCAGGGTTTAAATTCAAAATACCCCACAAAGGCCTACCATTTCTGAAAGTAGACACCCCAGGGTATTTCAGAAGGTATATTTTGAACCTTAGCGTGGGATAATTTTTCCGCTAGCTTGTACCAAGTGTAGCGGTAATAAGTGTTTATTCTGCCTTTTTGACACACAAAGTGAGTTTGCACAGTATATTTTGCAAACCTTATGTGTGCTACGACTGTATAATACTTCATATGTTGCTCAGCTATGTCGTCTGAGTACAGCAATACCACCGTAGGTACCTTTGCCTGGTATATGTGAATGTTGAAGGGGCGCATTTGAGACACAGCCATTCAGTTTTTTTCTAACTTTGAAGTTTTACGCTGTGTCCATGTTCCAATTTGGAGTAGTTTAGACGGTTGGTTATTGAAACTTCCCCACAAACACAAACTATTTATTAAATAATACACCCTGGGGTAATTCAAAAGGCATATTTTGAACCTTAGCGTGGGATCATTTTTTCTCTAGTTTGTTCCAGGTGTAGTGGTAATGAGCGTTTTTAAATGTATTTTTTTACTTTTTGAAATTTTTTTACTTTTAAAAACTAGTTTTTAAACTTTTGTTTTGCTTATTAATTTTTTTTAAAACTTTCCTAAACTTTTGTAAAACCTTTTTTTACAGATTTAATTTTTTTTTTACTGTTAACCCCTAACTAGCAGTAAGCAGCACTCGTCGTTATGGCAATCCCCTGTGTAACGAACCTCGTCCGTCACTCCTCGTTAAGGGGTTAATGTACTACCCTTACTTATGCTTTGAAAATACATCTTGCAGGGACGGCGGGCTATTGACATAATGATATTGGGTAGTGGCATAAAAATTGGTAACTAAATAACTAACTAAATAAACAATATGCATCTTGATCTATCATTACAATTGTAAGCCCTCTGTAAAAGTTACGCCAAAATGGCATTTACTAGTATCAATATTTATTTTGCTACACAAGTGAGTTAAACAAAACAACTCCCATTAAGAAACATAGAAATAGCTCTTGTATTTACTAGATAGACTAAGCAAATTGTATAAGGAAGTTGGACACATTTGCTCAGTAAATCCTATGCCTACAATAGGGAATACATAGCAATGGTAGATTTCAATAACAAATCACTACTTGGTACTGGTCAGTCATTACTTGGAATAGCTCCTGTCGCTACTTTTAGCATTTGGCGGCTGTTTAATAACTGCCAGGAAGTTGCCAGCATTCATTCATCTGCTAGTGATTCACTTATAATATATCGTCATAAAAAAGATGCAATATTCTAATGCGGTTGTATTGAAAAGAGACCCAATATTTTAAGTCTACAGCCCACTTAATATGATCTAAATCATATTAAGGTGTCTTTGAACAGCAATATATAAACCAAAGAGCTCTCTTACTAAGTAAATGTGATATATATTCAACATTTTTAAAAATAACTTGTTAGTGAAGGGACTTAATACTAAATACTGTGTTTCCGTTTTCATAAAGAACATGCGTCAATGCACAGTGTGCTAGTAGTATAAACATGTTCTTTAACATTAGTGCATCAACATGGAGAGCAAGGTATGACAAACAAAATTAAACAAGAAACCATATTAAATCAGTCAAAACATTGAATCTTATTAGAGAGAACAGAGCGCTATTTTATGTTTTACATTTGTCATTAGGTAGAGGCTGTTTATTTTAAGGTCCCTTAGCTAGTATCAAGGTGTGACCTTAAATGTCTGTTTAATGCAAAGTTTCAAGGAAGTTTTCAAGGGTGATTGTGAAGGAATTCAACAATTTGAAAATAGTTTTAGTGATGTTTTTCTTTTTACTTATATTGTTTACACAGGCCATCAAAAAACATGCAAAATATACAGTAGATGAAATAGATATTGTGTCTGGATGAATACAAAATTGTAAAAGTGGGTCATGTACCAATTTAATTCTGAGTACTTTAAATAAATGATTAAAAGCAGGATGAAGTTCTGATAATCAAAACAATAATCAATTTATGTAATCATAATAACAAAAGTTGAGGTTGTAAACAAAGATTTAATTTACATACAAAACACAAAAAACAAGTCAGAAAATTAAAAGTATATTTTAATTAATTTACAAATAACAAATGACTGAAATTATAAAAATATATACAATTAAATTACAGACATAACATTATAATAAAAATGGTATGGCAGAAACATTATATAAAACATGAATAATGTATACGTATGCAAAGCATGTACGACTGTATCATAATTAAAATAAACTCTTTATTTTGAAATGCTGGACATGCTATGTATCTCTTTAATCAGTTAATAAGAAAACAAGTGAAGGTATTTTTTCAGAGATAATGATTGGAAAGCAATAATTTTTATATGAATTTATATTTCCTTTCACTATTAATTACACTGTCAAAATTGTCTTTAACACAAGTCTATAGGGAGGATCTTGATGTTTGCCACCTGGAATTTTTGACAAAGTTCATGGCCTTTCCTTTGTCTTATGCCTTGACCCTGTCAGGCCCATTCTTAACATTTAACAGTTAACAGTTATCCCTAAAAGGTATGCCTCATTTTAGACATTTTGAATTGAAATGGAAATAAGACATTGCCACTCCAAACATATGCTCATCAAGAAAGGGAGAAATAGGCAGAAGGTTTTATTAAACTAAATGTCCCAAATGTGTAGTACAATTTGAAAACTAAATTGTGATGAAGTATTTTTTTTTTTGTAAATGAATGTTTAATTAAAATGTAATGGATAGTAATGCTGAATATAATTCCTTGTTGTTTACTTGGTTTTGAAATTTATGGTTTGAATGTATAGATATTTGGTTACATCACAATTCCAGTCAATTATTGATTTATAGGGCTTCAAAGAGAAAACATTACTGTGTAACTTTGTTTTTAAGATATATATTTTTTTTATTTATGTATTTATTTATTTATTTTACAAAACACTTAAGAGGTCCTTCCAGGAAATTAGTAGTAGAAATGTGCAATTAACGAGCCAGATGTTTCTATGAAAAAATGTGTTAAGACATGCATTACTTTTTTGATATTACACTAAGAATAGTTAAGAATTACATAAATAAATGAAAATGGATTGTGAAGTTAACATATTGTTAATATCCAAAGTTTTATCAATTTCTATGTTAAAAATATATTGCCAATGCATAAAATGTATAAAAATTTAAAATGATAAATAGATTGCTATGTAAGCGTCATAACATATTGAGAATATATGTCAAAAGACCTATAAGCAGAGTTTTGCACCATTATATTATATATATTTTTGCAATTCATATGTTTGTGGTTTTATGCTTTGATTTCAAAATATCTCAAATATCTAAACATATACCAAATAGAAGAAACTGTATGTTCTCTAAATATTAACCCGTTAAAGACGGAGCCATTTTTACACGTTGTGATCAAAACAAAACATAAACAAAACCTGGAATTTGCGCTATATGTTGTTCAACCATAATTCACCTTTTTATATTAAATGCACATTATATAATATATAACTTTGTTCAGGAGGAAAAGGGCTTTCATTTCATATCACATATTTATATATAAAAACATAATAGAATGTGAATAAAATCTAAAAAAGTATGAGAAATTAAGAAAATGTATTATTTTTCAAGTTCAGCATGACATGTTAACTGTGAATGTCATACTGTTAGATTTTACTGCAATAAAATACATATATTTGTATTCAGCAATGTCTCACAAGTACCACAGTACCTCCCATGTACAGGTTTTATGAGTGTTTGGAAACTAACAGTGGTCAAATATAGGGCTTTCCCCTTTTCCATTGAAATTTTCCAGAATTGGTTTGCTGGGCCTATGTTGCCTTTGAGACCGTATGGTAGCCCAGAAATGAAATTAACCCCATCTTGCCATACCATTTGTAAAAGTAGACAGCCCAGGGTATTCAAAATGGGGTATGTCCAGTCTTTTTTAGTAGCCATTTAGTCACAAACCCTGGTCAAAGTTAGCGTTTATATTTGTGTTTTTCTGCATTTTTCACAAATAAACTGCCCTTTCACAGATGATATAATCAGTATTATACATTTTACTGCTCTAAGACACTCATATTTGTGTAGAGTAAAGCCTCATGAGTACAACAGTACCCCTTATGTACAGGTTTTATGGTGTTTTGGAATGTTACAGGGTAAAATAAAAGATTTGCCAATTTCTGTTTTGCAAATTGAAATTTGCCAGATTGGCTATGTTGCCTTTGAGAAGGTATGGCAGACCAGAAATGAAAATTAACCGACCAAGGCATACCATTTCAAAAAGTAGACAACCCAGGGTATTCAAAATGGAGTATGTCCAGTGTATTGTAGTAGCACTTAGTCACAAACTCTGGCCAACATTAGCATTCATATTTGTTTTTGTTTTTTGCATTTTTTACACAAAAACTGCACTTTTACTGGTGATATCATCATCATGATATGTTTTACTGTTTTATAACACACATATTTGTGTTCAGCAAAGTCTCCCAAGTACAATAGTACCCCCCCATGTCCAAGTTTTATGGTGTTTTGGAAAGTTACAGGCAGGGCCGGTGCAAGGATTTTTGCAACCCTAGGCAAAAACATTTTTTTTACTGCCTCTCACCTCTATATGATCTGCCCACGACATGACATCCCAAGGCCCCACACTGCCCATGATATGACATCACATATGTCCCACCCCTTTTTTAACATAAATGTTAAACAAAAGAGTTAAGTTACATGTTGATTTTACTCACCTTATTTCCTACGCCATGCCAGTCTCGCAATGGCTAGTCTCACCTCACTGCATTTCCATGGCTGAGATCATCAATCTTGATCTCAGCCAATCCAATGCTTTCCCATTGGAAGGCTATTGCGCATGCTCTGGAAAACACAGCGCCAAATAGGCATCTCCTCATAGAGATGTATTGACTCAATACATCTCAATGTGGAATGTTCAGAAGTGTCCCTAGGGAGCAATGTAAACAATGACTTTTCTCTGAAAAAACAGTGTTTAGAATGCTGAGCCTGCTCACATTAAGCTGTAGTGGTTTTGGTGACTATAGTGTCCCTTTAATATGAGGTAAATTAGTTTGATTAATGACATTGATATTATACTAGATAGCCTAATTACCACCAGATGAGGGAAAATGATAATGATGATAATCTCTGGCTCCTCTTGTCTGGTGTAGTATAGAAACAGGAATCCGCTCCATTTGCAACAGGTCACCTTCACAGCCCCAGACTCCCAGCAGACATGCTGTTGGATCTCCACACTGAGCAGCCACAGCAGATTTTTTCTAGCTGTTCAACTCTGCCCCCTCACACGTCTCTATGCACAGGGCTGGGACAGAAGGAGCGCACACTGTGTCCTTGCGCTTCCTGTTGCAACAGGGAGCCAAATTCCGTCATCCGGCTCAAAGGGTTCATATGACTTAAACGACCTGGCTGATACCGCAGCATCTCTCTCCCTTAAGGTAGTGCTGTGTCACCTGAAGCCTGCTATACAGAGCTCAAGCGGCTGCAGCATGTAACGAAAACGGGGCGAGAGGCGCCGGTTGTGCATACAGTACAAAGCCAGCGAGCCGTTGCGGATGCAGCATTCAGGGTGCCCCTTTTAAAATGCGCCCTAGGTGACGGCCCTGGTTACAGGAAGCAACGGCCCTGGTTACAGGGATAAACAAAGGACTTGCAAATTAAATATTCTGGACTTTCTGCCTGGGTTGTCAGGCTGGTCCCTGAATTTATAATTAATAAAGATTACATAAATATACACAAATAATTTAAATATATATACATATATATGTATTTAACGTATATTTATATAATGATGTCATTATATCTATTTATATGTATTTTTTTATTTATTTATATATCAAAATACTTTTAGAACATATATATATATATAATGAAAAAAATATGATTTAATGTATTTATTTAATGTATATATTATTTAATTTTATTAAAATATATATAATATATACAATTACTGTATGTATATATTATAGATATATGTAACGCCCTAATAAGTGTATTTTGATATTGATATTTATAACTATCAATATAAAAATACACTTATTATGGGTTAGATATATATATATTGTCGAGGGAGGACTGCCTGGACTATCAGGCAGTCCCCCAGAAGCGGATCGTGGCAGAGGTGAGTACGCCCTAACGGCGTTAACGTATTAATAATAATTGTAAACATCATCATAATGTTATTTTGTAGTGATCCTTGAATAGCACCCTGTGCCCGTTTTTTTGGCTGGTTAGAACAGTGTTAATGTCACTACCTAGGTCCAAATCTTGGTTTGACCTCCTCACTAATAAGTGTCCCAGGGCAAGACACCTGATGATATATATTTGCCTACCTCTTGTCTCCATTTATCAATTACTTGTCATGTATACTTTTTCTATATTTGTATAGTGCTGTGGAAAATGTTGGCGCTATACAAACAATAATAAAATGTATTACATTGTAGTGCAATGATTTCCAGTGTTTCAAATAAATGTTGTGCTAATTTTATATGAATAGGATTTGGTAGTGATAAAAAATGTAGGTCAGGCTAATGCAGTTCTTAATTTAAAGAATAATTACCAGTGCATATTGATGTCCCTGTAAAAAAAAAGGATGAATAAATGCATAAACAAACAGAAGTTTAAAAATGATGTGTATTTAACAGATAAACTTTGACGGATAAAAAAAAACAATCTGTTTTACTACTTTTCTTTAAAGCTCTCTACATTTTTGAAGCTAGTTGTGCAATAGATTAAACTGCTGCATAAGCATGTTCTACTTCTCTCTTATCCATCGTGTTTATATCAGTGGAGTTTGTTCATCATGATGTGTGGGGGCAGATTTTAAATAGTAAGAGAAAATGCTGGAGCACAGCCAAAGCTGTTTATCTGCTGTTTCTACAATGATGAATGTGAGATTGCTCTGAATTTTGCCTGAATGTGGAAGCAGTTCCATTTTATATGTTTATTATCCCTTTTCCACATGTTATTGTTTAGGTTCATAAATATAATGCTATTATAATACCTTGTTATTTTACTGATGCTAATTGATTGTTTTAACCCTTTAGTGAAAAATAATATATATAATAATATACATATTAAATTTGACAGAATAAATGAAGAATGCAAAACAAAAAAGTATATACAGCTTCATCCTATGAGGGTTCCACAAAGAATAAGGCCTTGAAGCAGGAGAAGCCTTTCACGTGCTTTAAATTATCATAAGAGTGCTCTGAAGGCTCTCAAGCCAACCAATTAACATACTCTGACAGGCGAGTCTCACTTCTTTTGAGACATGCTGTGGGAATATTGCCTGTCAAATTGTTCTGATTGTCTGGCTTACAAGCTAATAAAAAATTAAAGAGTGGGAAAGCCATTATAAAGGGTTTTTTTTTGTCTTTGAAGCCTAATTCTGCATATCTGAAAAGTTGCATCATTCATTATGGATTTTACCATGGCCTTTCTTGGGGCTTTATATTAGGAAATTTACAAGAAAGAAGACTTCTCATGGTGAATATGATGTTTTATTTCACAGGTATTACTTTTAATGCCTTCTACATGGTGGCAGGTAGGGTTTATTTATTTTATGAGAGTTTCTAGGGGCTTGAGGACCTCTAGCTACCGAGGGTTTAGACCATGCCACTAATTGTGGTGTGCACAATAGCATGTCAGGCCCTTGTATAATTACTTAGAGCCCCGCCTAAATATTGTTATAGATGTCCCCACCTGCCAGATCCCCGGTATAGATTAGCATCCCCCATCCCATGTCAATGGGTGTGGGCTGGAGTGGGACAATAGCCCCCCTCAGGTATACATTAAAATCCTTCACCTGCTGACCATAGCTGGTGATGGGGCCCTCCTCCCATTTTTTGTAATTTAATAGCTAAACCAGCTAGTCATAGGTGTGGTCAGGGTAGTGCACAGATCACTGTTCACCCCATTATTTATTTGAAATACTCACCATCCGATGCTTACAAATGAGGTCTGTCCCCTCGCCCCCCCCCCCCCTGTTATTTTACAGGCCTCATGCCCACAGGATAGGGCCTTTCTCTTGACTGGGCTGCAAATTACAGGTGGTGGCCTAGAGAGTTTTAAAACCAATAGTAATATGAGGTTTGTCACGATCAAAGATCTCCCTGATGAGCGAGCCCATTCTTATGCCAAGGGAGCTTGCCACTGTACCATCTTGAGAAAGACTACAGACTTGCTAGCTGTTTGTCTTTATGGATCAGTGTGTTTGTGTTTCTGCATGGGTCAATGTGAGTAGGTCTGTATGGGTCACTCTGTGTGTGTGTGTGTGTGTGTGTGTGCCTGCAGGGCTGGTGCAAGGATTTTTGCTGCCTAAGGCAAAAAATAAATTGCTGCCCCATATTCTCTGCCCACCATGTGACATCACAATGCCTCACCCATATGATCTGCCATAGGAACTATGGCCAGTGCTGCACACAGTGTCTTTTCTTTGAAAGGCAGTATGTTTACATTAAAAAGCCTGCAGGGACAGACACCAAAACAAGTACATTAACTTGTAGTGGTTGTGGTGACTATAGTGTCCCTTTAATGTGAGGTAAATTAGAGATTAGTGCCACTAATAATATACTGGATTGCCTACTTACCACCAGATGAGGACAAGAGGATGTTAATGGACTCTGGCTGCAGTGTAGCTCCAATGGTCTGGTGTAGAACAGGCTCTCTGGAGGCTGTTTGTAACTGTGCTCACAACAATCAACTAATTGGAATCAGCTCAATTTTTTAGGGGGGCCATTACACAGGGTCTGGGCCCCCAGGGCCTGACCGTAAGTATGCCTACAAGGCATGCCCATAAGTCCACCTCCATGGCCCACCCATGAGTTCACTCACAGGGAGGGGAGTGTATGTGTGTAGGGGATGTGTTATGTTTTATTGTAGAGGATTTACTATGTGTGTGTTCTTATGGAATGTAGTGTATATGGATAGTAGTTCATATATATGTATGTATATATATGTATACAGGGAGTGCAGAATTATTAGGCAAATGAGTATTTTGACCACATCATCCTCTTTATGCATGTTGTCTTACTCCAAGCTGTATAGGCTCGAAAGCCTACTACCAATTAAGCATATTAGGTGATGTGCATCTCTGTAATGAGAAGGGGTGTGGTCTAATGACATCAACACCCTATATCAGGTGTGCATAATTATTAGGCAACTTCCTTTCCTTTGGCAAAATGGGTCAAAAGAAGGACTTGACAGGCTCAGAAAAGTCAAAAATAGTGAGATATCTTGCAGAGGGATGCAGCACTCTTAAAATTGCAAAGCTTCTGAAGCGTGATCATCGAACAATCAAGCGTTTCATTCAAAATAGTCAACAGGGTCGCAAGAAGCGTGTGGAAAAACCAAGGCGCAAAATAACTGCCCATGAACTGAGAAAAGTCAAGCGTGCAGCTGCCACGATGCCACTTGCTACCAGTTTGGCCATATTTCAAAGCTGCAACATCACTGGAGTGCCCAAAAGCACAAGGTGTGCAATACTCAGAGACATGGCCAAGGTAAGAAAGGCTGAAAGACGACCACCACTGAACAAGACACACAAGCTGAAACGTCAAGACTGGGCCAAGAAATATCTCAAGACTGATTTTTCTAAGGTTTTATGGACTGATGAAATGAGAGTGAGTCTTGATGGGCCAGATGGATGGGCCCGTGGCTGGATTGGTAAAGGGCAGAGAGCTCCAGTCCGACTCAGACGCCAGCAAGGTGGAGGTGGAGTACTGGTTTGGGCTGGTATCATCAAAGATGAGCCTGTGGGGCCTTTTCGGGTTGAGGATGGAGTCAAGCTCAACTCCCAGTCCTACTGCCAGTTCCTGGAAGACACCTTCTTCAAGCAGTGGTACAGGAAGAAGTCTGCATCCTTCAAGAAAAACATGATTTTCATGCAGGACAATGCTCCATCACACGCGTCCAAGTACTCCACAGCGTGGCTGGCAAGAAAGGGTATAAAAGAAGAAAATCTAATGACATAGCCTCCTTGTTCACCTGATCTGAACCCCATTGAGAACCTGTGGTCCATCATCAAATGTGAGATTTACAAGGAGGGAAAACAGTACACCTCTCTGAACAGTGTCTGGGAGGCTGTGGTTGCTGCTGCACGCAATGTTGATGGTGAACAGATCAAAACACTGACAGAATCCATGGATGGCAGGCTTTTGAGTGTCCTTGCAAAGAAAGGTGGCTATATTGGTCACTGATTTGTGTTTTGTTTTTGAATGTCAGAAATGTATATTTGTGAATGTTGAGATGTTATATTGGTTTCACTGGTAATAATAAATAATTGAAATGGGTATATATTTGTTTTTTGTTAAGTTGCCTAATAATTATGCACAGTAATAGTCACCTGCACACACAGATACCCCCCTAACATAGCTATAACTAAAAACAAACTAAAAACTACTTCCAAAAATATTCAGCTTTGATATTAATGTGTTTTTTGGGTTCATTGAGAACATGGTTGTTGTTCAATAATGAAATTAATCCTCAAAACTACAACTTGCCTAATAATTCTGCACTCCCTGTATAGGGGAGGCAGTGTGTTTGTGTGTAAGGGATACATTGTGTGATTGTGTGTGTGTGTGTGTGTGTGTGTAAGGGATGCATTGTGTGAATCTGTGTTTGTATGTGTAAGGGATGCAAGGTGTGTTTCTGTGTATGCAAGGCATGCAGTTTAAGTATCTGTAAGGGGTGCACTGAGTGTGTGTAAGAGATGCATTGTGTTTCTATGTGTGTCTAAGAGAAGCTGTGTGTGTTTGTGTGTGTGTAAGGGAAGAATTGTGTTCTTCTGTGTATGTGTGCAAGGGAGGCATTGTGTGTGTGAGAGGGATGCATTGCGTGTGTGTGTGCGTAATTAATGCATTGTGTGTTTCTGAGTGTGTAAGGGAAGCATGATGTGTTTTTCTGTGTGTGTAGGATGCATTGTATGTTTTAGTGTGTCTGTGTGTGAGTAGGAATGCATTGTGTGTTTCTGTGCATGTGTGTGTTGGGATGCATTGTGTGTTTCTGTGTATGTGTAGGGCTGCATTATGTGTGTGGTGTAAAAGAGAGTTCATGGGCTAGGATAGGGGCTGGGAGGGGAACAGCTCTTTATTTTTAATATTATATTTATTTTGTTAATACATTTTTATTTTTGTATCTTTTTTTAATTTAAGTTTTGTGTCTTTCACCCCCTACTTAGTGTATCTTTTACAAGTCCTTTTTGTGTCTTTCATAACCCACTCTGTGTATGTCTCCTATATCCACCCAACCCCTTTGCGTGTCTTACTCTCCCCAGTCCCTTTGTGTCTTTTACTCTTGCCAGCTGCTTTGTGTGTGTCCCTTTTACCCCCAGTCCCCTCTGTGTGTCTTTCTCCCCCCAGGCCCCTCTGTGTGTCTCCCTCATAAGCAACTCTGTGTGTCTCTTTCTCTTGCTCTCCCATCCCCTCCTTTCCCTTAGTGATTTCCCTTCCCCTCCCCTCCTGTCCCTTAGTGGTGTCCCTTGCCCTCTGTCCCTTACTGATCTCCCCTGCCCCCCATCCCTTAGTGCTCATTCCTGCCCCCTACCCCTTAGTGATCCACACTGACCTCCTCTACCTTAGTGATCTCCCCTCCTTTCCCTTAGTGCTCTCCCCCGCCTCCTGTCCCTTAGTGAACTCCCCTGCTCTCCTGTTCTTTAGTGCTCTCCCCTCCCTCCTGCCCCTTTGTGTTCTCCCCTCAAGTCCCTTAGTACTCTCCCCTCTCCTCCCGTCCCTTATTGTTTATCCCCTGCCCCCTGTCCCTTAGTAATCTCCCCTGTCCCTTAATGATCTCCCCCCCTCCCCTGTCCCTTAGTGGTCTCTTCCCTGCCCCTTAGTTGTCTCTCCTCTCCCCCCTCTCCTGTCCCTTCGTAGTCTCTCCTCTCCTCTCCCCTCCCCCCATGTCCCTTAGTGTCCTCTCCCCTCCCTTCCCTGTTGTGTCTCCTACCACTCTTTGTAGCATGGCCGGGCAAAGTGGAACACGGTACAGGAGCTTCTGTTTCCTGTACCCGGCTGGACTTACAGGAAGTGCTCTCTCAGTGTTGTGCACTTCCCTCCTGCTGGTCCCTCATACCTTGTGCCTCCAGAGCCAGTGCGCCCTAATGGATACGCCGGCCCTGGCTGTATAGCAAGCTTCAGGTGGCTGCAGCATGAGGGGCACTGCGCCAGACCTATTCTAAGCTGCACCCTAGGTGTCTGCCTAAGTCGCCTATAGGAAGCACCGTCCTTATGTGTCTGCATTGGTCATTGTGAGTGTGGGACATTGTGTGTATCTGAATGTGTCATAGTTTCTGGATCGCATGGGTCAGGGTATGTGTATGCATGAGTCAGTGTGTATGTCTGCATGGGTCAGTGTGTGTGTGTATGTGTGTATGCATGGGCCAGTAAGGGCATGTGCGAGTCTTCACAAAAAGCCAAAATTTTCATAACAAATCAATACTTTTAATTTGTGGAGAAGTATTAAGCAATTAAGCATCTGTACATATTTAGGCATGTATATTAGTATATGTGTATTGTATTAATATATAGATATTAATAAATAGTATTTTATATGTATTATGTATATCTATCTATATGAAATGGACAGAGAGAGATTACACACATGCAAGTACCTGTTTTTTTCATTTATTATATTATTTGTACAGTAGACACTGAAAGTAGACTTGTTCATTTAATTGCTATGAGCTTACGTTCTCTTGTAAAGAGAGAGGCTATTTAAGAATAAACACATTCTTGTTTACATTTTTAAAATAACTTTTTTTTTTAATATGTGGTATAATTATTTCAATATACTGTGTGGATGATTAAAATATGGCCCATTCTCAGCCAAATTAGAACTGTGAGTGATGACAGTACGATTAGTAGCTGTTCAGTAGAAGTGTTTAATGTTTCAATTAGTGGTTTAAATAATAAACAGAGCTTCCACATGGCCCAGGAAGAACTGTCAACAGGATCAGTTGCCTGCAACTACATCATAGTTCTGGCTTTGTTGCCATATGTGGAATTAATACTGAAATATTCAAAATGCTCAGACATCAAACAGTCATTAGCTCCAGGAGGGTTGACCAAACTTATACACAACCATTTTCAAATACTGTATGTCTTTGATGAATTTTCTCTTCATAGGTTGTTTTATGATTAATACCAAACATGAACAAGTTTGTGGAGAGAAAATTTATACAAACAAAACTTTGTATTCACAGCTTTGCTCACACCCTTGCATTGTTTGGGTGGCTTTTATATGACACCAGTTTTTTCTGTAATTCAGTACATCTTTTTAAATCTGATTTCTTCCTGGCTTCAGGCCCATTTCAAATAGCTGTAATTGCAAAATGGTATTTCCCATTACGCAGAGTAGGCACCTGATTCCAGACACATGCCTGTTAAGGGCACTCAGGTGCCTAATCTGCCTGTTAAAAAGCAGTTACTTTGTTGTCTTTCTAGAACCAAGGTGAGGCTGTAGTACTCTGGAATTGCAATGTTCAAGGAACGCTATACGGTCAGGAACACAAACATATATTCCTGACCCTATAGTGTTAAAACCACCATCTAGCCCCCCCCCCGGTCCCCTCTTGCCTCCCTAAATATAGTAAAATCTTACTATTCAAGTCTGCAACTGATCTGCCTGCTCATCAGAAGGTATTATTTGAGCCAATCACAATGCTTTACCATGGGAATGGCTGAGGCTGTCAAGGATCAGGGGCAGAGCCAGCACAAGTCAAACACAACTCTGGCCAATCAGCATCCCCTCATAGAGATGCATTGAATCAATGCATCTCTATGTGGAAAGTTCTGTGTCTGCATGCAGAGGGTGGAGACACTTAATGGCATTATTGCACACTGCGCAGCACTAAATAAGCAGAAGTGTATTTAAATAATCTGTTTGTAAGAGCATTGTGAATATATATAATGCAAAATTAATGTGATAAATGTAATTTAAAATAAACAGTGTCAAAACTAAACAATTAAAGTCATAGTGCTTTTATGTATTATTATTATTATATTTATATAGCGCCATCAGATTCCGTAGCACATTACATACTCAATGCAAATTATATATCTACTCTATGAAAATTATAATTGAAGTAGCAACACTATCCAAAACATCCTCAAATATATATATCTGGCCACTTCCGGAGGGGCCTCTAAAGCTGGGGGGCTTGGCGAGGTGATTTCTAGACATATTTAACAGGACCACCATAATTTCAGCTCATATTTATAAAATATTAAACTCCCCTACATTTTAACATGCTTTACAGTAACTTACACCAGATTCCATCCAATCTATATGGGTCCCGCTTTCCTGCATCTCCCCTCATTAATAACTCTTTGTGATCATGAAAACTTAATTCTTTTATATTTTGCCCATCTTGCTTCCCATTCTCTATTGAATTAGCAGGGTCAAATGGAAATACATTGTCACAATACTTGAATGCAGACTTATTAAATAACAATCCAATTTCTTTGTGTTGATTTTGAAAGTAAGGTATTAAAAATCTATTTATTCTCACAGAGAATCAGTTGGAACCAAGACCATTTTATAAATGCTGAGTGAAACAATGTCCGTGTATAGTGGAAAAAAAAGAGAACGTGAGGTAAAAAGTTCAAAGAGGACACAAAGTTGAGTCAAGCATAGGAAATGAGTAGGAGTGTAACAAGATGTCAGGGAAAGAAAGCAGTGAAATGCTTTAGTTTTCTAGAAAAAAAATAAGAAGAAGTCAGCCAAGGTATTTTAAAAGGTTCAAAGAAGATAGTATTCCCATTTTGGCAAATGATTTGTGCTAGTATAACTTTATTTGTTTTAAAAAGCAAGATAAATTGCTTACACAATAATAAATTGTTGTTATTATGATTATTTTCACAGCACCAAAAAATAAGTCTCTTAAAATGTAAACATTTTACTTAATATGCATTAACTTCAACAGTGTATTATTTATTTATTTATTTTATTTCTAAAATATTTTATCAGGAAGGAAACATTGAGATATCTCTTGTTTTCAAGAATGTCGTGGGTCCACAAAACATTGTATTGATACAATAAAATACAAAAACAATATTAATACACAATATATACAAAATTTAACATAGAACATGTAGGAAATATATAATCAACCATGACAGGTACATTCTGTTTTGAGGTATGTAGAGAGGGATCTCTTAAAGTATTTTAGGCCTGGGGAAGATTTGAAAGTGTGCAGGAAGTCGTTCCATAATTGAGCTGCTCTGTAGGAAAAGGAGGATCGGGCTGCTTTCTTAAAGCTTGTAAAAAGAAAAACCTGACACAAAGGATGAGTTTTTATAATTCTACCTCACTACAGCATTTATATTATATTCCATTCATAAGTGCTAATTCTATCATGCCAAAAAGATAACTTCAAATATACATGTCATCAAAGATAATTTACTTCACCTCACAGGCAAATTCTTCTACATCTTTCTCTAATCTATGTTTGGTGGGTTAGAAAATAATATAAAATTGAGCGAGAGCCTATAAATGGGCTCTATTTCTTTCTCCACTCCTTGGGTAGTGAGTAATATATTTAAATGGGCTAGGGGTCATCAAGACCCATATTTCACTAGTGGACTGATTTAGAAGAAGAAATGGTATTATTTAGTAAGTTAATCCATTCCATCCTTTTAGAAGAGATCAAAATTTACATTACCAGGGGTTACTCCCATTTCATATAGTTACATTTACAGTTGTCTAGGTCGACAAAAGACTAAAGTCCATCAAGTTCAACCATGAAGCCCATTCTTTTATGATGCTAATCCAAAAGAAGGCAAAATGAAACCCCAACTGTAGCCACAAAAAGGGGGAAAAAAATCATTCTTGACTCCATAATAGTAATCTGATTTCCCCTTGGATCAACAACCTGGTCACATACATATCAATTATAACCTTGACTATTAGCTTTATGCAAAAAAAAACATTCAAGACTCTTTAAATGTATCTATATAATCTGATAACACAACCTCTTTAGGTAGATAATTCCACATCTTTATTGTTTGTACTGTAAAAAAATATTTTTTTCTGCTGTAAGCAAAAACTTATTTCTTCCAGTCTCAACGGTATCTTCCTGCTAATAAACAGGTTGGCACATAGTGGATTGTACTGACCCTGTATATTTTCGTATAGTGCTATCATATCTCCTCTGGGGCGCCTTAAAAAAAAAAAAAAAACTATTCCAGTTGTTCTAGCCTTTCCTCATAGCTAATGTTTTCCTTCCCACTTACTAGTTTTGTAGCCAGTCTCTGCACTTTTTCTAGCTCTGCAATATCCTTCTTTAAAACTGGTGTCCAAAATAGTTTCGCATATTCAAGGTAGGGTCTTACCAGTGATTTGTAAAGAGCCAACATTATATTTTGATCACGTGAATGAAATCCTCTTTTTTAATACACAAAATCACCTTGCCAGATTTTGCAACAGCAGGCAACATTGTGTTAGGATAAAATGTTCTGTTAAGGTCCTAACCATCTCTTTCCTTTGCCTGGTTAATACATATACTGACAAGAAGTCTCACAGGGGATAGACTTGCTGGGAATGCACTGTTTTTGTTATTCACAGGGTAATTAAGGCTATTCAAACTGTCAGATACATATATCAGGACTGGAGGGTCTTGATTAATTTTCTTTATTCCATTATTTTAAAAATCTTTCCAGAGGATTTAGCAGTAAATGGTTATTTTTATTTACTTTATGTATTTATTTCAAAAGTGTTTTTTATTTTATTACACTTTATGTATACTTTTAGTGCATTTTTGACCTGGTGCATTTCAAAAGAACTCCAGCTACAATCTGAAATGTCCTTTAAACGTTTACCTTCAGTATAGCTAATTTCTCAGTTATAGTGGCTCTGTAGTATAAATACTCATTTTTCTGCCATTTAGTAATTAAGCAGTCACAGCCACTACTCTTCTGCTTGTGACTCATTATTATTATTATTATTATTGCCATTTGCATAACGCCAACAGATTCTGTAGCGCTTTACAATATTATGAGAGGGGTAATTTAACTATAAATAGGAAAATTACAAAAAACTTACAGGAACGATAGGTTGGAGAGGACCCTGCTCAAATGAGCTTACATTCTATAGGAGGTGGGGTGCAAAACACAATAGGACAGAAATTTGCAGTCAAATAAGGTGGGCTGCTCTTTCGGAGAGAGCAAGAGACAGGTATGTGAGGTAGAGGTTAATCTGGGAGGCCATAAGCTTTCCTAAAGAGATGGGTTTTAAGGCACTTCTTAAAAGATGCAAGACTAGGGGAGAAGCTACCCACAGACTTCCTTGTTTTTTTAACTGGCACGATGTGGCCAAGTGTTTGGGTTATATCTTTATATCAATCAATACCTGGGCTCCTCTTTATAAGCTACAATCCAGTAGAGATGTGACTACGGCTGAGTACAAAGAAATGCAGAGAATTAATCAGTGAGGCGGCATAATGTATACACCAAAGCTACTTCATTAAGCTAAAGTTATTTGGGTGCCTAGAGTATCCCTTTAAAATAACACTGTGTGCACCATAACCACTACAGCATGCATTATATGTTTTGGTGCCAGGAGTGCCATGCTCCTCTCCAATGTAAGAAGTCAAACCATTTTAGAATGCTTTGACTGCTTATCTGGTGTCTGCCGGTTGCTGCTTTCAGCCTCTACTACGGTTAACAGAGAGCCAGAAGCCATGAAATCGGCTGACATTCTCAGCCAATTAGGTATCCCTGAACCGGAGAACTAACAGAAGCTCTTACATAAGTGCAATGTGGTGGAGGTCAGCTGTGGTGCAGGTAGGGAGCGGTACTGGCAAACCCCAGGTAAGAAGTCAAATTATTCTAAAATGGTCTGATTACTTAAAATGGTGAGCACCATGGCATTCCTGACACCATAACCACTACAGCCGCAGGTGTTTGGAGTGTTCCTTTACTCTGTTTCCCAGGTAAGCAATTAATTCAAAATAAAATGAAAGATATCAAAAGATAGTTTTAGGCCTTGCAAGTTTATTTAACATATTTTAATTATGTAGCAACAAGGCAGATGTTAAATTTCTGAACATGGATGATCTGTTTATATAGTACACATACATTTATCCATCCATTAAACACTTTAATTTATAGTCAAACTGTGTGAATTCCCCAGCAGTTCTTCGACATCCGTCTCGTCAATTCTTACATTTTAGTTCTTTTCCCTCTATGATACCCTACACATTATTAGTTATCACTTGTATTTTCTTTATGGTCAATAGTTGCCTTAATACATTTTAGATTGTAAGCTCACGGGCAAGCCCTGCACAGTACCATGTATACAAATGCTACCAATCTCAGGTAAAAGCCAACAGACAAGGTAACCAATTCCTTTTATCCCAGAATATCTAATTTTACATCCCTCTTTCTGTAATCCTACCTCTGCTTAATTGATACATGTTATAAATACCTCTGAAAAAGAATGGTATATAAAGAATGTTAAATAGATACAGCATACAGCTGTTCAAGATAATTCAAAACATTTCATTTATTATAAGAAACATTTAAGCAATTTTCTACATTCAGTTTTCCGGATGGGTGAATCTGAAATGCCAAATACTTCTACACATTTCTAGATAGCTCTTGATCCAACACCCAGCATGACTACTGTTGATATTTCTGACATGTATGGAATGCACCCTGATTTGTACGGTATGCAGGAATGTGTGTGTATGAATTGTACTAAGCACATATAGAAATAAGGTATTTTAGATTTCATTTTCCTTAACCCCTTAAGGACTGAGCCAAATGTACACGTTGTGAACGAAACAAAATGTAAACAAAACCTGGCATTTGCGCTACATGTCTGTCCAACCGTAATTCACCTCGTTCATATTAAATGCATCCACCCTTATTATATATCATTTTATTCAGGGGAAACAGGGCTTTCATTTAATATCAAATATTTAGCTATGAAACATAATTTAATATGAAAAAAATGGGAGAAAATAAGATTTTTAAAAAAATTTTTAGTACTACATGACATTTTAACTGTCAATGTCATAATACTGTTTGCTTTTACTGCAATAAAATACACATTTGTATTCAGCAAAGTCTCACGTGTAAAACAGTACCCCCTATGTACAGTTTTTTTGGCGTTTTGGGAAGTTACAGGGTCAAATACAGCACGTTACATTTGAAATTGAAATTCACCAGATTGGTTATGTTGCCTTTGGGACTTTATAGTAGCCCAGGAATGAAATTTACACCCATAATGGCATACCATTTGCAATAGTAGACAACCCAAGGTATTGCAAATGGGGTATGTCCAGTCTTTTTTAGTAGCCATTTGGTCACAAACACTGGCCAAAGTTAGCGTTAGTATTTGTTTGTGTGTGAAAAATGCAAAAAACGCCAAATTTGGCCAGTGTTTGTGACTAAGTGGCTACTAAAAAAGACTGGACATACCCTGTTTGCAATACCTTGGGTTGTCTACTATTGCAAATGGTATGCCATCATAGGGGTAATTTTCATTCTTGGGCTACCATAGGGTCTCAAAGGCAACGTAACCAATCTGGCGAATTTTAATGTGAAAAAAATGAAACACAAGCCTTATATTTGACACTGTAACTTTTGAAAACACCATAAAACCTGTACATGAGGGGTACTGTTGTACTCGGGAGGCTTCGGTGAACACAAATATTTGTGTTTCAAAACAGTAAAAAGTATCGCAGCAATAATATCATCCGTGTAAGTGCTGTTTGTGCGTGAAAAATGCAACAAACTTCACTTTTACTGGCGATATCATCGTTGTAATACAATTTACTGTTTTGAAACACTAATATTTGTGTTCAGTGAAGTCTCCCGAGTAGAACAGTACCCCCATGTACAGGTTTTATGGTGTCTTGGAAAGGTATAGGGTTAATATAGTGCTAGCAAATTAAATTCCCTTTACTTTCGGCATGGGTTGTAAGGCAGGTCCCGCTAATTGTAATTAATTAAGATACCTAATTATGTAAAAATATTACATAAATATATATGTAGAATTTGTATTTGTGTATATATACATATGTGAATATATATGTTATATATATATATATATATATATATATATATATATATATATAAATAATTTTTTAAATATTTTTATTTATAAATAGGTATATATATAGTGATATATACGTATATTTATGTATATAGATATATATTATTTTGTACGTGTATTTTGATATAAATATATATATTACTATCACAATACAGTTAGAACGAAATAACACACATCTATATATTTTTTAATTATTTATTTTTAATTATTTTTTAATTTTATTTTTTAACGCAGTTACATATTTTTTTTTATATTATATATAAATATGTATATATATATATATATATATATATATATAACAATAATTATAAATATATTTAATCAGTATCAGTCTACGTGTAATTTGATTATATATATATATATATATATTTATATATATATATTAATAGTAAAATACACCTAGACAGTGTATGTGTTTGTATGCATATGTGTATATATATATATACTTAGATTATATATATATATATATATATATATATATATATATATATATATATATATAATCTAAGAATATATTTATTTATTTTTTACACTTTTTAACTTTTATTACTTTAATTTTATTTCCAGCCATCAGGGGGACTAACTGTCATTACAGGCAGCCCCCATGCTGGCAATGCTGCAGCCAGCTATCCCGGCCATGTGATTGTGAGGTCCTTGGGGGGGCTGCCAGGAGGAAGATCTGCTGCGTGGGGGCTCCCTGGGAGTCCCCCCAACCGTGATCGCCAGCGTGGGATCGCCGGCAACCGGGTAAGTAATGAAAGACCGGAGGGCGTACTATTAGGCCCGGCGGCATTTAGAGCCACCTAAAATAGGGGTTAATCATAATGAAAGCATTCCCATATAGAAATGTGATGGTATTTATTTAAAAGCATGTGCAGACACAGACTCAGACATACACACATATTAAATGTTGCATGATTATATGTTTCAGATTGATTTGCTGCGCGATTTGATGGAGGACATTTTGAACCTTTTCACTGAGCAATTTCATCATCAATTTCTGCTAAAGTTAGTTGTATTTTTTCCTATACTTTTCATAGAGGCATTGCGATATACATATATTTATATATTTTTTTAATACAAACTTAGATGGCACTTCCCAATAAATGTAACATTCATCTAGATGATAAACCCCCCCCCCCCCCAAAAAAAAAAAAATATATATATATAGTGAAACATAGATAGATAGATAGATAGATATAACTATACGTATTTCTCACAATTGATAGCATTCACATATATAAAGTATAAAAATAATATGTAAAAAGTAATATAAATAGCACCACTCAGGAATAATAAAATTCAAGGATTCTGAAGAATTCTGTCATATACTAAAGGTAGGGATGCATTTTTTCTTTTTTCCTTTTTACATATACCCCCTTTCTAAAAAAATATATATATTTCCCTTCAATATGTGATGAAAGTATTTTTTTTTTTTTTTACACATTTTGAAGGTGACAGTTGTCCTTTAATACAGAGAGATTAATAGGAATGATAACAATAGTTGATAGAGGGACTCCCCTTCTAGAACTACAAATTCTCTTCTTTGCTGTTGTACAAATCCTTTGTGTTTATTTCAGCCTATAGCAGTAGAACTTGAGGTGTACCAGCTTGCCATTTAGGAGAGCAAAGCAAGGATGTGGTGAAATTATTGGTTCTAGTGAGATAGCGCATGATGTCTAGAGTTGAGTGAACCTGAAGCGCAAAGTTCAGGTTCGTACCGAACATTACAGTTTTTTGACCCCGGACCCGATTTAATGATGCATTTTGAAAGGCTGCAGGGCAGCCAATCAACAAGCGTTCGACTTGTGTGCCCTTAGAAGCCATCACAGCCATGCCTACTAATGTGTAAAATGACACAGAGCACTCTGATTGGTGGATTTCAAGCCAACCAGAGTGCTGTGACAGGTAAATGTAGAGACTTACCTGTCAATCTCTTCATTTACCTGTCAGAGTGTAAGAAATTGATATTCCAGACTGCAATATTGTATATAACTTTCTGTGTATGTGACTGGTTTCACAAGTTGGGGTCATTTACTTGATAACAGTGTGATAAGGATCAAAGCTTTCAGTTGCATTTTACAACACCCAGCTAAAACAAAAGCTTACATCCCTCCAGTATTCCTTGTATGTTATCAGGAGATCAGAGTAATAGACATCTAGGTGTAACCATGGAAGTGTGTGTTTTCCCAAGCAGTCCAATCTACCAAGAAACCTAATCAACTGGTCTTTCACAAAGTTGCAGTATGGCTGGAGGGAAGAGATCAAAGGGAAAGACTTGTGTAAAGACAGAACTCTCAGGAGAAAGAGGGCGGGATAAACCACTTTTGGGAAGGAAAAGGGATTCTGGGACTTGTAGTTTATTACTCCAAGAATCAGTCTTTAAAAGGACAACAACCAAGGAAGGCTCTCTCTCTTTCTCTCTCTCTTTGGAGAGGACAACGCAGCAAGCAGGGCCATGGTGAACTAAGAGAGGCTGTCCCAGATTACCCAAGATGAAGGCGCAAGGGGAAGACCTGCATTTAAATGTTTAAGTATTGCCTTTTTATTATGTAGCTTTTGATTATGTACCGGATATAATGTATAATGTATATTGTGTATATCCTTTTAAAATCTAACAGTATCCTTAAATGAATATTTACAATACATTTTATTATACACTTGTGTTTATGTCTTATTTGTCACACATTCCCTAAAAGAATATCCTTGTAAGAGGGTCATAATTTCTTACAAGAGCACTCTGATTGGATGGCTTAAACCCACCAATCAGAGTGCTCTGAACCTAACTGCAGGGCGGGGCAAGGCTTTATAAGCCTTCCCCCGCCCTGCAGAGCTCAGTCTTCGCGGAGCCCTCCATGAGTGAAAATTGATTTATTTATTTTTGCGCTCTTTTTTTTGTTTTGTTTTTTTAAAGTGCGTCGGTTATTATGGATTTTTATTTGGCCGTTTTTGGGGCTGAAAAAAGAAGAGTTTAGAAGAAAGAAGACATCAAATAGTAAGTCTATTTTTTTTTTTTACAGGCATTTAGATAATGGTCCCTCCTCATTATTTTTAGGATGAGGAGGTAGGTAGGGGTTATTTTGGGGGGAGAGGGGGGTGACTAGGGGTTTGGGGACCCCTAGTCACCTGGGGGGATACATTTTTATTTAGGGCCCCCACCCGCCGATCAGGGGTGGGGGCTGGGGGGAGGACAGTAGGTCCCCTCTTATTGTTATTTAGGGCTCCAGCCTGCCGCACAGGGGAGGACAGTAGGTCCCCCCCTCAATTTTTATTTATGGCCCCCACCCACCACTCAGGGTGGGGGCCGGGAGAAGCACATTAGGTCCCCCCCCCCAATTTTTATTTATGGCCCCCACCTACCGCTCAGGGGTGGTTGCCGCGGGGAGTACAGTAGGTCCCCCCCTCATTGTTATTTAGGGCCCCCACCCGCCGCTCAGGAGTGGGGGCCAGGGGGGAGGACAGTAGGTCCCCCCCTCCACATTATTATTTAGGGCCCCCACCTCTTGCACAGGGGTGGGGGCAATAGGTTTTTATACAGTGAGCATGCTGGAGGGGATCCGGTCGGCGGCGCGAGGTCACGGAGCGGATTGGTTGCGGGCCCAACTGGACCGGCCCTGGCGGGAATGGCGGCCCAGGAGGGCGAACAGGACCGTCCGGAGTGGGCCAGGTGGCCGCCGCGGAGGCTGAGCCCGGGCGCGGGGCCCGGCGCAGCTGGAGCCAGCGGGCGCATGGCGGCGGGAGGAGGCCGCAGCAGGCCCGGTAGCAGCGCGGTCGAGGCCCCGCCTCCCAGCGCGCTACCGGGGCTTTGGGGACATGCTGAGCGGCGGGCGGCTGCCCGTGACGGCGGCGGTCCGGCTCCCAGGTTGGCACCGGCTGGCCCCCTGGAGTGATGGACCACGCGGGGCTGCGGCCCAGGAGGACACCCAGGAGGTCAGCGGATGCTGCAGACGGGGCCGGAACCGTGAAGCCGTCCGGCGGGCCCCAGGACAGACAGGCAAGTGCAGAGGGCCCTGCCAGGGGCTCTCTTGGCGTGCTGGGAAGGAGTTGCCTGGGGGTAGTGGAGATGGGGGGACGGGGGGTAATAGGCCGGCCACGCTAGGGTTACAAGGGGAAAGGAGGGGGGTCGTTGGGGGTGCCCAGGGTAGTTCAGTGGGGCTGAAGGGGCGGGTAGTGAGGGGGAAGAGGTCAGGGGCGCATGAGGGGTCCCTCAGTGCAGCGAGATTGGACAGGGGGTCCCCCTCTGGGATTAGGGGTGGGCCTGGACCTGTGAGGCAGTCGGGGCCCCTGGGAGCAGGGGGATTAGTTGATCAGGCAGTGTCTAGGATGGACGAGGGGGGTGGGGGGTTGGCCCGGGTAGACAGGCAGGTGCTGGGGCGCAGTGGCAGGAGGGGGGGTCTAGCTCGGGGTCTAGCAGCATCAGCCCATCCCCAGTTAGGGTCAGGGGGCTGGGGGAGCTAGGCGTAGGTCAAAGCAGGACAGTTCCACCTCTGAGGGGTCGGACAGGAGCAGGGTCAGGGCTGGGGGGAAGGAGTCGTAGCCCACGGGGCGGGGCCGTCCAGGCCTCTGGAGCACGGACTGCGGGCACCACGCGGCGGGAGGCTTTGGTGAAGAGCAGGCGCTCCCCGGGTCATCTTCTCCTTGTTACAGGTCTCGGAGCGGGTCATCCTCTGTGTTAGCTGGGCACCGGGTTGGCTCCCCGGTCGGCGGGGCGTTAACGGAGGTCGCTCCTCCCGGACGGATTACAGTGGACAATGCAGCCCCCAGCGCTCGGAGACCGGGGGGTTTGGCCGGTGAGTCCTGTGCATCATTGCAATCCAGTACACTGGTTCACACACTACAAACACTTCTCCACTCGCTGGGAGCGGGGGTGACACGGGGGCGGTGTAGGTCAGGTATGGGCACAGGGGACAGGGGCCACGGGTGTTATCTCCGCGGAACCTAGTTCGTGCGTTGATTCGGGAGCGGTTGGCAGCAGGGCGGACGCAGCGAGTGGGCGGGCGGAGTTGGCTGGTGGGGGGGGGTCCCTGATGCGGCCAGACAGCACGCATACGTGTCGTTTGCAGGTCCGCTCGGGGTGCACCTCAAACAGGAGGTAAAAGACAAGATCTGGAAGGGCGAATTCTGTGAAATCTTTTCCCTTCTCCCCTTAGAGGAGTTTATAGACCTCAAGGAGGACGATAAGAAAGACGAGAAAAAAGAGGAGGAGGAGAAAAAGAAGCGGTATCGTAAGATACCGAAATCTTTCGGCAACTGGCTGAGGGCGTTCTGCGTCCTGGCCAGTGTCCTAGGTGAGAAATCGCTGGGCTTGTGCTCCTCCCTGTTTTGCTATTTAGACGGAATTTGGGAGGCATACCGCACCTACGGCGGGCTGGCGTGGTGGCGGTATGATGAGCAGTTTCGGCAGCGCTTGGCGGCCAATCCGGGTATGAGATGGGACCAAATGGACCTGCCACTCTGGATGAAATTGATGATGGCGCAGAAGGCGCAGCCCTTTCAGCACACGGCCGGCACAAAGGGGCAGTCCGCCTCGTCGGCCGCCTTGCAAAAGGGCTTATGCTGGCTCTTCAACGAAGGCCAGTGCAAATGGGGGAACACCTGTCGTTTTAAGCACGAGTGCTCAGGCTGCGGGGGCACACACGGGCTTAACCGATGCTTCAAAAAAGGGAAGTCAGGAAATGCCGGAGTCGCTGCTACAGTTGGGGGGGAAGGAGGGGTCTCCTCTGCCCCGGAGCTTAACCCCGGTGAGGCTAGACACGATGGAGCCATGGCTAAGCCGCTACGGTAACAGGGCGGATGCAGGGCAGGCTTTGGGCAAGGGTTTTTTATCCCATTCCGGGACAGGGGGGGTCTGGGGTACGGCGCAACCTTGAGTCGGTGGCGGAGTTCCCGGGGGTGGTGTGGGAGAAATTAGAAAAGGAAGTCTTATTGGGTAGGATGGCGGGCCCGTTCTCGGCACCGCCGTTGGCAGGCCTTCGGATTTCCCCGCTCGGGGTGGTACCCAAGAAAGAGCCGGGGAAGTTCAGGCTCATTCACCACCTCTCCTACCCCAAGGGAGCGTCGGTGAATGATGATATCGACAAGAAGTTGTGCTCAGTCTCATATGCATCATTCGACCGGGCGGTCGAGCTGGTTAAGAAGGCCGGGCGCGGGGCGCTGATGGCAAAGGTGGACATTGAGGCAGCATTTCGGCTGCTTCCGGGCCACCCGGCATGTCACCACCTGCTGGGGTGTTTCTTTGAAGGGGCATACTTTGTGGACTTGTGCCTCCCCATGGGCTGTTCCATCTCGTGCTCATACTTTGAGAAGTTCAGCACTTTTCTCGAATGGGTAGTTCGGGTGGAGGCAGGGAATGGATCGGTGGTGCACTATTTGGACGATTTCTTCTGCATGGGGCCGGCGAGCACTCCTGCTTGCCAGCGTTTGCTTCAGACTATCGAGTGGGTCGCGGGGTGCTTCGGGGTCCCGCTGGCAGCGGATAAAACGGAAGGCCCGGCAGTGTGCCTTAGTTTCCTGGGGCTGGAGATTGACTCGGTACGGGGCGAATGTCGGCTGCCAAAGCTGCAAGGGCTAAAAGGGGCGGTGGCAGCAGTAGCGCAGGCGAGGAAAGTCACCCTGCGGCAGCTGCAGTCATTGATCAGGATGCTGAATTTCGCTTGCCGGGTAATCCCGATGGGTAGGGTTTTTAGCGGCAGCCTGTCGGCAGCTACGGCGGGGGTGCGATCCCCACGCCATTTCATCCGGGTATCGTCCGCCATGAGGGCCGACCTTGCCGTGTGGGATACCTTCTTGCGGGACTTTAATGGGACAGTGTTTTTTCGGCAGGAAGGGGTGTCAGTGACAGAGCTGGAGCTGTTCACTGACTCGTCAGGTACTGTGGGCTTCGGGGCATACTTTGGTGGGAAATGGTGCGCGGAGAGGTGGCCGCTGGCGTGGGGGCCGAGCGCCCTTATGGGGAACCTGGCCTTCCTGGAATTGTTCCCACTGGTGGTCGCGATGGCTCTATGGGGGGGAAGGGCTGCGGGACAAGAAGGTGGTCTTTTTCTCTGACAATATGGCGGTGGTGCATGCAGTGAATAATCAGTCGGCGGCGTCAAAACCGGTGGTCCGGTTGCTGCGGCACTTCGTCCTAATGTGCATGTCCCGCAATGTTGTCTTTCGCGTGCGCCATGTGCCCGGGTACTTGAACGAAGTGGCTGACGCTCTCTCTCATTTTCAGTGGTCCCGATTCCGGACGGTGGCACCGGAGGCGCAGGAAATGGGCCAGGCGTGTCCGGACGAAATTTGGCGGCTGGGAGCGTCCTGCTTGGGGGACTTGTGAAGGCTTCTCTGGCACCGGCCACATGGGCCGCTTACATTAAGGTGTGGGGTTCATGGGAACGATCTTGGGCTGGGCCGGATTGCGTGCCGGGAGGGGAATCGCTTGGGTTTGTTAGAATGATATGTCGGGCCTTTTTTTGGGGGTTACCGAAGGGCAATAGGGGGGTGTTGTTACAATCTGTGTTTTCTCTCTTCCCCAGGCTATGTTGCATGGATCGTGGGCCATTCCTTTGTTTTCTGGGCCGAAAGGAGAGCCGCAGCTCGAGCTAAGAGCCAGCAGCTGGGCTTTTCAAGGGACCAGTTGGTGGTACGATGGTTTGGGTATAGGGGTTTTTGCTGGGGGGAAGTTTGCCGGGAAGTGTTCCGGATGGTGGCAGGCGGGCGGAGGCCGGACCTGCTGGTGCTACATGCGGGGGGGCAATGACTTGGGCCTAACACCGCAGCGGAGGTTGGTGAAGTGGATGAAGCAGGATCTCAACAAATTGAGGGACCTGCTTCCGGGAGTAATGTTAGTATGGTCAGAGATTATCCCGAGGAGGCGGTGGCGGCACGCAAGGGACCCGGTGGCCATTGACAAGTGTAGAAAGAAAGTGAATAGCTTGATGGCAAGCTTCGTGAGGAAGTTGGGGGGGGTGGTAGTGCGGCATAGCGAGTTGGAAGGCGGGTTGCCGGGGTACTACCGCTCAGATGGCGTTCATCTTTCGGCAGTGGGATGGGACCTGCTGAACCTGGGTTGGCAAGACGGAATAACCTTCGGGGTGGCGGAGCTCTGACGGCTTAAGGGGTCAAGGTCTGAGCTTGTGGCGGGATAGGGAGCTGAAGGAGAAGGAATAGGCTTCCTAGGATGAACGTGACAGATATGGAAAACTGTGGTCATTGGTGGTTGGTAGGTTTCGAGTCCTGTCGTGGCTCAGAACCTGGTGGGGTAGGGGTATCAGGGTATACCCCTGCCATGGTTAAATTTATGTTGGCACTTTAAGTTGGTATGTTGGAATAATGTTGGTATATGTTATATATATATATATATATATGTGTTATTTATATGGAGGTCATTGCCTTTTATATTAACAGAAGGAATCGGATGCGAGGGTGGAGTATGAGGGGCAATGACCCATGTTTATTTGTTAAATTATTACTATTATTATGTTATATTGAATATATGGTTATTATTATTCAGATTGTTTAATAAAGCTGTGGACAAATTTTCCCATATACCCGAGTGTCATTGCATTATTGGGTTAGGTATGTGGGAGGGTTGTCCTGGAGTCCGACTGCCCACATGGCGACTATACACCGGTCAAGACCAATTTAGGTCTTACAGCCTTTTGGTAGACAGCTCCCTAATACCGTGTGAATTAGGGAGTTATCTACTAAGCGGCTGCTTATTTTATGTATTTTATGTTATTTTAAGTCATTTCCCTATCCACATTTGTTTGCAGGCACTTTTCCTACTCTTACCCCCATTTTACTTCCTTTTGCAGCCCTCTAGCCCAGGACTTTTTTAGAACCATTTTTGTGCCCAAAAGTTCGGGTCCCCATTGACTTCAATGGTGTTCGGGTTAAGGGTCAAGTTCGATCCCGAACCCGGATTTTTTTTTTTTAGATGTTCGGCTGAACCCGAACAGCCAGGTGTCCGCTCAACTCTAATGATGTCGAAGACCTTGCACCAAAAAGGCTGGATCCACATACACTGCCACCAGTTGTAGAAATATGTACCTATTTTATAACATCCCCAAAAGCACAAGAAGGTTATCCCAGGATAATTGAGACTGTGTCTAGGACTGTGACTGTGTCTAGGATCCAGGTACTAACGGATGTTTGAATTAAAACAATTTTCTTTGATAAGAGAGCACTTTGTCATATGGTGTTTTGTGTTGAATTATAAATAGATTATATTTCATAAGCTTTTTTTTTTTTTTTTTTTTTAAGTCCTCTAATTGTAATATTTGTATTTACATTACTTATTCTCAAAACATTTTTATTGCTGTATGCTTTATTGTTTTAATTCCCATCTCATATACTTATGTAGGTACAAACTGTGCAATGTGATATATTTTTCTTTGATATGCTCCCCAGATGGAGACAGTCTATGCACATGCAAAGCTCCTAAGGTCTCCTGGTATTTAGATTGAATTTAATTTTTGCTTTACTGGTTTAAACACCTTCAAAGTGATCCATGAATGCATGTACAGACCATAAAATTTTAAAAGCTGTACATCTGCATTCTGGCAGAGCACACTTTAAAATACAGCAGCTGGCAGAAGTCTATCGCTCAATCTGCTTGCCAAAAAGTCCAGTAACTGGCGTATTCAAGGCACTCTATTACTGCTATTATAAGTGAGAATGCATGTTGGTTCTCAACGTCAAGCTGATTGGTTCACTCTTGACTTAAGTTATGCTTTTTTTCACCCATATCTGCTATGTATATTTGACAAGCACTTATGCAGCATCTCCTTTGATGTACAAACTTATTTTTACAGGCTTATTGGGATTCCGCATAGTTGCTGTTATACATTATGTTTGTTAAACAGATTTCATTTCATGGTTTAAAATGTTTGAACTAGAAAAAAATACTAATTAGAATTTGCATTCATGTATCAGGAATTTAAATCTGAAATCTACTGGCAGGTCTTGTAATATCTTTGTAGTTATGTAGCATTTAAAGTTTTTAATAAATTAAGGTTCTTTAACAACCTATGGATCCCCACAATTAAAAGAAAACTATCATATTTTATCATCTCTCAGTGCTTAGATTATTTTATATCTCTCACTTTGCTACAGCATGCTCTTCAATTTATTTTATATTGTTTTATTTTCTTTTTACTTTTCTTTCTCACATGGTTTTGTTTACTAGCCTCCCATTTTTTTTTTTCTAATGAAAATGTAATCTTTAATCAGAAGTACACCATTATTCAATGCTACTTTGATGTTTTATAATGTGTTCTATGTAACCTTTGTTGTTCTTTGTATGCCTATTAATTTACTAATGGTATGCTAATTAATTTACTGTACCTATTAAATACATAATTATGTAACCTCAATGTCCTATAACTAACTGCATTACAACTCAATTATTGCATTACAATGTAATGATCATTTATTGTATGATTTTTAATGATCAATTATTGTATGATTGCTAATCTTTATAATGTCCTCTATATGATGGTACCATATAAGAATTGTTAAATAAAAATAAATACTGCAGCATGAATTCACATTTTTGGATAAACCTTTGGATGCAATCAAATTATTTAATTGAAGCCATTTTTAGTGGTACAATAAACATTTTCTATTGATAGTTGTGCTCTTTTTTCTCTCTCTATGTTTGTTTATTCCATTTTATATAAATGCAAAAAATCGTACAAGATCACCATAAACAACAATTTTGCTCAAGGAGAGAAACGTCTCCTGGCACATACATTTTGATATCAAGTGTTATGCACATTTTAAAGTATTACATAAAGTCTTGGACATTAGTACATCACCTTATGTTGTCCCATGGTTTGGTGATCCAATGCATACTGGAGAAATTCAAAACATAACAGTAGCGCCAACATAAATCACATTAGTAGGGGGGCGGAGCCGACCGAGCTGCTGAATGGCCACGTTTTGAAACAGCTCCGACCACGCCAGACACAATCCGACCTAATCGGGCCACAAAAAATAATGGGTCACCCTTAAAGAGCCACATCTTCCCAACAAGCCCCCAGCAAGACCCCGTCGGGGAAATTGGGCACACTTACTAAATATTTCCGCGACCGGGTGGACAGCAATGCAGGCCTGATAGGCCCCAACATGGCGGCAGACTCCTCACCTCTCTGCATGTCCCCCTCCAGCCCGGCAGACTCAGACAACTTGGGCCCTCCAACGGACGGAGACCTGAAGGATATCCTGTAGAATTTACCCTCCAAGCAGGATATTGCAGGTATGCTGACACAGCTAGAGGCCTCAGTCCAGGCCAAAATGGACTATTTTAGCTCCAAAATTCACCAAGTGTCTGACAGGGTGGTCACTCTGGAAGATGACCGGGCACCATGCACACACAATTGAGCTCCCTGCAAGCAGCTGTGGAGCACCAAAATACCTACCTATCCACGCTCCATAGGTCCATAGACAACCTGGACAATAGGGGACGCCGCAACAATTTGCGGAATCAGGGTCTCCCAGAAAGTAAACAAGAAGATGTCTATTTAACATTAAATGAACTCTTCAACTTAATGTTGGGTAAGCCTAGAGACAACCACATTCTGCTAGATAGAGCACACAGGGCACTGAAACCTAGAGGTGAGGCGACTGACAAACCCAGAGACGTCATCTGCAGGCTCCACTACCATACCAGAGAAGACATACTAAACATGCTAAAACAAACCTGACAACCTTTACTGTTTCATGATGCTCCAATAACCATATACCCAGATCTCTCCTGGCTGACCCTCCAAGCGAGAAGGATCCTACGACTATTACAGATCAATTGAGATCCAGAAATCTAAGATACCGGTGGGGATTCCCGCTTGCGCTTAGTGTCACATACAAAGGCACTCAGCACACAATCCATTCTCACGCAGACATACCACTCTTTACACAAGCTCTCAACTTAACAGACCCACATATCCCGGACTGGTATGGACCGCTGCAAACGCCGCTGCTACCTCAGCTGCCACAGAGATCCTGATGGCAACAAACACACAAGTAAAAGAAAACAGACAACCAGGACCCGATGCAACACTGAACAGATTCCAGCTTTGCGCACAAAGCATGAACTGCTGCCGGCTAGGGCCCTAGTGCCCACCACCTCATCCTTGGCTGAAACTTCAATGATACTTGCTGCTGAACGAAACCTGCTTCAGATGGCTAAGGAGACCTGCTAAATCGGACGCTTCCATTAAGCTGCTAGAGATCTGGTAACACCTCTCAGGGCTACCTTCTCCCTAGACTCTTTTAACACCTCTGAGAACCAGATGACTGTATCAACCACTGCGCATATTCTGCTTTATGGTGACTGTTATGGTACAGAGCAGCGATCTTCTAGCTGCCAACCCCTAATAGATGCACTTTCAGCCAATTGTCCCAATTTGTTAAATTCTTTGAAAATGACACCGACCCAGGTAACCTTTCATAGTCTTTCACAGCATTAGCTATCCCCAATGACTGTGTAGTTTAAGACTGTACAGCCCTGTTGCGCAACACTGGGATCCTACCGATTGGCCCACTAAAAATGGTTTAGAACGACCATCAACTTATTACATGTCACAAAACAACACAAAGAGAAACATAGAATAGCACTGTTTAATATGTTTATATAATCTCATTGCTAGCTATGTCTATCTACTTGCTGTGTTGTGGAATATATATGCGGGTTTGTGCTCTGGCGGCGATTGATTGTTGACCGATACTCCTTCTGCTCTCTCACGGGAGTTGCTAGTTGACGTCAACTGCCCAAGACCACCCCCGCCCCTCCTCTAATATTTACTTTTTAACATATGTCTACTTGAAGACTTTCATTGCACTAGGTCGATACGACCCACACCACGGTGTCACGAACGTACCCAGGTGGCGACATCCCATCCTGGGTCCGACACCAGAGGTTCTCCCCTCAGACTACTGGCTAGCGACTGGTGTCGAGCCTGTTCCTCCTTGTAGTCTCAGGGGACAGTTACAAATTCAATTTACTTATTGAATACTTGTTTGTATATAAGTTACTTACTGTGTTTTTATATTTACTTTTTCTCTTTTGTTACTCCCTCCTCCCTGTAATTGAACCCTCTTGCCCCTCCTCTTTCACTGTGAGAAAAACAGTCCCACTGGCACGTTCACACACACACTCAGACACGATGGCTACCATACAAATAGTCACCCTTAATGTCAAAGTCCTTAACACCCCTGAGAAGCGATCCATAACCCTCACAGAGATGCACAAATTGAGAGCTGATGTGGTCTTTCTACAAGAGACACACTTTAAAAAAGACAAAGCCCCCACTCTCAAAAGCAGGGTATATCCCACAGGATTTTTCAGTAACTACGGTGATGCCAAGGCCAGTGGGGTGGCCATACTTTTTTCAGCACACACCCACTTCATGTACAAAGACCACAAAACTGATGATGGGGGCAGGCTGCTTTTGGTGAAGGGCCAGATAGGCCAGACCACACTCACCTTTGCTAACGTATATTTACCCAACTGACACCAAGGCAAGGCCCTCAAGAAATACCTCCACATAATTGAACCCTTTATGGAAGGCATGCTAATCATGGGTGGTGACCTGAGTATATCCTTAGACTCTGCCCTCGACACGACCTCCCACTCCACACACTATCAGACCTCTGCAAGGAAACGGGTAACGCACCTCCTTGACCAGGCTAGGCTGTTTGGAGACTACTCCTACTCCACGGCCTCGCATTCATACTCCAGGCTAGACATGCTGTTCCTTCCCCATGATCACCTGCATTTGGCCATCTCTTGCACCTATGGCCCGATCACCTAGTCGGATCATGCACCCCTGTCTCTTGCCATACAAATCCCTACACTCCCACTAGCGTCCTTTCATTGGAAGCTTAACGACTTTCTCCTTAATGACTCCACCATTACAGCATGAGTGGAAACCGCACTCACTAATTACCATCCATTTCCCCCATAACCACTTGGGAAGCACACAAATGTGTCATAAGGGGGGAATTTCTAGCAATTGCAGCCACTCTTAAAAAACAGAGAACACAGAGAATAGACACACTCATGCAGGAAATTAGAGCCCTTGAACACACTCACACCAGGGACAGTTCCCTACTGACCTATAGCATCCCCATAGCTAAACACGCAGAACTGATGCAACTACTGCAACACCAGGCCAAGAAAAATATATTAAATATCAAGCACTCCTACTATGCAAAGGGAGGCAAATGTGGCGAACTACTTGCCAATGCCCTACGACAGTCCAGGAAAAAAACACGTACATCTCCAAAATCAGGACACAGAATGGCACCTTATCCCACACTCTTCCTGACATCACAACCCAAAGTTTTTACCAGGCATACTCCCCCAATTCTTCTCTCAATTCCCACCAACCCAAAAGACAAGATACCCGATGGTTGGCACGGCTGTGACACCAGCAAGAATAGCTCCATTATCTATGTTAGCCTCCACAGACCGCCCCTCTACCAAACAACATTTCCAATACGCTCAGTTGGCCCACTTTCTGAAGGGGGACTTACACCTTCTCCGGGGAAAAGAGCACACACCACTTTTGAAACCTATTGCACCACTCATAGCCTCCAGACCAAACACCTATCTATATTTTACAAACTCCTTAGCACCACAAGCCACGCTCTACCACCCACATTCACGGCGGCATGGGAAGCTGAGCTAGGTATCACCATTCCCCAGGAAACATGGCATAGAATATTCACACATGCCCATGCCACGTCTGTCAGCACAGCAGTAAGGGAAAGCACGTACAAAAGCATATCCAGATGGCATTACTCACCCACTAAGATCAATGCACTCTTCCCAACAGTGCCTGATATATGTTGGAGAACCTAAAGGAACCACAGCCCACATTTGGTGGCTATGCCCAACCATCCAAACTTATTGGCAGAGGCTGAGAAGGCTAATAAAATCTATCACGGGTCATCAGTTATCACATTCACCTGAAACTTTCCTATTTCTCATACACACCACCCATATACCAAGTCACCTGCGTAAGCTCGTCAACCATATGTTGACAGCAGCAAACATGTTGATACCATTAAAATGGAAGAGCACTGGGGGGGCATGTCCTGACCGCACATGTGAGCGGACGTGTGAGACCGGAGCTCCTCCGATACCGCGGCTATCACAGCGTGGAATAAGCGACGAACTGCCGGCTAAAGCTAGCAACAACAAGGGGAATTACCCTCCTACTCGATGGCGACGAAACCGCAAAAAAAATGAAGCAAAAAACTATGCATGCCCACCTGGAGAGGCACCAAGTCACAGAGCATGGTGAGCAAGATGGCGCCGATAGGCCCAACTCCCCAACATGTGACCCTGAAGCAGGGGACAGCAGACACAGTCAAGACAGCCCAGCAACAAACTCTTCCATAAGATCAATCATACTAGAACTAAAAACATCATTCAAAGCAGACCTACAGAAAATAGCATCAGACATCAGGTCAGACATCAACAGCATTGGAGAACGCACAGCGCGCCTGGAAGAGCGCACGGAGGAATTGATTGATGCACACAATTCCATGGCAGAGGCACACACATCCCCAATACAAAAGCTCAAAATACTGGAAGGGAAGGTAGCAGACCAAGAGGATAGAAGTAGAAGGAATAATATACGCATAAGAGGTATCCCAGAATCTGTTACACAGACTGGATTAACCCAATATGTGCAAGACCTATTCAAAATGCTTATCCCCTCACTGACTGATGCAGAGTTGATCCTAGACAGGACACACCGACTCCCCAAACCCAAACATCTACCATCTGACACGACAAGGGATACCATTACAAGGGTCCACTACTACCTGGTCAAGGACCGCATCATGCAAGCAGCCAGAACGGCAGGCCGATGGCCGGAACCCTATACTGACATCAAACTTTTCATAGACCTCTCATCAACAACCATGCTTGCACGACGCACGTTCGCGCCCATCACCTCAGCATTAAGAGCGGCAAATGTGCCCTACAAATGGGGCTTCCCCACGAAGCTACTGATCAAACGGAATGGCGTGGACAAACCAATACTCAACCCAGAAGAGGGAAAGAGGATCCTCCAGGACTGGTACATTCCGCTACAAGCCAGCGACCCCAAGGGACCACTTCAGACTACAACACCAAGACCCCTCACCCCTGGAACCGAACAACGAAAACCCCACGCACATCCACCGACCGCAGAACCTCTCCTCCATGAAGGGAGTACCAGATCAGACCTATGACGGTGAAAACCGAATGGACTAGATGTACAGGTTCTATAATTTTTCTTTAACTTGTTTCCCCCTTGTAATCTACTCTGATATTACCGGCTAAACATTCCTAGCCCAAGCCGCGACCGGGTGGAGGAACCCCCGGACCCGCCTTACTTACACCCTAGCACTGCCACAACCACGCGCACTGTGGATAGTGCCAATCGGCTCCACGTGGGCCACCCCCAAGGCTCTTAAGGCTTCTAAGAGCTATACTTGTCCGTTGCTTGATGCAACCTAATGTCCCCATATGGTGACATACGGAACATTGTATATAGTTACTGCCCTGTTGTTTCCCCTCTCCCCCGCGCCAGCATACCCGTAAAGGTGCCGTACCCATCTTGCAAGGAAACTCCAAGTCCTCCATACTTACGTGCGCAGCGACCCAAACATATAGGTCATGGTGATTAAAATTATGTCCCTAAACACAAAAGGGCTCAACTCGCCGCACAAGTGCAGGTTGGCTATACAGGAGGCAAGGAAAAGTGGCGCTCTTTCAGGAGACACACTTCAGGTGGAAAGATAGACCAAAATTTACCTCTAAATGGTTCCCCCATGACTTCCACACTTGTTTTACGGCCAAACAAAGAGGTGTTTCCATCCTAGTTAGTAAGGATGTAGTATTTTCTCTGGTTCACAAAATAACTGATAGAAAAGGGCGCTACCTGATTTTGCAATGCCTTCTTAACAATAACCCATATACGCTAGTCAAAATTTACAGCCCTAATGAAAATCAGCACAAATTCCTGACCTCGACCCTGGCCTTACTTGATATGTATAAATATGGGGAAGTAATCATTGGAGGTGACACAAACTTCTTATTAGATAGTGAGTCTGACTCCTCCACTGCTGCAGGGCTCTCTAGAAACACCCTGCGGCGACGAGCGGCACTAACAGCTAAGGTGTGCGCCACATTAGCCTCTCACCACTTAGTAGACCCATGGCGCATCCTCCACCCCACGGAAGTAGACTACACATGCCATACACTGGCACATAATAGCTACTCCCGCATAGACCGCTTTCTCATCCCCGCAACCTTCATAACTAATATAGAGGAAGCTACTATCGGAACAATGTCATGGTCAGACCATGCACCTGTCACCCTTAGCATCAAGGAAACATTCCCCAATAAAGGGACAGGTACCTGGAGGCTAAATGAGTCTCTTTTGATAGACCCCTCTGTAGTGGCACAGGTTACCACAGACCTACAGCACTACTTTGCCAAAAACACGGCGCAAGACTCATCAATAGAACAAATCTGGCTAGCACACAAGGTGAAACACGCCAGTAGAGCCAAAAAAAATAAGGCTAGCAAACTATAACTAGCTGGTAACAGAAATTGCCACACTAACACACTCCAACAAACGAGACCCAAGCAGGGCCACCTGCAAAAAATTGATAGACCTCCAAAATCAATTGAAAAACATAGAACTAGCTAAAACAACATATATATTACGCAAAGCTAAACATAACTTTTTTGCCAATGGAAATAGAGCGGGCGCCAAACTAGCGTCACAACTGAAGGAGAGATGTGTCACCTCCAGGATTGCCTTCCTTGTAGACAATAGGGGAGTGAAGACTCTGAACCCACAATGTATTGTAGACCAATTTGCGAAATATTACAGTGAATTGTATAACCTTAAAACTGACCCCAACATGTTCCTACCTACACATAACGACATTGACGGTTTCTTGACGGGCCTTGACCTACCGAAACTAACGAACGATGACCTAGACCTGCTACAACAACCATTCTCCCTAGACGAGATCACGGCTGTAATATCTAAACTACCAGCCCACAAATCCCCTGGCCCCGATGGCTTTACTAACGCATACTACCAGAAATTCTCACACATCCTTACGCCACAGCTACTAAACCTCCTCAATAACTGTCCTACTGCAGGCACACTACCAGAGGAGATGCTGCTGGCCCATATATCCACCCTCCCCAAGCCTGGCAAGCCCCCCACCCAATGTAAAAACTTCAGGCCCATTTCCCTACTTAATGGGGATGCCAAAATCTATGCTAAACTCATCAGCAACCGATTAGCTCCTCTCCTTCACAAACTGGTACACAATGACCAGTCGGGGTTTATTAAAGGCCGTCAGGGCTCAGACAACACCAGGAAAATACTGAACATGTTGTCCACGCTGGACACTGGCGGCTCGAAAGGACTCTTCCTCGCGCTTGACGCGGAGAAGGCCTTCGACCGGCTAAACTGGGAGTACATGACTAAAACTCTAACTTAACTTTCCCGTGTCCATGATTAAAAGCATAATGGCACTATATCACAAACCAGCGGCCAAGGTCTCTCATGGAGGCTTCCTGTCCAACCCTTTCTCTATTACTAATGGCACCCGACAGGGATGCCCCCTCTCACCCCTCCTATACATCTAGCCCTGGAACCCCTAGCGTGCAAAATCAGATCACACCCTGACATACAAGGGATCCCTATACGAGACAAGATGTACAGCCTGGCCCTATTTGCCGACGACATCTTCGTGGCATTAACAGACCCTACCCGCTCCTTACCTCATATGCTAGAACTCATACGACAATTTGGAAGAGTCTCCTACTATAAATTGAATCAAGACAAAACCCAAGCCCTACCCATCAACCTGCCGAAAACCCTGATAGACTCTCTTCGCACCACATACAAATTTGATTGGAGAACCGCCTCCATTACATATCTGGGGATAAAAGTGGCACCCTCCACCTCGGCCACGCTAACATTAAACTATACACCACTGCAAATGCTCTGCAACACTGAAATGCACAAATGGAAACACACGATGATTTCATGGCTGGGGAGGATTAATGCCTACAAAATGATGATCCTGCCCCGTATCCTCTATGTCTTTAGGATGCTCCCCCTCAAAATCCCCACCCAATACTGCAAAACATTACAAAAACTATGCAGCACCTTCATCTGGGGGGGTAAGAAACCTAGGGTATCCATGGCACTCCTCCAAACCGCCACCCACTCTGGCGGAGTTGGCCTCCCCAATCTCAGACAGTACTATAGGGCGGCTATTCTATCCTCAGGTGTCCTCCATGCACCACCTAACACGATTCAATGGGTGGACATGGAAAGAGCACAATTCCGTAATCAAGGCCTACTTGAATATCTCTGGACACCCAAACACCTAAGATTGAGACGACAAGATCTCTTCCCAACCACCCAACTCACGCTGGCAGTATGGGATGAATTCATGGGAGCCAATGGATACAACAACTCCTTCCACCCCAAATCGCCCATTTCAATACTTAGAGCAATGGTACCAGACATACCACTCCAAGACTGGCACAAGGCAGGGATCAAACACATATCCCAACTGATGACTGAGGGAAAGTAACACCCTTCCCCACACTACAGACACAGTGGCAACTCCCCAGCCGAGCCATCTTCTCCTAATTACAGATTAAAAGCGTATTACAAGCACACATGACTACCGCACACAACCCAAAAAGCTCGCCACAGGTCACCTCACAGTTGCTCATTGACAGATGCTGGTCCTCACCCAACAAACCTAAAACACTCACACTGTGCTACAAAACGTGGCAAGAACTCACGCAAACCAAACCACATCCGCACAAAGCCCAATGGGAGAAGGACTGTGACATAACCCTATCAAATATGGAGTGGCTACAGGCACTGAACGGGTTGTCCAAACAGACAAAATGCTTCTCACACATAGAGGCCCACAGGAAACTCATGTACCGGTGGTACATGACTCCACAACGACTTCACCAGCTATTTCCCACGACGAGCCCGCTCTGCTGGAGATGCAAATCAGGCCCAGGCACACTAATACACATATGGTGGTCTTGCAAAGGCATCAGACCTCTCTGGACTACTACTAGGTCAATCCTAGACACACTAGACATCCCAAAATTTGAACTGACAGCACCCATTTGCCTACTGTTACTGCTCCCCACAGGCCTAAACCTAGGCCAAAAACAAATTATAACGTTAGTTTTAATGGCATCAAGAAATCTCCTAGCACTCAACTGGAAATCCCAAGACTGCCCTTCCTTGCTACAGCTGACAGATAAAATAGGGCAATTTCATATATATGAGAGAATGGCAACCACGTCTGCAAAAAATATAATACAATTTGAAGCTACTTGGGGTAAATGGGAAAAAGAGTTTGGACGGACAACGGACAGAGCACCAACAATAGCAAACACTGCCAAGAGCACTAGCCAGGACCGTAACCCGGACTAGCCCTCTCCACCACGACAGTTCTAACCCCAGACCAAGACAACAACCAATGAATTACGGGTATCACTCGCGCACCCCTACACCTTCCACCCACCCATAAACCCCTCCCCATTTGACACCCTTGGATCCCCTCCCAGGTTCTAGACCCCCTACCAGACACCTATCACCCAGCACCTAACAAAAAGGAAAGGAGAAACTATACGACAACTAGTGCTCTCTTACGCCACTGACGACTTACAGTGCAGGCGACGACAAACGGAACATCTTGCACATGTAACAGCATTATACTATCCCATGAAGGTTATTACCACAATGTTTAAAATGTACTGATGTTACAATGCTGCATAACTGTTAATGTTATTATCACGATGGAACAAGGTTTCTCGCATACTGGCGACACAGTGTTATGGAATCATTATTGTCATATAGAAAGTGTCACCTATTTAACTAACCCTCCCACCTTCCTTTCTGTACCCCAAACAACCTCGATTAAAATAATAAAATATAAATTTGAAAAAAAAAAAAATGGAAGAGCACTAACGTCCCATCAGTACGGGAGTGGATACAGAAGGTGGAATTCATACGGATCATGGAAGAATTAGACGCATCATACTCAAATAAATATACCGTATACACCCTAACATGGCAACCATGGTTGACCTATCTAGGTAGATAGGGCCATTTGAGTACCATCCATATACGACCTTCTCACTACTTACACCATTTCTACCCCACCCATCCATCCCAATTATGCACTGCCAAATATACAACACTACGAGTTGAATATATGCCTTCTGACCAGATTTGTATTATGCTCACTGACTAGATTCTCTAGAATTACATTCTGTTACATTACTTTATGTTAAAATTGTGAAAAAGAAAAAAAAATGTGCAGATTCTGATGCCTGCATATCCTGGAATATTGATTGTTATACTACTGTGGCATCTGTCATCCATGTCCTGTAATATTTTATGCGCAATAAAATAAAGAATAAAAATAAAAAAAAAAATAAAAAAAAAATCACATTAGTAAACATAGATATTTAAGAAAGCAAAATCAAAATAACACCAAGGATGGCTATATAGACATTCAACTTAAACATAGTGTCTGATGCAATTATCCACTGGGTTTTTGTTATGGCTGCCGGAGCTTTGCCTTGTGGCTCTGCAAAGTAACTAGCTGACCAGAGCACCTGTGACGAGACCAATCTCGCCACATTACATTGGAGAAGCCTGGTTGCTCGCCTGCTGCCTTTGGACTATGGCCCCCTTTTAAAAGACTTTATTTTTGCCTGCAGGAAAGCTGTATTCGTGCTTTTCTGCCTGGGGTTCGGTAGATTTGTTTGAATGTGTTATACCCCAGATAGGAATCCCATGGAGCCCATTAGTATGAAACTGACTGTAAAGACTTTGGCTCCATGGCGATTAAACTGTATTTGTGTGGTCCGAGCACCATTCACTTAATAATGTGCGCTCAGACCTGAGCTATCTGGGGATATGTGAAATGTCTGTGTGTTATGTGTAAAATGTGACTTTATGTATTTTAAAGTGTTTTGTGTCTTTTTGCAACCATGTGCTTAATGGAGTCTTGTGTCTGTCCTGGGAGATAATTCAATTACTTATCTCCAGGATAGAAGACTCTGAAACTGGTTTGGGCCAGAAAGCCATGCTTCATTTAGTCACAAAGGACTTTTTACTAACTGTTGAACCCCTTGTCTGATTTGTGCCATTTTTGAATATGTTGTTCCCTGAATGGATTGATTGAGAATATGTAATTTTATGTGAATGTGATGTATGGTTTTGGAGTTATGAAAGTTGGGTAGAAAGTATGTTTTAACTGTTTGTATAATTGAGTTTCCTCTCAGGATAAGGGGAGGGAATATGTGGGATGTAACTGTGATATGATTGGTTGTTTTATACCTCCCTGTGGGTGGTCCTGTATTTGCAAGACTGTAATAAAAACCAGGCTGGGTGTGCCAGCACCTCAGACCACTGCTTGACCCTCAACACAGAGCCTTGTCTCGTTCTTGGGGGGATTCACTGTATGCTGTTAGAGACTGATTGCCAGGAGTGTAAGCTGCTTTTCCTGTTCGTCTGCTAGCAGCTATTTGGGAGGTTCCAGTTCGGGAGTTGGAGTGCTATTTTGTATCCAGTTCGTGAGTTTTGGTGTTCTGCAGTAGCTGTGCCTGGATCTCTGGAAAGGGGGCCGATCGCCTAAACGGTTTTTACCCCTTGTGTGCAAAACGGTCCGTTACAATTGGTGGCAGCGGTGGGATCGTTCCTACAGCCAGAAGGACAGCTACAGGAGACACCGTTTCTTTGGATTTACAAGTGGGGGCAACGCATGTCCCAGTACAGCGACCCTAAAAGCAACAGAATGGAACCAGCAGTGTTATACAAGGAGGAGGACCTGGATGGCCGGGATGCATTAAGGAAAGGCATCTGGTACCAGGCCCTGGATAATGTACAATACCAGCGGGGTGAGAGTCTCCCCAGTGAAGAGCAGTGGTTGCAGAAGCAAGTGGCCCTGCGGATGCCCTTCCTGGGAGAGCAGCCCCTGGAGGAATGGGTGAGGAAATTGGAACACCTAGTATGGCAGGAGTTGTGGCTAGAAGATGCCTACCAGGCGCTCTGGTGGTATGGGGCACAGTACCTACCCTGGACAGCCGAGCATGACAAGCCAGAGGGAGAGGAGTTTGATGGTCCTGGCTTGTTATGGGAGTCGTTTTCAGAGCTCGAATTTGGGAGCCCTACACAAGCCCGGTTCAGTGATCTCTTGGAGTGGAGGGAGAGCAGGTATGACTGGGACGACACTCACAAAATTGAGCAAGACCTGGTCCACCTGGTGACCCGGGAGATGGAGCTAGAACAGGGCTACCAGCAGCTGTTCCAATACAGTGAGAAGGCTCAGCAGGAGAGCAGCATGACAGAGCCAGACCCATTCAGAGGGGACGAGATGGTACAGTTTTACTGGGAAGAACCCCAGGTGGCCGGTGGAGATGGGACCGAGGTCTCTCCACCGGTCCTGCAGGGAATTGGGAGCCCAGTCTCCATTCCCCAGCGGCAGTGTAAAGTGCAGGGAGAGGAAAGCAGCGTCCTCCCTCCCCAGCGGCAGGCTGAGTTACAGGGGGCAGAGGTAGTTGTTCCTGCCCTCCAGCAGCAGAGTGAGATGCCGGGAAGGCAGTGTAAAGTGCAGGGAGAGGAGAGCAGCATCTTCCCTCCCCAGCGGCAGGCTGAGTTACAGGGGGCAGAGGTAGTTGTTCCTGCCCCCCAGCAGCAGGGTGATATGCCGGGAAGGCAGTGTGAAGTCCAGGGAGAGGAGAGCAGTGTCCTCCCTCCCCAGCGGCAGTATGATGTTTTGGGAATTGGGAGCCCAGTCTCCATTCCCCAGCGGCAGCACAGATTATTGGGAATTGGGAGCCCTGTCTCCATTCCCCAGCGGCAGAGTGTCCTACCGGGAATAGAGAGCCCAGTCTCCTTTCCCCAGCAGCAGAACTCTGTATTGGGAGCAGAGACAGTCGGTCTCCCTCCCCCGCGGCTGGAAGTATATATGGGAGAGGAGCTTGTTACCCCCTCTCCCCAGCGGCAGCTTAATGTACCAGGGGGAGACAGTAAGCCCCACAACCGTGCAGATGGGACCGTAGTCTCTACACTGCCAGCACAGGGGGTAGGGACGGTCGGTTCTGCCCCCCAGCGACAGGGCTGTTTAGCCAAAGGGGAGACAGTCGGTCTCCCCCTCCAGCAGCAGAGATGGGTAACCAAAGGGGAGACGGTCGGTCTCCAGCAGCAGGACTGTGCATCTAAAGGGGAGACAGTCAGTCTCCAGCAGCAGCAGCAGAGCGGTGTATTTAAAGGGGAGACAGTCGGTCTCCCCCTACAACAACCAGGCTTCCACCAGGCTACCCTCCCAGTAGCGCTGGCAACAGGGCAGAGTGCCGCTGGTCTCTGCCCACGCAGCAACCCACTAAGTCAGCGTACCCGTACCCAGCACAGCCGTGGTGAGGCACCTGGACATGGACAAGCTTCTTCTCTACCCAGGTGTAGTAACCATTTATTGTGGGTGGGCTGTGCTGTTGATTATGTTTTGTGGGTGGCTGCTGGACTAACAAGGGCACTGACCGGCAGGAGGTCAGATACCCTGTTAGTCTGTTTGGAAAAGGGGAGAGATGTGACGAGACCAATCTCGCCACATTGCATTGGAGAAGCCTGGTTGCTCGCCTGCTGCCTTTGGACTATGGCCCCCTTTTAAAAGACTTTATTTTTGCCTGCAGGAAAGCTGTATTCGTGCTTTTCTGCCTGGGGTTCGGTAGATTTGTTTGAATGTGTTATACCCCAGATAGGAATCCCATGGAGCCCATTAGTATGAAACTGACTGTAAAGACTTTGGCTCCATGGCGATTAAACTGTATTTGTGTGGTCCGAGCGCCATTCACTTAATAATGTGCGCTCAGACCTGAGCTATCTGGGGATATGTGAAATGTCTGTGTGTTATGTGTAAAATGTGACTTTATGTATTTTAAAGTGTTTTGTGTCTTTTGCAACCATGTGCTTAATGGAGTCTTGTGTCTGTCCTGGGAGATAATTGAATTACTTATCTCCAGGATAGAAGACTCTGAAACTGGTTTGGGCCAGAAAGCCATGCTTCATTTAGTCACAAAGGACTTTTTACTAACTGTTGAACCCCTTGTCTGATTTGTGCCATTTTTGAATATGTTGTTCCCCTGAATGGATTGATTGAGAATATGTAATTTTATGTGAATGTGATGTATGGTTTTGGAGTTATGAAAGTTGGGTAGAAAGTATGTTTTAACTGTTTGTATAATTGAGTTTCCTCTCAGGATAAGGGGAGGGAATATGTGGGATGTAACTGTGATATGATTGGTTGTTTTATCCCTCCCTGTGGGCGGTCCTGTATTTGCAAGACTGTAATAAAAACCAGGCTGGGTGTGCCAGCACCTCAGACCACTGCTTGACCCTCAACACAGAGCCTTGTCTCGTTCTTGGGGGGATTCACTGTATGCTGTTAGAGACTGATTGCCAGGAGTGTAAGCTGCTTTTCCTGTTCGTCTGCTAGCAGCTATTTGGGAGGTTCCAATTCGGGAGTTGGAGTGCTATTTTGTATCCAGTTCGTGAGTTTTGGTGTTCTGCAGTAGCTGTGCCTGGATCTCTGGAAAGGGGGCCGATCGCCTAAACGGTTTTTACCCCTTGTGTGCAAAACGGTCCGTTACAGCACCCGTCTGTGATCTTTCTGCTCTCCTCATAGTGTGCCCTCCATTTATATAGTCTACGAGACAACTATTAAGTTACCCCCAGTAGTTTATTTCCATTGCAGGGAATAGGGAGGGAGGGGGTCTGTGCAGGGTGTAGGGAGGGAGGGGTCTTTGCAGAGTGTAGGGATGAAGGGGGTTCTGTGCAGTGGGGGGGAGAGGGTATGTGAAGGGTGCAGGGAGACTGTGCAGCATGCAAGAAGGGGTTCTGTGCAGGGTGGGTGTGGGTATGTGTGTATATATATATATATATATATATATATATTTTGTGATCCTTGTTTGCAGGTAGCACGGTCCTCTAGGGCAAAAACATGCACAGTCCTTGTAAATGCATATACTCCAAGCACTTTATTTTTAAATCCACACAGGATACAGCAGTAAATGAAAAACATAAATGTAACACAAAACCTTATAAACAAAAACCTAGCTCGTCTGAGCACTAACTCACTTTGAATAACCCTCTCTATCAGGGTTAAACTAACAAAACATACTGCACCAACCTTATTAGTTAGCAACACTCTGCTAGCTAGCCTGTTGCTTTCCTTTCTGCACTCCCAGTGCTCCAAGCCAGCCTTGCCCTGGCTGCTTTCCTTTCTGCACTCCCAGTGCTCCAAACCAGCCTTGCCCTGGCTGCTTTCCTTTCTGCACTCCCAGTGCTCCAAGCCAGCCTTGCCCTGACTGCTTTCCTTTCTGCACTCCCAGTGCTCCAAGCCAGCCTTGCCCTGACTGCTTCCTTTCTGCACTCCAAGTGCCTAGTCTCCTTGACTCTATCTGGAGAGAACAGCTTCTCTCTCCTACCTGCTTCCTGGGAGGAAGCCAGCAATCCCTCTCCTTTACCTGCCTAGCAGGGAGGAGTTTATTCCCACTGCAACAGCTCATTAACTGCAGCTGAGCAGTGGGTTGGAGAAGATCCAAAAAACCCTGGCCTGGATCCATGTCTCCCCAGAAAACCACTAAACTGTGGAGTGGAGTATTGGCCCACCCTTCTCTCCAAATGCTCCACCCCAGGGGCCCATAACTAAACAGTGTTTTGTGTTGCCTACAACACATCCTACACATACTCCCCCTGGGGTTAAATGTTATAGGCCTATCTGCCTTCACTTTATCACAATATATATATATATATATATATATATATATATATATATATATATATATATATATATATATAGTTACATAGCTGAAAAGAGACTTGCGTCCATCAAGTTCAGCCTTCCTCACATTTGTTTTTGCTGTTGATGCAAAGGAAGGCAAAAAAAAAAGAGCTTCCCCTGCTCTTCCTGCAATGTACTCCCTGTATGAGAGATTACTAGTGGGCAGGTAGGAAGTGATCATTTCCTCTTCCTGTCCAGCTTCATGCACAGACACTGGAGAAGCTGAAACAGCACTGTTCAACAATACACATTATTTTGTGCTGTAAACAATTACCCCGTAGTCGACAGGCACCTGTTGACAAGTGCGGTGCCTGCTCTGTCTAATGTGAAATCCAGTCTTGCCTGTTATTGATCTGTATATATATATATATATATATATATATATATATATTACATAGTTACATAGGCTGAAAAGAGACTTGCGTCCATCAAGTTCAGCCTTCCTCACATTTGTTTTTTGCTATTGATCCAAAAGAAGGCAAATAAAAAATCAGTTTCAAGCACTTCCAATTTTGTAACAAACTAGGGAAAAAAATCCTTCTTGACCCCAGAATGGCAGTCAGATTTATCCTTGGATCAAGCAGCTATTACCCTTCATTGAAAAATTATATCCTTGAATATTGTGTTTTTGCAAGTATGCATCTAGTTGCTGTTTGAACATAGAATGTGACGGCAGATAAGAACCATTCGGCCCATCTAGTCTGCCCAATTTTCTAAATACTTTCATTACTCCCTAGTCTTATCTTATAGTTAGGATAGCCTTATGCCTATCCCATGCATGCTTAAACTCCTTTACTGTGTTATACATCTGTATGGACTCTGATAAAACCACTTCTTCAGGCAGAGAATTCCACATCCTTATTGTTTTTACAGTAAAAAAAACAAAAACTTATCTTTGTCTTAGACGAAATCTTATTTCTTCCAGTCTCAACGCATGACCTTGTGTCCTATGTAAAGTCCGTTTTGTGAATAGATTTCCACACACTGGTTTGTATTGGCCCCGAATATATATGTTATCATGTCCCCTATAGGTTACTTTTTTCTAAACTAAAGAGGTTTAAATTGAATGTTCCATTCCTTTTATTAATTTTGTAGCCTGCCTCTGCACTTTTTCTAGTGCCATAATATCATTCTTTAGAACAGGTGCCCAAAATTGCACAGCATATTCAATATCTGGTCTTACCAATGATTTATAAAGAGGCAAAATGATATTCTCATCCCGAGAATGAATGTCCTTTTCCATGCATGACAGTACCTTACTGGCCTTAGCCACTGCTGATTGACTTTACACATTGTTGCATAGTTTGTTGTCTATAACAATTCCCAAGTCCATATATATATATATATATATATATATATATATATACATATACACACACACACACACACAGTGATAAAAGTAATTTTTGTGTATGATTTGTCAGTGATTGTGTGTGTGCGGTGGGGGGTCTGTGTGTATGTGTAAGTCAGTGATTATGTCTGTGGGTCTGTGATTGTGTGTGTATATCTCTGATTATGTGTGTGTCTGATTATGTATTTGTAGGTATGTGATTGTGCGTAGGTATGTGGTCTGTGACTATGTGGGTATGCGTCTGATTGTATGTGTGAATATCTGATTTATGTGTGTGAATGTGTGTGATTATATGTGTGTGTGTGTGTGTGTGTCTGACTGTGTGTGAATGTATGTTATTGTGCGTATAGGTCTGTGATTGTGTATGTGGGTCTGTGATTGTGTGGGGGTATATCTGTAATTGTGTGTATAAGTCTGTGATTGTTTGTGTATGTATGTTATTCTATGTGTGTGGGAGTCTGTGATTGTCTGTATATCTGTGTATGTATGTGACTGTGTGTAAAGGTCCGTGATTGTGTGTATAGGTACGTGATTATATGTTTGTGTGTATAGGTCTGTGATTCTATGTGTATGTCTGTGTGTGTACATCTGTGATTATGTGTGCGTATGTAACTGTGTATAGGTCTGTGAGTGTATGTGTGTGATTATGTGTGCATAGGTTTGTGATTGTGTGTATGTACATCTGTGGTTATGTGTCCATATGCATATACATGTGTATGTATTTAGTAGATAGCTCCCTAATTTGGTATGCTAAAATATGGCAATTTCACATAAGGATAACAAATAAGGGAGTTGTCTACTGAACAAAAATATATATTTTTTAAGTTTTATTATATAAACTAATTATATTATAGGTTTTATGTGTGGCCCAAACAATTCCTCTGCGCTCAATGCGGCGAAGGGAAGCTAAAAGGTTGGAAACCCTTGATGTAAGTGGTTCTGTGCAGGGAGGGGATCTGTGCAGGGAGGGGAACTGTGCAGGGTGCATGGAATGAGGGGATCTGTGCAGGGTACATGGAGCCAGTAAGGGGGGCTGTGCAGGGTACATGGAGAAAGGGAGGGGGGCTGTGCAGGGTACATGGAGAGAGGGAGGGAGTCTGTGCAGGGTACATGGAGAAAGGGAGGGGGCAGTGCAGGGTACATGGAGAAAGGGAGGGGGGCTGTGCAGGATACACAGAGGAAGGTAGGGAGGGGAGCTGTGCAAGGTATACATAAAAAGGTAGAGAGGGGGGCTGGTGCAGTGTACATGGAGAGGGGGAGAGGGTCTGTGCAGGGTATAATGGAGGGAGGTGGCTGTGCAGGGTATAATGGAGGGAGGGGGCAGTGCAGGATACATGGAGGGACAGGGTTGTGCAGGGTATAATGGAGGGAGGGGGCTGTGCAGGGTATAATGGAGGGAGTGGTCTGTGCATGGTTTAATGGAGGGAGGGGGTCTGTGCAAAGTACATGGAGGGAGGGAGTCTCTGCAGGGTATAATGGAGGGAGGGGGTCTGTGCAGGATATAATCAAGGGAGGGGTGCTGTGCAGCGTATAATGCAGGGAGGGGGCTGTGCAGGGTACATGGAGGGAGGGAGCTATGCAAGATGCAGGGAGGGATGTATAAAATATTACTAGAGCCCATACCTGGCCTCTACCAGGCTGCTCCTAATCTTCAGAGAGCAATCCGAAGGACAGAAGAGCGAGCACAGGAAGTGACTTCACTTCCTATCCTCCAGCCCCGCCTCTTCCCTCTTACACAGAGCAAAGCACGGAGGAGACCTGTCAGAGCAGGATGGTTGCCAGGTCTAGCTCAGACGGAATGGGGGGTCACTTCGCTAGAAATATGAGAGGGAGGAATTATTTCTTTCTGGCTGGGAAGATCAAAGATAGATCTCTTCAGCCTTAGCATGGCTGTTCAGCTGGGCCCCTGACAGGCTCGGGCCCTCGATCCATGACCGATCTGCCTGAGTGGTCAGTCTGCCCCGGTCTAATGTATACTACTAAAACTCTTTAAAAAAAGATTTTAGAGAGAAAATAAACATTATTATTGATCCTTAGTTTTTAAGTAAACTGCACACATGTATTTAAAAACATTACAAAAATGTAATAAAATGTAATTTAACTTTAAATTGTTACATAGTATATCAGCTGACTGGAGTCTATGCCAGAGATAACTAGGCTCAGCAATGCAGATTTTATGAAATATATTTTCCAACATGTTTAGTCAATTGTTGTATTTCCCATAATTGTCAGGCAGTTCACACATGCTACAATGCAAAATGAATGCTGGTCATAAAAATTATTTAGCTTTAGAATGACTAGGTCTGTCTTAGGAATAGGACAGGAACAAAAAGATCGAGGGTGTGAAGGATTATAGGGGGTGCTCATACCCTTTGTTTTAACTATGATAGAGAGTGAGAGAATCCATCTTGGATATTAAAGGGACACTCCACTGCCCAAATACAAAATAAATAAAACTGACTGGTTTATAGATATTTGCTAAATGAACACTTGCATGCATTTAATTATGCATTTTTTGTAATTGGGAGTAAATCCAAAAGCAGCTTGTAAAACCTGCAGTTCTCTTGCCTGCTGCCTTTGCAAGCTTGGCCCTTTTAAGTTTGCCCAGACTTTCAGTGGCTGTCCAATCACAGACTTCCCAATGCAGCTCAATGAGAAGTCTTTGCAAGGTAATCAAGGCAATCGCCTCCCCTTGAATTTAGCTCTACTGAACTAACCAAACCAGGAAGTAACATTACCTGTTGTCTGCTTGAAAGCCAAGGGGGTGTGACCAGTATAATTTATAAAAGTGACAATTTCTATTGAAATCTGCACTTTTTGCAAAATGAAAAAAAAAAAGAAGACACACTCTTCACACATAAAGCTTTTCAGCAAGCTAAAGTGCTTTAGGGGTCTGGAGTGTCCCTTTAAACTTTGTTATTGTAGTTTTAAAATCATATTGAAACACATAGTATTACTATTGATATAAGTATTCAGACACATATAATATACAGACACACTCATAGGTTCTTTCTAAAATCTAATTTTTCCCCTTATATTACAAACTTACAAACTCATTTCCAGTTACATATCATCTATAGAAGATTGTCTGCAATTCATTGTAAATTCTGTATGACACACAGGCTTGCTGCTATATTTTTCTTTACTTCTGTAAACTGCTTCATCTAGTTAAGCACACTGAAACAATCAATTTAAACTTGTTATTGTCATCTGGGTTTCAAAATTTAATAAGCAATTACCCAAGTTCCCTTTTTTATGTTTTTTTAATTTCTATTGAGATGTTGTTCAATTTCAGAGCTAAGGCAATCATGCCCTCCAGAATGTTTAATTGAATGAGGCAATAAGTCAGAACTGTTCAACATCCCTGATTGCATTTTTCAGTTATGATTTATAGAATGTAATGATATCCCAAAGATGAATGAAGCAAAAAATACTTGAAAATTAAATTGATCTTTCCTTCATCTATTACCTCCTCCAAAGTTAGGTGGGTAGTTCCTTTGTATGATCCATTTTTCTTTTAATCAGGAGAAAGGATTCTATTGATTAAAAGCAAAACACATTAATAGTTGTGGGTATTTAAATTACATTTACAATACTTTAATTTGAATGAATATTGCATTGCTATATCCATCTGTTTAATAAATACTTCTAAACTGTACTGTCTATGTAGGGTGTTGTCTACCTTTCTACATTTATTGAGCCTAGTCAATCAGCTAGTGTTTAATGTTATATTACCTTTACCCTTCAAACATTTGGAATACTGAAGAAACTACACATTTTGTGTTTTATCATAACAAACTACCTTGTTCAACTGTCCACTCATACCCTCAAGAACAAAGGTTTCTAAAAATTATCCAAAATAAAAACTGCAACTATTCAAAAAGATTTTAAAGGTCAATTAAAAATGATCTTCAGTGATCCAGACTAAGGAGTTTATAACATGTTTTACCATCTGAGTTACACTATGCTATTTTGTTGAGTAATCCGCTGTTCATAGCAGTACATAAGTAGAGTAGTATAGCTATATATATATATATATATAATATAAATGAAATATAAATGAAATCAACGATGGCCATATATATATATATATATATTGAAGTTGCTGTTTAGTGGATAGGTGAGTGCGCTGGATCTTGTGTTTTGTATTATTTGGCCCCCAGCAGCACCCCCATTTATGCATGTTCAGGTGAGTGCAGCCAACCCCCCCTTGTTTCATTTATATATATATTTGGGAATCTAGCCAACTCCTTGGTTTTGCACACCTCCCTGTCACAGGTGCCTCATCCCAGGGCCCTATTTAGCCTTGTACTGCAGAGAGCCCCAGATGGAATTTTTCCCCAAGTAGGTTAATCTCATAAGAGCAGACATTAGGCTGTTAGTGTAGGACCTGCCAAAGATGGGGTACATTGACGTTGTGGCAGGCTTATGCAATGTATGATCATATAATGTAATTAAACCCCCATTATTTTTGCCTAGATTAGGTGTTTTTAAAAAAACTAATAAAATCTTTCAACATTGAAGTTGCTGTTTAGTGGATAGGTGAGTGCGCTGGATCTTGTGATTATAATTATATATATATATATATATATATATATATATATATATATATATATATATAAATGAAATCAACAATGGCCATATATATCAGCCGCAGCATTAATAAATAGCATTAATTATATCTTTACAATGTCATCTGTCAAAGGGTGGGATATATTAGGCAGCACATGAACAGTCAGTTCTTGAATTTAATGTGTTGGAAGCAGGAAAAGTGGGCAAACAATGAGACTAGATGACTGGATGAGAGCATCTCCAAAATGGCAAGTCTTGTGGGATGTTCCCAGTATCCAGTTGTTAGTGTTTAGCAAAAGTGGAGCAAGGGAAAGAACAATTGGTAAACCAGTGTCAGTGCCCAAGGCTCATTGATGAACGTGTGGAGCAAAAGCTAACTCTTCTGGTCCTATCACATGAAAGAGCTACTCTAGCTCAAATTGCTGAATAACTTATTGCTGGCCATTATAGAAAGGTGTCAGAACACACAGTGCATCACAGTTTTCTGCATCTGAGTGCCCATGATGACTCCTATCCACCATTGAAAGTGCCCTTAATGGGAACGTAAGCATCAGAACTGGAGTATAGAGCAATGGAAGATGATTTCCTGGTCTGATGAATCATATTTTCTTTTGGATCAGGTGGATGGCCGGGTGCCTGTACATTATTTACCTAGGGAAGAGATGGCAATAGGATGCACTATTAGAAGGAGGCATGCCAGTGGAAGCAGTATTGTGCTTTGGACAATGTTCTGGTGTGTCCTGGCATTCATTTTGATGTTACTTTGACATGTACCACCTACCTAGAGACTACAGATCATGTACACTTATGGCAATGGTTTTCCCTGATGACAGTGGCCTCTTTCAGTAGGATAATGCACCTGCCACACTGCAAAAATTGTTCAGGAATTTTTTTTTGAGGACCATAACAAAGCGTTCAAGGTGTTGCCTTGGCCTCCAAATTCTCTAGCTCTCAACCCTCAATCTGATGCATGGAGGTCCCACGTCACAACTTGCAGCACTTAAAGCTGCTAATGTATTAATGCCAGATACCACAGGACACATTTAGAGGTCTTGTGCAATCCATGTTTTGAATTATCTGTTTGGCAGCATGAGGGAGACCTACAAGCTATTAGGCATGTGGTTTTAATGTTAAGGCTGATCAATATATTTAGGCAAGTGTTTCTCAAACCAACAAGACCCACCAACAGTCCAGGTGTTGTCAGTATTTCCATTGGGGGGAAAAAAAGGGAAATACATAAATCCTGAATTGTTGGTGGACCATGAAGTACTCTTCAGGCACCCGAACAACTTCATCACCCGGGCGCCATCTTACCTTAAGCAAGCTCTGGAAGATGGCGTCTGACCACTCTGCTACTCTTCTTCCTATGAAGTTTTGACGTTTCACTGGAGCTGAGAGGTTAGCTGATGCTCTAAACCTATCACTAGTTCTCCGTTCAAAAAACGGAATGAAAAAGATATATAGTCTTTTCTTTCCATTTACAGAATGGGAGAGTTAGTGATAGTGTGAGGGTGTTAGCTGACACTCTCAGCCTATCAGCAGTACTAAGCCCCTCAGGCTACCTTATTTATCAGTCATGTGCAATCTTCTAGAGATTGGGGTTAAACCGTTCATCACTGGTTTAACCCCTTTACGTAAGATGGTGCCTTGAAACTCCTTGCATCATAACTACTTAATTGTGATAACCTTGTTATAGTGCCTAGTCAATCAACTAAAAAAAGAAGAGAAAAAGTTGAGTAGAGACTTAATTTGCCTATTCATGATAAAATCAAAATGAGACTAATGGTAGATTAGGCTCTTCTCCAAACTTTTCACATCCTTGACCTTTGTGATAATTATCCCATCTCTCCCTGAATAACATTTGCTCTCTAGTAATAAGTTTGTTTCTGTATCTATCAGATGTAGGATATACCTTTCCTAGAAGTCTTAATTACATCAGCATCTTGAAAGGAAGAAAGTGCATTAGGGGATTGGAGAATCCTGCTGGCCGTGACAGAGCATCTGTGCAGAATAAAATGTAAGCCTGTGTTACAATTTTGTAAGTAGTTTGATTTACAGGTTTTAAACACATTCCTGAACTATCAGCACCATATTGAAAATTAATTTGCATTAGAGCATGTTGCTGAAATGTATTCTTTCCACTAAATGGGAGAACAATTTATTTTTAAAGTTATGACAAATCTTTAAATGTAAAACAGTAGTTCAAACAAATTGATCATTCTAGTTCATTCTAGTTGAAACAAAGAGATAAATAACTATCTAAGACTGCTAGTGAAGGAATCACTTAAAAATCAATAAACATCCTATCCAAAATGTAATTTTATATTTGAAAAAGCTAATCCTAGATAAGCAAATATTAGACATGTGCAATTTGTTTTTTTCCGAATGTACATTTAGATGAATTTCATGCAATTCGGACATTCGGATGCTAACGAATGTCTGAAGTTCGAATTGTCGAATTGCCGAATGGCCGAACTGCTGAAATGCCAAATTTCCAAAGTTCTGAACCGAACCAATTTGCCGAATTTCCGAAGTGCCGAAGTGATTCGGATTTCTGAAAAGTGGCAAAACAAGAGAGGACGGGAAAATAATGTGAATGATGACAGGAATCATGACCAATAAGCTAATTCCAGGCACTGGGAGCCCTATAGATGTGTAAGTGGTTGTGGTGGCAGTCTGGGCACTCGGAGCACTATAGATCCGTTTTCCTGGCACTGTAGGTCCCCTCTCCCTCCCACCCCCCAATCCCCGGTTGCTGAAGGGGTGAAACCCCTTCAGTTACTTGCCAGAAGCAGCAACATGTCCCACGTCGCTACTTCTTCCTCCGCTGCAGCTCCTCCCTGTGATTGCGTCGGGCGAGACTGATCCCGCACACCGTCCGGGGAGACCTAATGCGCATGCGCGGCAATGCCGCGCATGCGCATTAGAGCTCCCCATAAGAAAGCATTGGGGAAATGAGCGATGTTGGAGGTCCTCACACAGTGTGAGGACGTCCAGCGACGCTCTAGCGCAGACAGCCACTAGAGGTGGAGTTAACCCTGCAATGTAATTATTGCAGTTTATAAAAAACTGCAATAATTACAGTTGCAGGGTTAAGAGTAGTGGGAGTTGGCACCCAGACCACTCCAATGGGCAGAAGTGGTCTGGGTGCCTGGAGTGTCCCTTTAAGCATTTAAACACTTGAACACTGTAGCTTTAAATACTTTAAACACTTGAATTAGGGACCTAGGCAGTAGGATTGGGTAGTTAGCCACCTGGTGTCTAAGCCACTTTGGCCAAAATGTGCTTATGCTAGTTTAGACAATCCCAGATGTCACAGTCAATGGATGCAATTATAACTTGTATGACAATTTTAAATGTTGGGATTACAATTTAAACTTGAGGAATGCATTCCATCATTTGCTGTGGATATTAGATTGGAATTTACAGAAATTACTCAAATTATGCATTAACCTTCAACTCTCCATAGCTGAAGGATGACTTTCAGCTTCATAGTGGCAAGACAGGTCTGACAACAATGCACAGCTACTACAGAACTCATGCCATGGTACTACCTTAACAATGTGGTACGCTATCATGATGAAATATCAATTCACAACAACTTCTAGCCCAGTGACCCATAATCCCATGCTGGCTGCTGGTCTACAGAGTGATAAAATACAGGGAATCCATACTAGTGATTGGGTTTATATGCAACAGCCCTGTAATCAGAATACTCTTAAACCTCTCTCTTATCACAGATTACCCTTCAGGCCTAGATAGATTTCATTATTTTCAACTTCAGCAGTACCACCCTTCCCTCCATAGCAAACAAAGCTTACACGGGAAATAGCCAAAATTTGAGGCATTTTGCTCAGCTAGGGAACATATAGAAAAAGGAATTTCCATGCTATATTATATGATTCTGACTGCAGTTTCTCCCTGACATTCTCACGTGGGAGATCGGAGCTTGGGGTTGTTTCTCTGAGATCAATTAGTTTGTAATATCAGGAGCTGAAATATAAATGACAAATTGGTAAACAAAAATCCAAATTTGTTTCATTTTATGCCAGACTGGGTTTCTGATGTAAGCTGGAGATGAGAGACTTGTCCCTCAATTGCCCCATATTCAGGGTGACCAGATTTTGAAAATAAAAAACCGGGACACCCATTAGCGATACAAAAATCGCTAATAAAATAAAAATAAAGAACCCCAGAGAAAAACCTATTCCTGGTCAGATGTGGCTGTAACAGCTCATCCCCTACCTGGTACTCAAATTAGTGTCTTTTCATTTACATTTTATAGGAGCATGTTCAGAGCAAACACATAACCTAGACCAGGGCCATCTTAATAGCATTATAGGCCCCTGGGGAAAGCTTACATTAATTGGTACCTCCAACAAATGCAATACATACACACAGACTGCTGACAACACACAGACTGCTGAATACACAAAGACTGTTACACACAGACTGCTAAAAACATACACACAGACTGCTGAACACTCACACACAGGCTGCTGAATGCACACAGACAAACTGCTAAATACACAGACTGCTGAATACGCACACATACATTTGAATACACACAGACTGCTGAATACACACACATAGACAGCTGAATACACAGAAACTGCTGAACACACAGAGGCTGATGAATACACAGAGACAAACTGCTAAATACACAGACTGCTGAATACGCACACAGACATTTGAATACACACAGACTTCTGAGTATGCAGACAGACTAATGAATACAAACACACAAACTTCTGAATATACAGACTGTTACACACAGACTGCTAAAAATATACACTAAGACTGCTGAATATACACACACAGACTGCTGAATATACACACACAGGGACTGCTGAATACACACACACACACAGCTTATTACATACACACAGGATGTAGTGTGTGTAGGGGTTCAGAGTGTATTTGTTGAGGGGGGTATTGTGTGTAGAGGTTCAGTGTGTGTGGAGCAAATTAATATATCTTGTAATCTTTACTAATATAGCTAATTTATTTTAACCCACCCCCCTCTTCTTACCTTTGGCCAGGGAGGGTGAGAGACTTTTGAATCCCAGTGGTCCAGTGGTGGCACGTGCAGTTCAGCCTACAGATTCTCTGGCTGCAGGCTGACTAGACTACTTTCTCCTCCCATGAGTGCAGTGCAGTGTCAGAGCATTGCCATGGTAACTGTCTGACATGCCTGCTCGTGGTAGGAGCGTGTTGCCTCCCAGCCCCAACTCTCTCGCTCCCTCTCCAGATGAAAACTGCCTTTGGGCCAGTGAGGGAGATCTTTGATTTCCCCACCAGCCTGAGAAGGCAGTTAGCAGAGCCTTCTCTGCATGAAGCCGGCAGGGGAGATGAAAGGATCTCCCCTGTCAGCCTCAATATAGGGAAAGGAGCCGGCTCTACAAAACCTGCATATTCATGCCTCCCGAGAAAGATTCTCAGAAACCCGGTACAAATATACGAAAACTGGGACGACCCAGATAAAACCGGGAAGTCTGGTCACCTTACCCATATTGGAAGTTGATTCACTATTGCAGACTTTTTTAGTCTAACCTTCTCTTTCATCATTTGATGATGCTCTTACGCTATACTACAAAATCCTCAACAAAAATGCTCACTTAGTACCTCTTAAAAGTCCTTTTTTATGGAAGCAGCTGTCCACTCTTTAGCAATGGATGACAAGAGTTGAAGACATTTATGCAATGAAGTCACTGAAAGATAATTCTAAAAAGTATATGCAGGCGTGGATGTATTGGATTGATTTTATTTATCACTCTGTAGACACTTGAATCTATTATTAGTTTTTTTCTCTCCCTCTCTCTTCTGAACCTTGTCTCTCCCTCACGACACAGTTTACTGGTTTTGACCTCTCTTTCCTCTATTTCTATCCTAATCAGACCATACACATATTGATTATTTCTAATGCAGTCCTCATTAGTCTTAATAATGATCTGACTCCTCATGACTACCTAGCTGTTGTTGTGCATATTGTTCTATACTAAAAGAAGAAGCATAGTAGTACTTTAATTGCTCTCTGGATTATGAAAGAAAGGCAGGAAAAATCCAAAGAAGCTACCAGTAGGTATTTATGGTAAATCAACAAGGATTCCTAAAAACCTTGTATAAAAAAGCAATACCAAACAACAATAGATGATAAACCATGCCCAAAAACAAAATTAAACACCGTTTGTAAAGTACCCTTAATAAATATAATATATATGTATACTTACTTTTATGCCTATAACTTGAGTAAGCAGTAGATGTTTAATAAAGTAAATGGCATTAATTATGGTGGACTGTCTTCAGTAAAATGTTCAAAATAGCTGTTACAAACTGTTAGGAAACCTCATTGTGGGCTGTCCATGGTGAAATGTTGAAGCTAGGTGTTGAAAACTGCCAATAATTACTCATTGTCCTTTTTTTTTCTTTTCACTTGAGTATAAAAACAATCAGGAATCCAAAGATTTCCAGCTGCAGATGGACTACTAACAATAGTTAAGACTCACCTGTACAATAGTATGCATTACAGAATACATCTTTTGGACCTGGAAACATTTTTTTCCACTTAGGGTTTTTATCATTACTTGTAACGGACCGTTTTGCACAAGGGGTAAAACCGTTTAGGCGATATTCCCCTTTTCAGATACACAGGCACAGCTACTGCAGAACACCAAACTCCCGAACTGCATACAAGGGAATGCTCCAAACACCCGAACTGCATACAAGGGGATGCTCCAAACACCCGAACTGCATACAAGGGGATGCTCCAAACACCCGAACTGCATACAAGGGAACGCTCCAAACACTCGAACTGCATACAAGGGAATGCTCCAAACACCCGAACTGCAAACAAGGGAATGCTCCAAACACCCAAACTGCATACAAGGGAATGCTCCAAACACCCGAACTGGAACCTCACGAATAGCTGCTAGCAGACGAACAGGAAAAACACCCAAGCGGCTTACACTCCTGGCAATCAGTCTCTATCAGCATACAGTAAATCCCCCCAAAGACGAGACAGAGCTCCATGTTGAGGGTCAAGCAGTGGTCTGTTTAATGAGGGCTACCTGCCCAGTATTTATGCAGGTCTCCTACCTGGTGGACACTCCCCTAGGGGACCAAATGGGAGACTGTAACAAAGGACAGACAAGTAGACAAATAGGACACACAGTCACATTGCATTCCCACAATGCATCCTGGCTTCCTCCCCTCTGCCTTGGAGATAATTGAGAAGTAATTCGATTATCTCCCAAGACAAAGGCAAATCGCCATTAACCCCATGGCTGTAAAAAACAGTAAAAGACATAAAAATGTATAAAGTTACAACTGTTGCACAAAACATATACATTCTACCTATCCCCAGATAGCTTAGATCTGAGCGCACAAAAGTACCGAATAGCGCTCAGATCCTATGCACACAGTCCAATCGCCATGGAGTTAAAGTGTTCACAAAGTCTGTTCTCCATCTGAATAGACTCCATGGGATGGCTATCTGGGTAATGCAGTTCATACGGTTTAAACTGCCGAATGAACAGGCATCCGGTTAAATAAGCCTTTTCTGCAGGGGAAAAGAAGGCTTTTAACATGGGGCCATAGTCCAAAGGCAACAGGCAAGCAACCAGGCTTCTCCAATGCAATGTGGCGAGATTGCTCTCGTCTCATTACTTACGTGAATATTATTTCCAATTCGGATGATTTGGAAAATTAATAATGCTCATTTTTAAACCTTTCACTATTTCTTACTTTTATGCAGTTATAGTAGACATGTTATGAGCCTTGTAGTACTTTGTCATGTTTTATATTATTGTAGCTCACAGTTTAAGACTACCCAGGGTACCTGCATTATACTATACTGTTATATTGCAGCAATCACTTACCTCATATACATACACATACATGTACCATAACTGTTACAGTGTTTCCCATGCATTCTAGGTCAGTTTGAACAATTTTCTAACATTATGAGATATAATCATGATCTGTAAACCTGCATTCTTTAAAAAATACAAAAGAATGTTTCATAGTCATTTACTTTTTATCTGTAAAAAGAAAATTCATTTTCCGTAATAGCGTAAACAATTGAACTATAACATTTATTAAGATCGAGAGGTTTAACAACAGCATTTGCATTTATTAATTTAATGCCTATGTTCTCTCTTTTGAATAATCCTGAAGTTTAAAAATGGCTTTTATTTCAAAACATGCAGCTCTTCAAATGATCTGTTGTTGGGTATCTAGAATGCTACTGTGTGAATGAATGCTATTCTGTAGTGATAGTGTGAAATTAAATGACTTTATGAACTTCTGACTCATGAGAAGCACAACTAGCAGGTTTTCCATTCTGCCAGAATCTATGACAGAAACTGGCTCCTATTGTTAAAACTGTCATTTTGCTATCCTCCAGCAACATACGTATTAGGCAAATAATTCTGGCTTAAGTTTTATCTAAATGAGGCAGGGAAGCTTGACTTTTATTAAGTGTGTCTAAGAATTTAAGCTGTTTGAAATTCTTTTTCACGCTAACGAGTGCCAACATGACAGAGCTATTTTAATTGATACAATGTTTCAAAATAACATTAGGGAAAATTGCTTTCTCTGTTAAATTTTAGTATTCCATTAATACTTTTATAAATTCCATGAATGTATGCACTTGTGTGAGTAAAATAACATATTAAAAGTAACTGATATTTTTACTGCCATGTTGGGGACTTCAGATGTTCCTAAATATATTCTATCAGCATTATCGTGTCTGCTAACAACAGATTTGCAGCATTTAATATTTCATTAGTGCTGGAACTCTAATCACCATAATCCACCTGTGGGCATATTTTCAGGATCTCAGAGGATGAGTTATTCTGCTACAGTTTATTTACCAAAATGTTACTGATTTATTTTATTTTTTTATTATATACTGTACAGTAGTAGGTATAACAAAAATAAATAAAATGGTCATGTACCTACCTGATAGGTATTTGTAAGGACCCTGATGTCATTGCTAGTGCTACAACTTACTAAAAATAACAACAGAATGGAAAAGGGATGTCTCCATTTGAGTATAATGACCATATACAGTAAATACATTTAAATCATATATTTCTAAAATAAAGGTATTTAAAACTGCTAATGCAAGCTTTATCAATCTTTGAAACGCTAATGTAATGCTAACAGTGAAATGGTAGTGTACATTTACTCATCCCCTCCCTGACTGTAGGAATAATATGACCCACTGAAATTTCCAGTACTGTTTCAAAGCAGTTGGTGAATAGACATTCTTAGCAATCTTGCAGGCATTATATCAGTGACCAGTGATATAGTATCAATGGGGATGAGTGAGGCTTTTTGGAATAGATTTCATTATGCAAAATGCATTAAAATAAAAATGTTTATACTTGATTTTGGTAATGAAGTGGTTAAAGGGAAATATAGTCCCAAAAATAACAATTGTTTTTCTCTTCAATCGGTGTGACCACTGTCCCCACCCTTTTGATATAGGAAAGTGAAGCTAAATAAAGATTACTAACCTCGTTTACAGTGCCAAGACACCTCTGCTGCTGTCACCGGCTCCATCGCTATCTCCACCTTCATCAGCATTCTTGCCCAATCCAGTGTTACTCAGAGTATCATTGGATACGAGATATGCATGAGCACCATTTGATTGAAGAACCAATTCTAACTTGGTTATGGAGGTAAATGTGCTTCTTGTGTCTGTCAGGAAACATAGCAATTTCTACAAAATGACAACGTTACATTAAAGGGTTAAAATTATAGGGCCACTGGAGCAAGACCACATCATTGAGATAAAATGATCATGGTGCCTATAGTGATCCTTTAAGTAATATATACTGACTTCCACTTATATCTTGTATTAGTTTGCCTACACACTATTTCCTCTTCCATACCTAGAACGCAGCCACTGAGACATCTTATTTTCTTCATAAAGAGATTCAATATATGTATTCTCTTGTTGAATGCATCATGATGTAAGAGAATGGCATAGCTTAACATTAACTTAGTTATGTACAATCAGATGTTATGTGTGACAAAAGTAACTTCGCCACTGGCTTTTGAAGCGGCCTGTTTGCCAGCCTCCTACCCTGTGACTATGGCCCCTGCAATAAACCTGGCTAAAATACTTTAAACAAGGCTCTGTTCATGCAATTGGGACTATATGGTTCATTTATTTTTATTAGTGAAATTTCAGAAGGTCTTGATGGTAAGGTATGTCTTTTTGCTGATGATACTAAGATATGTAACAGGGTTGATGTTCCAGGAGGGATAAGCCAAGTGGCAAATGATTTAGGTAAACTAGAAAAATGGTCAGAATTGTGGCAACTGACATTTAATGTGGATAAGTGCAAGATAATGCATCTTGGACGTAAAAACCCAAGGGCAGAGTACAGAATATTTGATAGAGTCCTAACCTCAACATCTGAGGAAAGGGATTTAGGGGTGATTATTTCTGATGACTTAAAGGTAGGCAGACAATGTAATAGAGCAGCAGGAAATGCTAGCAGAATGCTTGGTTGTATAGGTAGAGGTATTAGCAGTAGAAAGAGGGAAGTGCTCATGCCATTATACAGAACACTTGTGAGATCACTTGGAGTATTATACGCAGTACTGGAGACCGTATCTCCAGAAGGATATTGATACTCTAGAAAGAGTTCAGAGAAGGGCTACTAAGCTGGTTCATGGATTGCAGAAAAAAAAAAAAAAAAATTACCAGGAAAGGTTAAAGGATCTTAACATATATAGCTTGGAGGAAAGACGAGACAGGGGGGATATGATAGAAACATTTAAATACATAAAGGAGGAGACTATATTTAAAAGAAGAAAAACTACCACAACAAGAGGACATAGTGTTAAATTAGAGGGGCAAAGTTTTAAAAATAATATCGGGAAGTATTACTTTACCGAGAGGGTAGTGGATGCATGGAATAGCCTTCCAGTTGAAGTGGTAGAGATAAACAAGTAAAGGAGTTTAAGCATGCGTGGGATAGGCATAAGGCTATCCTAACTATAAGATAAGGCCAGGGACTAATGAAAGTATTTAGAAAATTGGGCAGACTAGATGGGCCGAATGGTTCTTATCTGCCGTCACATTCTATGTTTCTATGTTTCTATGTTTACCGAACAACCGCACGAACAGAGACCCCAGTGGAACATTTCTCACCCCAGTGTTCTAATTGTTCGTCTGGGTGGCCGCAATTCCTATCAACAACCACGAGGTGGTGACCATCTTGTTCACTTGAATGCAGGCAATGGTGTTTGGGCATGAATCTCCTGGTACTGAAATCTGATACAGAAACTCATGAACACCGCTGGACTTCCATCATTGCCTGCGTTCGGTTCTATTCATCTTAGAAGGGCACTGTTTGGTGGGATCATTCATATGGATGAAGGGAACAAGCTCCAGGGTCAGACTATTGACTCTGTTCGGTAGTTTGTTCATTTTCAAACTACCGAACTAGACCTGACCGCAAGCATTGATTCTCTGGAACTATTTTGTGCTTGGATCCATGCCTGCGGTTGGTCAAATAAATGACTTCCAGGAAATTTCTGAATCCCTGAACTGATCTAGGTGATTTTTTGATGTGTTGGTCACCCAGATCAGGGCTATCAGGGGATGTAACATTCGTGGGGTTTTATGTATTTGTAAGGTACCTTTGGGTTATTTTAAAAAAAGTATGTTTTTTTCTGTGCTTGGAGATAATTGGATTAGAATTAGTATAGTAGTATAGTGTTGGGCATTTAATCTCTGTTCTTATTGGTCTGTATTTGTGTTAGAGTCCACAACAAGGTCCATGTGGGCGTACACCTTGCATGGGGATTGTCATAAAAGGCCAAGTGTGGCTTTCATTAAATTGAGATTTGTTTAGCCCTTCATGAAGATTTGGCTACATCTCCCTTAGTCGGAGGCTAGGATTGGGAATGAGAGGAATTGCAAATGATCACATGGGTATGTGGGTGATATTAAGGATGTGGTAGAATACAAGCAGAGAGGTTGGGTGTGGGTATAACAAGTATAGTATACAGGAGACTGGAGGGGGCAAGGTTGTATAGTAATTTGTATACAAGGGTGAGGTATTTGAAAACAGAGCAATGATGAATAGGATGGCAGTTTTGGAAGGAGAGGCAAGGCATGAGCAGACTGAGGCAAGTTGATAAGGATGTAGGTTGTTTAACTTTGTATTTGCTGGAGAGAAGTAATTGATTTTTGAGGGAGACCAAGCAGGAGAGAGTTGCAGTGATCTAGGTTGGTGAAGACAAGGGAATGGATAAGGAGCTTAGTAGCAGGGAATGTTAGAACAGGACTGTTCTTCTGGATACTGTAGAGTGAAAGCAGCGGAAAATAAACAGGAAATAATATTGGCATGTGTGTGTGTTGACAAAGTTATTTTCTATAGTGATAAATGGAAGTGAATTTTCAAATTTAAGGTCAAAATGGTCAAATTAGCCAGCTACTTTGGCTTTATATTGAACTTTGTGAATTCTCACTTTAGTAAATAACCCTTTTTAATGCATCTGTTTAGCAAAAGCAATACATTTCAACATATATTAAGATTATTGCAAACATATTTACTAAAGTATATTTTAAAACCTTTGTTTATTGTAAAAATACAAAACTGAAATATTTTAGCTCCTTCTTTCTGATATATTTATTTTGGCGGGAGAGAACAAATAAATACATATATAGCTTAAAGAAATGTTTTCCCCATAAAAAATCTACAGGACGTGCAAATGTCCTTAACAATTGTTATGAAAGCTAGTGATCCATTACAAAAAGACAGGAAAACCACTCAAGTGTTTACCAAGTGAGAACTTATGGTGGGGAATAAAGAAATATTGCGCACATAACATTGGCTAAAATCAAGTCATTGTTACACTGTGTTCTGCAAACACAAAATGATAACAATAAAATATGTGCAGCTTCAGATAACAAAACTGACTTGTTCTGAAATTGTGCATTTAAAATATAAAAGTCCTTATTTTCCATTTATAAATTCCATCTGGTCTAGACTAGACTCTATTATTCTTGAATTATAGAAATAGCCACCTGTCTCCCCTCTTTTCACCTACTCTGATCCCTTCCCAATACCCCTATCCCTATCTGAGCATCTTTTATCCTGAACCTTGCCTCCCTTAGCTACAACATCAGTTTTGTTGAGGAAAATATATAACATAGCTCAGTGGAACTTTAATTGTTCTATAATTAGTTCTATGTAACATTGCTGTCCTTGTATGTTCAATAATTGTTCTTATTGTCTATATACCCAATTATATTAAAATGAATGTATTGACTATATTAAAATGTTATTTTCACTGTTTGTATAAATTGTTAATCTATGCAAACCACTCTGGATAAGGGAGCCCTGTAAGATTTAAAAATAAACAAAACAGCCACCTCGAACAAGGCAGTCAAACTCAGTACACAAACACAATCACGCATAGCCACCACATTATTCACATTACCAGCAGTTTATTGCTGAGGAGCTTTGTGACACACTCATGCATACTCTTCATTATTGTGATCTGTATTGCCAAGGAGTTCTGGGTTTTTGTCCCGGAGTCAAATGCTAGAGCTGAAAAGGCTTGCGCTGTGCATCTGCACAGCAACAGCCTTTCAGCCGATCAGATAATCAGGAGAGCCGTTCTAAACGCGGGAATCCTGATTGCCTCAGATTTTTAAAATAGCATTATTGATGGAGGACTCTATTTCTGTGTCTGCCACAGATTTAGTGGATGCCTCTCTTAAAGGCAGCCCCATCAATGTTAGAAAGAGATCTTTCCTTGCCAGGGATCCATCCTCTTCATCTTCTGAGGAGGATTTTGTCCCAGTTTTAAGTAAAAAGAATAAAGGAAGGCGGCTGGTCTCTTCCGCCAGTTCCTCGTCTAAGGAAAACTTCTCTGCTCCTCCTTCCACTCATACTCGTTTGAGTAAGCGTAAATTTAAGGGGACAGGACCCCAAAAAAGGAATAGTGTGTTTACCTCATTTGAGCACCAGAAACACCTTCCAGAGAAAAAGGACAAATCTCGGAGGTTAGATAGTTCCTCTCCTTCCTCTTCTAGAGCGTTCGCTCACTCTTCCTCATAAAGCCATTCCAGATACGGCTCTACAGAAATAGACTGGGAATCCGAGGAAGTGGTACGTACAGCAGCTTCCACTGAGCGAGGGAAGCTAAGCAATGTTCAGATGGCCAGAGTAAGTCTCCTAGGAAAGACTCTCCCATCAAAATTATTTCACTCCAGATGGCCTATGGAGCATGATTCTGAGGTTAGAGATTTCGCTAAACTAGCCTTCTCCTCAGGAACCACATTGGTATCCTGGACATTCAGGCTTTAATGGCTCCAGAGGTAGATCCTGCTCTGTTATCTATCACAGGGAGCAGCATATCCTCTGATCCCACAAACCAGACTTTTTTTCGCAATATACAGTTCAAAATTGCTGATGCTGTGGGCCCACTATTAATGATGCTGGATAAGGCAGAAAAAGAAGGCAATGCTCAGAAACCTTCCGCTTCATCTCTGATGGCATCTAAGATGGCTCTTTTAAAAGCGTCTGGCAGGACAGTACTAATTATTGTCCAATCCTTTAATTACATATCAAACATCCGCAGATCCCGCTGGCTCCATGCAGCAGGTCTGTCCGACCTAGCCCCCAAATCGCATGAGTTCCCAAATTTGGAGGATTCTAACCTATTCGGTCCCTCGTTCATTCAGGAGGTTAAAGGCCGTTACAAGCAAGGAGATCCTTTTCAGAACTCAAGAAGTCCATCCCTGGCTATAAAAAGCCCTTTCAGACAGAGGGTCACCCCTATAGGTCTGCAGGTCCGTCCCGAGAAGCCTTTCACCAGGCCCAGTACCGCCACTACAGTGGAAGACACAAGCTCCTGGGCGGTGGCAGAGGAACGCGTTCCAGAGGCGGTTCAGCTTCCAAAAGAAAACCCATGCATTCAAGTAAGTGTGCCTCCTCATATGCCACTAAATTGGAAGGATATTTCCTCAGACAAATGGGTTCTAAAGATTTTTCAAAGGGGTTTACAACTCCCTCTTTTAAGGTTCCCAGTCCAGAAATTTGCACTCCACAGATAGGTGAACCCAGTACTAGATGCTTCCCTTTCCTTAGCTTTAAGTCAAGGGAAGATAGAGTTGGCAGACATGTCTATTACAGGATGGGTCAGCCCATTGTTCCCAATCCCAAAATCAGACGGTTCCTGTAGACCGGTCCTAAACGTGAGGTCTCTGAACGCTTTCATCAAAACAAAAAATGGTTCAGGATGGAGGGTTTATCAGATCTTCCAGGCTTAGTACAGAAAGCTTTTTTCTGCATGAAGTTAGCCCTAAAAGATGCCTTCCATTCAGTCCCCATAGCCAAGAAACACAGGCGTTTTTTCAGGTTTCAGTGGAAAGGAAAAGTGTGGCAGTGGACCGTTATGGTGTTTGGCCTATCTAACGCACTATACACATTCTCCAGAATTATGAAATCAGTGATAGCACGTCAGACTAAAAGGTTTTGTGTGTCTGTACTATCTAGACGACACCCTGCTCATGCACCCAGATGGGGAAGTCCTTGCTTTTCAAAGGGATTACCTTGCTTCCCTTTTACAAGACCTGGAATTTGTAGTAAATTTACAGAAAATAGTCCTAATTCCCACTCAAAGCATCCTCTTTCTAGGTTTCATACTGAACACCAGGACTATGTCTCTAGGAATCCCTCAAGACAAATGGGACAAATTACTTGTACATCTGAACTCATCTCTCAGGCACCAGAGTTGGTCGTTGAGAGACCTAACAAAGATTAATTGGGAAATTAATAGCTTTAACACCAGCATACATGTCACGACTGCTAGTGTGGTCCAACACGCAAAAACTATGAAAACATATACATAGAAAAAGAAAGGAAAAATAAAAGGACAGACCTTAAACTGGTCCTTAGAATAGCCGGACTAATATGCTAGAGATAGAGAATGTTCAAAGGGAAAGCCGAGGTCAGGGAAGCCAGAAACACTCAAATACCGTTTAAACAAGCCAAAGTCAGGGGAACCAGAAATCAGAATAACCAGGAAAAGCCAAGATCAGAATACCAGGAAATCAGAATCACAAGGATAAACGCACTCTCGGGAACCAGGAACAGGAAACCTCGACAGGGCAAGGAACTGGAGTGAATTAGGGATTTAAATATCCCTCTCTGGGCTCTGATTGATCAGAGGGTGACCTCTGACCCCAGAATGTGCGCGTGTGTTGATGTTGTGACGTCATGCGCACGTCCGAATAATGGAGTTAGAAATTCCAATTCCTCGTCCCCTGTTAGAGCAGCCTGTGTCAGTCATTTTGACGTCAGATGCCTCAAGTCACAGTTGGGGTGCATTTACAGTTCAGAACGCCATAACAGGAATTTGGTCAGATCAAGAAAGTCACCTCCATATAAACATCTTGGAGTTACGAGCTATAAAATTAGCTCTCCAGGGCCTAGTTCCTCTAAACCAGTCACCGACGTCGGTAAAAGTCCAATCGGACAACAGGACAGCAGTGGCTTATATAAACCACAGAGGGGGCACAAGATCAAGGGGTCTTTGCTTAGAGGATCTAGATCTTTGGTCTTGGGCTTTAGCAAGCAATGTTCAGGTTTTCGCAGAATACGTTCCGGGAGAGGCGAACGAGCTTGCAGACTCTCTCTCTCGCCAAAGTTTGTCCCTGGCAACGATTCAATTAAAGATTGCTCTTTTCCAATGGATAGAAAACAATTTTAGAGATAGGTAGATCTGTTTGCATCCCAAACATCTGCACAAACTCCCAGGTTTGTCTCCCGGACCTGGACAAAGGGAGCTTGGAAAATGGATGCAATGTATTTCCAATGGATGGATGTTCCAGACCCTTATGCTTTCCCCCTCCATCTTTACTGATGAAAGTGCTGGAGAAGATACGCAGGGACAGGGTGCAGAGCTTAGTTCTCATTTATCCAGTATGGACTTCCAGACCCTGGTATCCCTTGATCCATTAGTTAGTCAAGGGAACCAAGATCCCATTGGGCATGACAGTGGACTGCTTTCAGGGAACCAGCGATCTTCTGCTCAAGCTCCCGCAGCTGATGTGGATCGCAGCCCTGGTAGGCTGTTAACACATCCCCTTTTATCGGATCAGGTCTTGGATATTATTAACTCATCTTTAAGATGTAGAACTAGGGTAAGATATAGAAAGATTGAGGATTGAGGAATTCAAAGAATGGGAGGTTTATTTTCTGTCTAACACACAGGGATCTGATACCGTTCTATTGGCTTTAGAATTTTTTTACCCTTAAGTTCCATTCTGGTTTATCTGTCAGTTCAATCAAGACCTATGGATCTGCTTTAAACTGCCTGATCCCCAACCTTACTCAGGATGCCCTGTATTTGAGATTACTAAAAGGGTTATCCGTCTGCCACCCATATACCCCACGCTACACATTTACTTGGGATGTAGATGTCTTATTAAATTTCCTAAATTCTTTGGATAATGCTAAAATTGATTTACGGTGGACTGCTATTAAGTTGGCTTCTCTACTGTCCTTGGCCCTGGCAGCTAGAGGAGCCAAGTTAACTCAAATCCATATTTCAGATCCTTGGTTGTCCAGGACCCCGGGAGGTTTCCATATTATACTAAAAGGCAGACAAAAAACATCCCATTTTTCTCCTGGTCCGGTAGAATTGGACTTGGTTCAAGATCCTTCTGAACCAGGCTTATGTTTAGTCAGTTTGCTACAATCGTACCTTCAACTTTCTGCTGTATTTAGAAATGATATCAGTCAATTATTCATTACATCAAGGAATCCCTTTCGTCCAGCCAAGGTTAATACAATTAGAGGCTGGATACTTTCCGCCATGTCTTTGGCTCGTATTGATGATTCCGTGTTCAAAAGCAATTCAATTAGGGGAGCCTCGGCTACTAAAGCAGCAGGAAAGTGCCTTCCTCTCCCTACTATCTTGAAAGCTGCAAGATGGTTGTCCATTAAAACCTTTGTTCGATTTTACTGGAGGCCATCAGAAGTTGAACGCCTTCAGTTTCTTAGGACCACCACCAGGTGTGTGCTATTCTACCCACTAGCTTTGCTAGGTGGTTATGCCTCCCGGAGGACAAATCAGAGTTTGCAGGAATCTATGATCTGCAAACTTTCTTTGTCTTCGGGATGGGCATAACCACCTAGCAATAGCGCCCGTCCCACCATCCTCTAAGTTAAGAGTTTTGCCTGCTGGTGGTAGTTTGTTTTTCTAAAAATTAAGCATACTTGGTGCTTATTCGGCCTTTTGATAACTGTTCTCTGTTTTTGTTTTTGTTTGTTTTTTTACAGACTATAGCCGTACTCCAAGACAAGACCAACAAACCAGGGATCCACCTAAGTAGGAGGATTGGATGCGGTCTCGTCAGTTTGATATTCTCATGGACTCCCTACTTCGTGGGATGTGCTAACCATCCACAGTTTCCCAATTTTAAAAATCTGAGGCAATCAGGATTCCCGTGCTCAGCACGGCTATCCTGATTACCTGATTGGCTAAAAGGCTGTTGCTGTGTAGAGCCTTTTCAGCTCTGGCATATGACTCCGGAAGGCTGCTGCATACCCACTGGCTTTGCTAGGTGGTTATGGTCATCCCTAAGACAAAGAAAGTTTGCAGATCATAGATTCCTGCAAACTCTTATATCTCACACCGCTAGTCCACAGCAAAAACTCTTAGTAGCCTATGTGCATGAGTAAAACACCAAACTCCAAAGCAATAAAACTTTCAGTATTGTGTGGAATATTTAAGCATTCAATGAGCTCCAAAGCACCAATCTTTGTGTTTTCATGTGGTGTGCCTGTGTACATATAATATGTGTGTTCTTCAATATTTAAGAAGGTGTTATTAGTGCCCCCCTGGATATACCACTTTGTCACCCTGTGTGCCCCACTTGTATATGATTTCTAGAAAACTACAAATCTAGAAAACTACTAAAATATGTACTAAATTGCTTTGTTTTATACGTTACAGACTATATTGTTCAGCATACTGTATATGTCTTTTTAATTCAACCAATAAAATATGAATTGCAAACGATGATCTAGAAATTAATTTGCTACGTAAATGAAACAGTTACATGTAATATTTTTGTTTACTGTAATATTATGAAGCACAACAAATTCATCGCTGAAGCATGGTTATTAGCTAGAAATGCTTGAATTGGATCTAGTTAAATAGCATTAAGTGCTTGACTAGTCTGATATTTAGCTGAAATAACAATGTGATAAGAATATAGCATAAAGTACATTAAAGGGATATGCATCACTTAATTTTTTTTTTACGCAGCAAGAAACCACTTTTACACAAATATACAAACTAAAAGAAAGAAAGTTTGAAAAGTATGTAATACATATTTATAAACTTACTCTAAAGTTTGCTTTCTCTTGCATGCCTCTGATTTAGGGCAGTTTCTTCAGCCACTACCCACCGCTTAACTATTTCTCACCCACCCACTAATTAACTCATCTCAGTTTCACGCGAACTATGCGTGAGAAACGATGTGCATGTAATGTAGGCATCAAAAACACAGGGAAGAGGAAGCAGGAAAATAAGAAATAAAATTAAATGTCCCTGCTTTTTCTGCACACAGAATGAGACAACAAAGTAAAACTTCTGAAAACGTTGCATGTCCCTTTAAAGAGGGCATGTCAGTCAGTTGCTAATTGTTTTTTTTTAATTCTCTATTGTTTTGTTTTCTTCACTTGCATGCCTAGTATGCATATAAGTTAATAAGTTCAGTAGAGGTAGGTAAGTTTTTTACTTACCTACGCCAACCTGTTGATTCCAGTAAACAATGAAATACATAGAATTTAATTGGGTGAAGAAACAAGAACAAGTTAATTCCAAAGACGGTTTTTCTCTACTATATAAAATTGCAACAGCTTGGTCAGAGTTGCTTGGGAGCATTTTATATGAAGATTGTCAGTAAATTAAAAAGATAGCTATCTAAAATTACAGATATTGAAAATTGTCAAACTTTGTGCAGATTTGATGGACAGTAGTGCCTCTAAAGATAATGCATTCTGTTGTAATGGAGAACAAATAACTCTCCACTACTTTATATAAGTAAATGGTGTCACTCACTTGAAAGTGACATTTTGACAAATCAGCTCAGGAGGAATAACACATATATATTAACATCTTCAAATGTAACTGTCAGGCAAAAATAGGATAAATGCATTTCTAACACACTTTAATAGATAGAGTGTGATAGACAAATTTGTTGGTGTATTAGTATAAGGCAAATTATTATATTTAGCATTTTAAGCTTGCATTGGCTTTCAGTTAGAATTGTGACGACGGAGCTCCAGTACTCTGTCTGAGTACCTCTGTTAAAGCTTTCTTTCACTGGAAAAGAAAGCACTGAAGTGACTATAGCCCTTTCCACAAACACCAGAAGACACATGGTGAAGAGTAAAATAAACAACATTGGGACAACAGGCACCTATTTATATTGACAATTGCAACAGGGGGGGGGGGGGTCATTAAAGGACCACTATAGTACCAGGAAAACACTAGTTTTCCTGGCATTATAGGGTCTCTAGGTTCTCCCCACCCTCAGGGCCCCCTCCCTCCGGGCTCTAGGGTGTGGGGAACTCTCCTCCTCCTTTTCGCTGTCATCGGCTGAATGCGCATACATGGTAAGAGCCGCGCGCGTGCATCCAGCCAGTCCATAGGAAAGCATTCTCAATGCTTTCCTATGAACGCTGGTGTCTTCTCACTGTGAAAATCACAGTGAGAAGCGCGGAAGCGCCTCTAGCAGCTGTCAATGAGACAGCCACTAGAAGCTGGATTAACCCATTTGTACACATAGCAGTTTCTCTGAAACTGCTATGTTTACAGTAGGCAGGGTTAATCCTAGATGGATCTGGCACCCAGCCCACTTCATTGAGCTGAGGTGGTCTGGGTGCTGTGGCAGGATGGCCAGGCTCTTCACAATAAACTTCAAATGCAACAGTCAGGATAATAGAGTACTGCAGTTTATTGTCACTTTCCACAATATATACAAGGTTGTGCTCTCCCACAAAAATAAAACAAAAAAAATAAATCCTACTCTAACTTGGAGACTTACTAAATAGCAGTATTACTAACTATTCAACTGGCCAGCTAATCTGGTTCCCAGTTTTAACAGCAGGTTTTAAGCAGGTTTCACACAGTACCTTTTTCTCAGAGTCTCAGGCTTAACTGCCTCCTCTCTCCCAGCTGTTAGATTCCCCCATATCTTCAGAGGCTAACCTTTTAAAACCCTAGTGCTGGTTAATAACATTCACCTGGTTGATAACATTCAAGGGGTGACTCCCACCAATTAACCCCATCATGCTGGGAATAGAGAGTGCTCCAATCTATTACTAACATAAAAAGCCTTGTTGACCCTGCCACAGTGCCTATAGCTTAACAGTGACACTAGGCATGTCTGTGTCTGGGTGGATAACTCAATTAAACGGGAATGATTTTATTAGCTTTCAGACAATAGGGCACCAGGGCCGGCGCTACCATTAAGGCGAATAAGGCATTCGCCTAGGGCGCCGGCCTCTAGGGGGCGCCCACCGAGAGGTTTCCCGGTGGGCTGCCCTGCTGTAGCTGTCCGGGGATGCTGTGCTGGACGAGCGTCTCTTTAGCCACCCCCCAGCGCAGCCACTCACCTGCTGGGCTCCCTCTGCAGCAGATTACCTGCTTGGGCAGTGGGGTTTGCTGTAACCCGAGCAGAGCACTGTGCTTCCTGCAGGCAGGGGGAGCCTGTGAACACCGGAAGCACTGTGAAGGGAGCAGGAAGCAGGCTGTGCTCAAAGTGCATGGCTCTCCTGCTCCCCCAGGAGAAAGAGCAACATCCTGGATCCTACAGCCTGGACCTCTGCTCAGCATAGCACCCAGGTATGGCATGGTTAAGGGGGATTGCTTATTGTGTGCATGTTTGTAAATGGGGGAGTGTGTTAAATTGGTGTGTTTGTGTGTGTAAATAAAGTGTGACCTTATGTAAAGTTTGTGTTTGAGTGACAGTGTGTGTGTTAGGGAGAGTGTGCAAGTGACTCTCTGTGTGTGTGTGTGTGTGTGTGTGTGTTAGTGAGAATGTGCAAGTGACTCTGGGTGTGTGTGTTAGGGAGAGTGTGCAAGTGACACTGTTAGTGAGTATGTGTTAGGAAAGTGTACAAGTGACACTGTTAGTGAGTATGTGTTAGGGAGAGAGTGCAAGTGACAGTTACTGAGAGTGTGCAAGTGACACTGTTAGTGAGCATGTGTGACACTGTGTGGTGTTAGAGTGTGTAACTGACAATGTCTATGCCAGTGAGAGTGTGTAAGTTAGAGTGTGTGTGTGTATAAGTGAGAGTATGTAGGTGACACTGTGTGTGTTAGTGAGAGTGTGTAAGTGACACTGTGTATGTTAGTGAGAGTGTGCAAGTGACAATGTGTAGGTCAGTGAGAATGTGTATGTGTTAGTGTGTAAGTTAGAGTTAGAATGTGTAAGTGTGTATGCCAGTGAGAGAGTGTGTGTATTAGTGAGATTGTGTAAGTGACACTGCAAAAGTAATTATTGCAATTTTTAAGAAACTTCAATAATTACCATTCAGGGTTAACTCCTCATGGGGACGTCCAGTCACGGAAATACCACTGTGAGCGCGGCCATTGAGGAGCTAAGACGGATCCAAGCCAGCACAAAAGACATTGGTGCTGGACCCAGGTAAGTGACAGAAGGTGTTTTAACCCCTGCTGCACCACGAGGGGGGATGCGCTTGACGGAGGGGGAAGCTATAGTGCCAGGATAACAAGTTTGTTTTCCTGGCACTATAGTTTCCCTTTAATATCTACTCAGTGCGCATCTTTCCCTAAATTTCTCTTTAGTGTAATTCAGAGTTTAGTGAATAAACTTCTGAGGGAATGTAGTTGCATTCATAAGGGGGCGTCAAAATGTATTCTTGCCTAGGGCAGCAAGAATCCTTGCACCGGCCCTGTAGGGCACCATACAACATTATTCCCAAAACATGACTTTCTCCAACAGTATTTAGACAGCATTCCAAGACAGGGCTAAATCCCCCAAACAACATGTCCAAAAAGCACCTGTATCGGATGTACCTAGAGTAATCATAGAGTGAAGCTTAGCTGGGTCATGGCCATTTACCGATGAGGTGTTGAGTTGAAGGCTGCCGTTAGCTAAGGACTGGTCATCCCTCATCAAGTATACTAATATAACAAACAAAAAAATCTACCTCCAAAAATATATAAATAATGAGAAAAGCTTTATAAATCTATATCAATAAAGAAAATATTACTATTAAATCCTACTTGATCTTACTTTCAGGATATAAATGGCAGATACAGACTTACAGAACAACAAAACCATAATTCAAATACCACTTAACTATACACAATCATTACTTGTTAAAAAATCTATTTTATAATGTGTTCAACATTTCATTGCCTAATAAATATAATTTAGTGTATGCATTTTTTTTTTTTTATGTAAGAATCATTATACTACTATTCAAATATGAATATAAGTTGTGGCTGTGATTCAGTGACTTATAAATTCACTTTCAAAATGTTCAATTTTAAACTCACTTTCAGAATGTTCAATATTTTTTCCTTATGTGTTGCGTTTTCATATTCTCATGAGGTGTCTGGTCAAACAAAACCTTCCACACTTAGGAAGTGCAGATTGAACTATCTGTTCTATTTTTCATTTCTTTAAAAAATAAAAAAAATAAAATGGTTTTGATCTCTACAAAATTTTTTTACAAATGACAAAAAATCTAGTGATCCTCTGGGATATTCCTTATCTGTATATCTAGTGGAGCACAGCTCAGATTTTTAGAGAAAAAGGGTTTCCTTCTACCATAGGGAAACACTCTGGAAAAAAAACAACAATTTAGTGGATATACCTCCCCTTCTTCCTCAGCATAGGTGTTTTTTGGCTGTACAATTATAGATCATTGAGAAGTATTTGTAAGGAAGGTTGTCTGAGAAATTACATGGAACTTTACTACCAGGAAGTAACTTGACCAGTTGTCTGACTGGACAGCCAGGGGGTGTAACAAGGTTAATTTGTAGCACTGTCAATTTCTATTGAAATCAGCACTTTTCTAAAATGGAAAAAGAAGACATGCTAACGTGTTTCATAATTTGTATTTGAAGTGTTTCTTTGAACCAGCTATGGGAAATTAATAATCATTGAAGCAAACAATGTTGGAGATGCAATAGGAGGGTATTACTATGCTCTACCATACTCTTGCTGCTCTAATTCAGTAGGTAAGTAAGTATATAAGAAAACATGTTTAATTTAATTTAATTTTTTTTTGTCATATTCAATTATGATTATTCTATTAGAGATGAACTTAGGGGCATCATCAAATGCAATAGGTATAGCTAGCAAATAATTAATATAACCAAGAAGGAAATTAATGTGTTCTTATTCGAAAAAAACTCAAAAAACTGTAGTACTGTTTTGGAGTAGCACCCTTAACTATAGTTGTGGTTACATTAAGTGTCTCTCGACACGGTATATTTTGAATGCTTATTCGAAAAAAAACATAAAATCCACAGGTTGAGGCTCTTTTATGAGACTATTAGTTAGGACAGGAAATACTCAGCCTGGTCTTTATTATTTCCATTACAAACCATCACATTAAAAATAATTTGTTTTAAATTAATACAGTATAATGGAAATGGGTTGCCATAGCAAACATCATTGGCTAAATGCAATAAAATGTACCAGTGGATTTAATATAATTCTATTTCTGAGTAATTCTAAGTAATTGGCAATCAGATAAATTCTTCTCAAACCCCTACTGTTTATGAGCAATTATACTTGTTATGTAGGGAAATGCATCCTGTTTGTGGTTAAAAGATCAACATATGAATGAGAAGTTTTGAATGAATTTTGGAAACAATATGAAGGAAAATAGTCTAATATTACATATAATATTTGTCCATTTCTATTTTTGGGGATGTCCCTACCTGTGGTAGGTTGCCTAATTTGAATAGGGGAAAAAGCAATATACAATGTAAACTAAGGGACCCTTCACTCGACAATTAAAATATGATAATGGGGGTGTAAGACTCCAAGCCAATAACATGTATTCCAACGAATAACCACACTCAGATGGATTTCAGTGAAGGTATGATGGAAAAAAGACTTGGGTGACATGATAGTAGCCCCAGGCATCATGCGTTAGGAGGAGTGTCATAAATTTGTGATGTTAATTTGAAGGTCTTATTAATTTCTTAGCATCGATTGCCAACTCTGTCAACACATGTATGAACTTCTAAAATGCAGAGGATGACACAGTGTAGTCTGCTGCATTTCTGTGTCAGTATGGTATAATGTTTCACCTTGAACAACTTTTTTAAACCATTGTAGGTCCTTTATAGGTGAGACAGGAGCTTTGTCTCTTCTCTTGACTTGTTTCTCTATTCTGTTAAAACCTGAATTATTAGTCTTCAAATTGGCTCAAGGTGTCTAATTTCCAAACCCAATAATTGCTAGAGCAGGATGGTGTCCTGCAGGCTGGCATTAGAAGACTATGTTTACTCTTAAGGTCAGTTTCCACTCTCGACCCATAATATGGAGCAACTACTATCTTGGATATGTCCTGGCTTTTGCTATTTGGGACAAATTTTGAAACCTCACTTTATTATGGTGAAAATAACAATGCTTGCCGTTTACAGCAAAATATTGTTTTTTCAGAATAGTCTCTTTGAGTGCATGGATACAGAAGATATTTGAAGGTAAATGTTATAAAGGGTTTTACATTTTTCCACAATGGCTTCTTTTCATGTAAATAAAGAATTCTGAAAGAGGACACAATCTCATAGAAGAAGCTTTCCTGTCAAGTAAATCCAAGTGCATTATTTGTAACATAAATCATACTTTTTCCTGCATTGTAATTTACTTTTTTATTTGCAATTATCTTTTACTATTATTCAGCATAAAATACAAATAGAACAAATAGCATGAGTTAAGTAGAACAAACAGAACAGTGTTTATGAAAATAATTAAAAATGTAATTTAAAGCTTCTTGGCGATTATCAACTAATTGTGTTTTATCTAATACATTTTTTTCCATTACACATTGTACTGAATTAGATCACCTTCTATAATCTGAATAAAAAAAAAAAAGAAAAAGAAAATACTGTTGGCATACTAAATACGTACACAGCATGACTAGGTAAGTATACGTTACTTATGAAGGTTTGACTATGTAGTTTGAAATACTGGATGGGTAAATGTGAAATATTTAAGGCGATTCAGTGCATTTTATACATATCTCCCACTCTGTCAATTGCCTGCTAGAGCATGCAGCCGCCCTTTTGTGTTTTATTAAATCTCAATTAACAAAACAGGAGATACAAACTTCTAATGTAAACACACTATGCTGCAAGTAAAACAGGGTAAAAATTAAACTTTTTTTTCAAGGAGGCTATGTGAGTCACACTTAGGTAAGGTGTGGCTAGGTTGGCGTAAACAAAGTGATTTAACATCTAAACAGCAGAGAATTGATCAAAGACACTGCAGAGCCATCATATGTGCACTAAAATCTGCTTAATTACAGGACATTATAGGCACCCAGACCACTTCATGTCATTGAAGTGATCTGGATGCAGTGTCCCTGTTCCCTTTACCCTGGAATGTAAAACATTAAAGTTTAGGAGAAAATGTAATGTCAGGAAGAACCTGATCCACCCACGAGGGACATAGGTACTGGAATCAGGTAAGTGTTTCACAGATTTTTTTAACCTTTTACATGGGGGAGGAGGGTGGCAAGTCCTTGCATTTCTAACACTAGTGTTCCTTTAAGCTAATGTAGTTTTGATGCTTACCTCTTTAAGTTCTACATAGTTAGCTCCCAATCAGAATATTAAATTAATATATAGGGTTGTTTATAGGGATGCTGTTGTTCATTGCATTCCATTTGGCATACACTGGTCTTGATACTATAATACTACTTTTGCCTTAGCTTTTCCATAACTTATGTTTTATTTTTATTCAACTATCTTTTGTGGCCTTTTGGCTTATAGTTATAGTTTTTTTTTGTTTGTTTTTTTAAGTGGGTGGCAAAAAGTACAGAATTTGCTTATTCATGTGATGAGTGAATTCTGCAACCTTTTCACATCATTATTGTGTATTTGTGCCAATAATAAATATGGATTTGTCTTATTTCCCTTGTACTGTCTTACCCCATTTAGATTCTTGTGTGTTGAAATGTTGCATTGGATGTTACCTGTGTGCCGGATGAACCTTTCTTTATTTTATTTAGAAAAGGGTATATTTTTTTGGTCTTGCCCCAGCCTCCAGGGCAGCACCACTTTTGTGGAACACCCTTCCCTTCCCTTTTCTTCTCCGTAAAACTTTCACCCAGTCTCCACTCCTTCAAAAAATTATTGAAAACTCACTTCTTCAAGAAAGCATATCAATTGAACTGTTAGCAGGTTTTTATCCCCTTCCCCTCATGACCCATCTCCTGCAACTTTCAAAAATTACCTACTAAGCCCTCAGTGAATACTTTTCTAACAACCTACTTTGTACCCCTACTTTTACCCTTTATGTCACTATACCCCACTCCCTCTAGCATGTAAGCTCATTGAGCAGGGCCCTCCACCCCCTCTGTTCCTGTACATCCAGTTGTCTGGTTACAATTACATGTCTGTTAGTCCACCCATTGTACAACGCTACGGAATCTGATGGCGCTATATAAATAATAAAATAATAATAATAATAAAACCTGATATTACCTTTATGCAAAGTTTATTTATTTTCATTATAATGTTTGTTTTCTGTGATTATCACACTGTTGCTTAGCTTAGAGCATGAGAATGTCCAGCGTCAGTTAGACGACCAAAAGTCGCCTAACCACCAGGAAGTGCCTCTAGTGACTCTCTGAGTGACAGTCACTAGAGGCAGTCTTATCCAAGGAACGTAATGATTGAAGTTTCTCAGAAACTGCAATAATTACCTTTGCAGGGTTAAGGGGCACTGCACCCAGACCATTTCAATGAGCTCAAATGGCCTATAGTGTCCCTTTAAGTTGCAAGAATACCTCTAGTGGCTGTCACTCAGCCAGCCACTACATGGGCTTTCTGTTGTTTTGCAATCTTTGCAGGACCAAAGTTCCAATTCTTTATCCTCTAGTCAAAGACCATATGCTCACCATAGTAATCCATGGAGCTACTGTATCTCTGTGAAGGGGTGCTGTTTGGCACAGTGTCAAATTCCCATAAAGTAATAATGGATTAACGGAGATCAACAGTAGTGCTAATTTCAGGCACAGCAAAACAGTGGTCATTGGGAGACTGGCACCCCATGAGATAGAAGTCATGTAAAAAACTCTATATTTAACATTTGTTTTTTTTTTGTGGTTGGGAGGTGGGGGGGGGGGTGAAGAAGGGTGAGGGGAGGTGTTAAATAAAAAATTCTAAATATCGCCAACATCACTCTAGCATTAGAAATACTTGTTTGCATTTGTGACATTAGTGTTCCTTTAATGTAAGCACCCATTATAAACATGGATGCCTATTGCATATAGGCACTGTTCAAGACATGTTTTGAAAGATAATCTGTGTTAGAGATGCTGAATAGAATAGTGTATAAAATTAATGCAAAAGCTAAAGTTAATGATTACAGACTTATCTGCATATTCTTACCCAGGCTATTTAATTGTGTTTAACTGCTCTATAAATCTTGGGATAACAGCTCTACAGACTGCTTAGTTATGCTCATAGACAATTTGATGACTACATATTTAAAAAAGAGATTTAAATTTTTCAAAAAGTTTTGACAGCATCAAATAAAGAAATCTTGTTTTTTTAATTCTTATACTGGATTTATGAAAGAAGAATATTAGAAAAAAACAAAAACTGATTATAAAGGCTTTCATACCAATCATACAACAACAAGCATGAAAATTTCTCCATTTCCTCCAAACACATTTGTTCAGATGGATCAATAAGCTCTAAACTCAGTAGGAAGCAGTTATGCTGGAAGGTCAATCTTACCAGTTTATGGTATGAGGTATGATTGAAAATTTTAAACAGTGTGAAGGATTTTAGCTTTTATAACCTAGAGAGTAAAGGAGGGTTTATGTATGTTATAGTTTGACAGAAATGTATTGGAAACAAACCTCTTAAAAAAAAGATTTGATACATCCAGGACATCCTTGTTCCTGTAAATATAGGAGATATTATTCTCTATTAAAGGAACACTCCAGGCTCCCAGACCACTTCAGCCCATTGAAGTGGTCTGGGTGCCAACTCCCATAACCATTAACCCTGCAAGTGTAATTGTTGCAGTTTTTATAAACTGCAATAATTACCTTCCAAGGTTAAGTCCTCATCTAGTGGCTGTCTATCAGACTATCTATCTATCTATTTATCTATCTGACAGCCACTAGAGGGAATTTCGAGTTCTTAAAACACGACAAGTGTTTTAAACGATGCTGGACATCCTCACGCTATGCATGAGGACCTCCAGCGTCGCTGGAATCACCATAGGAAAGCATTGAATAATGCTTTCCTATGGGTAGGACTAATGCGCGCGCAGTCATTTCTGGCATGCGCATTAGGTCTCCCCCGCCGGTTTTAACCCCTTCAGCAACATGGGATGGAAGGGGGTGCGACCTGCGTGGCGTTGGAAAAAAGGTGAGGGGGCTATGTCACCTGTTTGTGTTCCTGACCCTATAGTGTTCCTTTAACTAAACACTTCTACAGTCATTATCACCAAAACAACTTTAGATGAATGAAGCAGTTTTATGTATACATCATGCCTCAATTTTCTCCCATTAGCTATGATAGAGGAATTCTTTTTTAGTGGAATTATTTTAAAAACACACAAAATAAACTCACATGTATTAGAGAGGGGGAGATACAGCGCTCACTCAAATGGCAGCAGATTCTGTTAATTGGATACCCTAGTAATTCAAGGGAAAACAATAGGTAGAAAACAAGAAAAAAACTGATTTGCGTCAAGTATAAATTGAAAGTATGGATGTGTATATATATATATATATATATATATATATACAGTTGCAAGAAAAAGTATGTGAACCCTTTGGAATGATATGGATTTCTGCACAAATTGGTCATAAAATGTGATCTGATCATCATCTAAGTCACAACAATAGACAATCACAGTCTCCTCATTTTCGGTAGTCCATATCTCCCGTTTGTGTAGGTGTAGCAGAAATGGAACGGGCAACAGGTCCATGGTTACCGGTGTTCGCGGGAGTACCTGGCTGAAATTAGTTCAGACACTCAACGACCAAGTTCTGCTGCCTGCGTTCAGGAGACAAAATGGCTGCCATCCATTGTCCCAACCACATGCGTTCGCTTGCACAAAAGGGCGGCCACCCAGAGGAGCATTCAGTTAATTAGTTCTGTTGCGGTTTTAGTACAAGATACTCAACGTTCCACGTTCTAATGGGTCGCAGGGGTTCGTGAACCGAACAAAAATAAACAAACAAAATTAAACAGGAACTTAATTCTGTGAAGGGAGCCAAAAGTGATGGGGTTATTCCTTCACAGAGGGGCCTTAACCTTAAATATTCACATGCATCTACTCTCTAGACAGACAGGTGTTTCTTTTCACTGCAGCTTTCCACCAAATCATCCATGCATTTCCATATCTTTACCTAGGTTCTTACCTAATGTTCTACTTGACCTTTACAGATTAATTTTCTTTACATTTTTCTCCTAAATCTTTTCTTTTTCAAAATGGTATTAATATCATCGGATCAAATTTAACAGGACCATTCAAAACATAATGAAACAAGCAATGTGAAAGAGATGACAAGCATGAGAAGCTTAGAATTTATTATGTATCAGTATAAATGTGGGACACTTTCAAGAGGGGTACAACTAAGTATAAGGAGGGTGTTTCAAATGTTCTTGCACACTCCCACGTATCAAACATTTTAAACAGTTATTCATCAAATACCATTAATTAAAGTAAATGAATAAATAAAAACACTACATTTACAAACAATGCTTAAACATCTTTTCAAATTAATTAAATAATTTGCACATTAATCTAAGCATAGGGCAAGCCAATAATTATCTTCATAGACCATTTAAAGTATTTTCAGGATTTTTGGTGACAAATTACTAAGCTATAATGAAGGGTCATTACTTGACCTACATGTAGAAGAATATATTAGAGAACACTGAGTAAAATAAATGATTACGCCTGAACACAAAACAGATGGTTGAGACTCAAGGACATATGTTTTAGAAGATAGCATTACAAGTAATATTTGCCATTAAAAGTCAATGTCATCCATCCTATTTTACTTGATTGGTCCTAAAACTCATCTTATTTTATGAAGACTGAAGAAAAATATATATTATGCATATTATTTTAAATCAGTTGTATGGAGTATAACACCACTAACAAATATGATTAACGTGCATTTTTGCTGTTTATATAATTGTTCTGGATACCATGCAAAATAAGCAAAAAATGTTTTTTAAAGAATATGATTGGAATATGCCAGTTTAGTGTGTGTGGTAAAAAGTAACACAACAGATATTATATTAGCAGTAGTCATGGGTTGGTGATCCTATTGTTATATTGTGGAAATGTTTAAATTTTACTTTTCTGAAAAGTATATAGTGTTTCTAAAATAAAGTCACCACCCAATTAATTATCATCAATGTGCAATGTAGTTTTACAAAAAAAATACATATTTTTAACAAAAAATAGTCCACTTTAAGTTGCTTGCAGTGCCTGACTTGTTCCAAGTCAGGTTCAACTTTAAAAAGTAGGCAACTTGCTATGCTACCAGAAGGATAATAGAAATCGAAAAGAGGGAGAACTTGGGTTGAGCTGATCCTTAAAGATATCACCATTCACCATGCATGTTTCTTTGAGAGGTATTTGCAAAAATTTCAGAGAACTCATAAGTGAAAGGTTCAATTTAATTGAATAGCATTACAAAGATATTGGACACAAAAGCCTGGTTTGCTATCTCCATTCCAGTTCATCCCAAAGGTGTTTGATGGAGTTGAGTTCAGAACCATTCAGGCCAGTCAAGTTCTTCCACACCAAACGCATCCAATCATGTCTTTATGGTCCTTGCTTTGTAACGTTCTCCTGGCATTCACCAAATATAGACTCTTCCATCAGACTGCCAAACAGAGAAGCGTGATTTGTCTCTCCACAAAACATGTTGCCACTGCCCGGTGGCAGCTTGTTTTACACCACTCGATGCAATGCTTGGCATTGTACTTGGTTTTGTGAGGCTTGCATGCAGCAGCTTGGAAATGGAAACTCATTCCATGAACCTCCTGACACAGTTTTTGTGCTGATATTAATGACAGTGGAAGTTTGAACCTCTTCAGCTATGGAATCAGCAAAACGTTGGTGACTTAAACACACCATACATCTCAGCACTCAGTGACTCTGCTCTCTGACTTTACATGGTCTTCTGCTTCGTGACTGAAATGCTGCAGTTCCTAAACACATCCACTTTCCAATAGTAAAGTTACTTACAGTTTAATATTTAGCTGGGATAACATATCACTAACTGACTTATTAAAAAGACATCATTCTATCACAGTACCACGCTTGAATTCACTTAGCTCTTCAGAACGACCCATATATTTCACAAGCATTTGTAAATGCAGGTCTGATTGAAACACCTGAATTCAATAATTAAGAAGTGTGTCCCAATACTTGTGTCCCAATACTTGTGTTCATATGGTGTGTATATAAATATATATATATGTATGTATAAATAAACAGCCTTTATATATATGTATTTATTCCTCATTCTCAGTCCCCTACCAGGTTCTGCACAGTATCTTAGCTGTTCCTAAAACTGCACTCTTGTGGACAATGATCTCAGATTTCCCACCTGGAATTTGTTGATGCCACTCCCCCAACTAGGGTGTCATAGCCCGAGTGCTCCTATCACAACTAAGACTACTACTGTCTTCACATTCTACATACTTTTTTAGCTCTTCTTTTAGTCCTTGGTATTTGTACATCTTCTTATGTTCCTTCTTCCTGATGTTATAGTCACTGGCTATTGCCACATTCACCACAACTGCAGCCTTCTGTTCCTTGTCTACTAGCACGTCAGGTTGATTGGACAGTACTTGTACTTGCTTGTCTGTCTGGATCTGTAAGTCCCACAGGATCTTATATATCAATAAGGCCGTTTGGCCTGTATTTGTGGGAGGGGCTTAAATTAATTCACTCCCCTATATAAGGGACACCCCTTACCTGACTCATATCGCTTGAGGTCAGCATCAGAATGACCCTCCCACCCACTCCTCATTTCAACACTTTCTCTTTTCTTTCCATTTACTTTACTTTCTTACTCCTTGGTGGGCCCTCTTTATTTACAGGCCTACCGTATCGTCGGTCTCAGCACACCACAACCGACTTGCTCCCTTTATACTATCCTACGCTTATGCTGGATCCTTACTCCATATACGGCTATTTGCCCCTTACACAAATATATATATATATATATATATATATATATATTGATATATAAGATCCTGTGGGACTTACAGATCCAGACAGACAAGCAAGTACAAGTACTGTCCAGATGGTTAAGATGGAATGGTATATATATATATATATATATATATATATATATACCATTCCATCTTAACCACTGAATATTTTTTTACTAAGACATTAGCTTTTAGAAGCCACATGTGGAAATTAAGAAACATGTGGCATAAGAGCAAATGAGTACTCACGGTAATATTTGCTGATTTTAAAATACTAACACGTTTGACAGCATTTATAAAGAGATTTTGTGAAGCAGCTAAATAGATGCAATAGTAGATTATATTAGGTTTCATGATTACTTTACATTCATCTCCAACCATTTCCAAAAGAACCAAACGTCTGCTCATATACATTATGGTCTTTGCTAGTGATACCCAACCTAGTCCTCAAGACACATAACTGTTTTGTTAGTATGCCCCCTGGAACTGCATTGGAAAAAGCCTAAATCCTGAACTGCTGTTGTTACTTGCAGACTGGGTTGGGAAACATTAGTCTATGCATCAAAGATTTGTGGTGATCTGACAACTCATTTATAAAATCTTGCTTGAAATAGCAGGGATAGAAAATTATCTTTAACGCCAAAACGCTGTTACGGCGTTCTATGCCGTCTCGCATTAAATGGGCTTTAAAGCGGTTGCGGCGGCATAGAACGCTGTACCGGCTTTCAGCCCAAGGAGCTCAGAGGTACTCACCTCCACCGCGATCCTCTTCGGGACTGCTGCCTGACAGCCCAGGCAGCCATCCCCTGGCAAATGAGGCCCCCAGGGGCCATGTGATCGCTCTCAAAGAGCCATCACATGGCCCCCTATAGCTGGCTGTAGATCTGCCAGCAGGGGACTGTTTGAAATGTCAGACAGCCCCCCTGCTGGTGGGAAAGTTAAAAAAATAAAAATAAACATGTTTTAAAATAAATTAAATGTGTATATATGTAAATATAAAAATATATATATATATATTATATATCTAATATATATATACATCTTATATATATGTAACGTGATACGTAATGTAGTTTAATGTTAATATAAGTACATATATTAATCTTAAAATACACTTAGAACAACGTTACATATATATATATATATATAGGATATATATATTATATATAATACATATATATATTTTATGTTTATATATACGTATAATTACAATAGTAAATCAATAAAATAATAAAATAAATAAATAAAATATTTTAAAAATAAATAAATAAATTATATATACATATGTAATCTCATTCTAACTGTATTTTGTTATTAATACATATATATTGGTAACAAAGTACACTTAGAATGACATTCTATATATATATATATATATATATATATATATATATATATATATATATATATATATATATATATATATATATATATATATAAAATACAAATAACAGCAAATATTTATATATAGATAAAAATATATAATTACATAAATAACTACATAAGTATACACATAGAATTTAAATACATATATATATATATATATAAAAAATTCTACTTGTATGCTTAAGTAATATTTTAACATAATTATGTGATTTAATTAATTAAAATTTGATTGACGTGCCTGACAACCCAGGCAGCAAGTGCAGAGAATTAAATTTGCAGGTGCTATATTTAACCCTGTAACTTTCCAACACACCATAAAACCTGTACATGGGGGGTACTGTTTTACTCTGGAGACTTCGCTGAACACAAATATTAGTGTTTCAAAATGATAAATTGGATTACAACAATGATATATTTATAAAAAGTGAAGTTTTTTGCATTTTTCACACACGAACGGCACTTTTACTGACGATATTATTGTTGTAATATGTTTTACTGTTTTGAAACACTTATGTTTGTGTTCAGTGAAGTCTCCCAAGTATAACAGTGCCCCCTATGTACAGGTTTTATGGTGTTTTGGAAAGTTAGAGAGTCAAATATAAGGCTTGCATTTCATTTTTTTCACATTGAAATTTGCCAGATTGGTTACGTTGCATTTGAGACCGTATGGTAGGCAAGGAATGAGAATTACCCCCATGATGGCATACCATTTGAAAAAGTAGACAACCCAAGGTATTGCAAATGGGGTATGTCCAGTCATTTTTAGTAGCCACTTAGTCACAAACACTGGCCAAATATTAGTTTTTTTGCTTTTTTCACACAAAAACAAATATGAACGCTAACTTCGGCCAGTGTTTGTGATTAAGTGGCTACTATAAAAGACTGGACATACCCCACTTGCAATACCTTGGGTTGTCTACTTTTGCAAATGTTATGACATCATGGGGGTAAATCTCATTCCTGGGCTACCACACGTTCTCAAAGGCAACATAACCAACCTGGCAAATTTCAATTTGAAAAAACAGAAAAATGGAATGTGCTATATTTGACCCTTTAACTTCCCAAAACACCGTAAAAACTGTCAATGGGGGGTACGGTTGTACTCGTGAGACTTTGTTGAATCCAAATATGTGTTTTTTTTTTCAGTTAAAGCTAACGGTATTATGACATTTACAGCTAAAATGTCTACAAATTTTTTTTACAAAATCTTAATTTCTCATGTTTTTTTAAATTTTATTCATAATAAACTATGTTTCAAATATGAATAGTTCATGGGAAATTAAAGCCCAGTTTCTCCTGAACAAAATGATATATAATAAGTGTGGGTGCACTTAATATGAAAAAGGTGAATTACGGTTGAACAGACATATAGTGCAAATACCAGTTTTTGTTTACATTTTGTTTTGATCAGAACGTGTACTATTGACTCTGTCCTGAAGGGGTTAATAGACATTTAAGCCTAAATTTTGGAAAATAATTGTCAGTGCAGCCTAATGTACATTGAGTTAATCAGCACTGGGTCATAACATAATTCAATATTTTTTTGCTGGGTTGAGAACCAATGGTCTATACATCAACCAGTGACATTTGCATTGTACAATCTCGCCTGAAATTGCAGAGATGGAAAAAAATCTTAAATTTATACAAATCTAACATTTTGAAAGATGGTTGTCAATCTAGCACAACGTGTTTTCAGTTAACAGTCTGAGTCATAACACAATTCAACATTGGTTCCTGGTCAACTATAAAATTATATCCCCCTAAGAATACATGTTCTTTAACTTGGTTAGACATTACAGTACAACCACCATAGTGACTAACACAATGTTTCTAATAATAATTTTATATGCTGTGAAAAGTACGGACAACTGGAACTTCCTCTAATGTTCAAGCAAATAATTAAGGTCTTCATTTTGGCAAAAATATTGGCCTCAAATACTTTAATTTGAAGGTGATACTGACGAATTATAGAATGTCTACCTAAGCATACGTGCCTTTTTACATTGTAAACTGAAAGTATCCCCCTGTTGAGATGTACACAAGGATATAATAGATGTATAGCTGAAACAGATGTTCCATACTCCTTAATAGCTTTGAGAGAGTTATGGGTACAGTAAAATTGCTAAATTATCTCCACACGGACATAATGGCTCTTTTTTTAATTGGCAAGAGACATAGTCCAAATGAAATTCAGCATAAAGTACGTAACTAAGAAAATGACAAGTAGAGAAATTGGTGGCTCCTTTTTAAAAGCTTTAGGAAGAAAACACATTGTTTCAATCAAAACACTTGTCTAACAATATTATTTCTCTTGTATTTCCTGCTCTGATTATTTATTATAGTGGGATCACATAATGAAAAGTACAGGAACTGCATATGAAAGTAATTTATACAGAGTTTACTCAGTATGAAAAGTCAGACAGAGAAACAGCCAGATTGGCAGACCAACCTACAGATGGTGGCACTGACATGCACGTCCTGTCCTGCAAACACTAGAAATCGTTAAACACTGGAGTAGCAGCAGGTATTTGTAGCTGCAATCATTAATTCAGCACTTTTACTGATAATGATATTCTGGGAGAGGGACTGGGGAGATAGTCCAGATATGTTGCTCTTGTCGGCTACAAGAAGTTGCTTGTCGGTCATGTTACACACTGACCACAGAGAATATGTTGCTAGACAGCAAGCATTGGCTAACTGTGGTACAAGTATTTCAAATATATTAATAATTTTAAAATGTTGAGTGAACAAATATAAACACAAAAGCATAACTTGCAAACATTTTACAACTATAAAAACACAGCTGATATCCTCAGTGATGTGCTTAGATTTTTGGCTGCACTACTCTCAGCCAAATGTGTGCCCAATACATACTTCTAGTTATGAAAAAAAAAATGTGCAACTTAACAGTCACATACATACAAAGACACAGCAACACACATACATTTATAGTGATATAGAGTCATATAAATAGACAACCACACATATATTCACATATATCATAGATAGACACATTAATAGACAATCACACACATGCACACACACACACAATAGATTTAATCCAGCCTCCACTACCCCTGCAGTTTACTGTCAATGAGGAAAACCAAAATGCACATAGACAGTGCTGTCTACTGGTGGGGAAGCATGGGAGCTGTGCACTGGTGAGCACGGGCTCCTTCTATTTCCTTCTCGGGCTGCACTGTAACAGGAGATAAATGACGGAATATCAGTTCATATCCTGGCATATGCTACCTTAATACTGCAGTGCTTTATAACTGACTGTGCGGTTACTACAAATAGCCTCTGCCGCAATAACACTATATCGGTTATAACATTTGAACCAGGTTCAGGACATCAAGTAGTTAATTTTCTGTTTAGAGTGTAGAATAAGTTCTGGGGTGTTAGGAAACAAAATTACTGTAAAGATAAAATTCATCAAAACAAATGTTACATTTCACAAAATTGTTGTTTTCACCGTTTTTTTTTTACTTCTTTTAACTAAAAATCTTTCTCTTTATGCTTTATACTAGGGCTCCCGAGCTTAGTTCTTTGGGGCTCTTAATCTTATAGACTTTTTTTATGTCTTTAATTAATATGAATTTAATCAGTGTTGTGCATCGCTAATCAAATCTTTGTGTATCTAAAACTGATCAAGGCTTGACATTGAATAGTGAAGGTCTAAAATAACATAGCACTGCACTTTTCTTTCCCTCCGAGGCAACAATTTGTAGAATTACAGCAAATATGTGATTTTTTTTTACAGTTTCTCTTCCTAACTGCTTAATGAGTTAGAGATGCTTTCCAAGCTAAATTTTGATCTGTCAAAACATTGTGTTTTTTTCAATGTTTTTCCAATGGGTTTTATTTACACATAACGTAGAGACATCTAGTAGAATTAAAAATTGGAGGGCCACTGTCCCTTAACTTAAACCCACATATTCAACCCCTGATCTAATTTCAAGGCTTGTTCAACAAAATAAACATACATATACATGTATTAGGGATACAACAGCCACTTTAAAAAACTTTAGTAACACAATCTGATGCTCTTGCCCAATGACATTCCTAGAAAACAGGACAATACAGACCTTTATGCAAAATGTCTGGGTTAATACTAAGAAAATGGATATTAGATCAAAAAAGTCCCAAAATCTTGAGCAACATGACAAGGTTTTCAGTCCCTTAAATGCATCAGACAGCAATAAGGGAGACAGGAACTTCAAATGTCACCCAACTTAATACTGGTGGATAAGCTTTTCAAATGATTTAATAGTTTTTGCTAAACTTTTTTTTATTTAAAAACTAGAGTATCAAAAATGTATCATATATAAATATATTGATAAATATCAAAATATTAAAATATTTGTCAATGTGTTAAATCATTTTAAAACATTATCCAAAAATGTTGCTTATCATTAGTCCTGATCCTTTTGTTTGCCACAACAACTAGTGATGCACTGCTCCACCTGCCCCACCTGCCCCACCAGACCAGGAAGAGAGAGAGGTAGATGCATAAATACAAATAATTGCTTTTTATATATAATTTTGCTCATGTTTTTTTCAAGATGACAGACAGACAGATAGATAGATAGATAGATAGATAGATAGATAGATAGATAGATAGATAGAATAAATATACCTATATCTAAGTTAAGAATAATCAGGAAGAAATATGTTATATAAAGTGCAACATAAAAGAGGATAGTTGAATATAATCAATGTAAACATGAAATGTTGCATAAGGATTTTAATACAGATTTTATCAAGTAATTAAAATGTTTGGAGGATTGTTATTTGTTCTGTTTTTAAGTGTTTCATTTGAATTACAGTTCACACATTTCTGCTTGTTCATCATATTAATTATTGAACTATTTTTATATTAGAGTTATTAATAGTAAAACATTTTAGATTGCAAATGCAATATTATACTGTAGAAAATAGTGTTAAGATCCAAAGTTAGATTTCTAAAATTGTAGTTTTTAATTCTCTGATTCACCTCTTAATAAATATAAAAAGCTCTCAGCTTCATTTCTCTGGGGCTGTTCACATTCAAGAGTGTTTACATACCTTTAATTAATATGCAGTTAATCAATGTTGTGCATCACTAATCAAAACCTTGTGTCTAAAACAGACCAAGGCTTAGCATTGGGTAGTGTTGGCCTAAAATAACACTGCACAGCACTTCTTCTCCCTTAGAGACAATCTTTTATAACATTAAGCAAATACGTGCTGTAAAATATAATTCACATTTTCCCCTTCCTCATAGGGTAATAGCTGTTTTTCAAGGCAAAAATTGTGTTGCCAAGGTATTGCTTTTAATATTGAATTTTTAATTTTTTTAGAAAGATAGACAGAGAGAAAGACAGAGAGAAAGATAGATAGATAGATAGATAGATAGACTTATTGATTGACTGTAATGAGTGATAGATGTAGTCATACCTGCATCCATGTTAGGGCTAATCATGTAAAATAAATTTGCATATTCATTAATGGAATTGGTAATAAAACAAACAAATCCTTTCGCTTTCTCTGTATCTGTTTAAATCTTAGTATCTTTGTTGACATTTTTCCTTTGTAAATTTCGGTATTCCACTGGTAACATCTGCAATTAATAAGATAAAATTACACATGGTGACATTTTATAAATGGTAGTTTTAAAGCATTACTCCAACCTTTTTTGTTTAAATGTGTTATTCAACTTAAATGTCCTATATCAGTCACTAGGGTCCATCCCCACCCCTATTTTGCAGTGAAAACCCTTTCTAAATAATATAAAACATGCATGGAATCAGATATCACTCCTCCCCTTGTAAAGGTCCAATCAAATGCTTCTCATAGAATCATTTGGTTGGACTGTTTTACTGACTGAACTGGGATGGGGTGGAGGTGGACAAGACTAATTAAGCAAATGGTGGGGGGTGGGAAGAGCTATGAGGGAGAGACTTCCTAGTGCTGCTTAAAATGGTAAAAGCAGTTTTGACCTAAAATTTTAATTCCAGTGTTGATTCCATTAATTCTTGGTGTAATGAGCATCACACTTTGTTTCTCAATAACTCACTGTAGAATAATTTATATATAGCTTAGGATATATTTACTTTGATATTGACAAATTGAGTGGCATGTAACAGCTTGATTATAGAATTATATCACTCTGTCTATTGTTGAGGATTGTGGTAAATATTGTATGACTATTAGTTGAGCATACAATGAATTGAATGACAGATCTACCAAATAGGACACATGAGTTTTAAGCTGAAATTAAAACAGATTGATTTTTTTTTAAAAGGTGTATAGAGATACGTTTTTAGGATGAGATGAGAGGCAGAACATCTATAATGTCTGTAAGTTTCTCCATTCTTCACTCTTAATGAAACTCTAGCGTAAACCATCAATTAATCTGTAAAACTATCAATTAACCATATTCTTGGAGAATAACCTTGAAGTATTTGTTAGAATTCATGTAAGTCTTATTGTGTAACATTGTGAGCGATGAGTAGAAGAATATGTATATTGATTATACATTGAGCCATTCTACCAGAAGAAATATATACGTATTATTATTTTATACTCAATAATTTTCTCCATTCAACAGTTTTAGAATTATGAAGTCTTCTATGGTTAGCATAGTTTAAAAGATTATAAGTTTTACAAATCATCTACATTTTGATGTTCCACAATTCTTCACATAAATAAAGCACTTATTCATTTAATTCATGATATAAAGGAAGAGCTTGTTGTTGTATATGTAGTAACTTTCTAATTAACTTTCTAAATTATTTATTCTTGAATCATGTTAACTTTATGTCCCAGTTGTACCTATGTATCTAACCACATATTCACCTAAAAATCTCCTCCAAACAGTAATAAAACCCCATCTTGATCCCTTCCCTGTGGCACTCAACTTGAAGGATTGAATCTTTTTCTACAATTTTTACATAATTTAACTTGAGCAGCCCCATTTTTTAAAAATCACTCTTGCCTAGCCTTTCTTACTTTCAACTAGTCTTTACAGGAAATTGTCACCTAAAAAAATTAGTTCATTATTATACTTTCTTAAATATTAAAACCAAAGTATTTTTTAATCATGTCTATATAAAATATTGCGAAAAATACTTATCTACCCCTTGCTCTTCTATTTTTCCACTTCGTTGGTTAGAGAGCCTTATCCATGACCACAGCATGTCCAGTTTATTTTTTGCTGCCAAGTCGTGTGTTCAGTTAAGGGAACAAAACCGATAGAGATATAGCAGTCATGGAAAGGACTCGCTGACTGATGTAGGACCTACATGGAGGAAAAAAAATACAAGAGAATGGGCTAGGTAAATATTTTCATTAATATCTTACATTTTACATAGACATGATAAAAAAAACGCTTTTGCTTAAGGAAAGCATTGCAATGCACTAAACCATTTTGAATTTAAATAACATTTGATGTCTACTAATTTAATTATTATTCTGATAAAAACAGTCTACAAATGTATGTACAGCTTGTTCTCCCACTGCTTGCTCTAATCCTATTCCACCATCACACTCATACTCTACAACTATTGCATATACCTCATAATTTTTAGATGTACAGTATATGTACCCCTGGTTCCTTTCTTCCCTTCTTAATAAATTCCATTTTACCTTCTGTGTAATTAAAAGACTTGTGAACCAATTCCATTTTAGTGTGAATGGTCCGAAATTTGTTCGTTTGAAGTTTTGGTTTGTACTAATTTTGTCAGAAGAAAAATGAGCCAATCAGTATACCACAAAATATTTATGTTATGTACACATTTCCCAGTGCCACATTTTCACACAATGTGGTTTACAGATCAAGTAAAACGAGGTAACAGGGAAAAAGGAGGTGCAGTACAAAATCTATATTTACATATTTATATATTATATATTTATTAAATATATAATGTATACATATAGATGGTTTTTCATCTTCACTTTATCTGTAAAAAAAAACCATCCACTAACTATCAATCTCATTTTTATCCCATCACCTCTTTTTTTTTACCTGAATTACACATTGCCCACTTAGTTTGTTTTATGATTTGGTTATATATCGATTCAGAGTCACAGAATTCAGCTGTCAATTTTGCAGAATTCAGAAAAATGTAAACAAACTTTAGAAACCAAATGCACAAGTCTAGTAATTATAACCTACTTCATTTAGACCACCATGGCTCTTGTCACTTTTTCTTGTATGCTTAAGTTTATTTTTTACTTGCCTATTTTATATTTATGGACCGGGGTATCCATTTTTCACAAGATAATATAATTAACAATTGTTCAACTGGGACTGAACTCAGACACTAAAATAAGTGGGTGTACTGATTTAAGAGAGCAATGAAGAGAAAATTCCAGTGCATTTCCCCTGAAATTGAAAGGGTCCAAAAGGTTTAACCAGTAAGGTGTTTTGATTTTCACTTGAAATTAACTTTAATAAATTTCTGAGATAAAACTTTAGCATTTTACATTTAGCATGGTCTCTGGCATATCACAAATGTAATGGTATACTGTGTATCTGTAATGAACCTTTTAATGATGGAAAACTCTTAAGTAGCATGCAATCAGGTTCTCAGAATCTGCAAGCAGTATATAGATTAATGTAAAATCTGGATTCATAGCTGGTATAGTGCTATCAACTTCTAGGTCATGCTAGGCAAAGATCAATCAACAGTTCAAAAAAGCAATCATCTAAATAGTCAGAGTTCACGCATGGCTGCAGTCACAAAGATCCAAAAATCTAAGCCTACAGGGCATAACACAAGACTAAAATTAATAAATAAATAATACCCGTGGAAGCAGCAGACCAGTATGTAGACATTGCCATGATTCTGTTGCAGACATTATTCTGATCACAAAAAAAAAAAATACATATAGCATACTAATTTATTTCAGCTAAAAAATGTGAAATCCCTCATTACATTAAGAGCAAATATTGAGGATGATAGAGATATATGTTGTCTGGACTATTGTCTTTATGATTGGAGATAATAAAAGTAACTCAGATTTTAATAAATGAGTTATTAAATTATAGCTACTTTACTAGCTAATTAGATGACGGATGGACAGACGGGAAGTCGGATAGGCAGACGTGCAACATGCCTTTGAAGAGAAAATATGATAGACTCAAGCACTTTGTTGTTTAATATGTAATAATGTACATTTTTGGTGAGATAGGATCACATAGGTTCTGGTTTAAGTCTGTGTTGATTATTGTGGCTCCCGTTTTGTTGCATTTAGAAACTATTCTTCGAGATGTCTATCTGATGGTCTTTGACTTGTGACCATATTTGTTTTATGCACTTTGTCAATGTATGGAATATGCTGTCATCAACTAATGACTGGTGCTCTTGATATTTTAAATAATTCTGCAGATTTTGTGACTGAGACACCTGCAACTCAGATATCAACAATAGAGTGTTTTTTGGAACTCAGTTATTGACTCATGCTGCACTGAAAATGTCACATCAGATTTCTAACTTAGACCTCTTTAATGACTGACTCTTACTGCCTATCAACCTAATAAGACTCAACTTTGCAGCTGTGTTGAAAGGAACTGTTTAAGAAAGGAAAAACTTAATAATTGTCATAAAAAAGAAGTGAACAAGTAAGAAGAAATGTAATGAAATAAAAAAGGGGTAGAATGTGGGTATAAAGTAAAAGATCTGAAGTAGATTAAATAATGGGGAAAGTAAAAAGAGCTAATATGCACAAATATACTTAAAGAGGCGTGTTAAGCTTTTTAGCTGTGTTTGTAATTGTGACAATTCAAAGTTAATTATTTTTCATTGTTGTCCTTTAAAAAGGATAGATTTAATTTCTCTAACTATAACATAAAAACATGTTGTGTATGTACTGTTGCAGTATGACCTCACGTGTTACTATAATGGTACTTAGTTTAACACTTTTTCTTCTGCTCCTCTGTGAATTGAGAAAAACTGCAGTGTTTTAGTAAGTACTTTTTATAGTTTTCATCTGGCATATATTGCTTTTACAATCACATATTTGAAAAAAAACACATAGAAATGAATGCTTCATAAAGGTCTCCTTGCATTTAATATTTCTTTATGATAAGTCATCTGGTTCACTAAATTAAATGTAGTTAAGTTCTTAAACACACAGGTACTGAATTGATGAGCCTCTTGTTTCTATCTGTACAAATGCTTTCTTGTCAATCCCTAGCCGGTTTTAATATTTAAATGTCTCTATCTGATTGTATAATATAGACTCAAAAAGATGATTTTTCCATAGCTGCACTGTGTTCTAACATGCCAAAAAGAACCGACTTTTAGTTGTTTTTTACATTTCCATTTTCAGTAAAAATATTTATCCCTGTCTCCACCTGTTTTCGCCTGCAGAGACCACTAAAAACAGCCTATAAAAAGGAAAGATATTGAGAGCTTAATATAAGTACAATGAAACATGCAACTCACTAAACCCACCTAATGAAAGCATTATATTTCCATCACAGAGGAACCACTTGGCCAAAAAATAATTTAGATTCGTATTTTCTTTATTCTCATCTCTATTACTTTGAAGGTGGATAGTCTATTTCTTAAGGTGTTTTCAGCTTTTAAAAGATGCCTTATAAAATATCTCCTTGAATTATAACCTCATGGGTCCCTAAGTAAGTTACTGACGGATGCAAAACATTTTAGTTAATCTTAAAGTTTCAAGAAAGGGTGAAGTTAGGTAATACATATGAAATTAGAGCTAGTTATTTAAACCCATTTGGTAATGGTGGAGCCACGCTAAAATGTCTTAGTATAATATTGTATCTCGAGTAACTAGAGCTGTGGACCTGTAGATTCAGTTAATGTTGCAAAGATAGACAAATGTGTATGCAAAGGTTTAAAATATTTGTCTTAATTACAAAAAAAAAGACATTCAAGGGAACCTTCTAATATGGCATTAGACAGATTGACCCTTTATAGTACATTTAAGATGTAATCAGTGGAACTCTTTGCAGTACTTTGCTAGGAACAGTCAATTGTAAAACAGACGCTGTTAGGAACAGTGAATTATGGAACAGAAGGCATACACTGGGATACAACTTAGAAGGTGACCTTAAACTGATGTCCATAAGGTTAACAAATATTAGGAAACAAAGTAGCTTCCCATCACCCCTTGGCCCTCACATCCCACTGGCTATAACATGGAATTAGGCGACATTGCAATTTATTATTGATAATAGAAAATAATGTGTTTTTACTTTTTTTTCCGATGCTATTGCATGACAGTTATCAATGTGATCAATTTCTAAACTTCACAGACATCCTTTCTTCCAGGGACACTTCTGCAAGTCAGAAAAGATTATCATCTTAAAACAGTGTCTAAGCTGTGATTTGATCATTAAAATGATACTCTTAATTAAGTGGTTTTAGCCTGCAGACCTTGTTCATTTTTAAAATGTTGTAATGTATTATGAGAAATGGCAATGTTTACATTTTTCCTACAGCACCCCTATAGTGGCTTTCAGTTTACACTAAACACAATGGAGTTTATTCACCAGAAAACTAGTTTTGGTAAGCTGCAAACCAATTTGTAGAATCAAGGTTAAAGTAGACAAGCTGTGACTATTACTAAATTATTTGACAATATTTTATTGAATGAACAATCCTCATAGATAACATTTTCAATAATTAATCTCATGGAGTTTAAGAATTTTATTATATTATATCATGATGAAAGTTCCATCTGAAGTAGGCAATAATACCTGTACTTTCATTTATAATTTGTTATAATTTAAAATGTTCTTATTGCCTGTCTTGTATATGGAACATATAAGTGCTTTCCTTTCTATATGCCTGTTTAACAGAAAATTAATATATAAGATATAATGTGACCGTACAAGTAGGAGATCAAAGATATGTCACAAACTGACAGGCTTACTGGCCAATGTTCCTTTGCCACTGTGTATCAACAAATAGAACCCTTCTCTTGTGACCTTGAGTTTGTTAAAGCTTGCATGCTTTTATGTTTTATGTCTACATTTATTAGTGAGATCATTTGCCTTTGAAATTGATGGTGTCAATGATGTCTGTAAAACTGAACTGCTAGCTTTGATTGTCTTTCAAACTACAACAAAAGCCACATATACAACTGTGCAAGAGATTAACCAGATACATTGAAGATTGGTTTGCTTATGTATGTTAATGTGCATTTTCTCTTTAGATCCCTGTGTTGAATCATGTTATCATGTTAAGAACAGCTTGTGTGTACTGATTCCTCTGTGCTACGCCGAGTTGAAGAGTTACTCTAAGCACCATAAAAACGTCACTGACTTGAAGAGGTCATGGTGCTTAGAGTTCTTATGTGTAGTATTTTATTCTTCTTCTTATTATTATTATTATTATTGCCATTTATATAGTGCCAACAGATTCCGTAGCGCTTTACAATATTATGAGAGGGGTGATGTAACTATAAATAGGACAATTACAAGAAAACTTACAGGAACAATAGGTTGAAGAGAACCTTTCTCAAACGAGCTTACAGTCTATAGGAGGTGGGGTATAAAACACATTAGGACAGGAAATATCAATCAAATGAGGTGGGAGTGAAGCAGGGCTGGAGGAGAGAGTAAAGTGCTGCCCTATAGGAGAGAGACAGGTGTGTAAGGTAGAGGTTACTCTGGGATGCCATAAGCTCTCCTAAAGAGATGGGTTTTAAGGCACTTCTTAAAGGATTGAAGACTTGGGGAGAGTCTGATGGGGGTAGGCAGGCTATTCCATAGGAAGGAAGCCGCCCACGAGAAGTCCTGCAAGCGCGAGTTTACCGTATGGGTGCGAGCAGCGGTCAGGAGGTGGTCACATGCAGAGCGGAGGGAACGAGGAGGAGCATACCTATGGATCTGTGAAGAAATATAAGAGGGGATAGAATTGTTCAGTGCTTTATATGTATGGGTTAGCACTTTTAATTGACTCCTATAGGACTCCTATAGGATACAGGCAGCCAATGTAAGGACTGACAGAGGGGTAAAGTGTGAGAGGACCAACTAAAGAGGAAAATCAGAGCACTGACAAGCTCCTTGGTAGCATCTTTTCTAAGAAAGGGGCGGATGCGGGCTATGTTTTTAAGTTGGAATCTACAGGATTTGGCAACAAACTAGATGTGAGGCTCAAAGGTGAGGCCAAAGTCAAGTAAGACGCCAAGACAGCATGCTTACAAGGATGGATTTATATGGATACCACTGACTTGAAGGGAGAGCAAGAGAGTATTAGGAGGAGGAAAGACAAGGAGTTCAGTTTTAGAGAGATTTAGTTTCATAAAGCAGGAGTACATTCAGTCAGAGATGGAAGAAAGGCAAGGAGTGACACAGTGCAGGAAAAGGAGACACTGAATGAGTTTTGGGAGAGATAAGAGGAAAACCATGAGAGGACAGAGTCACAGTGACCGAGCGATTGAAGAGTTTGAAGGAGTAGAGCATGATCATCAGTGTCAAAGGCAGCAGAGAGGTCAAGAAGAATTATTTTGGGAGTAGTGGCCTTTGGATTTAGCTGTGATTAGGTCATTAGTAACTTTGATAAGAGCAGTCTCAGTAGAGTGGAGAGGGCGGAAGCCAGACTGAAGAGGGTCAAGGACAGAGTTGGAATTTAGGAAGTGAGACAAGTCTTTCCAGACGCTTTGAGGAAAAAGGGAGTAGGGATATTGGACGATAGTTAGAGGTGGAGGACGGGTCAAGAGATGTTTTTTTCAGGACAGGTACTACAGTGACATGTTTAAGGTCAGCAGGGACAATGCCAGAAGAGAGAGATAGCAGTTGAAGATGTGTGTTAGGGAAGGCACAAGACAAGGGGAGAGATATCTGATGAGGTGAGATGGGACAGGGAAAGTGGTGGGGCGAAAGGAAAGGAGAAGCGCTGCCACCACTTGTTCAGTAGCTGGGGAGAAAGTCTGAAGGGTAAAAAAGGCATGATCTATGTGTGGCTGAGAAAGAGGTGTATGTTCGGAGCGGGGCTGCAGCGTTCAAGGCAGAGGTGAAGGTAGTGTTATATGTGGAGATGGCCAGTGAGGGACAGGAGAGGAAAAGGATGGATAGCAGTTGTGAATCAATTTCAGCTGACAACTGCTGGAGGTCAATAGATTTAAGGTTCCTCCTGAGTTGAGGGGGTTAGGCTGAGGTTGTTGGGTGAGGGGGTAATCGAGAGCAAGCGATAAGAGGTGGTGATCAGAGAGAGGAAATGGAGTGTTGCAGATATTAGATACTGTACATGCATAAGAGAAGATAAGGTAGAGGGTATTGCCAGCTACATGGGTGGGAGAATTAGCCCATTGCAATAGCCCGAAGGAGAAAGTAATTGAAAGTAGTTTAGAGGCTGCTGAGGTCAAAGGTGGGTTAATGGGAATATTGAAGTCTTCAAGAATTAGGGATGGAATATTAGAAGAGAGGAAGTAGGTGTAACGGCACCCCCAGTCATAAAAGGGGTTAACATCCGTTTAGTAGATCTTCCCTTCCAGAGACACAGGCACAGCTACTGTAGACACCAATACACCGAACCGGAGAAGCATATGAATGCTCTCAAACATACGAATGCTGTAAACAGCCGAATAGGAAAAACCATACGAATAGGTTTACACTCCTAGCAGTCAAACTGGAACAGCATAAAATAAATCCCCCCAAAAACGAGACAAGGCTCTGTTTCGAGGGTCAAGCAGGAACAGACAGAGCTGTGGGTTTATTGTTCTTATATACACATTCTTACACATTAGTACCACCCACAGAGTTTTGGAAAACAACCAATAAACATGTACAATACACTCAGACACTCCCACACAAAATCCTTCCCTCTGACTGTGATACAATTACCTTACACAATGGGTAAAGTAATTATCACAGACAGAGAAATACAGTTTTTCCACATTATTCATAATTTTAAAAGTATGCATCACATTCACATAAAACATTTTCAGAATCTGCATACGCCAAATACAAACATATGTCAAAATCATCCAAATTGGTCCATTGGTTCAAAAGATAGATCGAAGTCCTTTGTGACCAAATGAAGCATGGCTTTTCTGCCCAAAACCAGTTCCACAGAGTCTTCTATCCTGGAGATAATTGAGAAGTAATCCAATTATCTCCAAGGACAGAGGCAAAACTCCATTAGCCACATGGTAGCAAAATACAGTAAAATACAATAAAATACACAAGGTTACATTTATTACATAAAATACAGACATGCAACATATCCCCAGATAGCTTAGGTCTGACCGCACATTATTACTGAATGACGCTCAGACCACACACATACAGTTCAATTGCCATGGAGCCAAAGTCTTTTATTACATGAATAGGCTCCATGGCATAGCTATCTGGGTTAAATGAGTTCATTCAATAAATCCGAGAATCTACCAAATGCCAGGGCAGAAATACATAAATAGACCGTTGTGCATAGGAAAAATAAAGTATTTAAATGCCGTTCCATAGTCAAAAGGCAGCAGGCAGGCAACCAGGCTCCTCCAATGCACAGTGGCGAGATTGGTCTCGTCACAGTAGGTAAACCAGGCAGCAAAGTGGTCAAGGAAGAGGAGAGAGGAACCAGGGGGACGATAGATAATGGCAATGTTAGCAGAGAAAGGTTTGAAAAGGCGAATTGAATAACTTTCAAATGATGGGAAAGAGAGGGAAGGGGGGTAAACAGAGTTTTAAAGGAGAGTTTTAAAGGAGAAGACCTACACTGCCACCTTTACTCTCTGCTTGTCTTGGATTGTGGTAAAGTGAAGGCACCAAAGGATAATGAGGCAGGGATAGCAGTATCAGAGGGAGAGAGCCATGTTTCTGTTAGTGCAAGTAGGTTTAGGGAGTGTGAGATAAAGTGATCATGGATGGAAGTTGATTTAAAGGTGCTGCACACAGAGCATGCATTGCAGAGCGCAGCTTTGAAGGAGGAATTATAGTGAGAATTACATGGAATGGGTATTAGGTTGTTGTGGTTTCTGGTGTTTGTATCAGGTGACTTAGTAGTGGCGGGACCAGAGTTTGGAGAGACATCACCAGCTGCTAGGAGCAGTAGGATGGAAAGGAAGAGAAGGTGGGAGTATGATTTAAATGCTGGCATAGGCGTGTGCAGCCTATTGCATTAGGGTGTGCACCCTAAAGCACAAGCACACACATATACATATATATATACACACATATATATACACACACACACACACGCATACATACACTGCTGTGTGTGCTGTGTGAGGGTGGTGCGAGGGTGCTGGTAGTGTGATTTGTGTGTGAGGGTGCTGGTAGTGTGCTATGTGGGTGAGGGTGATGTTAGTGTACTGTGTGTGACGGTGCTGTTTGTGTGCTGTGTGTGAGGGTACTGGTAGTGTGCTGTGTGTGTGTTTGTTAGGGTCCTGTTAGTGGGCTGTGTGTGGGTGCTGTGTGCTGTGTGAGGGAGCTGTTTGTGTGTTGTGTGTGGGTGTTGTGTGTTTGTGAGGGTACTGTTAGTGTGCTGTGTGTGTGAGGGTGCTGCTAGTGTATCGTGTGTGTGAGGGTGCTGTGTGTGTGTGCTGTTTGTGTGATGTATGTGAGTGGGTGCTGTATGTTTGGGTAATTTGTGGGGGTGAAGGTGGGGGAAGATTCGTTAATAAATATCCTCCCTCCCTTCTTACCTTATGTGGGGAGGGGGGACTGTGCAGCTGCCTTCCCTGTTGGTCCAGTGGATAGGGAGCAGATTACATAATATCCCCCCCTACTTCTTACCTTATGTAGTGAGGCGGGAGCCTTTCTGCCTTCCTTGGTGGTCCAGTGGTGAGTGAACTCTAGCCTGTAGAGCAAGCACATATCCTCTACTGTATAAAGCTGATCTCCCCCAATTAAAGCTAGAAGCAATTTTTCTGGATTTACAAATATCACCACGTGTTGTGTGCCTTATTGCTTCTGGAAGCACTTGAATTGATTTCGGTTCCCCTGAACATAATTAAAGGATGATTATCCATGACAAATTTGTAGCCAAAACCCGGGAATGACGGTTGACTTATCCGGAACTGGAGAATCTGGGACTCTCTGACCATGAACGACTGCTGCAGCAAGGTAAGAAAGTGTTTATTTTTCTACCTATTACCTTCACTCTCAGAGCAATGCTTATTCTGTGTCCGGGTAAGTTTTGGACTTAAACATTGTCATTTTCTAAGAACACATTTAAAGGGACATACTATGTTCTGGTGGAATGTCTTGTGAAAGTAGTTTACTAAAGAATATGTCTGTGGGGTCCAAGTTATTCTTATTATCTGCCTAGTTATTTATTTCCTGATCAGAATAATAAGCTGTGTTTAAATTGAAGACAAGTTCTGTAAATAAGTTCCACTAGTGGTCCTAAGTGTTTTACACTAATTAAGTATGTTCTTGTCTTGACTTAAAGTGAGCAGCTGCATTTAAGTATTTTTGATGGGGAATTAACAGAGTACTCGGGAGGAATATACTGCCCTGACCATAGTGAAACTACATAAGGGCAAAGAGACAGTTAAAGATGTAAAAAAGCTTCTTAAGAAAGCTAGGATGCCTTCTGACTCCCTGGACCCACAGGTTTGGAAAGAATTTGTGGCCAATTATAAAGGATGGTTAATGGATAACAATTTAGTTGAAGTTGCCCAGAAATGGCTTGATACTGCAGTAGATTTGACTAAATGTGGTTGTAGAGAAACTACTAGGAATGGGGTACCCTACTACAAATGTTTTGGCGCCTTAGGATCCAGCTCTACAGCTATAGCCCCTAGTAACTCATATTACCCACCATCTTACCCAGGTAAATTGTATCTCAAACAGACCCCTCAAGTCTCTGTCTCCACTACTAATCCAGTTACTCAAACATCTTACTGGATTTGTCCCAGGTGTGAATGTGATAACCCTTGGTGGGACTCACTGATATTGTGCAAGGTAAAGAGGAATCAGTGGAAAAATGTTTTTGTCAGCCTTCAGATAGGATGGGAGTCGTTAGGATATTCTGAATCAGACCCTATATCTGACAGACACCTTGATAACTGTTTCATGGATGGTGTACACCCTCCCTTACGCACTGCCCTTCAGGCAGCTCGTCCTGAATGGAGGGGACTTAATTACTCTGATTTAGGTAAAGTAGCCATGGGGATAGAGGCTGATTCTAATACATGCACGAAACAAACAGCCCTTATGGCTATGACTGCCCCCAGACAGGCCAATAACCGCCAGCAAGTAGAATGCTGGAACTGTTGGAGAAAAGGACACATCAAGCAAAACTGTAAATGTCCCTCTCGCATCAAACCTGACAGTCAGAATGCAGCAGCAGGGCCCCCGCTTACCCTCCTTCACAAGACACTGCTGCTTCCCCATAGGAAATTGACAACCCAGTGTCCCTGCACGCTTTAACTATTCCCGACATAGTTGGACCCTCTCCCACTATTAATGTTATATTACCACGTGATAGAATAGTCCCATTTCTGCTAGACACTGGGGCAGTCCATTCTGTTGTGCAGGAGAAATATATAATTTGCTATGAGAAATCTGTTGATGTGTTCCATGATTCTACTTCTCTCATTACCAGTTTGCTTGTTAGCCCTAATGCCCATGTTAATTTGCTAGGCAGTGATGTTTTGTCTGCTATTAATGCAACATACAGTTCAGTCCCACTGGTAATGTGACTTTGACTTTGCCCCTTGAAGATAACTGTCTCACACTACTTGCCAGTGTGCTGGCAAATCTTAACTTGTCCAACCCTGTGACAGAACCTACAATTGACTTGACCTCAGTACCCAACTCTCTATGGGCAACAGGGAAGACAGACACAGGCAGACTCTCTGTGCTCCCAGTCAAAGTGACTCAACTACTGGGAGTCTACCCTCCCTGTCACCCCTCTCTTAGCCCAGCACAAGATGAAGCAATTTCTCAGTCCCTCCAGGACTTATTGCAGGCAGGTGTTATTGTCCTAAAAACCTCCACTTGCAATACCCCCTTGTATCCCGTCAAAAAGAAACAATAGAAGAGAAAAAACAGTAGTATATTGTATGGTACACGATTTAAAGGGACTCTCCAGTGCCAGGAAATAAATACCACGAATTGTAGAGCCCTGAACACCACCATGAAATGTAACCAAACTCACCAAGTTATGAGTTACCATCACCATGTCTATCTCCCTAAAGGATGGATTTTTTCCTGTGTAAATGTTACTTATGCTTATGTCCCAGGTAACATTACAGGAGGTCCCTGTGCAATCTCACACCTAACCATGACCATGTTTTCTAAATCTGACCTAATCTCTGAAACCACCCAGCTACGCAAACCACAGAGAGACAGGAGAGACGTAAAAAACACCATTACTTCAGATTGTAACCCTGAAATCCCTCTCTTATCTAATTCTGAAAACTCTGTCCTTGCGTACTCCATGGTTGGAATCCCAGGCTTAGCACTGTATAATACCCGAGTAATTAATGCCCTAGCATGTTCCCTCGCCAAGGTTTAAATGCAACATTCCAGGCCCTGGAGGAACTTCTAATGGATACCCAGGTTAATAAGAAAGTGATCATTGAGAATAGAGCAGCTATTGATTATTTACTGTTGAAACCTGACTTAGGATGTGAAGCTGTTAAGGGTATGTGTTGTTTTAACCTCTCTGATCATGGGACCATGATACACAAACACATACAGAACTTACACAACTTAGTAAAAGAAATTAAGCAAGACACCGGGTTCTTTGAGGATTGGGATTGGACATTTGGACTAGGAATATGGTTGAGTTTATTGATTAAGAAAATGTTGTACTTGTTGTTACTATGCGTGTTTATCATAATGGCGATTTTTCTCATTTTTAAGCTCATTTCTTGTCTATTAACATCTATGTGTAAAACCAAATCTACTGTTGGTCGAACCTTAACCTATATGCCAGTTTCTCCTGCTTCTGCAGTCTACAGTGCTTAACTGATGAAGACAAGTCTCCTCAGCTGGTTTAACATTCAGTTAAATAAATTGTTAATATCAGCAAAAACTTATGGAATTATTTCCCCCCAAAATTTTGAGTTTCTGTTTAATAAATTTCCCTCCATTCCAATATTTTATTTTATCCCTAAAATTCGTAAAAATTTACATACTCCCCCTAGAGGCCCATCATTAGTGGGACAGACTCTATAACGCCAATCTGCCCTTGTTGATTCATATCTCCAACCATATGCCCAACAGGCTCTATTGTATACGAAGGACACAAAATCATTTTTACAAGAAGTAGAAATTTAGAATGGCAGGAGGAATATAGCTGGGCTACGTTGGACGTAGCATCACTCTATGCTGTTATTAGTCACTCCCTAGGGTTTGAAGCCATTAATAATTTCATGAGTGGAGATAAAAATGTACCCAATGACATGAAAAACTTCATTTGGAGAGCAGTAAAATTCATCTTAGAGCATAATTATTTTTATTTTGAAGGGTGTTTTTATTTGCAAACCACAGGAAATGCCATGGGTACCAGGTTTGCTCCCAGTTATGCCAACACATATATGAGGATATGGGAAGATCTCTTTGTGTGGTGTGGTCATGACTGGGTGGCGAACCTGGTCCTATGGCAGAGATTCATTGATGATGTTGTGATAATTTGGAGAGGTACACATACATCATTTGTATCATTTGTGAGCTATTTAAATAAGAATGATTACAATTTAAGATTTTCACCAATATGGAATAAAAAAGAAATTAACTTTTAGGATATTACCTTGCTTGGAGAAGGGAGTGAAATAAAGACAAAATGCTTTTTCAAACCTACCGATGGGAACAGTTACGTCCATAAAAAGAGCTGTCACCACCAACCTTGGTTAAGGGGAATTGCAAAAGGACAGCTGACAAGAGTGAGACGTAACTGTTCCCATCTAAATGATTTCACGCAACAGACACAACATATAAAGAAGAAACTAGTCACAAAGGGTTATAATAAGAATTTAATTGATAAAGAAATTAGAATTATGTCGGGAAAGAAAAGAGATGAATTATTACAGGATAAACAAAAAAACTAAAAAAAATTGAGAAATATTTAATACCACATTTATCACCCAGTACAACACGGATCACTTTAAAATCAGAAAAAGCTGAGAAAAATATTGGACAATCTTATTACAAGATCACGTTAGGAGAGATATGACCAAAAAAAACTAAATTAATATATAAAAAAATCTAAAAAAATTCCTGGCTCCGAGCTATGCCATAAAACAAAAAGAGGAACAAAAAAATGAGGTGAAATGCTTTAACCCCTTAAGGACACATGAAATGTGTGACATGTCATGATTCCCTTTTATTCCAGAAGCTTGGTCCTTAAGGGGTTAAAGGATGCAATAGATGCAAAGCATGCTCCACAATAACTTTGGGAAAAACTACACATTTCAGTAGTAAAATCACTGGGGACATTTTTCCCATTAAAAACAATATTGGTTGCCTTACAGACTATGTAGTCTACTTGCTGGAGTGTCCGTGCGGCAAGCAGTATGTGAGCCGGACTAAAAGGGTATTTAAAATCAGAGCAATGAAACACATTAATAATACTAAAAAATAACTAGAGTCTCACTCGGTACCAGTACATTGCAACTCATGTCCATTGTTCGATTTAAAAAAACTGAGGTGTACAGCTATAGTGATGTACCGAACGGTTCGCCGGCGAACGGTTCCCGGCGAACATAGCATGTTCGCGTTCGCCACGGCGGGCGAACATATGCGCGGTTCGACCCGCCCCCTATTCGTCATCATTGAGTAAACTTTGACCCTGTACCTCACAGTCAGCAGACACATTCCAGCCAATTAGCAGCACACCCTCCCTAGCAGACCCTCCCACCTCCTGGAAGGCATCCATTTTAGATTCATTCTCAAGCTGCATGCTTAGTAAGAGGAGGGAAAGTGTAGCTGCTGTTCATAAGATAGGGAAAAGCATAGCTAGGTTAGGGATAAGGGTATGCTTTTTTTAATTATTTTTTTCAATGTAATGTAATTGCAGTTAGTTGTCTGCCACTGCTGCCAGCTTCTGTGTCAGGCTCACAGTGCATACTGTGCCCATTTCCCCAGTCAGTGCCACCACTTACATCTGGTGTCACAATAGCTTGGATTTAAAAACAAAAAACTTTTTTCACTGTTATAGATTGAATAGCAGTCAGTTGTCTGCCACTGCTGCCAGCTTCTGTGTCAGGCTCACAGTGCATACTGTGCCCATTGCCACCACTTAGATCTGGTGACACAAAGCTTGGATTTAAAAACAAAAAACACTTTTTTCACTGTTATAGATTGAATAGCAATCAGTTGTCTGCCACTGCTGCCAGCTTCTGTG